>FTRY01000026.1:0-719034 GCA_900157415.1 Armillaria cepistipes
TGGTATACTTCATACGAACTATACCTGTAGTATGTACCTTAACGATCTACTATCATTCTACTGACTAAGATGTTGTCGGGTCCAAGGATTCAATATCCAGTAGAAGGCCAAGGGTGATCTTGATTGTATAATCCAGATTATCTAGCCGCAGAATGAGTATCCAAACGTGCAGTTGACGGCCGTTCACGAGGTAGGCTGCGAGTGACTTTCTCAAAGGTATAGAAATCAGGCCAGAAGATGTCCTCCTTGGGATTCTGAGATGGATATACATCTCTCTGGGAATTTGCAAAGGCCGAGACGATCTCCCATCGACAGACAACCATAGAATAAACCGACGGCAATCTTGCGGGTGGATTTGTAGTATGTCCCAAGTGCGACTCGTCTTGACTTTGACACCTCGAAACATGGATGGCACAATGACTAGTGCGAAGTATTCCAATGGATGTCTTGTCGTTGCTTCCAACGAGGACGCATCGCCTTAATCCAAGCTGAATAGTTGGCGGAGGATCAGGTATTGCAGGAAGAGTATCTTCCTCAGCTTCTGGCTCCGGCGTCTTCAGTCGAATTTTGCGCTTAACAATGGCAATGCGAATACGATTGCTCTGTGTCTCTCCCCCCTCCATATTCTCAATGTCACGAGACAGCGGAGGTTGCGACTCTCCTTCGGTAGCGGGTATGAAGAAATCAGTGAGCTTGTTTTGCTTAAATTTGTCGCCGGCTACCGCCACTCGTCTATGAAGCCAGTCGGGGTGTCATATACGAGGAACAGGATTGGGAACCTTTTGTATAGCAGCCGGAATTGTGATGAGCCTCTTGGCGCTTTCCTCAGCAGAAAAAATTGCGACTGGGACAGCACGCTCCGTGACAGGTGCTCCATTCTCTGCAATAAGCTCAACAAGCTTGTCGTCGTCAAGACTCTCAGCAAGGACCATCGAGTTCGAAGAAGATCGAGTTCTCGCTGTATACCTTATACAAGCCTGTTTCAGGATCCAAATCGTAGTACTGGTGATTGGTAAATTTTGCGTGAATGAGATGATTCAGCATGGTACAGGGATAGGAGAAGGCTATTGCTTTGCCGTTCACGAGTTGGAACTTGAAATTCTCCGGGAAGACGCCGGGCAGCATACACCAAATTCAATCAGTATCCAGCTTGAGTGGACGTCCAATCTGTTCGACTAGTGCGCGCGCCATCTGGATGATCGTCGCTCCGGTAAGACAGGTGATACCAGCCATCTCCATCGAATGCCATCGGGCACCTTTTCGCATGACGTATCTGTAGAACGAGTTTAAAAAGCACTTGTGAGCGAGCTGCAAAGAGTCGTACATCACAATCGTCTTCTTCGCCTCATCAATCTCAGCTATGGACTTTCCGCCACTGACCGTTGAGTCCAAGTTGTTCTTCCAGGTCTTGTGAAGACCTTTGTATTCGTAACGACGGTCAAGGAACCTCCGCACAGTATCCACATAGAAAGGATTCTCCCTCTGACAAATGATGGCCTCACGGTTCTCGATCTTCGTGTCCTTCGTCTTCTTATAGACCTTGCAGGAGTAGTCACCGAGTCGCTTGTAGATGACTTGGACTCTTCGACGATGCAAAAAGTCAGGGCTGCGTCAAGTTCATCAATCAACTGTACAAACTAGTTAACATCCAATGTATGATGCATCAAAGTAAGCCTCGTACCTGTTGTACGGCTGCAGGTACAATCTTGAAATCGGTCTGGATGTCACTGCAGAAGACACCAGCTTCCAAAGCTTCGACATGTCCACAGACATAAGTTTCAGACACTAGAAGGTAGCCATTATACATATGCCCATGTGCTTCTTCGTGTCTGTTTGGCATAATGATTTCGCCTCGAAAAGCTTCAACCTAACAAGCAAGAAATATTAAAACCTAAAGATCAGTTGCCTTCCCGTCTCCATGGCCAAGAAGACTTACTTTAGATCCGTCTTCGATGCCCCATCTCGCGTCCCCACGTCAACGTTCAACGTTGCAACGTCGAAATCCTCCTCCTACTTAGCGGGGATGCGCTCGCCACGGGGGTCAGCACACGTAGGCGTGGTCATACGTAGCGAACGGCGTAAGAGGCGGGGGCTGTCGGATGTTCGAACATCTGCCGGAATTTTTGGGACTCTCGCCTTACTGTGCGGTCATGCGTGGACGTGAGTACAAGAATACCGGGGGGAAAGCTTGGGCACGTGCACCCTGCCGGTGTGCCGATGGGAATTTCCTTCCGGCTGGGTTCTTCCTCGCCAGCAACGCGCGATAACGACCAAAGGAGACGACGAGAGTGGCTCACATAGAGCGTATCTCCATGTCTAGGCGTCCTTCGAGTCTTCCCATCATCACGCTATGACGTTCCAGGACACAATGCCCAGCTTTGGGCGCCGAACATATGGCGAATACGGTGAGTTTCTATTGCGCTTCATGGTATCCTGCCTGTATTGACTCTACCTGTCATAGTGGACCCCACATTGAACCATCCGAGGTCCTACAAATTATACTCACGAAATATTTTAGAGCGAAAAATACAGAGCCCCAACATTGTCGACGCAGCCTTCATTCAGTGTATCCCCGTCACTGTCACATCCTTTCCTCAATGGACGGCGAGCTGACCTGCATGGGTCACTTGCATGCACTTGGCCCTTGCGTCGATAATCCTGGTAGGCGCGACTTGTTGCCGTCCCTTTCTCGGTACTCATAAAGTTTCAGGGCTATGGCTTCAACCAACTAGATACGACACTCACGGAGAAGCTGACAGCACCCTTTGCCCAGGGTGGTTATTGTCTTGTGCGTTCTTTGTCCAAGGCTGAAGCAAAACTTTGTCGTTGTTATGGAATAAGCCAATGTTTTCTTGGGTACGTAGGCGCCATATAAAGGCCTCGCTAACTATTTTGTACCCCAATCATCCTGTTTTTGACATCCCTCGCACAGTTCATTCCATGGCACCCATCGACAAGTCAAACAAGGCAAAGAAAGCGACTCGCAAGAAGAACACCGATGACTCCGGGCACGTACGGTCGAGTACATCCCAGAATGCCACTCCGACAGTGGCCGCCTCGAGTCCCGCCCCCAGTGTAATCTTAACAGCGGCACAGGCACGGAGGGCAGCGAAGGAGAAGAAGTATGCTGGTCAAACCGATGAGGAAATCTTAGGTGAGTCGCCACACAGGTGTATCCTTTTAACTTACTCATCTGTGCCCCAGCCGATCAGATGAAGAGCTGGCGCTCGCCTTACTACCAGCACTTCAAAGATCCGGTCATCGAGCGCATCAACGGCAAAGTTATCTATCGATTCCATTGCAAAAAGTGAGCGTCTTTCGTCATATTTCTTTACTTTGAAAATTAACTGCCACCAGGAATCCAAGCATCTCATGCACCTGAGCACGATTTGAAGACTCCACGGGCAACCTCAGCGACCATATCAAGTCCTGCATGCCCATTGCTGCCAAAAACCAAGGACTCATTGTCGATTATGCCAGTGGTCACTCGTATAGTGCTGCACGCTTGCGCTACCTTCTTGCATTGTGGATTTCCTGTCGCCACCGTCCATATAAGATCGTCACCGACCCAGAACTCGTCGAGATCTTTAAGATGCTCTACAGCAAAGTTGATATTGTCTCGCCGTCAACAATATCCCGGGACATTCAAGACATGCACGCTATCGCCAAACGAAATGTTGCAAAGTCTTTGCAATCGACATGTGGTCAGCTTCACTTTGGTATCGACGGGTGGTCATCTCCAAATGTTATCTCGTTTTTGGGTGTCACCGTTACACGCTGCATCAAAGGCGTCATGGAGGAGTTTGTCCTCGACTTTATTCGGTAGGCTACCTATCAACTTATGCAAATGTTGGTCTTAATGTGTCCAGGTTGACCGAGTCTCACACTGGCGAGTATCTCGCTCGCAGATTTGTCGAGGTACTCAGGGAGTATGGTGTTGCCGACAAGGTACAATGACTCATTAGTTTCATCTCTGCTTTTTCTCATTCTCCTGACAGGGTCTCGGACTCGTCGCTGACAATGCTGAGGTCAATGCTGTCCTCGTGCGCCATGCTCAGAAGGAAATTCCCACCTTCAAAGGCCCAAAGTATCGCATCAATTGTCAAGACCACATTTGGGCTCTGTGTATCAAGGTACGTATGTAGCTTTCATTAAAGTTTAACCTATTGACGTCCTCCTCCTCTAGGCCTTCTGTCGACAATTTGCGGCTCCCAAACACGATAAAACAGAGGATAATTCTGACAATGATGATGTCGACGACACTGGGAACATCCCCGATGACGAGGAACTGTCCGAGATCGATCGTGAGATGGAAGAGTATCTCGATGCCTTTATCGATGGTCTCGAGAATGACATCGAGGTGGACATGGATGAGTCAAAGCCCATAGTCACGGAAGAGGAGGAAAAGCTGGGGCAACATGCTATTCACAAGGTATGAGCCTTTTTACTAGGTAATTGTGTCGCTGACTGATTGGACTGCAGCTAACGCAATTAGGCAAAAAGGCCTTTCATAACTCCGTCCTACGAGAGGCTATTCTTGAAGCCTGCCGGCAGCATGATATTGATGAACTCATCCTTATCCGTGCTGTGCTGACACGTTGGAATACCATCGCCGACATGCTGGAACGTGGTCTCCACCTGCGCGATATTTTGACGGATATTTGTGATCAGATGAGATTTAACAAAACGACAGGATTGCGTTTACGCCAGTATATGCTGACTGAAGAAGAATGGGAGGTACTTGACCAATGCTCCGACTACCTTGAGGTGCGCATCTCCTGTTTATATTTTTATAGCATACTGATCTTAGCCCATTGTCAGCTGTTCAAGCGCGCCATCCTCGACTTCTCAAAATCTGGCAAACCTCTTATATTTGAGGTCTTCCCTGCCATTGATAAACTGATGCGGTTTTTGGAGCAAGGCCGAGACGATATGGAGCTTCATGCCGCAGTTCGGATGGCGTGTTATCGTGCTATACTTGTGTTGAACAAATACTATGCCAAGAGCGACGAGTCCATCATTTATCGCATCGCTATGAGTGAGTCCATTTTTAATCAAAAGATTGTATATTAAGACTTCGGCAGTCATGCATCCTGGTTACAAGCTCCAGTATTTCCACTCGCAGAATTGGCTGCAGGATTGGATTGATGAAGCTATCCTTGTTCTCCGTGAAGAATGGAATGACTATAAACCTCAGAGTGCGACACCATCTTTGACTTCAGTGCATGTGCCAGCTCGAAAGGTTTGAAATCAATGGTATGATGTGTATAGCCGCTGATGATTACATTAGGATAAGAAGAAACAGAACATCAGCTGGGACAGCGAGCCAGACGTGGAAGCACCTCGACCCTGTCCTGCTGATGCTGACCCCTTAAATGAATACCTTTACAGCCCGGTCTTGCAAGTCAAGGACCCTTTGAAGTACTGGGAATCTCAAGATCCAGAAAATAATCCTCTTGCACAGTTTGCTCTCGATTTTCTTTCAGCACCGCGTGAGTCTAGACATCACCTATCACTTTGTCGGAATAGTAATACTTGCTCAATAGCAACGTCAACCGGATGCGAGCGTTCATTCTCATCAGGAAGTCAGACCGTGTCACGATTTCGACACTCACTTTCTGATAAGTCTGTCCGTGCGTCCACGGTCCTGGGATCATGGGCGGCTGCTGGCCTGGTCCCGGAGGAAGAGATTTTGGCTGATTTCAAGTCACGGGGGAAGCGCTGGCAAGTTGAAGAGCCTGAGCCAGTACTTTTACCCGCCATTGAAGAGGTACCTGATGATGACACGACTTCGGATGCGGGTTCTGAGGTGATGGATGTGGATTCACAGTAGCTACCTTGTGTTGATAGATATCATATTAATCTAGTACAGCTTTATTTCTATCTGAAGAAGTGACCTGTCAATTCAGCATGCGGATCCGGATATCCTCAGGGATAGAACCTCTTTCTCAGAGCTGAATCCGCATCCGCCGGATACGGATGCTGCGGCGCGGATATCCGTGCACAGCCACATCCGCCGGTATTTTTGCAGATATCCGTTCAGGTACCGGCACAGATCCGCGATCCGTGCTATGCCTTAGCTTGGCCCGTATACTTAACTATAGGGAACATTGACCAGGACATCAGACGAAAGCCCTCCGAACATGCAACAGTACTCATAGGGTACTTACCAGTTAGCAAACTCGAGTGCTTCTCGAAGAAACATCGCTCTGTCAAATCATATCAGCTGTTTCATACTTGTATGCGCTCCCTCCTTGAACCGTTGATTGAAGCCGGGAAGAGCGGTGTCAAGATGTTGTGTGCCGATGGTAAAACGAGGCTCGTCTATCCAATTTTGGCCGCCTACATTGCAGATTACCCCGAGCAATGTCTGATCGGGGGCTGTATGGAAAATCGTTGTCCCAAGTGCAAGGCAAAATATGATGAGCTGGGAGACCATGTCTGCTTACCACCACGCGAACAGAAGGAGACAATTCAAATCCTGAAACAGGCATCAGATGGCTTGGAACCTCCAGAGTTCACGGACTGGGGTTTACACCCAGTGAATCCGTTTTGGGTGGACTTACCTCACTGTAACATCTTCCAATGCTTTACATCCGATATCCTCCATCAACTCCACAAAGGTGTCTTCAAGGATCACGTCGTCAAGTGGGCTACAGCTGCTATCAATGCTGATGGACCTGGACAAGCGTCAGATTCCACACAGAAAACCGAAGTCGATTGTCGTTTTCAAGCCATGACACGCCATCCGAGTCTTCGTCATTTCAAAAAAGGGATATCGTTGATTTCGCAATGGATGGGTAATGAGTACAAAAATATGGAGAAGGTGTTCTTGTCCGTTATTGCGGGGTCTGCAGACAAATCGGTCACAAAGTGCGTTCGTGCGGTGCTTGATTTTGTATACTATGCCCACTATGAAGAACACACAACTGAGTCTTTGAGGAAACTCGAGGAATCATGGCATACCTTTCATAAAGAGAAGGACATATTTGTTGAACTTGGCATACACGAGCACTTCAACATCCCCAAGATCCACTCCATGTCCCACTACGCATCGATGATTCGTTCCCATGGTTCTGCTGGAGGCTATAATACGGAGGCATCAGAACACTTGCACATCGATTACGCGAAAATTGCCTACAATGCATCGAATAAGAAGGGATATATAAGGCAGATGACAGCGTGGATGAGACGAAGAGAGGCAGTGGAGAAGTTTCAGAGGTTCTTGCAGTATGCCATAGACGAGTATGGTGAGCAAGACTTGGAGGAGGAAGACAAAGATGAAGACGACGTGGACGTGGACATTGATGGGAACATTGATTCTCAAAACGGCAACAACCGTGAGAACTTTAATCGTCCAGCTGCCTCTGTTCTTGATGACCACGATGATGATCTTGCTGACAGTGCTAACAGCCCCACGATGAATCCCTCAGGCTCTCAGTTTGAATACGGAGAATCCATCTACTCCATTCCCAAATCACCGGCCTACACCAATGTCAGCATTGATGATCTTACAACAAAATTCGGAGCGTCTGATTTTGTCCGTGCGATGGAGGCTTTTCTTCACCAACACAAGCTCCTAAAACCGGACTATTGGGATGCGGAACCTGCAACATACTCGGTTTACAAGCGGCTCCGCATTTTTATTCCACCTATGCCCGAGGTATCCCAACTCACTACCATTGATCCTGTTTGTGCAACACTTGCAGAGCCTGCTCGCGGTCATAAGAAGCCAAAGCTATCGCATTTTGATACGGTGTTGGCAAGAAAGGAGTTACCAGAGGATGAAAGTACTGACTTGGATTTACTCGGACCTAAAGGTGCGTGCTTCGAGCCTTATGCATTAGAACTCATTGAACCTCCCAATAGGACTTCATGTTGCTCGAATCCGTGCTATTTTCGATCTTCCTAAGGAATTAGGCAAACTTCGACATCCTCTTGCCTATGTCGAGTGGTTTACTCCCCTTCGCAAGCTCGACGAATTGACTGGAATGTTTAAAGTTCAATGCTCCCTTCGAGGTGGTCTTCCTAATGTGTCTATAGTGCCAGTGACCTACATCTCTCGTAGTTGCCACCTTTCCCCCTGCTATGGAC
Source organism: Armillaria cepistipes (assembly GCA_900157415.1). Lineage (NCBI taxonomy): Eukaryota > Fungi > Basidiomycota > Agaricomycetes > Agaricales > Physalacriaceae > Armillaria > Armillaria cepistipes. Next base: position 8,095 of record FTRY01000026.1, read on the forward strand.
GAAGTATTAATCCTCGCTATACCAGCGACAATATTCTGGAGTCTTGTAGTACTTTCTTCTTGAATCCGTACCTCCGACACATTGATTTCGTACTCTTACGTGACAAATGCATAACTTCATGAATTCTCTTACTATGCTGAGCCTTTCTGAGACCTGGTAACGGAGTAAGGTGACGAGATGCTATATGCCTATACATACTACATGCACAGAGCTACGGGACGTTATCTGACGCTACGTAGCACTGGCAGCAAGGTACCCGAGTTATGTACTTCGTGTAGCGCTATGTAGCACCAGGCCAGTGTTACGTAGCAAAAGGCTTTTTCCTGATGTTTCATGAGGTTGATCTCATATCATCCTGTAAGTATCATGAACGTTATGTTGCACTGTATGGTGACGCGGCATCTTCTGGGGCAGCGTTGTCATCTCCACGGAAGAAGAAGAAAGTTGGTGGCGCACACATGGATATAGATGATGTTGCAGGTCTTCTTTCTGACAAGGATGATGAAGAGAATGATAGGCCATCTGTGGTAACCGCCGATTCCTGGATGCAAGATTTCGATGGCTATCTGAACTCAACTGATGTACTTGGTAAATACACTATCGTTGAGTGGTGGGGTGTACGTTTCTCTCAATTAAATTCTATCTAATACTTACTAAAACACATATATTTAGCACAACGGTGATCGCTATCCTGTCTGGGCATCACTTGCTGCCGATTACCTGGCTATCATGGCCTCGTCAGTCTCTAGTGAGCGCGCTTTCTCGGCAAGTGGAATCACAATCAGTAAGCGCCGTAATCGACTCAAGGCCGACGTTGTGGAGGCGTTGCAGTTTCTCAAGTGCGGTTTCCACCATGATCTCATTTTTCGCGAGGTGGAGAATGCTCTGACAGAGGTAGCCCGTGAGAAAACGGATCAGGAAGAGCACACCGATCCGCAGGGATCTTGGGATGATATTTTAGAGGAGAACGGAGAAGAATGTGATTTAGGTAACGATGACGAAGAGGTAGTAGATTTATTCATGATAGAATAATGGTACTACAATTATAGGCACCATAGCATATCCCTCCGAAGCCCGGCTCAAGCCCAAGCCGGCCTGAGCCTGCCAGTCTCGAGGGCTTTGGGCCCGGCTTGGAGTTTCGCTGAGCCCTAGCCCTTGTAAGCCGAGCCTAAGCCACGGCTTTGAGCCTAAGCCGGGCCGGCACATCACTACATGTTTGAAAGACAAGGTTGGCGATAGAGACCTTGTTCAAAGGCTGTGGCCATCGTACAGATGTGGTTTCTTTCGCACTTGACCATTAATGATGGGCAGAAACTCGGAGGATAGCAGGTGGTCATGGATGTGCATGGTGAAGATGGGGCGGCCACTTCGGCAGTTCCCGGCATCAAGTTCGCATCATGACGTCATGACTGCCACCTCGGACGTTTCCTTTCCCTGATTTCTCGTTCTTTCCAGGCGACACAGTGCTAGGGAAAAACAGAGCACCTATGCGATTCGCCATAGTGCAGTCAATTGTCCAGCAACCGATGCCATTCTCCTGCCTCCATCCGTCCTCTATCACACCTGCCATGGTTCGTCGTCCGCTGCCATCTTGTTGATGTTATCTTGTGTTCATTCGCATCTCTTCATGCTGTCTCAAATAGTGCTTCTACGGCTGGTTGCTCTCGTAGTCTTTTTCACTGTGTACGAAGATTTTAAATGGTAGGATCGTTCTTGTTCGTGATAGATGTACGGGGAGACTATTTTAATTCGTGTTGAAAATATCCATCTCTAGTGACATGCAGATTCTGAAGACAACCAGCGCTTCTCGTATCTCTTACGCTCGTAGCCATCACGTCTCGCACACGCGTGCTATCAATAATTTCCCTGATATGCGCGAGGACGACTCACAATGTAAAACTCCATTCTGTTTCCGAATAGATGACAGAGGAGACCGTCTTTGTTGTGAGGAAATACGTAAGTCGCCCTCTTTTACCGATTTCCGATGAACCCGATGAGCCTCGACCACTTTTTGTGTATCCAGTCTCCAGAGAAGGTTTATGAATTCGACGAACTGGACCGAGCGGCGAGCGGGATCACCAACGATTTGGCCAGGAACCACTAAATATTGACTATCAATCTGAAACTGACAGGCTCTTCAGCATCTCCGTGTATGAGGGCGTCTTGCCGAGCTACGAATGATTTGAGGAGGAGTCCTTCGCACTGTTGCTCAGATGACATCCACTCCATTTGTAAGTGTCTTTCTTTTTTCTTCTGCAGCACCAGCTCACAGTTGAAAAAAGACCTTCATCGGGATGGGAAGAGGTCCCGTTCGACGTACAAGTCCACATGCGCATAGTAAACTGCATCCTTTTCTTTTTTTCCATACATAGAGCGCTCAAAATTGAACGCTGCGTTGAGTCGTTGCGCCCTGATCAAGTTTGGAAGTAATCTACCATCACCACGATGTACACGGCCTAACCAAATTAGTGAATTGTCTTCACTCTATACCTACTGCACAGGACAAGCATCTTCCGAATACCCTTCTCTGTCTCGTGACTTGTTCTCCCTCTCTATAGCCACGCCTTGGTGGAGGCCTTTCTCTGTGCCCTGTGCCCTGGTTTTGTCGTCAGCCCATTCTATAGCCTTATTTTTATATCAGCCAGGCTTTCAGTGTATGTTGCTGATTGTCTCGGGGCTGTACTCGTCGATGCCTCGGAGTGTCTTTGGGCGACTCTCATCTGTAGCCTAAGGATACATACAGAGGGACCATGGATATACGAGGCGGCCGGGGGATAAGATGAGTGTCAAGTATGCGAATACCGTCTTGACCTGTTTCCTATTCTAATTTCATGCATACCCTCTCCTCTCTACAGATCCTCCTTCCTGCCCTTCGTCGGCTTTGTATATTTACCGATGTCATCGCCAACTACTCAAGCTCGGAGGATCCGATTACGATGCCTCGATCCCGTAGTCTGCAAATGCGTAATCAAGGCCTCTTCGTCAATTTCCCAAAAATTTCGAGGACCTGAGCATCCGGCTATTCCCCGTTGGTTTTTATTTCATCTCACTTGATTTAATACGCGACTAATTCCGGGACGTACAGTGCTACGAGCACTAAAAACTTGCTCTCAAGGCCTCGTTTTCCATTTCTGGGTTGATATTGATGACCCTGCACGTCGTTCTGTGAGTGTCGTTGCGCGTTTTCACTGAATTCTCATCGCAAAAAAGGACATTTTATATCATTTTAGTGATCATACGTTGGGAACCGTATGTATTCATGTTCTAAGATGGATTGCATGCAGTACATTTATCTTAGAGACCGATCTCAGAGAGATGGCGAGTGCACGGGACGTTCAAGAGGTCCGATTCTCGCTCCGTGTCATTGGATTTTCATGTTGACTTCTGATTCCCGAACTTTGACAGATCGGAATGCCGTGGAGATGGAGAAAAAACTTCGAAAGCACTACGTACTTACCAATGCCGGAAATTGAATGAGAAGACTGTTCGCGTATTTTCAATGATAAGGTTGATAGCGCAGAGACGAAAACAGGTGTTTTGAATTTCGGTACGAGCGGGGATTTGTGTCACTGCATTTGCTCTATTCTGATTTCTTTTATTTTCTTCAGTAATGATTATTATTTTGCTTTGACATTGGGTCTCCGCGGAGAATTTGGAGTATGAAGAGAGAGGTGGAATGGATCATAAATCCCATCTCCCATCCCATCCTTTCTGTCCTCCCCTCGCTCTCTATCTGTACGTCTTATCCCTACGATCAAAGCTTATGACGTTCTGCCGAAATCCCGTGCTCGTGTGATGCGTTCGTTGACTTTGTGACAGGCCCTCACACTGCCAGCGTGAGCTTTGACCTCCATCATCGACTTTGACGCGCATGGTACTATTGGTAGGGCTTGTTCTTACACTCTTGCTCTCCCTTTTCATTGTCTTGTTCTTCAATAGATTTATATAACCGTTACCCTCAAGACGTGCAATGGCCCAGTCCTGGCTCGTAGCCTCGTGTCCTTCACTGGTAAGCCGTTTTCTTTCATTTCTGATCATTCGTTATCTAAGGGGACATTTATGCAGGCGTTGACTTGATGACTGGAATACACCCGGGAGCCGAGGTTGACTAGCATGTGGAGATTTGAAAGGTATGTTCATTTTATCTTGTACGAGAGTTGGGGTGCTGATGTCCATTATAGGCTTATCACCGAGCTAGCTCGCCCTCAAACGCATAGCGGCACAGGTGGAGACTCGCCGCCATGGCCAACGTCTCGACATCAGACTTGTTTAGGGATGATGGCGCGGTGGGACAGGGTTCCGAAGTAAGCACATTAGTTTTTCATTTTAATTCTTTCCGTTAATGGACCTTTTGCAGACATTAACGTGAACGAACCCAAGATGTATAGGCGGTGAGATCGCCAATGTATGCTTCTATTTTATCTATGTTGCATTGGATGTACTCAGCAGTCAAAATTCAGGCAGTCGTCCTCGATTCCCGGAAGCAACGTCTCGCGCTTACAGCCAAAATAATGGACTGCTGTCACTATTCACCGGATACGCCAATGGAGGGAAGATGGGATAGGGATGGGAGGACGACCCGAGGTACGTTACACTTGCTTTGGGTGAATTATGACTGGGTGACTGACTCGTTGCGCCAGGAGCCCGGAATGCGAGACAGCTTTGATGAGCACCGCGGGGTACGGCGTTGCGATGATAGGCGCAGATTCGCTTCGATGAGATCATAGGGACGAAGCACTTCTGCCGTGTGCGCGGGAGTCGAGCATGAGTTATGGGCTTCGCATCAGTTAATCTGTACGCCAGGGCGTGTTCACATGCTTCCTGGCGCGCGCCCGTACCATGACCAACGTGTCCTCTGGGACAGCATTCAACAACTTTCTTTCGCGTTGCCGTCGCCGCCGAAACCGGACTTGAGGCTCGCACCTAGGTTCTGTAATCCTTTCTCGCACGAGATTTAAATCTGAACTGACCAGCCTCATTCTGCAGCTAGGTTCTATGGGTTGTATCGCCCACTGCTCGGTCTATCAAACTATTTCGGTGACTTCTTCCCTTCCAATGCATGCTATAAAGGCATGATCAGCACCAAAATACCCATCGGACGGCGTCCATCGTGTCAAGGGCCTCGCGTTCTTGTATCGCTGGTCTAACTTGTTCACATGCATGGCTCTTCCACCGAGAGTCTTGGTCCTGCATTTCCTTGTGAATCCAGATATCCGGAAACCTATGCTCGCACTGGCGCTGCCTTGAGTCCTGTCCATGAGCAAGGCACTGACCTGACGTTGGACTTCAGGGGGATGGTACGCTACGCTCCCCCTACCACCTCGCTCGTGGCGCCCCAACAACCGCAGCCATATCAGCAGGGATTCGACGCCACTGGCAGACCGATTCTTAACAGACATCAGGAAAAAGGCCTTTTGCTACGTAGCTCTGTGTCGGTGCTACATAGCACTACCCGAGTTATGTAGCGGGCATAGCTCATCGCAATGGCTATGTACCATCCCGTACCATCCCATAGCTTGATGCTAGACATACCGTAGCAGTATATATCTCATGAAATAAAGGTAAATCAGAGAATCCTTTTGTAGCGAATTTCACTTATCAGATGTTCGAAACCATTACAATAAGCTATCGTATAGGTCAGATTTGCAATTTAATCCAAATAGCAAAGCATAAAGGTGTCCCTGGAAGCTCCCATCGGACTTGAAGACTTCAGAATACAAGCTGAATTGTTGACTACTTGATGGGAATTTGTGTACGTATCAGGGCCTGCTGTGACTGGACTCACGGGAAGAAGTTCTGCAATCGCAAGTCCGAGGGATTGGGGTATATCAAATTGAGTTGCTACTGGCTCACATTTAGGTGGGACGATAATAAGAGCTGCATTTGTGGAGAAAGATAAGCATTCTTCAACATATAGTTGAGAACGGATGCTTGACCTTACTATAGTGTCCAACGCGAAACCAAAGCGAGACGCAAAATGATCAAGTCCATTTCAAACTCCGATCAAGCCCCGAAGGTCCGTGCACAAATCAACAATATGATCACGCCATCCGATCAGAAACCAACCACCTCTTTCTTCCCTTTACCACCATCCGACGCGTCTTTCGGTGCCTGCTTTCCCTCCTGAGAATATAGCCATTGCTGGATTTTCCGTGTTCGTTCCTCAAGCTCAAGCTTAAGTATGTTTTTCGCACTGTTCTTTCCATGATCCGCTGCGAATTAAAGGCCACTGGTGAGTAGTTATCTTATTGTCGCAACTTCCTTCGATTGATACAAGTACTTAGCTTTGACATAGAGCGATACCGTTGTCCCATGTAGCTTTCGTATTTGCAACAAGTCGCAATGGGGGCACTGACCTGCAGACCCCTTCGACGAGCACGTCCACCGTCGTCTAGCCTAACCCTGGTACAGGAGACCTCTTTCGGTTGCAGGGGGTATCTTCCATTCCTGTGAACGCGCCGACCATCCCCACGTCGTTGCCATATCACCAGAACATCATGATGCTCCAACAGTCCCTTTCCGCACAGACTCCAGGCATGGCTGCGCAGGTGCAGCCGGCTAGCCACATCTCACAGCTCGATGCGATGACTCAACCCTTGGTGCAAGGACCGCCCCCGATTCCCTCTGTGACGCACATCGTCTCGCCGACTGTCCTCCAAGGACAGACAGGACAGTTGACGACGTTTGTGGGCAGTATCTGGGCTCGGTTTTGAGGTGCGTCTTTCGTCCTCATCATTTTCGTACTCACTAAACATGCCAATCATAGGATTGTTGGAACGCTGCGGTGATGTAATAAACGTTCAACCTCGTTCTGTTGGTGGGTTTGCTCTCCTTTCATTATTATGTTGCCCTCTGACAGCCGTTCCAGTTAACTGATTCTGCCATCGGGTGTAAAGATCAGATGGGTAAGGCTGTCTCTGATAAATCTTAGCTGTATTATTGATTCTCGTGGTTTATAGGTCGGTGTATCGTGACGAACGTGTCTTATTTAATTTGTGAGTCAACACCACCCTACTCCCTATGTAGCGTATCGTACCTTCGTTGTTTGTTCGTTCAAATGTAGTCAATGAATATACTTTATTTTATTGCTTGACTTCTATGGATTTGTGCGCTATGTAAGAAATATATTAAGCAACAGTACTGGTATGCGACTGGTACAGGATATCTAGCGGGGAGCTACGGCGTGCTATGTAACGGTACGTAACATTGGCTGAGGGCTACCGGAGGGTATGTAAGGGGGTACCTAGCTATCCGGCTATGTGCGGTATATACCCCTTATACTATTACATATCTTGGTGATTTTTTCCTGATGGAGATTGCGTACCCATTTCGACTGCTGTTGCTTCTGACATGTTCCGGGAGACGCATTAAACAAGCGACATTCTTTGTGAGTTCAGCTTTTATTCGGTTGTCTTCCTTTATTCCTGAAAGGTGTTCGATGTAGTTCGCGAGGGTATCGAGCGTATAGGCAAAGGTCTCGATGGGAACTTCTATGCCTTTTCGAGGAGTTTTCTTCGGAGGTGTCTATGTTACAACGCTTTGGCGCCAATTATACGGTACGTCTCGTGCCGTCCCAGGAGATGGCTCAGATTGAAATGCCAACAAATGGTGAGTTTGATTTATATCAATATCTTCGACGCTGATGCCAGTCCTGACTCTAGTCTACATTCAATTTAATAACGAACATGACGATGGGTATAGTAAGCACAAATCGAAGCAGAGCAGGAGGGATGAACGGGACCATTATCGTCACCGTGGCTGACTTGAGTCGGATTTGTTTGCTCCAATGTTCTGTTTTTTAAAGATAAAAGAGATACCGTATTACGATGCGTAACATATTTATTTAGCCCTTTCCTTTTTATCAATGACGTCCAATAAGTAGGGACATATCGATGTTCTCTATCTCTGAAGAGTATTTATCAGTATTACATTTCCAACCACATCCAGTGAAAATGTCTCCCACTCATGCGAAGCTCCACTGAAACATCATCCCCTTGCTCCCGAAATATACCTCGATGCGCTGCAATTCTGGTCCAAAGTTTCTCGCGTACTATCTAGTTCTAATTTTTGTGCTATTCGATATGGCGGGCCGTAACTCATCACGGGGAGTGACAGACGTGTCTTATGTCACGCTGAAGTTCAACATCTTTCTTTCCTTCCACCATCCTCGCGTCCCATTTCGCTGTCGCCGCAGGTGATGTGATCTCAGTAATTTCCCTAAATCCTTGCTGTTGTGTGATTGATCCCGAGCTTGCCTTGTCCATCGATGCCTTGATCGCGACTAACGTCACACTCGCAACTCTGTCTTTTACCACCAACATCGAGCTCTGTGGTAAGCCCTTTCCTTGTCAACTTTAACGGTTCCTTACCTTTCCTATTGTCTTGCAGATGACAGTTACTTCACATCCCACCAGTTTAGGTAGTGTGAGTTCAAGTTGAACGACGGGATGGCTGGACTATCATGCAAAAGGTATGTTCGTATGGAAGGATTTCTTTGTCCAATTATTCATTATTACCAGCAGCAGCCGCTGTATCGATATTAGACGGTGGAGAATTTGTTCGGATGGAACGATGGGTGCTTGTACATGTGATACGGGAGGATTATATTTTTTGAGGTGCGTACAGTTTCTTCCGCCCTTATTGCAATCACTGATCAGTGCCGCTGTCGCTAGCACCGAACATGCTCCCATTTTGTTGTCGCCTCGATGCTCGCCCTCACAAGCTCAGTTTCGCCATCTAGTCAAAGCCAGGTTGCGACCGTTTCGACAACCAAGAGAATGTCAACAACGGTTATGGAATAGAGAGACAGATGAGCTGTTACTTCAGAGGTTGGCAGAGATACGTCGTCGGTGATCGAGGTAAGACTGCTCTTTGCCCTTTTGCGCTCGAGTGCTAACTAGAAATCACGGAAAGTAGACGACGAGGAGTTCGGTCTCGCTAGGTGCATTAATTTGGGTAAGGATATGGTGATAAGGCATAGGTAAGTGAATTCAACGTTGCTCATGATGAAGCTAACGAGCCTTTATTCAGCGAGATACAATGAGGAAGCGGTACTCCCTGACTGGTGTATGTTGAATTCACTAGTAAGTAGACTTGTTTGATCCCGTTTTGCAAGCTCACCCTCTTTTGTGGGAGTGCCGAGTTGCGACGTGGAGGGATTGGCGGAGGCTGACCGAGGCGGGAGCATCCTCGACATTGTAGTGAGTGGGAGAGCTGTCGGTTGAGACTGAAGAGGAAGGGTGCGCACAGACCCAAATAGGCAAGGGACTTCTTTGCTGTCAACCACGACAACGGCTACACTCGACCTCGACCTAGCATCCAGTCGTCCTCTCTCTAGTCCATCCGCACGCACGCAAACGTCAGGATCGATGAAGGAACAGCAGCACAGAATGAGCGACCAGAGCGCTCAGCACCCGCACAGCGATATCTCACCCAGGCGACGACCTTCACAACGGGAGCGTATCCAGGGATTTCTCCGATCTCTTCTGGAGTCCAGATGCAGCCAGTGTCAATATATTACGGGGAGAGCTGAGCGTACGGCTGATGAGTTGAAGAATTTCTGGAACGAGGTGTGGATGCTCGTCGAGACATGCAGCCATCGCTGACTTTCGCTCAGGTCTGCTGTCAAGGAAGAGTCTCTTTCGTACTGCAGGCTCGCTGCGCTTCGTGTTACGCCATCACTGTGCGGGACGTTGAGTCCGGGCTCGTTGATGTATCACGGTGACACTGGATCACGCTGGAAAGACGAACACGGATCACCAACATTGCGAGAGGTAAGCTCGTTTCAGAATGTTATTTCCTTGCCGTTAATTCATTTCATGTTTCCAGACCTTGCAGCAAGACAGAGCGACAGTTTGGACAGTAACTCTGTTTTTTTCGGACATGGCTGGGCGGCTCCAACCTGGGCTCGGTGAGCTCCCTCGTTAGAACATTTTCATTCACTGCTGACTGTAGGTACTGGACAGGTCCAGAGCTCTACACAGCATCCGTGGCCAGTCCTCATCGATGTATCGTCAACCGCAGTGAAGGGTGGATATGGGTCTAATTGTATGTCGGATGCATTTTCATCTGCGATTATCGACTAATTAGATTTTGCTAGGAAGGAAACTTGCCGTCGAGCAAGCCTGTGGAACAAAGAAAACCAACAAAGGTGGTTTGGGTGGTGCGTGCAACCGCATGCTGGTCGTTAACATTGATTCCTTACCTATCTAATTCCAGGGTGAACGTTGAACCGGTCAATCTTTGCTGGCGACAGATCGTCCTCTCCCATCCCAATCGCTGTGACTATCCCGTTCAACATTGGTATGTATCCTGGCCCTCGTTCGTGCCATCGAGGACTAATGGCTAGGTTAGGACTTGAATACGGAGGGCGTCGACGGCTAGTGGATCGCGAAGGTATGACCGATTTTCGATGTACGAGTCACCGAGGAGCTAACTGGATTCATGCAGTAACTGCCGACTATGCCCAAGGAATACTTGCGGGCATGCGTGGAGGGTCGCCCGTGCGTGCGGATGGTGAGAGGAGGGGTAGCGCGGATTGGCAGGGGAGGGATGGTCGGACACTTCTTTGATTAGCCTAGATCGGTGGTTTTCGCCACTCGGATGCGGGTTGGTACATCCACGGGGGTAGTTTGCGGATGTCGGATGGGACGTCGAGCAGTCTTGTAGCCGGACAGCGCAGTACTTGCAGTGAAGATATTCTTCGGCCTTCTACGTCCACGGAGATGCTGTGCGGATGCTTGGATGGGGAAGCGTAGACATCGCACTGAATGTGATACATGCATGCAGTGATACGGCAAGGTACGGCAGCATCCCCGGAGTCGACGTCACTCACGGTACCATCCCAGTCTCGTTGATGGGTTCGTTGATTCTGTGACGCTTGTCACGCTGCCAGCGTGAACCTGTACCACGACCATCTGGAAGGTATGAGTGCGTATGCTGCATGTTTCCTTCCTCTTTACTGACTTACATGTGGAACCGTGTTTCGTTTCATCTCCTCAAGACTCAATACCAGTACGAAGGTATGCATCACCTCGACATTATCTGATTGCGTACCGATATTGATCTTTAGTCTTCTCAGATTTTGGACCGGCGAGCGACAATAATGGATGTGATATAGAGCTGAAATGGTTGACATGGTACGTTTGGTGCAGTCTTTTCCTCTTCCATTGAGTAACTGGCATTGCGTCCTGTAGGCTTCCGCTGTCCTTCAAGTTGGTATATCTGGCTACCATAGCGCCTAGGAGTGGACACCTGAGACTGAAGATTTGGCTCGAAGGGATAGACTGCAGGGCAGCGATGCTAGGATGAGGTGGACTCGCTTTTTTACTTACGTACTGCGTGAATGCTGACCGGCTCATTTTGCAGTCGGCCACCTTCTTTCGATCTGTACCGATGCAAGCACGGCCGATGTTCAAGTAGGGCATTCCTCGACTCTGACAGCCTCTACGAATTAACGACGACGTTGCAGTTCTCTCGAATCAAGCGGGCTGGATAGTGAGGGACGACGAACGAGGTGGACGGGTGGACGTGTGTGTGCACATTGGTAAGCAGGCGGTAATACTGCTACGAGGCGTGTGCTAACATAGCGGGGATAGCACCGTAGGTTCGTGGGAGAGAGGGTCATGGATTAGCTAGGGAAGAGGGTGCCTCCCAGTAATAGCATGTACCTTATAGACGCTAGAGTGAGTTTATGAGACAGCGCGCGCGCCTCCATGCCATGCGGCAATCCAACATCTTTTTCTCTGGGAGGAATTTGACGGGCGGTTTCGCAGGCGTGCAACTCATTGTTGAGTCGATATCAACTACGCCTTGAATGTATGTCGTCGCAGACGGGATAAATTGACCAAGATCTTCACGTGTGCACCATGTTCCCAGGCTGTCTTCTGCAGCATTGTTTGCATGTGTGTCAGGGCTGAGGTGTGCTTTGCCTTCCAACACGCGTCCACAGGCGACTCGAGCACCTCTTCTCTGCACTCCCTGGACGATATTTTGAAATGGGAAATAGTGAGTACAGTTAATCTACGATTGTTTCGAGTACTAATTTCGACGATGTTAGCGCTCTCAAGAATTACAGGAAGTGTGCTTTGGATTCGCGTCAGATCGATCTGGAAACGCTTGCGCATCGTATCGACGACTCTACAGAGACCAATGGATTCACCTCCGAGCGTAGCTTCCGCTTCAAATGGGAATACCAACTTGATTGCGCCTTCAGAGACAGTAGAGGAGACCCCGGCGACCGGGGGAGATTTTTCAGAAGATGGGAAACCTGTATTGGAGGCGACAGCTGATTCATCAGCCACCGTGGGACCAGACGTACCCTCGGCATCGTCGGTGGCGGGACCTCCGATTGATCCTGTGGATGACATCGATGAAGAGTCAAACAGTGATTATGATACTGATTCCGACGATATCAGTGATGAGGAGTCTTTTTGTGATCGTTATAGAGAGTCGTGGGTATGTCAGTCGGCAACACAGACAGAAAAGAAATTTAAATGTATTTTCAGGGCATCACCCTTCCGAAAGTCACCCTTTCCGCCTTCACTGAGACCGGCCAAGCGGAATCGTCTATCGAGGTTCCAAAGCAGCGGTCCTACGCCGGTCGAAGTCCTGTTATATCATCCTCCCTTGCGGACACTCCGTGCGCTACCCTCGGCATTGAGGGTGTCTTGGAGCAATTGAATGCCACGCTCGGAACATCATACACCCTCAACACCCCATCTCTCTTGTCACTTCTGAATGACTTCATTGAGAAGAACGATGACTTTGGCACAGCTTATGGCCGCCTTCGCCCAGTATGGAACACACATGGTAATAGCAACATGCAACATGAACTCATACGACGTGAAGAAAGGGACAAGGAGGCACGACAAAAAGCACTGGTAGGGAACCAGATCAATAACCTACATTTGCCACCTCGACGTGTTTGGGACCTGTACAGCAATCGTGTGGTGCCTTCATGGCTCACTGACACATCATCAGGTTTACCATACATTGAGCATGAACCAGAGCCACTGCCAATTTCACATGCATGGGTGGATGAAAAGGATCGTGTGGATGTGTGGACATCTATCAATGGGAAGGAGTGGCCAGTGCCAATCCCAAAGAGTGCCAGTCTTGAACTCATCTGGATTGAGATGCTAAATCTGGGACTGGAGTATACATGGCTGGATGTGCTCTGTTTGAGGCAGAAAGGGGGGCCATGGGAAGATCTGCGTGTGGAGGAGTGGAAGCTGGATGTGCCCACAATTGGATATGTGTACAGAAATGCCAAGGTTGTGATCTACCTGAGTGGATTGGGGCTGCCATTGAGTTTGAATGATGGTGACTTGGACAGTGATCGGTATTGGTTTCGACGTGCATGGACAGTCCAGGAGGTTGGAAGGCATAGAATCATTGCTGGGGATACACCAGATGGACCTATGCATGTCAGAACAATAGATGAGGAGGGGAACTATGAGACAGACTTGCTGACAAGGTTTCACAAACAGCTAAAGTCAGTGCAGGAGAGGAGAGATCTATTTGGCTTGCTGGCAGAAATGCAGAAGCGAGTGTCAACTAATCCAGTTGACAAAGTAGCTGGACTTGCATTCTCTCTGTGGTCTATGACAATACCTGCCTACCATGAGAGTGAGTCTCTTGAGAATGCATGGACAGCACTGGTGGATGCAATGTTCCCTCTGATGCGGGTGAATTTCCTCTTTGGGTATCCTGGAGCTGGACTTGGATGCAAGAAATGGAGACCAACATGGAAGCAGGTCATGACAGAGCCTCTGCCAGATGATATTATTTGTTATGATCATGTTGAGTATAATAAGGAGACAAGTGAGGCCTGGTATGAGGGTTCTTGCATTGAAAGAGGGCTTGTGCAGGGATTGGATGTGAGATCAGCAGAAGGGTGTGATCGATGGGGGAAGCTGGTTGTCAAAGACATGGACAGAATTACACACACATTTGAGATCTGTGTCACCCACCAATGTCTGATACCTGAAGATGTGTACACACTACTTGGGGATCATACACACAGGGCCTGGGCTGTAGGAAGACAACTGCCAGGACAGAAATTTGAAAAAGTGTCAGTTTTCATAGTGGATGAGGAAGAAGCAGAAAGGTTAGAAAATTTGCATATATTTTCCAAGTCTTGCAATGTACTTGTTTGATTTTACTACTGGTCAGGGGTATTGGGTACAAGAGTTTTTGGCTATTTTGTGTTCTTTTTCAATTTCAGTGCTTCATAACAGATCAGAAATGGATGTAGGTTGTTATGAAAACTTTAATGTACTACCCATCCCTGGTTGTCTTGTCTCAAAGTTGTTTTTTGTATGTTGACAATTTGCTTTCCAAATTTGAACTTAATATTATCCATGATCCTGAGCATTTTATGATCTTAATGGTGAGTGCATTCAAGTGCTATGACTAGGTTTGTGCTTAGAGATAAAGGAATTTTTTTTAGATGATGTATTCTCATTACAATATAGAACAGGTTCATGTCTTCAGAAACATGTATAACACTGAGAATACACAATGCTGATAAAACAGATACTTCTATTTCTATTCCTCTCTTTTCTGTGTCCTTTCTCCCTTCCCATCTCTTCTAATGTTCTCATTTATGTTGAGCTCACTGTGGTGGTCATCATGCATGACCATTGATGAGTTTCCCACTTTGTGTTGATAGATGTGTCATGGTCTCATGACTTAAACTCTGTGCCTGGTTGGGTGGGTTTTGATTGCTGACTATTTTTCTTATTGTTGCCCACCATGTTGATTCATTATTGAGCTCAATGGTGAGTTTATTTCTTTTAGGCTTTATTTACTTTCTCATTGCTTGTCTATAGCTTGGCCAACTCTATAACTATGGCAGCAATGTCTTTGTGGTCAAGCTCAATGGTGAGCTCAGTTCTTTTACACTTTGACTTTTTTTTTTTCTTGGATACAGCTTGCCTTTCTTCTAACTTGATAGCTATGGATGCTCATCAAGGTAAGTTTTTCTTCTGTGAGTCTTTCAGGCCCTTGCTGATGAAGATCATCAAAGTATAGCTCAACTTTATTCTGTCTCTTGCATACTAGCAGGGTGCATGTAGAGTTTTTAGTATTTGGTTTCTTGACTGTCTTTCTCTCGTCTTTCTCAGGTTCTATTTGATTGTACAACCTCCTCAAATGATTGTTCACCTCCAACACCAGCCCACTCATTCATATCGTGCATCAGTATGTACACAATCTTTCTGGTCCCACCATTTCTGCTGACAATTAGCCTAGCTTGGACACCAACTCTGCATGCCATGAATCCAACTGATGCATCAATGTCTTCTTTACAGTATGCCATGCTAGTCATCCCACAAGCAAGGACAAATAGTTGTTACTGGATGGACAAGACAAAATGAAGTAGAGGGAATATACATGAGAGAGGGTCCATTCAATCATATTGTGTGTCAGTATGTATACAATCCTCACAATCTCACCACTCTTGCTGATGATCACCCAAGATTAAATACTGACTTTGCCCACTATTTACCTGAGAGCATCAATATATCCTCAACTGTATACCAAGGTGAAGAATCAGAATCTGCACTGAGACGAGACGAGGCAAGTAAGCATGGGTGTTTGTTGTTGGATGGGATGAGATTAGTGTTGCTGTGGCATGGCAAAACCCAGCACAGCTTGGCCAATGATGGCTTTAAAATTTTTATATAGCTGAGCCTAGTCTAGCCATAAATTTAAATGCGGCTATGGCTTGGCTCCATCAGCTAAAGTCACAGGCCATGGCGCATCATCATAAAAGGAAATTGATTACAAAAAGACTACATTATCTGAGTTCACCTGCTAGCAACTTAATAAATGCATGCATATCCTCTGAAACAGATGTCTGATGTCCAATTAACTCTTTCAGTTCATGTAGCTGTGCTTTCTCATCCATGCCATGTGTAAAACTAAGTCCCTGCCCATTCTGAATGGAAAACTTCAACATCTGAAGTGCTTCCATTGCATCCAGGCTTAGTTAATTTCACTGTAATGCATCTGTCTCTTTTGCACTGGAAAAAACTCGCTCTGAAGGCACCGATGTGCTTTGAATTGGCAGGATATCAAGAGCAAATGCAAATAATGTTAGATAGCAGTGCTGATTATCCTGCAAATAAGATACTAAGACATTGGTACTAATAATAAATACAAAAAGTGTTCATACCTCCCAGTACTTGAGAATAAGGATGCTGCTTCATGGCTCTGACAGATAAGCGTTCACCTCAGTCTCCAGACTTTGATGGTGTGAATTATCCACCTTGTTGATTGTATCCATGCCAAGAATGGCAGCTGCACATGCAAGAGTGGTTGTAGATGGGCATGCAGGTGTCTGGTGATGAATGTCCACAGTTCAATAATATGACTGAAGCTAATGATGAATAATATAAGGATGTATAGATTATCTGACCATAGGTACTAGACTCACTGTTTCAATGAACATCACCTGTATATCTTGAATCTTCTCTGGTAGATGCCAATGAAACCACATGAGTTTATGCATAGGATTAATTACTATTAGGCTTTAGAATAGAGATATTCCCCAAAGAGTAAGCACATACAGATAGCAAAGAAGTACACTGGGACATCATTGGCTTGCTCACAATAGTCATCAAGCTTATTGAGGCCAGCTGTTATGATGTCAGCAAGATGTGGGAATTTGAGCTGCTTATTCTCTCACATGGTCTTCATAGCTTCAAAGGCAGGAATTGTATTACAGATATATGGTGTCTTCTCTGTAGATAGCAGTTGTTGAAAGGAATGTGGGACCTAAATATACAGGTGTAACTGTTATCTAAATACAAGAGAAGGATCAAACACACAGAGAGGATTTCCTTGAAGTCAGCCAAGACATTCCATTCTGTATCACCAAGCTTGTATCTTCACAGTTCAGGAAACTCTCTGGCATTCAGGAATTTATCAACAGCCTAAGCAAGTCAGATGCAAATCCAATAGTGAACAAGAGGAACTAACTTGTCGTAAATAAAGTGCTCGATCTATCATTAAAAGAGTTGATGACCAGCAAGTGATCACATCATGGAGTAGCTGTAAGTTATTTAAGTCGAGAGCAGTGACTACTTCAGAAAAGAACTGGCACTAGAGTGATGAAACACAAGTCTAAGAAGATACCCAGATCAGAAGACAATCTATTGGATCATGTTGAAGTGCAGTGCCAAATGTGTTTGCTTCCTCCACTGTAGGCTCAAAATCTGCAGCATCTAATGCCTCAAATTCAAGATCAGTGATAGCAGTGAGAACTGCTTTGCATGCTAAATTTATGATATGTGCAAAGCACCTATTGGAATCATAGGATTACATGGCAAGACTTTAATGATCTGAACATACCAGATATGTCATTTGATGGCATCAAATGAAATGTGTCGATGCCTTAGCTCTGACTCAAGAAAGTGCATAAACATGTTATTATTTGAAGCATTGTCAAGACTGATCCAGCTGATCTAAAAACAGGTATCAGTTTAGCAGATCCTCAATGCCAAAACAGTGTATAGGGAACCTTGATTGCAATCCATAACCGATTCAAAATATGAAGAAAAGCATATGCAAGATGTTCACCATCATGATGGCCAGGGACACAGTGGAATCCTATTAAATCAGCTTGAAGGAAAAGAGAATATTTCATCTCACCTGTTTCTGGAACAGGTATCTTTTTTATCTTAATCCAGTGTGCTGTAACTGCCATGAATGGAACAAGATTTGAATTTGTCCATAGATCACATGTAAATGAGATCTTGCCAAGCACACTCTGGTAATCTTGACTCAGAGGATAACAAAAGACAAATTTTAAATGATGGCACTTACTGATATATCCTTTGAGAGCTGCTGGAGATGCTCCTGCCATGTCTCTATGATACACTCTTGTAGTTGAGTTCATTGAGGTATATCATCATCAGTAAGTTCCTCTCAAAGCATCAGAAAAATGTGATGCAGTTCAGGAGATTCAATTATGTTGATTGACTATAAATAATTATCAGAACGTACACATAAAAATATCATATAATCCACCTGATCGGTCACAGCAATGAAGGCAATCAATGCATTGATAAAGGCTTCTGGAGAAAATGGTGCAGTGTCGAGATGTGGGAGCACAGATTTCTGCTGTCCAGGCTGTCTCTTTGATGCACAATATTCATTAACAGCATCCAAAGCAGCAGAGGCAATTATTTTGACACCCATCTGATCACATGCTTCAACCCATAGGGCAATGTGTTCTCAATACAGATGACAATGCCACTTGCCTGTTGACATATTGCAAGCATACAAGGTTGACCATGTTCCACTGTTTTCCAATCTAAGTGTCTAAAATAAGTCAGTTTGTAAGGTATATACAGGTGACGTACTTGCAAATAATAAAATACATGTGATTCTCATACTCTTCAAAGAATGGGTAGATATCAACCATTTGCTTGGTTTTTTTCTTTTCTTGCCATTGTTGCCTTGCTTGACAGTGTCCACGGTGTCTCTGTGGAGTCTGGTGAGTGTCATGTGATCTCTGTGTTGGCATTTGTGGAGGACTTGAAGGTGACGGTGAAGTATTGAAATTAAACATCTCTTCACCAGCAGAAAACTGAACAGCACAGCAGGACTGACTCAACTGAGGGTTTAACAGGGTTTATTCAATAAAGGGGTTATCAATGTCAGAATGAGAAGGACTTGGGGCACGTTGATGTCCACAATGGTGAGTAGATGGTGGTGAAGACTCAGCAGTATGCCATTCAGCAGAGGGCAGTTGAGTTGGAGTTCCTGGATGATAATCTATTATTCTATAAGCTCACCATGCTTGGATAAGGATTCAGATATGACATACCAGGTACACAGAAAGTAAACTCCAATGCTCCTCCAGGATGCATTGTATGATCATCAGGCATATCTGGTAAGGCAATGTCAGCAGATACTCTACCTCTGCAACCACAACTACAACCGCTTCCACAACTTCCGTGACCCCCACGACCACGGCTACTATGGCCACCATGCACCATTGGGAGAAATCAAAGATGCTTAGAACTTGAGCGTTGTGTCTCAGTTTGAAAAGGGTAGGGGGATTAATGCTCTGCTAAAGAAAACAGCTATTATTTTATATTGAAAAAGTACTACAACATTCAGTCCTGCTGTCAGTAATGGTGGAAACAGGGAGACATTGTGCCTTTGTGAAGCTCAATGGTACATGTCTTCAGAAATGATGGTTGGGAAAGAAAGGAGAGGCTAAAATATGCAAATTAAGTCAATGAGGGTGTACAGTAGATAGTTTGCACACTGTCTCTATTAAATCTGTGCCCATTTTACTTGCAATCATCCTCAAGGCCTTGGAATTGATTAAACAAGTGGCTGTGGTGGCAGTGAAGCTGAAAAGAAGAGTCACACATAAGGAGAATAGACTGAAAACATGTATATTGTGAGGCTATAGAGTAATGAAAGGGATTCCAGTTTGTACAAATGAAGATGAGCGTACAATGATGAAGGAAAGACGATGACACATCAGCTTTCCTAATTTGGTATCTAGCTATGGTGAAGCCAAAGCATGAGCCATGTGTGCCAGCTTAAACTCGGCTTCACACTCTTTTCAGCTGTGAGCCAAATTTTCAGCTCAGCAAGGCTTATAGTGGCTTGGCTTGGCCTGTGCGCTATATTTAGCTGTGCC
The DNA here is from genome assembly GCA_900157415.1 of Armillaria cepistipes. Taxonomy (NCBI): domain Eukaryota; kingdom Fungi; phylum Basidiomycota; class Agaricomycetes; order Agaricales; family Physalacriaceae; genus Armillaria; species Armillaria cepistipes. The sequence continues at coordinate 27,764 of FTRY01000026.1, forward strand.
ATGGCAACACTAGATGAGATGGAGGGAAGAGGTGTGAGAGTGTGTGTCTCAGAGAGAGAGCATGGGTGGAGATGGTAAGCCCTTCCCCTTGACTCTAATCCACACACACTTAGACATCCACAGCCAAATCTCTGCAACCACACCCTCAAAGCAAAAGCAGCATGCCCAACCCTCAAATTTTCAATGCCGCACTCTCTTTTATGTGGTCACCAATCTCATATGAGAATAACCCACTATACAACATCAAGATTAAGGTAAGCAGCCTGTTTGATGGATAGTACTGAAGCTAATGGGCCTTCCAGTGTGCACCAAAGTTAAGGAAATAGCTACCAACATAGTAAGTAGCGATGGAGACTTGGTTTCAGAGAGGGAACAGATGTCAGCATGTGTGAGGTGTAAAGATGTCTGGATGGATGGAGGGTTGGGTTGGAGGGCAGCACTATTATTAGATCAGAGGGAGGATGCAGGAAGGGGGTGCAACTCATAGGGAAGAGAGGTGCTATTATTAGACCAGAGGAGGGAGGGAGTCATGAAATGTAGGAAAGAGGTCAGTTGAGGGTTGGCTTGTTGTTGAGGATGGCAATTTTAGCAGTGTTAGTAGAGGAAGGTGATATTTGAGGCTAGTAGAGGGACAGCAGAATAGGACACAATGCATCTCTGCACCTCATGTTATGGCATCAGGATGATGTGCAGGCCATTGAGTTTTGGGCCCCTGTGCTTGTTGATTTTATCATGGTGATACTAGTCACACAGGCAAGATAAACCTTCAACCTAGACAACCAACATTGCAAGAGGTAAGGATATTGTCAAATGTTGTTTTCTTGTCATTGATTCATTTTCATGAACAGAGCTTTTTCTATCATATCTTGCAGTAACATGGGCCAGTGCTGCTTTGGGAAATCTCATTGATTGCACATTTTCTTCACTCTCCTTTCTCAATCCAAGGCATAAGTGTATACCCCTAGCCATTGACCTTGGTGCTTATTCTAGCTGTCATAGATCTAGTATGGCATTGATGCATCCCAATTCTGGGCTGTTCTCATTGGCATTGATGTATATGAGCACTGACACCTTCACAGCCCACAGCTGCATCTTGGACACATTATCAATGAAGAATTTCCTGGTTGATGACCTAGGTATGTCAAAAGAACACATCCAGTGTCTCTTTGACTCTAAAGATCCTACCCCTGGTGATTCTTTGGTGCCTTCTTGCAACAACATTGTATGAGTGCTCTACAGTCTCATCAACAATCAGAAAATTGATCTAGAGGACAATATTTTTATCTACTTCACTGAGCATGGTGCCAGCCACAATTGTGCAAAGCATTTTTTCAAACCTAGATGCAACACAAAATCCTGTCCCATTGAAGCTCAATTATGATACCTTAGATGCTGGAGGTCATCATGTACCTGATATCAGTGACCAAGAGCTCAATGCAATAGGCATATCTCATGTCAAAGGGCATGAGATTACATTCATCACAGACTGCTGTTATAATTGCACTTTTCCCTGAACTCCAGGCGCAGAAATGCACAGCATACACTGTACTACTTGTCCTAATGTCAATAATATGTTGCACACTGGATATGAAACACTTTCCTGGTTAACAATCTATATTATCAGATAATTAGAAGCCAGATAGGAGTTCTCATGTAGGTTTGGTGGCATGTCAAGACTACCAGACTGCGAAGGAGACTTTGGAAAGCAGGAAATACAGTGGGATTTTCACCAAGATACTTCTTCATGTTTTGAAGTTGGACAACTGAAAGAAGGAAATGACATATGTTGGACTTGCTTGCATTCTGAATCAGTTAGATGCTCAGACTCCAGTCATTACTGAGGTTTATAGATATGGTTGCATTTAGTATTGGGTGTAAAAGATCAAGTGTTAGCTTAGCTGCCCTAACATGAGCATTCTATATAATCATGTTTATTGAAATAAAATGATCTTTGAAGACTGTATGCAAGGTAGGTCAAGCAAAAATCATAGCCTAATCTCAAGGGGGTTCCATGGGGTGATGACTTGCTTACCTTCCAGAGTCACTGCTGTGATGGATCAGTAATTTCAGGGGGTCAAATACTTTGGTGGATTTTAATCTGGTTTTGGCTCTCAAATCAAGCACAGCAAATCTGGCATCAAACCCAGCAAGATTTTTAGATGTATTTAGCATCAGTTTTATCTTCAGATTTGGGTTTGGAATACTGGTACAAAAATGTACAGTTTTTGAATATGTATTTTAGCTTGTGTATTTAGAATTGAAAACTGGCTGTCGGGATTTGGGTATCAAATCCCAAAGGCTAAATACTCTCTCAAAGGCAAAAAGGATTTCACATGGTATTTTGGGAATAAACCCCACATTTGAAATCTAATCAAAATCTGGATGCAAATACAAAGGGATTTAGATCAGGATTTGGGAGCCAAATCCTGAGAGGCACTTGCTTGAAGTCCAGGATTTGGTTCCCAAATCCCTTTGTATTTATGTCAGGGTTTTGATTGAATTTGGGATGTGCACTTTGTTCCCAAAATACTGCAGGAAATCCCTGCGGTCATTGGGAAGGGATTTCCCCTTCAGGATTTCAGACCCAAATCCTGAAAGCTGGTTTTCAACCCCAAAAACGCAAGCCAAAATACAAATGCAAAAATAGTACCTTTTTGTACAAGTATTTTGGACATAAATCTGAAATAAAACCAACACTAAATACATGTACAAATGTCGCTGGGTTTGCTGCCGGATTTGCCACACTCATTTTGTGTGCCAAAACCAGGTCAAATCTGCCAAAGTATTTGACCCCATAAAAATATGAATCTATCACAGCAGTGAGTTTCATTCAGACAAAAGAACAGGCCACCATTTTACACTGCACAAGCAGTGAGTAGGTATTTTTGGCTATTGTGTTCTGCTGCAATTAATAGGTACCCTAAATATTGGAATGTGAACTATCATAAACAGGGACCAGTCACCATCCTCTGGTGGTAGTCCATTCTAAAATTGCTGTCAGATTCAATTTCCATTCTGCAAGACAGAGAGATACTTTCCATCCATTGATTCATGCAGGGTTTCTTCTGAGAGCCATTTCAGACAGCATAGTGGGTGCCAGTGAGTACTGATTGCAGTTAGCAATGTGCATTGACTTGATCTCATAAAATAGATATTGTAAGTGAGAATGATGACAGCAAACAAGATCCTTACCAGCCATCACCATCAAAAGGTACAGGTCTGCCAAAATGTTGATTGGTAGGTTGACTTGATAGGTTGATAGCCAATTTTCTGCCAAATAAAGGATTGTTGGTGTTGCAGCAGTAAGTGCTTAAGGCACCATTTGGGAAAGGTATGTTGATCTCTTGAATACAAGCTCTCCATGGTTCAATGGATATGTTCCAAAGCTTTGGAAGAAGACCTGGGCCCATTGATACAGAGATATACAAAGAATTTGATGTGAGTGTTCAAGTATTGGGACTATAATTCAAAATAAAATGTGTTTTAAAGTTGTAGATTTGATTATGTCATATGTAAATCTGTTATACAATGTAGATAGTAGATAAACAGTGCTCCCTGCAATAATTGAGCAAAGGAATAAGTATCAACTTGTTTTGACTGTCTATGAAAGAACAGCAACCATTTTGAGATCTGTACTGAATATTAACATAGAATTTGGTACATCTGTGCATTGCATGTGAGAAACCCCATTTATCTCCATTCAATTATCACATGTAGACACTGACTGATTTTTGTCTATGAGGCCATGCAGAAGAAGATAAAATGTCAAAGGCAAACATTCTCTCCAAAGCTATGGTACCTTTGCAGAGAACAGCTAAGCAGAATACCTCTGCCACATTCAAAGTGATGGAATCAACAGGAGCTGAAAGAGTGGAAGCTATACAAAGTGGGCTCGAGGGTGGGGACTTCAAGCACTAAGCACACATTAGAAGATGGAAACACAAATATGAATTTGCAGGCTTGGAACTACAGGTGACATCGGCTCCTGCTCAACATCGACCACTCCAAGTCCTGTCCTGCCAATTATGCAAACTTTTGTGAAGATTCTTGATATCTTCAGAGCAAAGTATGAATAAGAAACGGGATTCAAGTTGAAGACAACAGAGTCATGATGAAAGAAGCAAGTACGTGAGGCATATGTTTGTCCTGGTCTGATCATTACAGCCACAACGACAGACATGTCTTTCAATTTTCTGTCACCTCCATGTCCTTGTGTTCCTGAATATTTACATGTGCTGGCATTGTGATCTTTGTGTCTGGGATAATGGGCACAGTGTTTTCGCATACACTGCTGGATGCAGATAGATCTTTGGAGGTTGTGATGTTGGAAGTGAGGGATGCATGCTCTCATGCAGAGTTTATGTTTGGCATGACCTTGTGAAGATGGCCTTTCTCTTCGCCTATGTGCTGGATGCCCAATGTGTTCCCACTTATTTGCATGTGTGCCACCTCCTGATCCAGCCTGTGCCATGACTCCGTGTCCAAGAACATGCTTACAATGCTGTGATGCTCAGAGGTCACAGCTATGCAGAATCCTCCATGTTTTCTCCCTTCCCAGTGCCCGGACTCACTGCTGTATCATTTTGGATAAACATTTCCCATGCTGGCATTACCAATATCCACATTTATTGGTGCCATCCAATGTCAGACATTGAATAACTTCGATAACACATACTGGGAAGAAAGGGTGCCTCTTGACAGCTCCACCAGCGCCCTGACCAGCTGTTCAGTGCTAAAAGAACTTGTCATCAGCAACTCCACTGCCTGCACACTTCTCTCCATGCTCACCTCCAACTACCCAACTTTGTCTGTTCAATTCAGGAGGTATTGTCCTGGTATTTCTGGGGAGAGGGGGTCCAGTTTTCTGATGGCGGTATTGAAGTGAGGGGAAAAGAAGAACTCATACAAAAATGGATGGCCCTCACCTTTTTGTCCAATACTTCCATTCCTTCCCCAGCACCATGTGCTTAAATTCTAATGTGACGCTTTCTCATTAATTCTTATTCATCCTTTCATTGGCGTAACTGAAGCCATTCATTTTTCAAGGTGTCAACTGGAGCAGGACCCAATTTCTGGAGTCATGACTCGCTTAGGATGGACAATGTTGCAGGGTATTGACAGTACTATGTTTTCATGCTATCTGGTGGGGAAACCATCACTGGCCTGCTCATTGTCACCCAATTTTTCTCTGACATCGCCCAGTGTGATCATGACCACTGGCAGTAGAGATACCACTCCTCCCTCTTGGCTTTTTACCATTGCAGTCGACTGTCATTCAAGTGGGCAGGGATCGCAACTAGTGGGATCTCTGTTGATGGGTACTGTTACAAAGTCCCCAGCCATTTTGTCGTCTTCTCTACCAGAATGAAGATTTTAACTACCAGTGTTTATGCATTATGCAGGGAGTACAAGCTATTTCATTGTGTGCCTCCTCTCTTTGTCTCCTTTACTTCGCTAAGCCTTTTCTTCCCTGTCTCATTCTTGTGTCCTATTCCCATTCCTGTGTTTGTGTATCCACTGTGTTTTCAGTTCCCATACATTGTTGCTCCTGTGTTTGTGTTCTGGTATTCCAGTGCCTTGATCCTGCATCCATGCATTGCACTTCTCATCCTGTTCATTTTCATCGATGCAAGCACTACACCAGGTGCCCTTCCCTGTTATTGCCTTGACATCCTTGTCTCACCATACGTCTAGTCCACTACCACATAGAAAGGTTTACATGGTCAGCATCTTCGTATCAATGTACTGAGGCCGTTCCGGTCATCTTGCAAATGCTCCCCTCTGAGTATTAAGCACTGGAAAATGTAGTTACTATCTGAGGTCTATACAATGTGCATGGCCTTCCTGCTCTCAGGCCCAAGCTTGCTCATGCATCATGCATCATCCATTGTCTTCAATGTACCCCACGAAGAGTCTCTACTCTGCATGACATGTGATCACAACAGTATGAGTCTTTGTGGCCACAGTGCATGGTTTGCCATGCCAGTAGGGATCTGCACCGTATCTGTATATGGATACAACCATCAAATTGACAGGTTAACCCATACTGTCACCATATGAGCAATGTATGAGCTGAAACCGTCGATGGTACAGGTCGTAACCATACCTGTCAACCATATTTCTGGTGATGCCAAGTAACTGCAATGGTTTTTCAGACCAAAGTCATTCTGGATACACAAATAAGGTCAGTATCTGTCAAATCATAGCAAATTTTATGCTGACATGCCTATATTGAGTGAACCCATACTGTACCCATATGAACCGTCCTGTAATTTCATAAATATGGGTACGATGTGGATCCCTACATGCCAGGGCTGTGTGGCCCAGTCGTTCCTTATTGGGACCTTGTACCGGTAACAACATCAACACCATTATCGAATCTACTACCTTTTCCAAATATTCAGTGTTTTAAACTGACTAGGATTGTGTGTCATATGTCATTTGCATCTCATTTGGATAGCCATTCACTAAAACTAAATTCCCCCAAGATCGCTGTATCTTCAGGGTCAGCACTGGAACATTTCTTTCCACATTCCATTGCTGCTCTCTTCTGCATTTCAAATGATCATGTTTGCTTGATTTGACAGGGAAAATCTGTTATTTTCTTTTTATGTCATGCCACTCCCCAACTCAACCTCCTGTTTCTTGAGGCAGCCTCAAAATCCCATCCATAGGTCAAACTAGGCCCCTGATTTATGCTCATTGCATGCTCTCCTTTTCATTTTGATTTGAACAGTGAGTGGTCTGTTCTGCTTTGTAGCCCATCATGATTGAATTGGTATCCAATTGATATCTTAGGCTTATTGAGAGTATATTGCAGCAAAGTAAATACCTGCTTCCAATGTTGTCTTGGATGGATATGGAATAATTGGCATCAATACTAGGACTTGGCAAGTCATTGGCAGAGAATGAATACCAGCCGACGCCATGGGATTGGTACCATCAATGTGAAATGGAATTACAATCTGAGTACTGTACTATTTCAACTGTAAGTTCACCTAACACCTAACAGTGGACTCGGAACTGAACCTATTTCATATGTTCTAACACCTAACAGAGGGGTCTGAACTGACATCCATGCAAACCAAAATAGAGCTAACATTTGCCTCTTAAATCTAATTTTTTGTGTATAACTACGATAATTGTACAATAATGTATGTAAATCTGGCTTCCTCCTGATCTTCCTGCTCCCAAAACTTAGTGTCATGACCAAGGGGGGGGTTGGAAAGAAATTCCCAGATATAAGGCAGGGGGGAGGGGGGGAGGGGTAGCAACCTTAAACATGAAACCTCACCTACCATATATAGGCATTTTAAGGGGTCTTATGGGTGCCATTGTCATGAAACAATAGTATCTATGTTCAAAATGAAGATATTTAGCTTTACACATACGTTTATAGTCTGTTTTTCACCTTAAAAAAGTTATGATGTGTCACTGCCTAAGTCCTTGAGAGATTCACGTGGCCAAAATGATTACAATAGCATTACAAATCATACCTATTATGAATATATTATTACCCTATATGGTAGGAGGGGGAGGGAGGTAGTGTTGCCACAGCTTGGCCTCAAGTTGCCGAGTTGTCGAACGGAGCCAAAGTCAGGCTGAGCCGAGTCAATAAAATGACTTTGCCCCTCAAATGGCTCAACTCAGCTCTGACTCAACTTTTATGGCTTGAAGCTGGCTCAAGTCAATGATTCCATCTGATTTTGGAAAAACCATCTCTATCGATTGGACTGATAGGGATATTTATGAGATAATTTAACCATGCCAACTTTATTAAATGTGTATCAGAGGAAGGGAAACTTAAGATGCTCTCGTTCTGCTCAATTGCTGGCCGGTGGCAGAGGAGAAGTCTACATTGGACAATGTGGGAAAATGTCAACCTAAATCGCCACATTTTTACCGTGCTCCTTTCAAGAATAGCAAGCTTTCAGTTTTTGTGGCCTGTAGATGTTTAGGAGTCCTCAGAGTGGATAACTATGACTTTAGATATACAATTACAGACTTTTGAAGCTACTTTTATGTATCTATCATCTGTTATTGTAGAATTCTTCTATGACCTTCCTATTTGGGTAGACAGTCAACGACTCAGCAAAAGTCATTGGCTTTAAGCTGAGTTGAGCCAAAGTCGAAGATTTCAATTGACTTCAGAGTCATTCTGAAGCTGAGTCATCCGGAGTTGAGCTGAGTTGAGCTGTGGCAACACTAGATGGAGGGGGGGGGGGTCCCCTCATCCTTAAACACAAAAATGGAGGTCATGTGTGGCATTTTATTTCCAACCCCCCCTTGGTTATGACAGTTATCCTCGAAACACTTAAGCAGATTCTGGTAAAGGACTGAGAGTATGGTACTACATGTGCTAAGGTTTTGCAATTCGGCTCACTGAAGCTTGGGCCATGCTGGCTGAACTGAACTGAACTGGTAAGTCCTAATGCTTAACATCAGTGTCTGAACTGACAACCTGATGAAATACTGTCATAACACCTAACAAAATCAAGGGGGTTCCAAAAAATAAAATAAAATACATAGGGTCGATTAGAGGTTTGCCGGCCCGGCTCAGCCTGGAAGCTGTGGCTTGGGCTTGTCTTTGAGCGGCTTAAGCTTCATGAAATTGAAGCCCAAGCCTCAGGCCTTATGCAGGGTCAGCCTGGGGCCAGCTCAGGCTCAGGCCACGGCTCAGCACAAGTCGGTATGAGCGGTGTCATTGTGCATCAAAGAAGACCAAGCTGACTAATCACACACTCCAGCATTGTGATTCACAAGAAATAGACACTCAATGGCAGTTCAACATAGATGGCTTGCATTTGCACCATCCAGCACACCATTCCGAGGCCTATTTTCATTGTATTCAAGCAAGAATAGGGTGGTTTAATGGTCAGTGCATGGCCCCAGCTCAAGCTGCAGCTCACAGCTTTGAGAACTTCGAGCTTGGGCCGTGGGCCATTAGAGGCTGCAGAGACGGCTTGATGACAGCTCGGCTAGCCCCAGCTGGCTATGGCCGGCTCAAAGCTTCGAGCCGAGCCATGCAAACCTCTAGGGTCGATTAAATTATTTCGTGCCTCTGGCTGACCCTCCCACTCTATCACATGACCACTATGACATCATTCATACTACTGTACCATTTGAATCACTTCGAATGGCTTGTGACATGTGACATATTTGTACCTTACCAAATGATCGAATACGGGGCCAATGACAGTGACATTCGTACAAAATCCGAATAATATTGCTATTAAAGTATAATTTACTTGAATATTCTAGTCATAGAACAACCAGAAATAGGCAAGAAATGAGGTGAAACTAGCATATCGGAGAAAAAAATTCAAATTTCAGCCATTTTTTGTCGAATTTGGCACTTTTTTGAGTTTGTGACATTAAACCTTGCCGAATGAGGCCCTTGAGACGCGTGACACATGGCCATTTTACAAATACGAATGCACCCTTTGTGATGTGTGACATTCAAAGTGATTCAAATGGTACAGTATATCAGGCATGCCGGTACAGCTGGATGCGGACTTACCTGATACATCTGCAATATTGGCCTGCATCGCTCTTTACTGCAGGATTTGCTCTCTTTGCATTATAAATCCCTTGTGTACTAATGAGGGACATGTATCACAGTAATATACCACTTTATTATAAATTATGTGACAATACATCAGAATACATGCCTACTTAGAGCTCCAGCTCAGCTTACAGTGCACACTGTGCATTATTGGTTGATTATAGGTGTATTGAGGTCATACTGACTAAGAGGATGAAGGTTGAAGTAAAATAAAGATGCAAAGGTCATTTTACATTGAGTTACACAGGAAATTTTTGAAATTTTGAGGGGCAAGGGGGCCCGGAAATTGCGGCTCGGTACATGCCAGTGGTAGGTAGGTTTCCGGTTGAACACCATTAAAAAATATTTGAAGGGTCAGATTTTTTATGAAGATCTTTGCATTTTAGATGGTATGATGTATGTAGAACTTGAAAATACTTCAGTGCTATGCTTCTACCATGAATTTGTTCTGGTAAACCATAGGTAATGTCCCGGACATTGTGTTTTCAGGTTTTCTATGCATGTGATGCAGCTTATGGCTCTACAAGACACTATTGGCATGCAATGGAAATATTCAAGGATAAGTACTGGAAGTAGTTGAATGGTGCAGGTATCTGTTGACAACATGACAAGCATACAATACTGCGCTAGTCACAGTCAAAGCACAGGGCTATGAGAAGCCGATGTAAGCTGAATGACAAATATATACCTTATATGGGTATATTACATCATAATGACATCATAGAGGTAGGTAGGTTCCCCTTCCGACCACCTTAAAAAATATTTTGACCCTGTGTAATAAAATAAAAATTTCGGGCCCCCTTGTTGAGGGGTCATATAAATTTTTTCGTGACCGGCGCTTGACCCTCCCTCCCTACCCGGTGCTCTGGGCCGACATTCCGGTACCCCCTTGAACAAAATTAAAGAGTGACTGAACTTACGGTTGAAATAGTACAGTATCCCAAAATTTGGACGATCCTCCTATGTGCGGCCAATGTCAGTCAGTCATCTCTCAATCGCTGCTTTCTCGAATTCTGATATATCTTTTTGCCCAGGGACATGACCAGACCACGGAAACGACAATCGACCAAGTATACCGTAATGTTATAGACTGCGCCCAGCAGCCATTCCTGAATCCTATGGTGTCGGAATCAATCTGTGGATTTCTGGTTGTTTGCCGGTTTCTACAAGGCGTTGAGGGTTTGTTGACACCACGGCAATTCTATTTGGTTTGTATGTCTATATATTCCACTTGGTTGACTATTAACCTGCCATTTAGATGTCCTTGTCTCTCGTATCCCTCACTCTGTCTTATACTCACTCCTACTCCAGCCTCGCTGCGCCTCGTGTTATGCCATCAGGACGATAAGTCTCTGTGCGGGCCGTCGAGTCCGGGGTCCGTGCGCTCGTTGATGGGTTCGTTGATTTCGTCACGGTGACACTGATCACGCCGGCAAGATGAACACGGACCACCAACATCGCGCGAGGTAAGGATGTTCTCCGGTATTGTTTCCTTACCGTTAACTCATTTTCGTGAATAGAGTATTTTTCCAGACCTTGCAGCAAGATAGTCTATAGAGCGACATCTTAAACAGTGACTCTACTTTTTTCGAATATGCTGGGCGGCTCCAATCTGGGCTTGGTGAGCTCTCTCATTAGAACATTTCATTTCACTACTGACTCTTGGACAGGTCCAGAGCTCAACGCGGCGTCCATGGCCAGTCTTCATCGATGTATCGTCAACCGCAGTGAAGGGTGGATATAGGTCTAATTGTATGTTGGATGCATTTTCTTCTGCGAATATCTACTGATTAGAATTTGCTAGGAAGGCCGGTCGCCGTCGAGCAAGCTTGTGGAAGAAGGAAACAAAGAACGGTGGTTTTGGAGGTGCGTGCAATGTTGCGCTGGTGGTTGATTCCTTACATATCTAACCTTAGGCTTCAACGTTTCAATGTTCGAACCTTCAATCTTTGCTGGCGATACCCCGGGGCTCTATTCCTATCCCCGCCGCTGCTACCATCGCGTTCAATATCAGTACGTATCCTGGCCCTCGTTCATTGTGCTGTCAAGGAGATTGATGCCTAGGTTAGGATTTGAATACGGACGGCATCGGTGGTGGGAACACGCCAGTGGATACGGGAGCGCACTGATGAAGAAGGGTATGGCCGGTTTTTGATTCAAGAGTCGCCAAGAAGCTAACTCGATTCGCGCAGTAACTGCCGACTACGTGCAAGGAATGCTTACGTGCACGCGTGGAGGGTCGCCCGTGCGTGCGGATGGTGAGAGGAGGGGTAGCCCGGATTAGCAGGGGAGGGAATGCCGGACAATCGTGCGACTCGGATGCGGGTTGGCACGTCCACGAAGATGGATTGCGGATGTCGGATGGGACGTCGAGCAGTCTTGCAGTAGGGAGGTACCTATGCGGAAGCGCAGACATCGCGCCTACTACGTCATAATTGTTGGCGGTTTTGCAACCTGTCACGCCTTGCGCACATATTTACCGTCCATGAATCCCATCTGATTCCCCAAACAGCAACCTCGCTCGTCGCTAGCGGCTTTGGAATGTTTCCCAACGGTCTTTGCCCTCTTAACGCCATCTCACCGTCCTCTGTACTCTACCAGAGAGCACATGGCAATGCATGCCCCTACTTTGTCGTCCGAAATCAAGACGGACCTACTCTAGGTCGGCTTGGAGGTGTGCAAGATTAGATTCTGCTTCCTAGGGCGTCGGCACATGGAAAGTCTGCTCCTGGGTATCCCGGATGGCGTGGTAGAATGGGGGAGGAGGGCGATAGAAGTGAGAGAGACGGCGGACGCTGCTCAAGTTGTTTTTGTAGATGGCACGATAGAAACGTGCGACCGCAGCCCTCATTATCAGTGCAGACGGGGTCAAGAGCGTATGCAGACAGGCTCTTTTGGCGAAGAGGTATACCGGCTTCAATACGAGTGTGTATTTACTTGATTTTTTGAAGCCTGTCTCAACGTATATAGTGGCACAACTACCATCGGCGACTTTGCTCCTTTTGCATCATTCACGCATGCCCTCCAGAGCATCATACAGGCCTACCAGGCATTTATGACTCTCAGTCGCAAAGGTTCCTTTACGTATGCCCTTTCGCTACCTACAAGTACATCTGTCAATGAGCAACAAGTGATGTTCTGGTCTACGTACGCCAGTAATACATCACTACCCCATGGCGAGCCTTCAGAAGATATACGTTCCATCCTCATGCAGAGGCACGGCTCGTGGTACGACAGCGCATTCTGCCATATCATAGCCACTGCATCTCGTCCAACTATCACCGACCCACGCTTCACGAAATGGCTTGTTTCACCTCGCTGCGAAATTCCGTCCCAACCACATTAGTCGTCCTTTCATGGCATCGTGCTGGGCCCAACAAAGGGCGCTGCCAGGATAATACACCCGGGAGCCGAGGTTGACTTGAATATGGAGATTTGAAAGGTACGTTCATTTATCTTGTATGAGAGTTAGGCGTGCTGATAACCATTGTAGGCTCAACACTGCCCTCAAGTGCATAGCGCAACAGGCGGAGACTCGCCGCCACGGCCAACGTCTTGACATCGGACTCGTTTAGGGATGATAGCGCTGTGGGTCTCGGTCAGGGTTCCAAGGTAAGCACCTTAGTTTTTCATTTTGATTTTTTCCGTTAACGGACCTTTTGCAGACGTTAACGTGAACGAACTCAAAATGTATAGGCAGTGAAGGTATGTTTCTACTTTATCTATTTTGCATTGGAAGTACTCAGCAGTCAAATTCAGGCCGTCGTCCTCGATTCCTGGAAGCAACGTCTCGTGCTTACAGCCAAAATAATGGACTGCCGTCACTATTCACCGGACACGCCAACGGAGGGAAGAGAGGATGAGCGAAGGTATGTTACACTTGCTTTAGGTAAATCTTAACTGGGTGACTGATTCTTTGCGCTAGGACCCCGGAATGCGAGACGTCGCTTTGATGAACGGCGTGGGGTACGGCGGTGAGACGATAGGCGCAGATTCGTTTCGATGAGGTCATAGGGTGGTGCGTCGGCCTCGGAGGGAGGCTGTGAAGGATCCACGGCATAGGAGGGGTCGTCGATGTCCGCGGGAGGAGGGACGGCTCGTCTTTGTAGGCAGAACAGCGGGTTTATGGGGACGAAACGCTTTTCTGTCATCAGTTAGTCTGTACGCTAGGGCACGTTCACATGCTTCCTGGCGCGCGCCCGTGCCATGACCAACGTGTCCTCTGCGACAGCATCGAACAACTTTCTTTCGTGTCGCCGTCGCCGCAGAAACGGGACTTGAGGCTCGCACCCAGGTTCTGTAATCCTTTCTCGCACGAAATTTAAATCTGAACTGAACAGCCTCATTCTGCAGCTGGGTTCTATGGGTTGTATCGCCCACTGCTCAGTCTATCAAACTATTTCGTTGACTTCTTCCCCTCCAATACATGCTGTAAAGGCATGATTAGCGCCAAAATGCCAATCGGACGGCGTCCATCGTGTCAAAGGCCCCGCATTCTGGTATCGCTGGTCGGACCTGCTCACATGCATAGGCCTGCCTCGTTGTAGCCCGTACAAGCATCACTATTTCCCTTTCAGTCCCTACAAACGATATAATGCGGGTGTGTCATAATATCTTCGACATCAGCTCATTCATCATGTTTCGTTCCCCTTCACTTCAACCACACGACGCTCAAAGAAGTGCGGAAGCACTTCCCATGCATTATAGTGGCTCAGAAAGTTCTCATCGCTCTACTGCTAGCGACCATCCCACCGATTTCTTCCATCCTTCACCCCGTGAAGATCCTCAGAGTCAGGGTGGCTCCGATGCTGAGCGGCGTCCGGGAAGCGACGAACGCTACCACTCGACAGCTCGAACCGGCCGGTACATGCCGGAGGGATCTCCCTTGCCTTTTATCCGTCAGAAGACTCCAACGTCACGGTCAGCTTCCTATGTCATTCGCTCGTCATGTTCCCGGCTCTGACTTGACTCCCACCGAGCTTGAACTTACTTCGTCACTGGAACGGAATAGGATGCATGGCTCTTCCACCGAGAGTCTTGGTCCTGCATTTCCTCGTGTATCCAGATCCCCAGCAACCTACGCTCGCAATGGATGGTACTCTACGCTCCCCCTAGCACCTTGCTGGTAACCCCCCAACAACGCAGCCATATCAGAGGCGATTCGACGTAACGGGTAGACCGATTCTTTACAGAGATTGTGTACCTATTGCGCCTGCTGTTGCTCCTGACATGTTCCGGGAGATGCATTCAACAAGCGGGATTCTTTGGGAGTTCAGCTTTTAGTCAGTTGTCTTCCTTTATTCCTGAAGGGTGCCCGGTGTAGCTCGCGAGGGTATTGAGTGTATAAAGAAAGCTCTCGATGGGAACTTGTACGCGTTTTCGAGGTGTTTTCCTCGGGATGGAGATGTCACAATGCTTTGGCGCCAATTATACGGTGCCATGGCGCGTGCGTCTCTCGTGCCGTCTCAGGAGACGACTCGGATTGAAATGCCAAAGAACGGTGAGTTTGATTTATATCAGTTTATCTTCGACGCTGATGCCCGTCCTGACTCTAGTCTGCATTCATTTCAATAACAAACATGACGATGGGCATAGTAAGCACAAATCGGGGAAGAGCAGGAGGGATGAACAGGACCATTATCGTCACCGTGACTGACTTGAGTCGGACTTGGTTGCTTCGATGTTCTGTTCTGTAAATAAAAGAGATGTATCGCGACGCGTAACATGTTCAATGCATTGATCCGGTCCGGTCCAGGACTGTACTAGAAGAGGGGTTAGTTCTCTTCCTATTTATGAATGAGTACTAGGGACATATTGCCATTGGTCTGTTCTCTATCGCTGAAGAGTATTCATCAGTACTTATTACCTCAGTGAAAATTTCTCCGACTCATACAAAGCTCCGCTAGAGCGACATCTTGCTCCCGAAATATACCTCGATGGGCTGCAATTGTGGTCCAAAATTCCTCGCGTGCTATCTGGTTGTGTTCTATTCGATATGGCGTGCAGTAACTCATCACGTGGAGTGACAGACGTGTCTTGTGTCAAGCTGAAGTTCAACATCTTTCTTCCATCCTCGCGTCCCATTTCGCTGTCGCCGCAGGTGATATGATGTCAGTGACTTCACTAAATCCTTGCTGTTGGGTGATTAATCCCGATGTCGACGTTGTCGTGCTTGCCTTGTCCATCGGTTCCTTGATCGTGACTAACATCACACTCGCAACTCTGTCTTTTACCACCACCAACATCGAGCTCTGTGGTAAGCCCTTTCCTTATCAACTTTAACGTTTCCTTACCTTTCCTATTGTCTTGCAGACGACGGCTTCTTCACATCGCCCCAGTTTAGATAGAGTGGGTTCAAGTTGAACGGCGGCACGACCATTTACTCATTACTATTCCAGGCCTGTTGCGTTTCAAGCCAAGGCGTATGACAAGGATGGCTGGATTATCATGCAAAGGTATGTTCGTATTGAAGGATTTCTTTGTCAAATTATTCATTATTGCCAGCAGCAGCCGCTGTATCGATATTAGACGGTAGAGAATTTGTTGGGATGGAACGGATACGGGAGGATTCTATTTTTATATATTTAGGTGCGTACGGTTTCTTCCGCCCTTATTGCAATCACTAATCAGAGCTGCTGTCGCTAGCACCGAACATACTCCCATTTCGTTATTGCCTTGATGCTCGCCATCACAGGCTCAGTTTCGCCATCTAGTCAAAGCCAGGTTGCGACCGTTTCGACTACCAGGAGAATGTCAACAACGGTTATGGATTACTGGGGCTACAGAGAGACAGATGAGCTGTTACTTAAGAGGTTGGCAGAGATGCGTCGTCAGTGATCGAGGTGAGACTACACTTTGCCCTATTGCGCTCGAGAGCTAACTGGCAATCGAGGAAAGTAGACGACGAGGAGTTCGGTCTCGCTGGGTGCAATAATTTAGGTAAGGACATGGCGATAAGGCATAGGTAAGTGAATTCGGCGTTGCTCATACTCAAGCTAACGAACCTTTAGCCAGCGAGACACAACGAAGAGCGCTACGACCTGACCGTGGTGTACGTGGAATTCATTAGTAAGTAGACTTGTTTGATTCCGTTTTGCAAGCTCACCCTCTCTTGCAGGAGTGCCGACTCTGTGGAGTTGCGGCATGGAGGGATTGGCGGAGGCTGACCGAGGCGGGAGCATCCTCGACATTGTAGCGAGTGGGAGAGCTGTCAGTTGAGGCCGAAGAGGAAGGGTGCAGCACAGACCAAAATAGACAAGGGTCGTCTTTGCCGTCAACTACGACGATGGCTGCACTCGACCTGGCATCGAGTCATCCTCTCTCTAGTCCATCCGCACGCACGCACGCACGCAAACGTCAGGCTCGATGAAGGAACAGCAGCACAGAATGAACGCTCAGCACTCGCACAGCCATATCTCACCCAGGCGACGACCTTCACAATGGGAGCGCATCCAGAGATCTCTTCAATATCTTCTAGAATCCAGATGAAGCTGGTGTCAATATCTTATGTGCTCGAACCGGGGGAGCTGAGCGCGAGTTGAAGAATTTCTGGAACGAAAGGTGTGGATGCTCGTCGAGACATGCAGCCTTCGCTGACTTTCTCTCAGGTTCGCTGTCAAGGAAGAGTCTCTTTTACTCATACGTCCTGCAGGCTCACAGTGCCTCGTGTTGCACCATCAGGACGATGTCTGCGGGCCGTCGAGTCTGAGGCCCGTGCGCTTGTTGATGTGTCACGGTGGCAAGATGAACACGGACCACCAACATTGCGAGAGGTGAGGACGTTTTCCAGTGTTGTTTCCTTGCCGTTAACTCATTTTCGTGAATAGGGCATTTCTTCCAGGCCTTGCAACAAGATAGAGCAATAGTTTGGACAGTCACTACGTTTTTCTTGGACATGGCTGGGCAGCTCCACCCTGGGATCGGTGAGCTCCCTCGTTAGAACATTCTCATTTCACTGCTGACTGTAGGCATTGGACAGGTCTAGCACTCTATGCAGCATCCGTGGCCAGTCTTCATCGATGTATCGTCGACCGCAGTGGAGCGTGGATATGGGTCTAATTGTATGTCGGGTGCATTTTCTTCTGCGATCATCGACTAATTAAAATTTGCGAGGAAGGAAACTGGCCGACGAGAAAGCCTGTGGAACAAGGAAAACCAATGAAGGTCGTTTTAGAGGTGCGTACAACCGTGTATTGGTCATTGACGTTGATTCCTTACCTATCTAATTCCAGTGATGAACCACATCTCGTTCACTCTCATCCCTGCTGCTGCTACCATCCCGTTCAACATCGTTATGTATCCTGGGTCTCGTTCGTGCCATCGAGGACTAATGCCTAGGTCAGGACCTGAATACGGAGGGCGTCGACGGCTAGTGGATCGCGAAGTTGTGGCCGGTTTTCGATGTACGAGTCATTGAGAAGTTAACTCGATTCATGCAGTAACTGCCGACTACGCCCAAGGAGTACTTGCGGGCATGCGCGGAGGGTCGCCCGTGCGTGCGGATGGTGAGAGGAGGGGTAACGCAGATTGGACATTTCTTTTATTAGCCTAGATGGGTCGTTTTCGCGACTCAGATACGGGTTGGCATGTCCACGGAGATGGTTTGCGGATGTTGGATGGGACGTCGAGCAATCTTGCAGCCGGGCAGAATAGGCTAGAACAGCAGGGATGTACCTATGCGGAAGCGTAGACGTCGCACTGAATGTGATACATGCATGCAGTGACTTGCGATGCGATAGCGTAATGACGAGAAGCTACGGCAAAGTACGGCAGCAGCCGCGGAGTCGACGTCACTCACGGTACCGTCCAGTCTCGTCGATGGATTCGTTGATTCTGTAATGTTTGTCACGCTGCCGGCGTGAACCTGTACCATGACCATCTGGAAGGTACAAGTGCGTATGCTGCATGTTTCCTTCCTCTTTGCTGACTTTTATGTGGAACAGTGTTTCATTTCATCTCCTCAAGACTCAATACCAGTACGAAGGTATGCATCGCCTCGGCATTATCTGATTGCATACCGACATTGATCTTTAGTCTTCTCCGTTTCTGGACTGGCGAGCGACGATAGTGAATGGGGTATGGAGCTGAAATGTTTGAAATGGTATGTTTGGTGCAGTCCTTTCCTCTTCCATCGAGTAACTGACATTGCTGTGTTCTGTAGGCTTCCGCCTTCAAGTTGGTATATCAGGCCACCATGGCGCCTAGGAGTGGACACCTAAGACTGAAGATTTGGCTCCAAGGTATAGACTGTAGGGCAGCAATGCTAGGATAAGGTGCACTCGCTTTTTTACCTACCTACTGCGTGAATGCTGACCGGCTCATTTTGTAGTAGGCCACCTTCCCCTGACCTGTAGCGATGCGAGCACGGCCGATGTTCAAGTGAGGCATGCCTTGACTCTGACAACCTCGACGAATTAACGACAACCTTGCAGCTCTCTCGAATCAAGCGAGCTGGATAGCGAGGGACGATGTACGAGATGGATGGATGGACTTGTGTGAGCACATTGGTAAGCAGGCGGTAATGCTGTTACGAGGCGTGTGCTAACATAATGGGGACAGCACCATAGATTCGCGGGAGAGAGGGCATAGATTAGCCAGGAAGGGCAAGAGGGTGCTTCCTAATAATAGAATGTAGCTTGTCGACGCGGGTGTGAGCTTATGAGACAACGTGCGAGTGCCCGTGCCATGCAGCGATCTAACGTTGCGAGGAATTTAACGTATTCACAGGCGTGCAACTGATGTCTGTCGTCACGGACGAATGACTGGATCAATTAAACAAGATCTCCACATGTACATCATCTTACCCGCATTGTTTGCATGTGTTTCAGGAATTTGTGCCTTGCCTTCCGACCCTATCCACGACGACTTGAGCAGCGCTTCTTTGCACTCCCCGGAACGATATCTTGAAAGCTTTGAAAGGGGAAATAGTGAGTACAGTTAATCTATGATCATTTCGAGTACATGCTTTGACAAGGTTACTAGTAGCGCTCTCAAGAATCACAGGAAGTGTGCTTTTGATTCGCATCAAATCGATCTGGAAACGCTTGCGCCGACTCTACAGAGACCAATGGATTCACCTCCGAGCGTAGCCTCCGTTTCAGATGGGAATACCAACTTGATCGTGCCTTCAGAGACGGTAGAGAAGACCCGGACTGGGAGTGATTTTTCAAAAGACGGGGAAGCTTCGTTGGAGGCGACAGCTGATTCATCAGGCACCGTGCGACCAGAAGTAGTCTCAGCATTGTCGGCGGCGGGTCCTCAGATTGATCCTGCGGATGAAGAGTCAAACAGTGATTCCGATACTGTCTCCGACGATATCAATGACAAGAAGTCTTTTTGTTATCGTTATAGAGAGTCATGGGTATGTCAGTCAGCAGCACAGACAGAAAAGAAAATTAAATGTATTTCCAGGGCATCACTCTTCCCAAAGTCACCCTTTCCGCGTTCACTGAGACCGGCCAGGTGGAATCGTGTATTGAGGTTCCAAAGCAGCGGTCGTACACCGGTCGAAGTCCCGTTATATCATCCTCCCTTGCAGACACTCCCTGTGCTACCCTCGGCATTGAGGGGATCTTAGATCAACTGAACACTATGCTTGGAACATCACACACCCTTGACACCCTGTCTCTCTCATCACTTCTGAATGAGTGCATTGAGAAGAATGATGATTTTGGCACAGCTTATGCCCTTCTTCGATCAGTATGGAACAAACATGCCAATAGCAACATCCAAAATGAACTCAGCAGATATGAAGAAAAGGACAAGAAGCGGAGAGCAAAGGCACTGGTTGGGAACTGGATTGTTGACCCGGATTTGCCACCTCGCCGTGTTTGGGACCTGTATAGCAATCGTGTGGTGCCTTCATGGATCACTGATGGATTGTCAATGGCACAGCCAATTTCACATGCATGGGTGGATGAAAAAGATCGTGTGGATGTGTGGACATCTATCAACAGGAAGGAGTGGCCAGTCCCAATCCCAAAGGGTGCCAGTCTTGAACTCATCCGGATTGAGATGCTAAATCTGGGAGTGCAGTACACATGGCTGGATGTGGTCTGTTTGAGGCAGAAAGGGGGGCTGCAGGAGGATCTGCGTGTGGAGGAGTGGAAGCTGGATGTTCCCACAATTGGGTATGTGTATAAGTGGGCCACAGTTGTGATCTACCTGAGTGGACTGGGGCAGCCATTGAGTTTGAAGGATGGTAGCTTGGACAGTGATCAGTGTTGGTTTCGACGTGCATGGACAGTCCAAGAGGTTGGATCAAACAGAATCATTGCTGGAGATACACCAGATGGACCCATGCATGCCAGAACAATAGATGAAAATGGGAACTATGAGACAGATATGCTGACAAGGTTTCACAAACAGCTAAAGTCAGTGCAGGATAGTGAATATTTCTTTGGCTTGCTGGCAGTCATGCAGAAGCGAGTGTCAACTAATCCAGTGGACAGAGTGGCTGGCCTTATATTTCCTCTGATACCAAAGACAATACCCACCTACTATGAGAGTGCATCTCTTGAGGATGCATGGACAGCACTGGTGGATGCAATGTTCTCTGTGATGCGGGTGTATTTCCTCTTTGGGTATCCTGGAGCTGGACTTGGATGCAAGAAATGGAGACCAACATGGAAGCAGATCATAACAGAGCCTCTGCCAGATGATGGTGATTATTATGATCATGTTAATTATGATGAGGAGACAGGTGAGGACTGGTATGAGGGTTGTTGCATTGAAAAGGGGCTTTTGCAGAGATTAGATGTGGGATCAGCAGAAGGGCATGTTCGATGTGGGGACTTGGTTGTCAAAGATGCTGATGGGATTGCACACACATTTAAAATCCATGTCACCCACCAATGTCTGATACCTGAAGATGTGTACACACTGCTTGGGGATGTTTCATTTATAACCAGAGATGCTTCATGTAGGACCTGGGCTGTAGGGAGACGACTGCCAGGACAGAAATTTGAGAAAGTGTCAGTATTCTCAATGTATGATGAAAAAGAAGCAAAAAGATTAAAGAATTTGGATGTATGTTCACGGTCTCGCAATGTACTTGTTTGATTTTACTACTGGTCAAGGGTACTAGTGGTCACAGTCTTGATTTCTTTGTATTGATAACCAGGTACAAAAATCAGACAGGTGAAAATAGTGTTGTCACTACTGTATAGCAATAGAATTGTGTCATAATGAGAATATACAAAGTGATACAACATATTCACAGCATGTCAAGGGTCACAACAGAAAACACTCATCTTTTTGAGAATCTTAAGCTTCCAATGTAAGCCTTTGTTAAGGTAGGATTAATGCTGCAAATAGTGACCATGAGTTTCATGCTATTTTATTTGCTCAGCATCTTGATTTTTGGCATAGGCCATGTTGTAAAATGGGAGATCAGTTCATTCCCAG
This sequence comes from Armillaria cepistipes, assembly GCA_900157415.1. Lineage (NCBI taxonomy): Eukaryota > Fungi > Basidiomycota > Agaricomycetes > Agaricales > Physalacriaceae > Armillaria > Armillaria cepistipes. The sequence continues at coordinate 49,734 of FTRY01000026.1, forward strand.
TATGTTCATGTGTGGTGTCAAGCCAATAGTATTGCGCTTGGCTGAGCTCTGCAAACACATGAAGATGTACACTACAGTACCTTGTTACGATTTATTTGCTTTTCTTATCTAAGCGCCTCTTATCTTATCTTATCTTCGGCACTTATCTTATCTTATCAGTAGATCCACGACTCCATGGAAGTCTTCACATCGCGATACAGTCACACTCGGTTGACATGTACTTTGTTCTCGGTCGCCGTGTCTTTTATTTGTCACTTTCTAACATGGTCAACTTATTCTTAGGATCTTCACTTAGTATATAAGTAGCGTACTCGAAGCTGTATATTCCCTAGCTTCAAGCTAAAGTTTATTCATACCGAAACACAGTCATTCACGCTAAGTGCTAAAGCATTAGTCTTGATCTTCTAACTTCTCAAGATTCAGCAGTGATTGTACGAATGTGATACAGCTGACTGTCTACTCTTGTTAGGACATCGGGTCTAACAATTAGCTCGAAGCTTTACCCTACCATTCCCTTACCCGGAATATCCGTATGGACAGTAACGACGCTACCATCCTCACACTCGCACTAGGAATCCCCAGCACCACTTTTCTCTCCATAGCCTTTCTTCTTGCACTTAGGATCCAACACTGACAGTTGCAAGAACGGAGGATCCCAAACCCCACAGTCCCTACCAATTCCCCAGCTCCTTCCGAACCCATAGACCCATACAATGGCATCCCGCTTGAGCAGCGACCACCCAGAATTGTCGCACCCTTACCATGCTGACCGATCCCATTCAACAAGTGGGGCAGAGCCACGAGGTCGGAGGAGAGGAATCCTGAGTTGATTTCTCCTGTCATCCCTCCGCCAAGGCCTCCTACCCCTTCCTGAAGGCGCACACCTGTCATCATTGTCTCCCCCACCACTTCTGCCAAGGATCCCCCGTACGCCCCTCGATCTCCCTCACCCGGTGAGTACACCCATTACCGAGACAACAGCAGGGGATTCGACGTGAGCTGTGACATACGAGTCACCGCCCCTGCCACCCATGACCATACTTGGGATGCCAGTCCTGCAGCACCCTCAACCCCTGTCAGCCCAAGCGAGTTCTGGGATAATATCACTATCCCCCTCAGCACCTACATCTCTGCTCCACGCGATGGCTTGCCTGAGCACAGAACCCCTCCCCCAGTCTCAGCCTACACACAGCACCGAGGCGCACCCAACATCTGGGATCAACCAGCCCCGACCCAGCAGCAGACATTCAAGCCTGTACACATCGAGGAACCCGTTGCCAACAGCTCAACCCTTCCAGAGCCCAACGACAGCAGTTACTGGTCGAATGTCATTGAGCAGCGTGCACCGCGTAGGCCCCGACTACACCAAAGACGTTGGGGACAAATCAACCGACAGCTCAGATCGGAGCCACAACCTCCACCGGAGTTACGCGCACTCCCTGAGTCGTGATACTATGAGTACTTCACCGACGAGACCAGTGGAGAGGGCACCCTCTACCAGCTTCCCTGACCAGCCATGCATTTCCCAGACACGACTCCCCTCCTCAATGAGATCCCAGAATCTGAGTCGACCCCTGAGCCGACAAGCAAGCATACCACTCGCAGAACCTCTTCCAGAGATGGACCTGCCTGAGTCCATCAGATTTTACCAGAGAACAGCTACGGATCTCAGCGTCGCCATTCCAGTTAGATTAAGACGAGCTGAGTATCGCGAGCTTTACGAATATTATGCTTATGAGTTACCATTCATTCTGGCTTGGGGGCAAACCCAAGCCGGGAATAATTAGTTTATGAAGAAAAATAGAGGATTACCCATGGACAACATTCTGCAGTACAAGGCAGAGCGGAACGCTCGCCTCCTGTACAATGAAGTCCATCTAAACACGCCAATGGAACCAATGGCTCCCTACGAAGACGTCATAGCAGAAGCCGACATTCAGTTACCAATGCCAGACGAACCACCAGTACCTCCTCCCCGCGTGTCAGTCACCACATTCTCCTACGTCAGAGGACACGAATCACCTGGAACATTCCAAAGTGGCTACAGACCATTCGCAGGTGCGGGCTCCTCATCAGGGGGAGGTGGAGGCGGGCAACCTGCTCAGCCACCACAACCTCCCGCTGCACCTCAGCGATGGGCACTACCGTGCCTACCAGCTCCTCCGAAGGCACCCACTCCTCCAGCACCATGGGTACTCACCACCGGGAACGTTGCCCCCTACGATGAGTTTAAACCAAAGATCTTGAAAGAGGTCGACGACTTCCATGGGGATTCTAATGACATCTCCCGCTTCTTCCAGAAGTGTGAACTGCACTTCAGCCTATTCAACTGGCACTTCTTCTACCCCCCTCACAAAGTAGTCTTCTGTGTCTCACGACTCACAGGCGAGGCGCAGAGGTGGTGGGAACTACAGTCCAGAATCATAGGAAAATCCACCGACGGGGAGCAGCTATACCCCACCTATGAGGACTTTGAAGCGCATCTGAGGGCAAGATTCTGGAAGGACGCTGATGAGCAGATCAGACGTGCAGCTTGGGAGAAGCTCAGACAGGTGAACTTCAAGGACGGCGACAAGTTCTTCCAGGAGTTCGAGGAGCTTGCCCATTATTCAGGAGTACGTGGCAACGAGCAGGTAATGGTTGCACAGATCAAACGAGCGGCCCACAAAACCAGTAAAAACACCATATACGCAGCCAACGGCGACCTACCAGTCCTCTACGATGACTGGAAGACTCGTCTACTCTGGATTGACTACAACTGGCGCCTCAAACAGGCAGAAAGCACGGGATGACCAGTACCAACACCAAAAGGGACGGCACCAAAGGGAGTAGCACCGACAAGTACACCAACGCAGAAGACAGCGACGGGAACTACTTATGGAGGACAAGGTGAGCCCATGGATATTGGCGCAGCAACTGCAACGACAAAGTGTTACCGCTGCGGAAAGCTCGGTCACTTTAAATGCGACTGCCCCACTGCGCCAAAATCCAGAGCAGAAGCACTACGTCGGTGCAATACCTACTGGGACAAGAAGGAAGAACCATTGGAGCCAATCGAGGAGGTAAAAGAGGATGCCGAGAAGTAATTGATTCGACTTACTCAGCAAAGGACTCAGTTTCATCTGGTACGCATATCGCGCTTGATAAATGTACTTATATCTCTGTAGTATCTACCGCGCATTTGAATATACCTGCGACTTCACAATCAGACCAGAAACTAAGCAAGAATCACACAGGATCCCAGGAACCAGCGGTAGTCAGGCTACTGGCTGGACCTTCGACTAGTAACCCATTATGGGCGAAAGTGAATGGCAAGTCGCCTACCATAGTGACACCCAGCATAACGGTGTTGCGCCAGTCGAGGCCTTCCCTTGAGGAGTTTCAAGCCGCAGTGACAAACAAGCGACCGGTTGGGACAGGGGAACAAGCACCTAGCACCTCCCCTGCATTTACGGCTCTACGGAGTCCCTGCCTCGCAGGGAGTTTTGAGGGAATAGCTACAGTGAAACCTCCTCTGGGAAAAGAGATTACCGTACGACTGCCAAAGTGTAAATCCCCTGTTTGGCAGGGGCTTTGGGGCCGAAACCTGATGATGCCAAGAAGATCAAGGACGAACCGGACTCGAGTAAGTGCCCCCGACCAGTTGCCAATGCCTGTTGTGACAAAGGGTGGCTTGACGACGGGGGAATGCTGAATGAAATGAGGGACCTGACTACATCATTGACAGGCTCGAAGGAACCAGGTGAAGGCAACCACCAGATGAATGGTGAGAAGCTTAAGGCAATCGATCGTTCGGTGGTGTCAGCTCAACCTGTTGCCCCTTTACGGGGTGATGCCTTCGAGGAACGCACCTCCTGTTCCATGACCGACCAGAAAGCTGCAGGACAGGAAGCTGCTAGTGCCCAGGCAGTGCATAGGGGGCGCAAGGTATCAATGTCTGAGGTTTCAGACCAAGACGACAACACCAGCTTCATGATGAACATGAAGAGTAAATTAACAACCCCTATAGACATAGAAACTGCGGTGACCTCGCCAACGGTAGTCGAGCCCTTATGGGTCGATGCGATGGCTAAGGAGGCCCCGCAGCTCTCGCGCACTTATACTAGTGGCGAGACCTACAGCGAATGGCTTAAACCATTCAGAGTGGAGTGGACTCTGCACGGCATAGTACAAGCCAAGACAGAGTCGGAGGCAAAGGCAATCCTAAAGAATTGGATTCACAAGGTGCGAGTGGAGGAAGTCATGGACAGTATGCTCGAGGGAATGCGAAAGGCAACATGGGTTGATGCGCTTTGGTGGCTTGAAGAACTACGACAGCCAAAGAACTATATCAGCGCAATAAGCGGGAAGGGCAAGGACTTGACAATCGACATCCAGATCGAGATCCTAGGAAACAGCACCAAGATCATGACCACTGCGTTAGTAGACAGCGGGTGCACCAGCAGTGCTATCAATCAGGCCTTTGTCAAAAAGCACAATATCCTGACTCATGCCACTGCCATGCCCATTTCAGTCTACAATGCTGACGGAACTCGCAATCAAGGAGGATCAATTACTCGATATGCCGAGATCCGCCTTATGGTCGGGGACCACACAGAGCGAATAGACCTAGCTGTAACAGAGCTGGGTGACAGACAAATATTCCTTGGCCATGACTGGCTAGACCGACACAACCCAATCATTAATTGGAAGTCGGGAAAATTGATGTTTGCCCGGTGTCAATGTCGAAAGCTTTCATTCATACTACCTGATGCAGATCCTGACAACAAGTGGGACGAGGAGCTGGAAGAGGGAGAAACCATTCTCGTGATAGACTTCATGCAAGCTATCCTCATACGCGCTCATCATGCGAATGACCTCGCTGCCAAAGCTAGCGAAGGGAAGAAGGCCAAAACATTCGAAGAGATGGTTCCAGGATGGTGCAGGGACTTTGCCGATTTATTCAAGAAAGACAATTTTGACGAACTCCCTGAACCAAAGACATGGGACCATGCTATCGAACTCATTCCCAATGCAAACGCCAATCTCGACTGCAAAGTTTACCCTCTCAATCGTAACGAACAGGCAGAGCTCGACAAATTCCTAGACGAGAACCTCTCAAGCGGACGAATACGACCATCGAAGTCACCCATGGCCTCACCATTCTTCTTTGTCAAAAAGAAGGATGGCAAGCTACGTCCCATACAAGATTATCGCAAGCTCAATGAGATGACGATCAAGAATTGTTACCCGCTTCCTCTCATCTCAGAGCTGATGGATAAACTATGGGGCGCCAAGTACTTTTCCAAGCTTGACGTTTGATGGGGATACAACAATGTTCGCATCAAGAGTGGCGACGAGTGGAAAGCAGTGTTCAGAACTAATCGAGGGTTATTCAAACCCACAGTTATGTTCTTCGGGCTTACTAACTCGCCAGCGACCTTCCAATGGATGATGAACGATATCTTCAAAGATCTCATCGTGTCTGGTGCCGTTACTGTCTACCTTGATGATATTCTAATCATGTCAAAAACCAAGGAAGAACAAGCTATTCCTTAAAGCAGAGAAATGCGAGTTCGAGACCTTGGAGACGGAGTACCTCGGAGTCATCATCAGCGAAGGCAGCATTCGTATGGATCCAGTCAAGATCGCAGGAATAGCGGAATGGCCCGTGCCAGCCAAGAAAGTGCAGTTGCAGTCGTTCTTAGGCTTTACCAACTTCTACCAACGTTTCATCAAAGGATATAGCAAAGTCATCAAACCTATGATGCAGCTGACAGGAAACGATCCATGGAAGTGGGGAAAAGCGCAACAAAACACCTTCGAAGAGTTGAAGAGATTGTTGGCCGAAGAAGTGGTACTGGCAATACCCACAGAGGATGGCAAATTCCGCATTGAGGCGGATGCCAGTGAAGGAGCCATAGGGGCAGTTCTATCCCAAGAACAGGATGGCAAATGGCACCCAGTCGCCTTTCTGTCTAAGTCCCTCACAGTTATGGAATGAAATTACAAAATTTATGACAAGGAACTGCTTGCAATTATGCTTGCGCTCGACAAATGGAGACACTACCTAATGGGAGCGGCTCAGGATTTCGAAATCTGGACAGATCATCAGAATCTCCAGTATTTCTGAAAACCTCAAAAACTGAACCGCCGTCAAGCACACTGGGTGACAGAATTGGCAGAGTACCACTTCTCCCTCCACCACAAACCAGGAGCGTCAAACAAGAAAGCTGACTTACTTAGTCGCAGGGCAGATCACGAACAGGGGAAGGAGGACAATGATGAGGTTATTGTCCTCAAACCAGAACACTTCTGGGCATTGGTCATGCTGACAATCGAGGAAGTTCACACTAAAATCAAGCAAGCCACGCTCGACCACCACCGATGGGACAAGAGTGGCTCTGCATCCCTCAACCATGACCGAGGGCTGAAGCTAGATGACAGTTTGATCTACTATGATCACTGTATCTATATTCCCCAAGATCATGTGTTGCGAGGGGAAATTATCACAATATCTCACGACCATATCACGGCGGGACATCCTGGCATTGAGAAGACCAAAGAACTAGTCTTACGAGAGTACTGGTAGCCCAAGATGAAAAAGGACATAGAAAATTACATCCGCACCTGTGAAATGTGCCAACGAACAAAGTCAAGCACTCAAGCAAAAGCAGTGCCGCTTCATCCAAACACCATCCCTTCCCGACCTTGGACACACATCTCCGTTGACATGGTCACTGGTTTACCCAGGTGCAATGGTCAAGACGCTATCTTAATGATCGTCGACCGATTCTCCAAGGAAATCATACCAATAGCATGCACGACAGAGCTGTCATCGGAAGGGTGGGCCAAAATTCTATGAAATGAAGTTTATGCCAAGCACGGAATGCCTCAAGTCGTCATCTCTGACAGAGGCACCGTGTTTGTTTCCAAGTTCATGAAAGACCTCTATGACTTGTTACAGATCAAGGCAAACACATCCACCCCCTACCACCCCCAGACAGATGGCCAAACAGAACGAGTTAACCAAGAGGTTGAAAAATACCTCCAAATATTTGTCAACCATCTTCAAGATGACTGGGTTGAATGGCTATCCCTCGCAGCATTCGCTCACAATAACCATGTACACTCCGCCACCGGTAAAAGCCCCTTCGAGGTTAACTATGGCTATAACGCTGACATCCTCCCTGGTGCCAAACCCAAGGCACCCTTCCAGACACCCGCGTCCACCACCTTTGTTTCAGAAATGCAGAAAATCCATGAAGAGGCCAAACGAGCTCTGGAGAAAGCCGCCGACCAGATGAAAGCCCAATACGACAAAAAGAAACGACCTGCAGTTGAATACCAAGTAGGAGACAAGGTGTGGCTCGACACGACCAACCTGAGTCTTCCTCGACCAAAGAAGAAACTCGCTGACAAACACACAGGTCCATTTCTCATCGTTGGAAAGAAGGGAGCATCGGCGTACACCCTGAAACTCCTCTCAACCTGGAAGATACACCCTACATTCAACAAATCACTCCTCACCCCATATACACCACCCGCATTCCTGAACCAAGAGCAACCGCCACCACCACCGCCAGACCTAGTTGACGGAGAAGAACAATACGAAATCGAGAAAGTCCTCGATAGTAGAGAACGCAAAGTCTGGGGAAAAGCCAGAGAACCATGGCATTGGACTACAGAGTACTTCGTCAAATGGAAAGGCTATGGACCAGAATCAAACACATGGGTATGGGAGGGCGACATGGACGCCAATGAACTCATCAACGAATACCTCGCCGAACATGTAGGTATGTTCAACGGCAAAAAAGAGGATTGGGAGTACCACACAGACCCGCAAACGGGGAAGAAACTCAGGAGCTCGGATGAACTCTACGAGCTCTGGGACATATTCGGAGGACACGACGATCCTTCTACAGATACTAAATCGCCGCTCGAACCAATGAGCTTACCTTAACAGCAGTTGGGATGCCTGCCTTAATAAGGGGGTAATGTTACGATTTATTTGCTTTTCTTATCTAAGTGCCTCTTATCTTATCTTATCAGTAGATCTGTGACTCCACGGAAGTCTTCACATCACGATACAGTCACACTTGGTTGACGTGTACTTTGTTCTTGGTCGCCGTGTCTTTTATTTGTCACTTTCTAACATGGTCAACTTATTCTTAGGATCTTCACTTAGTATATAAGTAGCGTACTCGAAGCTGTATATTCCCTAGCTTCAAGCTAAAGTTTATTCATACCGAAACACAGTCATTCACGCTAAGTGCTAAAGCATTAGTCTTGATCTTCTAACTTCTCAAGATTCAGCAGTGATTGTACGAATGTGATACAGCTGACTGTCTACTCTTGTTAGGACATCGGGTCTAACATACCTACTTTTATACTAAATGCTATTTTACTAGAATCTTCTATACTTTTCCTACTTCTTCTTCCTTAACAAGCAAGATTGGCATGATGCTGGATTGCCATATTCCAACAGGCCATAAACCAGTGCTCTGTGGACTCCTTCAATCAATCAAGATGTTAGGTTTTCCATGTGGAAGGCAGTATCCTCAGCTAAAGCACTCCATGAGTATGCTGAAACCTGGGTTAACCCAGGTACTTAACTCATCACATGACACAGGTACTTAACCTGCCAGTAACCTGGGTGGGTCCCACCCAGACAGGGACAGATGGCAAGCAGGCTCATGAAGGAGGCAAGTACTCACACAGGTACTTGCCTATGACTTGCCTAATTCCAGTGCTTCAGAAGTGACATCTATGGCTCCCCTTTGGCTACTGGCTAACACCTCTGACTCATACCACCATCTTATCTCCTTATAAGCTGAAATCCACATCTTGTGCTGATGATTTCTTCTTCATTTTTCACCCATTTTTCTTGTGTCTGAAAGTGTTAAAATGCCCTGTTTCATGGCTTCAAAATAACCCCTTGCATGCTAAAATCAGCCACATCATTCCAGAGTTATACAGGGGTCTTTGTTTTGGAAGAGGGTGGAAAGCATATTCAAGTTACTGTAGTATTCAAAACGATTTGGCAGTCACACATCACAGAGCCACCTGATGTGCTGAAATTTGGCAGAGGTCACAGGTCGCAATGTGGACTGTCAAATCCATTCAGCATCACAATCTATACCATGAAATTCTGCTATTCTTTCTTCTACACTCTATGTGACACTCATTTCTCTCTGTATGTATCACTTTTGGATACTGATATGTACTCCTAAAATGCCTTTTGACCTAGGCTTCTTTGTGATCTGATTCATCTGACAGTGCGTCATCCTCATGGCACCAGAAGTCCTGACCTGAGTACAAGGCATTCTTTCTCCATACCCTTCTGCCTCAATGACGATGCTCATTCTCATTGCCCTGGGCATCTCCTCCATCAACTTGGTCTTCAAAACCATCCTCAAAACTGTCAGGAGCATCTGCTTGCTTGTGGAGATAAAGTCACCAGTATCAGATTTCCGAATGTGAGATCGATGAGGCTTTTTCCCACCCACTTCAGCAATGGCCACTGCAAGAGGTACGTTACTGTCATCTTCAGTTGCTTTTTCCATACTGAACTGCTTTTTAACAGACTCTTGTACTGATTCAAGATCATTGGCCTCAACAATGTTCTCTGGCAGAGAACCATTAATGGGCAAGAGCTCAGAAGATTCAAGTGATAGGGAAGCAATTTGTGCCTAGAATATGGGATCAGCAGCTTTGAGGTGATGCAATTGCTCTCATGTTTGAATGCTGGTAAGCCATTCATATGACAGATTGTACTCTTGGACACGGCAGAGTTGAAATGACTATTCATGTATTTAGCTTTGACATACATTGATACTCTGTTGGTTTTGGCATACCTTTTTGACAATCTCTGGCTTATTGAGGGTCTCATATGCATTCCATAGCCATTTGACACTGTGATCATGAAGTTCACCCTTTTTTGAGCAGATGATAATGTCTTCTGGTGCAATGTCAGCATCCAATTGGAAAAGCATGTCTTGAATGATGTCTTCATGGTATGACTTCTTCAGAGAGAGTTTAAAAATCTGCTGAATCCCAACATTGCAGGCCTGCGTCACCCCTGTACATCCACCTGGAACAAAATGGACAATAATGTTAGGATGGTGAGTCCTCATCCATCTGCAGAACTCCTTTGACCGATGAACAGACCAAACGTCTATCTGCCAGAGTGATTTTTGTGATTCAGGAAGCCCAATGATGAGCCTAGACTTCCATGGCAATGGCAACACCCAAAACTCGGGGAGAGCTTAGGTAATTAATGTAGCAACACAGCAATCAAGGCAATGTGTGTGCGAGTGGTTCGAGGCACCTCCATGCAGTAGATCAATTCCTCTATACACAAGTATACACTGCAACTTTAAGTCTGCAAAGTAGTACTGCTTGGTAGTCGAGTACTAGATGCGTTGGCTATAAGCCAGGAAGGATCTCAATAAGTGAGATGGGAAGGAATCTGGTATGATGTGAATACCAAGAAACCAGGATAGAGACCACGAAAATAGTCTAGAAATCGTGGGGAGGGGCTAAAGAGCACGAAAATAGATCTAGAAATTGTAGCAGCGCACTAGAAATTGTAGCAATGCTCTAGAAATCATAGCAATGCACTAGAAATCATGGGGATGGACTGGAAACATGGGGAGGGACTAGAAGATGTCAAAATAGCCTAGTAAACATGGCTTGGGGTGTACCTAATATTGTGAGTCGAAACAATAACAATAAATGTACTGAGACTGCAAGAAACTGGTAGAAATTGTGGTAACTGAGGTGCTGAGTGGGGTGCTGCAGCAATAGATGCACGGCAACTCCGATCAATGATAAAGATGAGGGTGATCCTATGAAGAACGATACTGAACTGGGCCTACATGGAGGCAATACTGAACTGGGCAATGAAAACAATGGCAATGTAGAAGGTGAAAGCGATGAAACAATCCTATGTGGTGAAAGTGAAGCGATGTTGCAGCATTAAAAGACAAAAGCAAGTTATTGATGCAAGATTTCATGTATTGGTGCAACAAAGCTAACCAACAACATTAAGAGTAAAGCAAGCGGTGAGGGATAACTTGGAGTAACCGTAGCTGACTGGAAATGCCGTAGTCTAGCCAACTGGGTAAGGACTTGCTCCAAAAATGCGGTATCTATCTAGTTTTTATACTACAAGTATGATTTTATAAATAGAATATTCTTTGAAGCCTTAGTAAGGCTGTAAGTCCTTGGCTTTTGTAATAGCCATAGTAAATATATGGTATCTGTGGTTCTAAAGTAACAGCAAGTCCTTGACATTGCCATGTATGGATGCGAACCGTGTGGTTTTATTGAGCGAGGAACAGATCATAAGGTGCTGTTTAGCTGCAGATTATTAAGCTGCAGTTGCCATGCTGAGGTGTATGCATTGATGTGCTCGGTAACAGCGAGTGGCAAATGGACTAGAGGCTGGCAATGAACACCAACAACACTAAACCAATCACTAACTCTACACTTATCACCAATATATTGAATTCGGGTGTTTCGAGTACGATAGAAGCACTCTGCAGACTTCAATAATCAAGGAAAGTTGTTTAAAGATGTTTTATTTCGTTACTAGTGAGCTATACAAGTGTACTACTCGCACTAGCGGGGTTGGTAAGACACAATTGAATGGATAGTGACTTGACTTGAGCTACTGCGCTTGCTCTGACTGGGACTGCTACGAACTAGTGGCTCTCTTGGCCCTGTAATGTCTTACAAGTGAATAAACACTTGACTAGTTGCTTTCTAGGCAGACTAGTGGTGCTCTTGGCCTAAGAATAATACTTTAAACTTCGAGAACTTGCTTGAACTAACTCCAAAACACTCTTGGCCTTTGCAGGACACAAAAGATTGCTCTAAGACACTTCTATTCACTCAATGCTATGGGTAACTTAGTGACTAGCAGCTGCTTCGTCGAGGTTAAGCACAAAAGCCTTTAATTGGGGCACTAGATACTGACTAGTAGGTCACAATTGCGGGGATGGCTTGCCTCTGCCATGTGTGCACCTATTCTACTACTTATATACTGACAAACAAGGTACGATCGAGATATAAATAACTGACTAGAGGGGTATTATTGATAAGGATTTCTTGGCTAGTCACGAATAATGGTGAATAATCACGCAATGGTCGGTCTAGAAACGGTCGCTTGCTGACTAGTGAGCCTAGGAGCTCTGCTAGCGGTTGTATTCTGCGTCCTGGGCCCAGCGACGCTCCACTAGTGCCAAGGATAAATGACTAGCCAGGCAAGCATGCCTGTAACAGCTGTCAATTGTGATCGAAGGCGCAGCCCGGCTATACTAGTACTGATCACAATGGATCTGTATCGTGCTTAGTCAGATTTGGCTCAAGGTTAATCTGTTGCTAATTCATTTCTAAATCCTGTTTCGAGATTGCCGCATAACTAGTTAACCTGACTTAGGCGTTTATGCCCAGATCGGCTCGCTAGTGACCGAACTTCACGAGATTTGTGTCCTCTGCTTCTTGTTTGGTGTGCTAGTCATGTTACTTGTCCACTAGTGGCCATATTCACTTAGCCGTGTTAGCATTCAAGTCACTAGTATGGCTGGCTGGTAGATTTAACCCACTAGTGGTATCGCATCTAAGTCCTGGCTCTACTAGTCGCATACTAGTCTAACTATCAGCTTCGAAGCCTCAGCTATAGTCCTCTAAGTATCACTAATGTAAGATAGATATGCAATAGTATTATTATAAAATCACAAAATCTAGGTGTGAACATGTAGACAGCATATCAGTGTGGGGCAACGATAATTTGAAGTCTTGGCACTGTAACAGCTTTAGTAAACACGGTCTGTAGTTGCCGTGGCTGTGATTATCGTAGCTGGAAGGGTACTCGTGTCAATCACATCATTTCATTAAATGATTGATGGGTACATCAACTAGGTGCTTCTGAGTGATGTAGCAACCCTGTTTTAGGATGATTGTCGATCAAAGGTGACTTGCTGTGATGGGATACGGTAATTGTGATGCGAGGCGAGCTGGGAAGGATAACGGAGTGTGTGAGGAGTGGATGTCATGGTTTTAGGACTGTATCTGAATGTTTGTGGCTTATACTGTGAAAATCCATGGTATTATCAAGTGTGTGAGGATTAAAATGGCATCATCTCGAAGATATTGTGTGATGAATGGGTAAATCCGTGAATTCTGAGCGTACAGAGCCTGGAGGCTCATCACCGAGTTCTGCCTTTTTTCTGTTGAAATAAGGTGTGATGATCTCATCAACAAGGGTGTGCATCATCTTGTGATTTGACAAGTACATTGAAGTTCCTGATACCAAAAACATAAACCTAGCAGTAACAGCACTATTGTAGCATGGTGCAGATGATTTTGGATACAATTTGTCAGTTGCACCATCATAAACTGCCTGAAGAGGGAGCATTTCCCTGCTGTTGGACACTGACACCATGGCAATAAAAGCATGTTTCTCTTCAGCTTCCACAACTGATACCTGCTTTGCACCTGTCTCTGCCCACATCAATTTTGAGCCCTGTGCATAGACCACCTGTGTTTGATTGGTAACAATCAGTTCCAATGATATGTCCTCTTTTTTGATGGTGTAGGCCATGCAAAAGAATGCCTCTTCACATTTATCCTCCCAGTCATCAGGCAATTTCTGCACTGCATGAGTTGCTCACCATTCTGACCAGTGCATACATTCATGCAGCCAATGCTGGAGAAAGGAGTCAGAACATTGAAACTGAGAACCATCTCTGGCTCTCCTTTCAAAGATCTCTGGTTTCATGTGAGGAATAGTAGCCATGACCACTCCACAGACAGTCACCAAGGTCACCAGTGCTGAAGCGTCTTGAAGTGCTTTTAGTACTTTCTTGATCTCATCTATCACATCTGGGTAAGTGTCTTGTTCATTCACATTCACATCAGTGGGGAATCTGTAATAATATATACATCAGACATACCAGAATGCTGGGGCATCCACCTTTATTCCCCATACCTTGGTGATTTCCATGTTCTGCCATACACAGTGCCTTTTTACTCCACCTTGGCTTGTCACCTGTATGATCAATCCATCCTTCAATAGTTGTATGTGATATTTTCCCAAATAAAGCCATATTGTGTCACTGAAGCTCATTATGGATTTCAGATGCACTCATCTGCCAGCCCACTCGCTGCCCTGCTGCTTCAATTTGACTCCAAAGGAATGGACTATGCCAATTTACATACATGGCTTTCTTTGCTGCCACCATATGTTTCCATCCAGAATTTCCTTTCTTTCTTTTTTCTCAAGTTCATTCATTATGAAAATGCTTTGGCTGGGATAGCTCAGCAACATTTCCATCAATACTCAGAGGCTTATCAAGTACAAGACCTATTGTTCAAGCCTGTAATCTCTTGTAAGCTAAGATCTTTGTTGATCAATAAGAGCTCACCTTTTTCTTAGATCCACCTGGGCTATGAACTCCTTCTTTGATTTCAATCGCCTTCTTTTGTTTGCGACATTTTTGCTGCCTGTTTACAAGACACCTCTTTGTCTTTTTCTTTCCTCTTTCTCTCCACAAGTTCCATCTTCTCATGTTCTTCCTCCTTCCACTCTTGATGCTCTTCAATACTCAGCAAGATCTGTGTTTTATGCTTCTTGCTGGTGGCCTTCTGAAAGAACTTTAACAAGCCCTTCAGAGAGCCAACCTTTTTAATAGCATTATTAATGGCAGTAGACATGTGGGCTTTCTTCTTCTTTGGGCTATTCAATGGTGTTGCAAGTGGAGTACATGTCTCATCATGATTATGTTTACCTGAAGTTGATGATCTTGTCTCAGTTACAGTGACATTGTCCTCTGAGTTTGTGAAACTTGTTGATGCTGGGAACAAACTAGGAGCAGAGGAGCAGCTTGGAGACCATTGCATCTGCTTAAGCTGTGGGCAAGGGCCTGGAGTCAGTGACAGTGGCAGGAGAATTGATGATCCTGAGTCAGAGTTGGTGCTCAGTGGGTACTCCTCTTCGTCTGGAAAGGAAATCCTACTGAATAATGATGTAGAATGCAAGAGTGAATATCCACAATCAGACTGTTCTTCAATATCCAAGGTATCAGATGAAGCAGTCCTTGCTAGGTGATGTTGCATATGTGATGAGAATGTAAACTGATATCCCCAGCTTTCAGTCTGAAAACTCTGTCAAGGTTGGGTTACTATGTTTATTTGAATGCAGCACATGCATGACTGACCTTATCCAGATGCCATTCAGCTACATGCAAGAGCAATTGCAAACATAATTGGTAAACTTCTTTAGGCTTTATCACTGGATACTGAGTCAGAAGAAGGAATCGCGCCAAGGTGAGAAATGCAAAGATTCCACATGAGTGCATATCAGTCTGGCAAATCATGGTTCCCATCTTGAGGTGGGTAAATTTGGTACCTGTATGATGTAACATCCACCAATCAAGCACATCTCACAGCTCCAAAGGTATTGGCTTTTGAAAGGAGTCACCATAAATAATTGTTGTTGTTTTAAAGTTGATAGCAATTGAAACCCAGTGGTTACCCTCAATGTTGGCAATAAATGTGATGGTGTCTCTTTCTCCTGCTGCCAACACTGCTCCAATGCCTCTGGTACAAGTGGAGTGCTTACTTGCTTCGTATTCCCCTGACTGATGTTGACTGTAGGTGTCCTTCATGTTCTTGAAGAAATGGAGATTTTCGATTTGGATCATTGATTTTCCCAGCAGAGTATGTGCTCAGACATCTATATATTAAGACAGGTAGCTGACATAATAAGCTGAGTTTGAATTTTCTGGCCATTGCCATACCCTGGCCAATGCCGGCTGAGTTTGAATTTCATTGCACTGTCATCACTGCTGCCTCTGCAATCCCCCCATGACACATAATTGGCATGGCTGGCACCCATTAGTCACTGAACATAGACTGTTCACTAACTGTGCATGCTGTAGGCTACAAAGTGAATATCGAGCAAGTTCAACAAGCATTGTGCAGCATCAAACATCAAATGACAAATTAACAGGTAGGATTAGAAGTCAAGAGACCATCTACAGACAGGTAAAACATATACATGTACTGACTATGCCATAAGTTGCTTATTATAAGGATTTGACAAGGCTCAAGCCTTTCCCCAGCAGTTAGACATGGCAAGAAGACTATTTATGCAAGAATATGTGCTATGCTATGCTATGAGATGTAAGTAAGGCAATAAATACAGAACAGCTCAACTCAGCTTTTCTCTGTCCATGTAAAGCAACAAGCTGAGGTGATGAGTACAAATTACAAGGTATACATACTACTTTAAAGTCTGAGGAAGCAAGGGAACATAAGTAGGGATGTGTACTATACCTGTAGTATGATAGTTATGTATAGTGTATACAGATATGGGTCTGTACTGTGGCCAACTTTAAAGACTTAAAATATAGTTGTATTCATATGGTTTGAATACAGTCATTGAGGGAGGGACAGAAGACTATCTTATACCATAAATGTTAGTGCCTATGACCTAAAAGAAGTGCATAATACTGTTCACCCTTTGGCACCAGATATCTGTATACAGACAATGATATGGACACAGTATAGGTATGACATCAACCATACCATACCATGGCCAATAATTTTTATACAGTCTATAGTCATATCTGTAATGGTATGATGCACATCCCTAAACATAAGTAATGACTAAAACATGGAAATGAACTAATAGTTATAATATCCAAGAAGGAGATCATTGAAATGACAAGTAAGAAGATGGGATGACAGCATGTGAGGTGCTCCAGAGGGTTTTGACTTTAACAATTCAGCTATGACATACTTACCCAGTTACCATGTCATAAACAGCCATTGCCATACCATGATGCATGCCAGGTAAGTTACAATTTGCTGCTTCCACCAAGCCTCTACTCTCCCCACAGCACATCATTGGTGTGACTGGCTCTTAACTGAGCTTCAACTGAGACTACTTATCCACACTATAGCAACAATGCGAGTATCAGGCAATGAGCAATGATTGAGCAATAAGTTGACCATGAGTATTGAATGTCAATGGATATTAGTCTTATAAAATTATTAGAGTTCAAATAATGACCATAGCTGCCCACCATATCAGATATCTGAGTCAGGGACATAAGAACCAGAATATATCTCTCTCCCTCTCTCCTGCCAGTAATGACAGCTATTAACAATGATCACCCAAATCATGGGAGTCCCTACCTATCTATTACATGGCTTACAGAAGTGACAGAACAAAGCTTTATGGCACTCATAAAAAGCATTTTGCTCCATTGCAGTGGCTCCAAAGAAACAACAGAGATTCAACAAGATATCATAGTAATAAGCTGGGTTTGGGGTGGGCCCCAACAAGCTGAAGTCCCATGTCACAGTCAGGTTGCCAGGACCCGAGGTACGAGGGTCTGGCAATCATGACGAAGACATGGGGCATAGGCTTGTCTTGGCATAGAAGATCAAGCATCTGATCAATCTGCACATCTGTCAGCCATTTTCCATACATCATGTACACAGCCAATGAGTGAAAAGGCTCCAGGTTTTTGAATCCACACACTGCGCCAAACCATGGAAGAGACTCCATGACATCAAAAATGTCCTGAATAAGCTGGCTATTTTCCTTCCTTGCCTCATCTGCTAGTGGTATGCAGGCCCATAGTAACTGACACTTTTCCAGATCTGCCACTGCCTTTGACCAGGGATCACAAATTTGCCTCAAATAATGAATCTCTGCTCAGTATGGGACAACCCAAAGTGGTAAGTGTCAATCTTCTGCAGAAATGTGGGATGGAATGACTGATTGTTTCCCTTTTTCAACCATACTGCCATATGATACAACCAGCACATCAACAGTTCTGGTGACTGGAATAGGAATACACTGAATAGTCTGCCAGTTGGTGCCATCAAGTGTAGGCTCATCAGGACTGAAATACATCACAATATCAGGGTTACTGCCAGAATTGGACACAACAATTGGCAGAGGTGTGTTTAGGAAGGCTCAAAGCAGTAAGGATTAGTTGGGAAGAAAGTGATGTTGGATTTCTTGTGGAATTACTAGGTTGGGGTGAATAAATGAAAAGATTGCTGTATTTAAAGCCATTGTTGGGAGGCATTGAAGAGAGAAAAAATAGTTAGGAGCAGGTTTCCATAATTAGATGCAAGCAGAATAAAGATTCCAAAATGATATCATTACTTATCTAGATAATCTACTTATCAGATGTTTGAACCAGGAGTAACTATTAGGTGAGCTTTAAATCAACAAATTGGTGGGATAATGAAATATTCGGCAACTGTCACAGTCATAACACTTAGCTGTCAAAACTAAATTTTTGTCAGGCCTGTCACAGTCCCTAAATAAGGAGGTGCTGTCATTTGGTCTGTGTTTCCTATTGTGTTCTTTGTCCAAAAACATCTGAGCAATGACACTATGTGTAATGATTAGTGTTTCATTGAGGTGTTTGTAATAACTACCTCCAGAACAAAGGAAAGACCAGGTGTTTGTTACCAGAAACACTGCAAGAAACACTAATCATTACACATGGTATCATTGCTCAGGTGTTTTTGGACAAAGAACACAATGGAAAACATGGACCATTTGACAACATCTCCTTATTTAGGTATTTACTTACAAAAATACTTGCATTAACATGGAAATAGGAATAGTAAGAAAAACTGGGTGTCATTCTTCATGTAATTACATCATGGTGTTTACTATTTGAAAGATCTACACAAACACATGCCAGTGTTTATCTGCCATCTTTCAGGCAAAAACACCAATGGACCCCAGCAGTGTATGTAGCTTGGATAGCTTAGTAACACCCCCCTCCCACCCTTTTAGGTACTGGTACATAGCCCACTGACAAACATATGTATCTGCTAGTAGCTCCAGTAGCTTGCTTGGGTCTTGCAAAGCTAATTTCCTAAATATAATGTATAACACTAAGCTCTGAACCTCTAGTCAATTGACCATATACCATAACATGTAACATCCCATAAAGCTATGGTCAAAATTGTACAGTAGTGTTGGCCCAATTTGAAAAAATTTAGCAGCTAGCTGGAGCTGGAGACATCATATATGGTAATTTTGCACTATATTTCAGTGAATTAAGCAATAAAAATTTGGCTATAAAGCATAACATGTAACACCCATGAAGCTATGGTTGAAATTGAACAGGATCTACATGTCACTCATAAATGTTCAGTTTTGAAAGTTAATAGCCTTTTATATTCTCAAAACCCATTCACAAGAGGGTACTCTCAAGATCCTGATAGCACTATCACTTGCTGGAAATGGCAGTTTCAAGCTACAGCCACCACACAGCATGAGGCAAGTATTATTATTATTATTATCTGAATATATTGTATCACTTTAAATCCCCCCATTATCACATAATTCTATTGCTCTACAGTAGTGATACTATTTATGCCTGTCTGATTTCCAAACCCAGTTGTTGATACCAGGAAATCAAGACTGTGACCACTACTCCTGCCTAGTAGTAAAATCAAACAAGTACATTGCAAGACTTTGAATATACATGCAAATCTTTTACCCTTTGTATTTCTTCTTTGCCATCTATTACAAACACCAATACTCTCTCAAATTTCTCTCTTGGTAGTTGTCTCTCTACAGCACAGACCTTATGCATATCATCTCCAAGCAGTGTGTATGCATCTTCAAGTATCAGACATTGATGAGTAGCAATAATTTTGCATGTGTGCATGATCCCATTGGAGTCTTTACAACCAACTCCCCACATTAATCACATTCCTCTGCTGATCCCACATCTAATCCCTGCACAAGCCCTTTTCAATGCAATAATCTTCACACCAGTCCTCACCTGTCTCATCATCATACATCACATCTCCAAAACTACTGTCATGTACTCACAGAGGCTTTATCATGATCTGCTTTCATGTTGGTCTCCATTTCTTGCATCCAAGTCCAGCTCCGGGATATAGAAAGAATAAATCCACCCAGATCACAGGGGACATTGCATCCACCAGTGCTGTCCATGCATCCTCCAGAGACTCACTCTCATAGTAGGCAGGTATTATAGTAAGCTGCAGAGAAAATGCAAGTCCAGCCACTCTGTTCACTGGATTAGTTGGTACTTGCTTCTGCATATCTGCCAGCCTGTCAAATAGATCTCTTGTCTCCTGCAGCAATTTTAGCTGCCTGTGAAACCTTGTCAGAAACTCTGTCTCATAGTTCCCCTCCTTGTCTATAGGTCTGGCATACATGGGTCCATATGATGTATCCTCAGCAATGATTCTATTGGACCTGCTGACCTCCTGGACTGTCCATGCATGTCAAAACCTGTTGGAATATGGCAATCCAGCATCATGCCAATCTTGCTGATTAAAGAAGAAGAAGTAGGAAAAGTATAGAAATTTCTAGTAAAATAGGATTTAGTATAAAAGTAGGTACTGTAGTGTACATCCTCATGCATTTGCAGAGCTTAGCCAAGCACAATACTATTGGCTAGACACCATGCATATACATACTGGGAATGAACTGATCCCCTGTTTTATAACAAAACCAACATTGATCACTGTCTAAATCACCATCCTTTAAACTCAATGGTTGGCTCAGTCCACTCAGGTAGATAACAGCCACAGGGTCATCATACACACCTCCAATTGTAGGCACATCTAGCTTCCACTCCTCTGCATGCAGATCCTCCCATTGTAAGGCTAGCAAACTCTCTGGTAAGAGAAAGTTGTGTCTGTGTCTGCAAGATCTTTTGTATATGCAAGGAGGGTTACCACCCACTCTGAAGAGATCTGATAGAATCAGCTCTGTCTGCAGATACAATAGAAAGAAGTAGTCCAAGTGTCCGCTTAGGATGCTGAACTGAGAGCGGTTGTGTGAAGATAGCAAGAGAAAGGAGAATTCCTTGCAATCCGCTCGCAATGTTAGGCTCAGAGGTGGCTAGATATGCTTAGGAGAGCAGTGGAACTTATTCCTTTAGTGTGCTATGAGCAAGTGAGATTAGGGTGTTTCACAACAGCACTTTCAGCTTGCTTTTGGGCCACTTTTGACACTGAATTTCATCTCACTTTTCAGATTTAACAACTGATTACCAATCACTGATAAGACATGATAACCAAAATTGAGCCAAAAAGCACTGAAAAGTGATGCAAAAGCAGTCAACCCCTTGCTTTTGCGTCACTTTTCAGTTGTTTTTTGATCGCTTTTCCAGCTCGCTTTCCCTATCTCAATTGGTAATCAGGACTACCTCCATTATGTCCATCAAAAGCTGAACTGAAAATCAGCCAAAAATCACTGCAAAAGTGCCATCATGAAACACCCTATTTAACTGTCTTTCTAAGTACATTGTGCATTCTTATATAGTAGTGGATCCAAATCTAGCTCTCCACTTCCACACCTGCCCACTCCGATAGCCCTGAGTTTACCCTCAAAGCCAGTATTTGACACGAGCTGTCATACTGAAATCTGCTGCACGAGCTACTCCAGCGTCATCGAGCACACTCTGCAACATCTTCCTCATCCAGTCTGGTTTGAGAATAGCCATATATGGCTATCCACTGTCAACCAATTTGTCTGCTCTCTCAAGGATGATCCTTCTGCCATCTGCTGGCATAGGCACTTCAGATTGGTAGCTGTCAGCTCCTGGAGCCTAGGCTAGTCAAATTCCCATGAAACAAGGCAGATTCAGGTGGATAGCATATGGCCAGGCAGACGATGTATCGCTTGGCAGATGTGTAGCAGATGGGTGGTTGCCCAGGCAAATTCTGCAGGAATTCCATCTTTGAACGGTAGGAAAGTGTGACTGGAGGAGCAGTGAGTGACAGTGGTTGTAGCATAGCACCTAGTCGCTGTATCAAGGAGAAAGCTAAAATTTGGTGCACACATAGATGTGGTGCAGCACACTGTGGACCCCCTTTCTGCCTCAAACAGAGCACATCTGGCCATGTGTACTGCACTCCCAGATTTAGCATCTCAATATGGATGAGTTCAAGACTAGCACCCTTTGGGATTGGTACTGGCCACTTCTTCCCATCGATTGATGTCCACACATCCACACAATCTTTTTCATCCACCCATGCATGTGAAATTGGCACCAGCTTTGCACTGTGAATTATGAACCATGGTACTGATGATGCATCAATGATCCATGAAGGAACCACATGATTGCTGTACAGGTCCCAAATATGCTGAGGTGGCAAATCCAAGTCAATGATCTGGTTTCCTACCAGTGCTTTGTCTCTTCTCCTTGTCCCTTTCTTCACATCCACAGAGCTTGTTCTGGATGTTGCCATGTGTGTTCCTGTTACGATTTATTTGCTTTTCTTATCTAAGCGCCTCTTATCTTATCTTATCTTCAGCACTTACCTTATCTTATCAGTAGATCCGCGACTCCACGGAAGTCTTCACATCGCTACACAGTCACACTCGGTTGACGTGTACTTTATTCTCAGTCGCTGTGTACTTTGTTTGTCACTTTCTAACACGGCCAACTTATTATTAGGACTCACACTTAGTATATAAGTAGCGTACTCGAAGCTGTATATTCCCTAGCTTCGAGCCAAAGTTTACTCATACCGAAACACAGTCATTCACACTAAGTGCTAAAGCATTAGTCTTGGTCTTCTAACTCCTCGAGGTTCAGCAGTGATTGTACAAACACGATACAGCTGACTGTCTACTCTTGTTAGGAAATCGGGTCTAACAATTAGCTCGAAGCTTTACTCTACCGTTCTCTTACCCAGAACATCCTTATGGAAAGCAACGATGCTACTATCCTCGCACTCACACTAGGAATCCCCAGTGCCACGTTCTTGTCCATAGCCTTTCTGCTTGTACTTAGGATCCAACACCGACAGTTACAAGCACGGAGGATCCTGAACCCCACAGTCTCTACCAATTCTCCAGCTCCCACAGAACCCCTAGACCCATACAATGGCATCCCGCTCGAGCAGCGACCACCCAGAATCCTCGCACCCTTACCACAGCGACCGATCCCACTCGATGAGTTCAACAGAGCTGCGAGGCAGGAGGAGAGGAATTCTGAGTCGCCTAATCCCGTCATCCCTCCGCCAAGGCCTCCTACCCCTCCCTGCAGGCGCACGCCTATCATCATCCTCTCTCGCACCGTCTCTACCGAGGATCCCCCATACATCCCTCGATCTCCCTCACCCGGCAAGTACACCCATTACCAAAACAACGGAAGGGGATTCGACGTGGACTGCGACATACAAGTCACCGCCCCTCCCACCTGTGACCATACTTGGGATGCCAGTCCTGCAGCACCCTCAGCCCCAGTCAGCCCAAGCAAGTTTTGGGATAATGTCACCATCCCCCTCAGCGCCTACCTCCCTGCTCCACGCGATGGCTCGCCTGAGCACAGAACCCCTCCCCCAGTCTCAACCTACACGCAGCACCGAGGAGCACCCAATGTCTGGGACCGACCCGTCACGACCTGCGAGCCGGCACTTGAGCCTGTACCAATCGAGGAACCCGTCGCCAGTGGCTCAACTCTCCCAGTTCCAAACGACAGCAGCTACTGGTCAAATGTCATCGAGCAGCGTGAGCCGCTGTGCTGACCCCACCTACACCAAAGACATTGGGGACATATCGACCGACAACTCACAGCAGAGCCACGACCTCCACCGGAGTTACTCGCGCCCCCTGAGTTGCGATACTATGAGTACTTCACCAGTGAGGATAGCGGAGAGGGCACCCTCCAGGAGCTCCCTTGACCCCACATGCCATACCCAGGATCCAGTATGACCTCCAAGCTGACAATCAATCCACGATCCTCTCCCAGAGGAGGATCTGTCTGAGGCCATCAGATTCTACCAGAGAACAGCTACAGATCTCAGTGTCGCCATCCCAGTCAGATTAAGACGAGCTGAGTATCACGAGCTTTATGAATATTACGCTTATAAATTACCATTCATTCTGGCTTGGGGGCAGACCCAAGCCGGAAATGATTATTTTATGAAGAAGAATAGAGGATTACCCACAGACGACATTCTACAGTATGAGGCAGAGCAGAATGCTCGCCTCCTGTACAATGAAGTCCATCTAAGCGCACCAATGGAACCGATGGCTCCCTACGAAGACATCGTAGCAGAAGCCGACGTCCAAATGCCAATACCAATGCCTGACGAACCACCAGTAATCCCTCCCCGTGCCTCAGTCACCACCTTCTCCTACGTCAGAGGGTATGGACCACCTGGAGAGAACTCACAAGGCTATGCCCCATTCACAGGTGCAGGCTCCACGCCAGGAGGAGGAAGTGGAGGCGGGCAACCTGCTCAGCCACCACAACCTCCCGCCGCACCTCAGCGATGGGCACTACCACGCCATCCAGCACCACCAAAGGCACCCACTCCTCCAGCACCGTGGGTACTCACTGCCGGAAACGTCGCCCCCTATGACGAGTTTAAACCAAAGATCTTGAAAGAGGTCGACGACTTCCATGGGGATTCTAACGACATCTCCCGCTTCTTCCAGAAGTGCGAATTGCACTTCGGCTTATTCAACCGCCACTTCTTCTACCCCCCTCACAAAGTAATCTTCTGCATCTCGCGACTTGCAGGCGATGCACAGAGATGGTGGGAATTGCAATCCCAAATGCTAGGAAAAAACAACGATGGGGAACAACTGTACCCCACCTATGAGGATTTCGAAGCCCACCTTAGGGCAAGGTTCTGGAAGGACGCGGACGAGCAGATTAGGCATGCAGCTTGGGAGAAGCTCAGACAGGTGAACTTCAAGGACGGTGACAAGTTCTTCCAGGAGTTCAAAGAACTTGCTCACTACTCAGGAGTACGCGGCAACGAGCAGGTAATGGTCGCCCAAATCAAACGAGCCGCCCGCGAAACCAGTAAAAACATGATATACGCAGCTGACGGCGACTTACCAGTTCTCTATGATGACTGGAGGACTCGCCTACTCCGTATCAACTACAACTGGCGCCTCAAACAGGCAGAAAGCTCAGGACGATCGGTACCAACCCCAAAAGGAACGGCACCAAGGGGAGTAACACCGACAAGTACGACAAAGGCAGTGACAGGAATCACTTATGGAGGGCGAGGTAAGCCCATGGATATCGGCACAGCAACTGCAATGACAAAGTGTTACCGGTGCGGAAAGCTCGGTCACTTTAAACGCAACTGCCCCACTGCGCCGAAATCCAGAGCGGAAGCCTTGCATCAGTGCAACACATACTGGGACAGGAAGGAAGAGCCATTGGCATCGATCGAAGAGGTAAAAGAGGACGCCGAGAAGTAATTGATTTGACTTACTTGGCAAAGGACTTAGTTTCATCTGGTACGCCTATCGCGCTTGAAAACTGTACTTATATGTTTGTAGTACCTACCGCGCATTCGAATATACCCGCGACTTCGCAATCAGACCAGAAACTAAGCAAGAATCACACAGGATCCCAGGAACCAGCGGTAGTCAGGCTACCGGCTGGACTTTCGACGAGTAACTCATTACGAGTGAAAGCGAAAGGCAAGTCGCCTACCATAGCGACACCCAGCATAACGGCATTGTGCCAGTCGAGGCCTCCCCTTGGGGAGTTTCAAGCCGCAGTGACGAATGAGCGACCGGTTGGGACAGGGGAAGCGCTTAGCGTTCCACCTGCATTTACGGCTCTATGGAGTCCCTGCCTCGCAGGGAGTTTCGAGGGAATAGCGTTAGTCGAGACAGTGGATCTTGCCGTGAAACCTCCTCTGGGAAAAGAGATTACCGTACGACTGCCAAAGTGTAAATCTCCGATACCATCATTGGGGGCTTTGGGGCCGAAACCTGCCTACGCCAAGAAGATCGAGGACGAACCGGAGTCGAGTAAGTGCCCCCGACCAGTTGCCAATGCCTGTCGTGACAAAGGGCGACTCGACGATGGGGGAACGCCAAATGAAATGAGGGACCTGACTACATCATTGACAGGCTCGAAGGAACCGGTTGAAAGCGACCTCCTGACAGACGGTGGGAAGCTTAAGGCAATCGCCTGTTCAGAGGTGTCAGCTCAACTCGTTGCCCCTTTACAGGGTGACGCCTTCAAGAAATGCACCTCCCGTTCCACGACCGACCAGCAAGTAGCCATAGGACAGGAAGCTGCTAGCACCCAGGCAGTGCATAGGGGGCGCAAGGTATCAATGTCTGAGGTTTCGGACCAAGACGACAACACCAGCTTCATGATGAACATGAGGAGTAAATTAACAACCCCTATAGATATAGAAACTGCGGTGACCTTGCCAACAGTAGTCGAGCCCTCACAGGTCGATGCAACGGCTAAGGAGGCCCCGCAGCTCTCGTGCACTTATACTAGTGGCGAGACTTACAGCGAATGGCTTAAACCATTCGGACCGGAGTGGACTCTGCGCGGCATAGTACAAGCCAAGACAGAGTCAGAGGCGAAGGCAATCCTAAAGAATTGGATTCACAAGGCACGAGCGGAGGAGGTCGTTGACAGTATGCTTGAAGGGATGCGAAATGCAACACGGGAGGACGCGCTTTGGTGGCTTGAGGAACTATGACAACCAAAGCGGTACATTGCTGCGATAAGTGGGAAAGGCAAGGACTTGATGATCGACATCCAGATTGAGATCCTAGGAGACAACACCAAGATTGCGACGACTGCGTTAGTAGACAGCAGGTGCACCAGCAGTGCTATTGATCGGGCTTTTGTCAAAAAGCACAATATCCTGACTTATGCCACTGCCGCGCCCATTCCAGTCTACAATGCCGACGGAACTCACAATCAAGGAGGATCAATTACTCGATACACCGAGATCCGTCTTACAATTGGGGACCACACAGAGCGAATAGACCTAGCCATAACAGAGCTGGGCAACAGACAAATATTCCTTGGCCATGACTGGGTAGACCGACACAACCCAATCATTAATTGGAAGTCAGGGAAATTGACGTTTGCCCAGTGTCAATGTCGAAAGCTTTCATTCGTACTACCTGATGCAGATCCCGACGACAAATGGGATGAAGAGCTGGAAGAGGGAGAAACCATTCTCGCGATAGACTTTACACAAGCTATCCTCATACGCGCTCATCATGCAAATGACCTCGCTGCCAAAGCTAGCGAAGGGAAGAAGGCCAAGACGTTTGAAGAGATGGTCCCAGAATGGTGCAGGGATTTCGCCAACTTATTCGAGAAAGACAATTTCGACAAACTCCCCGAACCAAAGACATGGGACCATGCTATCGAACTCATTCCCAATGCAAACACCAATCTCGACTGCAAAGTTTACCCTCTCAATCGTAACAAACAAGCAGAGCTCGACAAATTCCTAGACGAGAACCTCTCAAGCGGACGAATTTGACCATCGAAGTCACCCATGGCTTTGCCATTTTTCTTCGTTAAAAAGAAGGATGGCAAGTTACGACCTGTGCAAGATTATTGTAAACTCAATGAGATGACGATTAAAAACCGTTACCCACTTCCTCCACCCCATGTACCCAGCCTATGCCAAAAGCCCTGTCAAAGGACCTAAGACCATTTGCCAAATCAGCGTTGTTTGGCACAGCCACCTGTAAGCGTTTTTGCAGGTATATGCACTGTGTATCTGTACCACAAATGGTCTTGCCGTGGCCTCGCCGTCGGCATGGTCCACCCGACGACCCAATTGGTCCAAACAAATTCTGCTCAATGCGACACTGGCCAACATATGCGGCCGTAAGCGGTCTAGCCCCTAAAATCGCTTACAGACCTAAAATTCACGAAATAAAAGAATAATACATGCAGTAGCCTGTACGATAAATACAAATAATGAGCTATATATATGTACATTCACAAAACGATCCCTCTAAGGCTGCGCTGGTCCATCCGACGTACCCAGAGAGGGGGAAACCGCTTCCTCCTCATCCTCCACATCCACCCAATCCGGGTCATCCTCTGGTATGTCAGCATCCTCGGCATGCCAAAGGGCAGTGAAGGAGACAGACAGATGGCGCTGCATGTCAGCCTGCAGGTCAGCATACGCTGTAACGCCCTCAGCTGTTGCCACGTCACAGCCTTCCCAAGGAATTCGACGGCTGTCCCATCGTTTTGCTCGGTATTCCAGGCTGACGCGAATTCGTCGCATTTCTTCCTGAAGCAAAGCCTTCTCCTCAGACCAACGCTGGACCCTCGCCCTACTTTTTAGCCATTCACCACACACAGCTGCAAAACCATATCAGTCAGCAAAGGGCAGCCTAGAGAATGATGTATCCACACCTTGTAATAAATCTTCGTCGCTCCCATCGCCTAGGCTCGCCTCGGTCAGCCAAATCCATGAAATAACCCGGTGACCCTCCCCCAGAGGCAATAGCTGGTCCACATCGAAATCGGATCCTGCCATGGACACCACATCCGCGTTCTCTAGCGGCCTCAGGCGGGATTCCCAAATACCGGGTCCTCTCAATCTCAGCAATGCCTTCCGAGCTCGACAATACTTCTCCTCTGCAAACTTCGAATGCTCGATTTGTCTCTCCACTGTCGATCCCGCACATGTCAGGGCTGCCTGTCCTCGTATATTCTGATCCCGATATGCATAGAATGCCTGAAGCGTATGTTGCACGTTCCGTATCGTTTCCAGCCCATCCAGACATTCCACCTCCCGCAGCTCTTCTTCCTTGGCTGTGAGCCCTGCGTAGCAAGCCCTTGTTCGCAACCAAGGAGGGAAATCGGACGGCATCCATATTTTCTCATCCTCTACGTCCAGCTCCACCTCACGAGTGACACTCACCTTTGATATCTGTAGTGCAGCGCCCGTGATGTAGACTGATTGCAGCTTGCGGAACAGATGCAGGTTCTTCTGCAAACGCGTGCGTCTCTTCTTCAAATCGGTGGCCTCTGCCTGTGATAGGACTCTATCGCCATCCGCCAATGCACGTATGCGTTGTCTGAGAGCTTTGTCAGCTAAACCCATGCCAAATACAAAAAGACAATACGTACTGTTGGTCTTCGAGCTGCAATCCGAGCCATAGGCAGTTGCTCGGGCTTGTATCATGTATTTTATCTCCCGGTGTACGGCGTTCCTCCTCTTCCAATCGCTCTTTGACAGATGCCATGGTTTCGTCTACATATCAGTCAGTCCTGCTACATACCTTGAGCCAGAATACTTACGTTCAATCACTATGACATACGGACTTGGCTTGGACATATCGGTTTCCCACTCCGTCACCTCAGCTGTCCACTTCTCCGCCAATCCAGCAATCGGAAGACACTTCGTAAACTGCTCGTGGACGTCTGTTTGACGCACTAGCTCTTCTCGTGCTTTGATTAGTTTGCGGGCCAACGCGATTCCTGCAAACAGTTTAATATTGTAAGCGAAACGATGCAGACTGACATCAACGTACCAAAGCTTATGAACTTGCCCCAATTTAAAAAATTGAAATGGCAATCCAGTGTATCACGTCGAGAACCGGGACCCATCTCCTTTGTGCTAGAAGCACACCCATTCAGCACTGCCCACAGACGTTCTATACCCTCTCCATCCAGTCAGCCAACACCCAGCTGGATGTTCATCGAGTATCGGCACTGGCATTCAAGCTTGTGGGCCTGACAATGTAGCTTTGGTACCCCACAGTCCATTCGAACCTCATGGTGAATTCGAAGCTCCTCCGGCAGAGCCTCCATTCTCTCCGCGAAGCCAGGAAACCATTGGCATGCGATGTCATAGGTGAAGAACAACGAGGTGAGACGACAGCCGGCTAGCGCTGAGCAGGTAACGTAGTCCGTATTGCAGTATCTACCAAGTCATAGTTAGTAATTTTCAGTGGTCGATGCTCAAGATGGATAGATACCCACCTTTCCCCCTTTTGCAAATCTCCCACTGATAGCTTTCCAACCATCTCGTGACAACCGCATATACACATCACCACTCCCGTCGCTCTCAAGCCCGTCGAGTTTTTTGTCTCCGCATGGGAAAGCGTTTTAAAGCCGCTACACGTACTAATCTGAACTTCGCTCAGCACCAGTTTGAGATACGTATACGAAACTTACATCTTTCTGGGTGGCATATTTCGCCACGTGTTCCTTGTAGCCCTTTGTTTCCACAAAATAAGCCATACCGGTATGCAGCCCAGGATCCGTCACGTTGTCTGAACGTAATAAATTCCGAAGTCAAAAATTGGCGTCAATGGCCACGAGCTTGCGGTAGAGATACCTATTCAAACAGTGAGAGCTCTGTATTGCCATTCTTCAGTTCACACATACTGGAGTAAGGGAGGTGCGTCCCACCAATCCTCTGGCAGATTGACGTGCGGGTCCGGACACGCCAGGCACTCCATCGTGAGCTCCCCCGGAGCGATGTTGTTCGCTCCGTCACATTCGTTGCCCTTTCCCGCTCGCAGTAGTAGGAGCAAATGTTGATATTCGTGGATCATACACAGCAGTGGCTTGTACCGGTTCTGGGGGTGCAATCAGTATTAGTAGAGCTGACACTATGCCACATACCTTGGGGATATTCAGGCCAAGCGCGTCAGTTAGATAGGTCAAAGCCTTGTAGAAATCAAAGGCCAACATCTTTCCCGTCAACGTACAGGCCATGAACAGATCCAGAGCCTCGAAAGTCGCCGCTGAGCGGGGTTGCAGAACCGTTGCTGGGAACCATTCGTTTCTCATCATTTGTTGTCGGTGGGGAACGGTCTCCCAGCAATTGCAAAAATCCACTGCGACCTCATGCAGCCCGTTGACATGGATAACTGTGAAGTTGACGTGGCCATGCTCTGGGTTCAGACACCGTGTTCCATCCTCATGTCCGAGCTGTACTCTAAGGCCCAAGACCTTCAGCGACGTTTTCTGGAAGAAAGTGCCATTCCACTGCTATACTTGTCAGTATGCCACGCCACCCTATATCATTGGAAGCTCCTACCCATACAACGTGCAAAGGCATCGTTGTGTGTCGCTCTACACAGCACTTCTGGCATTCCAACCATGAGGAGGAACATTCTGAGCAGCGAAGTAGGGGCACGCCGTTGTGGCAGGTGGGACAGGTCAAAGGTACGTGAGCGCCATGTCCTTTCCGCTGGACCAATTCCTCCAGATATTCTTGGCGATAGCCGGGGCGACCCCCATCTCCAGCCCAGAATTTCAAAGGGTTCGACTGATGGCTGTGTCAGCGTGATCACACCCAACCACAGGAAAAATACCTATGGATGCAATAGAAGCTGTTCTCCAGCGATTCCATTTCTGCTTAGCGCTGATTGGCGGCGGAATGGGTAGCCAGGTCTCCTCATCAAGCTCCACCGGTTCCTCGGAGCAAAAGGGAGGAACTTGATCGTGTTCAGGGTCATTGAGACTGGAGGCTGGTCGACCCTGATTCTGTACCACATGCGATGGCGCTCCTCGAGCCTTCACCCGACCGCGTGATGTGACTTCCAGTGTGCGCACGCGAACATTCCGGCGAATAGAGCTGCTGTGATCGAGTTTGTGCTTGCCGCCAGCCACCATCGGTATCACAGAATGGGTAAACAAAGCTCAAAGGACGATGCACTGTTTGCTCCTGTTGAATACGGACGGCTATCAGGCTCTAAAAAACCTTCAAACTCGTGTCTACCACCCACCAGCCTGCACTGATGAGCACTACTGAAGACTCCACAATCCCTCAAGTTATCACCCCCAGTGGGGATTCGTATGTCTATTTTAATTGAAATTCTTTGATGGTCTGATGACAGATCTCATCAGATCTCCTGATGTCTCGGCAGAGAGTTTTGCCACCGACAATGCCGCCGATGCACAGTCCGGGTGAGCCTTTATTAGCCGGCTTCTGAGATATCACTGATTCGCATGGATTAGCCTTCCCAATTTCTTTTTGACTCCCCGCAGGAGTATAAACATTGTGTTTACCGACGAGCAGCACGGCCGTCTGACCGCGGCTATTGACAACTGGGAATGCGCTGTTCTCAACGAGAAGGCCACTCGCTTCGTCAAGCGCTTCATGAAGACGTGGTGGGAACGGTATGGGCTGCAAGGGTTGGAAGGGTTCTTTGAAGACGAGCAGGAACAGATGAAGGTGTACACTGAAAAGGTATAGTTCGTGTTCAGCTTCTATTTTTCTCTTCTCTCATCATTCATAGTGCATTGTTGTTCTGCTGACCTTCTGGCTCGCCAATAAGTGGCAGGAGAAGCATCCCGATGGAGAGGCCGGGCAGGTCTCAAAGATGTTGGAGCGTCTCGATGGCCTCGATGACCTCATCGAGCATGGATATCCCTCTGACGCCAATCTCAGCTACTAGTTTGGCAGATGGCCATGTTTTGAATGTACTACTAGATAGCAAATCTCATCGTTCTTACTATGCTCACAAAGATGGGAAAACATGGTTACATTCATTGATGGGTAAATAAAGACCTCAACAGTGACAACGATGACTATCCCGAGTAATCTGTGCCACTGAGTCGACGTACTAGTTGCTAGGCCCGGCTTGCTCAGCCTCTTCGAGCTCCAGCATCTCCTTGTAACCGGCAGAATAGGGTCCTACCATCTCGCGACCTTTCTTCCCCTTGACTCGTGTAAAAGCTGGATTGGTGGCTTTGTACTGCGCAACCGCCCGCTTATGCAAGGACGCGTTCACCTCACACACCCGCCGCCGTTCCGCGGCATCCCTCGCTGCCACGCGCTCTTCCCGCTTGCGCTCTGCCTCGCAACGTGCTCATCATTTGGCCTCCATCCGCTTGAGAACCGGGAGGTAGTACCCCCAATACGCCCAGCGTAGCATTTTGACCAGATCCTGGATCCAAGTGTCAGTATCAGAGCGGTAAGAAAGGTGGTGGCAAACATACACATTTCCTCACCCATCAGCGTGCCTCGAGTGCAGAGCCAGTGAGATTTTCCGGATACAATAGATCCCATTCGAGGAAGAACCCCTCGAGAAACTCCCTCAGCGTATCCGCATCGACCTTTTGAGCTTCGAGCTAGCCATGACGGTATGCCCTGAGCTTGATATAGAACAATTGGTCCCGCATATATGTGAACTTGTGTGCCGGTCGGATCTAGATCAACATGAGCATCACAGTAATCCATATGATGAAGTATACGCGCCGACATCTCCGCAGTTGCAAATATTAAAGGCTGGAATAACAGGAGATATCCTTGTATGGGATATTTGTTCGGTCTTAGCCACGGTGGCTTGATCCAACTGTACAGTTGTGGCCACGCGTGTAAATTGGCTTGTAGTCTCTCATGGCATTTTCGGCATAATTATGCAAAGTCAAATAGAATCTGAAAATCATATTATATTAAATCTAATAAGAGGGAGCGGTTTGATGAGCAAGTTGCATTGACATGAAAGCAGTCTCCAAGGCGTCGCGACCTTCGAGGGCGTAAATGAGAATATCCAGAATGTATCCGTCGAAGAATCCCATCTGCTGTACCATTTCGGCGCCCTCCTGAAATAAAGCCCCCGCCCCATCATGTCGGTACAGTCTGCCTTCCACACGACGAGCGACTGTCAAGAGCTTCGTAAAGTGATCGTGGAAGAGGTCGATCTGGTCGTAGGGGAGCATACCCTGGCAGTCGAGCGCATCTGAGACCAACTGATCCAGAAAATCTCAGGACAGCAAAGGAACGAGGGTTTGAAACTCGGCGAATACATTGGTAATGCGATTGAGCTGCTTTTGTGACTGAGATGGGGGTTCCATCCTACAGTGTGTCAGAGCATGATTGATCTCCGCAATGGTCACGGTCTGACCTAAGATTGACTGCAGGGATGTCGCGTGGAATGTCCTCGGCACTGGAGGTGTGAGCGAGCTCTGCAGAGTCTGGCTGTTTGGTGTGGTTGGCATGTCGATGGTTGCGCCTGCGCAAGTTTATGGCAGTTCAATGTCTACAAGAGTCCTTGTCAAGGCGGTACAAGGGGAAACAGACTAACTCACTTTGCTGCATAGTTCCGTTGATGTCGACGATTCGCCTCTATGCGCTGCTCTTCGGAGATATAGATCCTTGGACATCCGCCAGGCATGTATTCAGTGACGGTGAATGGTGGAGACGTACAGAGCCCCGAATAGGAAGGAACGGCATTTGGTCCGCCTGATAGAGGCCTGAGTTTAACCTAAGGAAAACTGTCTATCGCCTCATCGAGGGACGGTACCAAGCACAGAAGACCGCCGATTGAAAGAGGAGTCGAAGGCAAACAGATGGACACAAGTTTGGGGTCGGGGCGGAGGGGACAAGAGACGTTACTTGAAAGCATGTCGATTCGATTGTGAGTAATTAGCAAACTAGTATGAGATATCTGACTGAACGACTAACCATGACGAGATTGGAAGATTCCGCTTATTGAAAACGCTACTAGTCGCTATGGTCGCATTGAACAGTTGGTATGTTGGTTAGGGAGGTGACAGGGTGACGGTAGTGGTGGACAAGGTCTGAGCAACATACGGCAAATACCATGACATATGGAATTCGGGTATCAGCCTGTCCCGGTAATTGCCGGAACCTCGCATCTCCTCCATACAATGAGTCTTGGGCATGGTCCTGAGCATAGGTCCAGTCGAACTTTATTGTCTTCCATCCAAAATTTTATTTTTTCCCCAAATTTGCGTATTTTTTATTCATTCTGCACCTCATATGAAGTCAGAACACGTGTGGGCAGTACGACTTGGCGATAAAATAATTTATAGATGTACATAAATGAAAGTAATACGACGCAGTATGTCCCCAAGAGTTTGGCGTATGATATATCTCCGCTCCGATTCACCCCCGGTACCACACCCTTTATATGTCCATCTGGTCGGATCACGAAGAGAACTATGGTTTGGAAATCAGAAACAACATTATAGACACTTATGAAGAACAGAAGGACTTACCATCAGGGCAGTACCGCGGCTGTCTCATCCTCAATCGCCTCGTGCATGCACTGTACACCCTCATGGATGCTGGCGACGCAGTGATATGCATTGGTGGGAATACGGATCACCCAAGGGGAGACGACGCTCCTGTTCAGTATCCTCAGTGAGATTGACGTGACAAGCTTCAGAAACTCACCAGTCCGCGAAGACACCAACACATCGTCCTCAGGTGACAACATACCAGGGACCTGGAACCGAATCGTCCATGACAAAGAAACCAGCTCCCGTGCGAAGACACCCGGGTGGTGGGAAAGGGCCGCCTGGCGCCGCATTTGTTGGTACGGGAGGGAGGGAGGGAGGGGGCGCAGCAACAGGTGCAGGTGCAGGTGCAGGTGCAGGTGCAGGTGCAGGCACAGGCACAGGCACAGGCACGGCAACAGGCACAGGCACAGGCATGGCAACAGGAGCGCTGCTCCCTGAGGGTGCCGTCGTCGTGGACGCCGTGAGGATGGCGCCAACAAGCGTGTGAGCCTGACCAGGAGTCAGAGACACCCCTCGGAAAAGGTCAGCTAGATCTAGTCACCAAGGGTACTAAGCGTATGACAATCAAACAAAGATGTAGTCTTACCATTGGCGTTGTTGCTGGAAGCGGGGGCTTTTGCGTTGCCTTGGTCAATCATTGGGATAGTTGGTTTGAAAAGCACGGATGGAGATTAGCTCGCCCTGTGGCCTGCCTTTTAGGACGAGAAGGAACTATACAGTTCTGTGGATAAGGTGCTGTCAAGCCACATGGATGTTAGGTAAGGGTGTAGCAAACGTACGAATGAGCCAAATTCTTTCCATCCCCGCGGTCGCACTCGGTACAGGAGGATCGTTACGAAGAGAATAGTCGGACCATGGAGCGGGAGGCTGAGAGTGCAGGCTTGAAGTGAGTGATTGATCAAACTGACACGAATTTGGAATTCTGACATACACATGTTTTAGTAATGCTACTACGGAAATCACCAAAGACGTGACGGCAGAAGTCGAGACTCTGGTTCTACCACCAAACCAAAAGGGCTGGTTAGGCGGCACTCAGCTCGAGTTTGTCAAAGAAAACTATCTGCAGAAATTCTACAAGCTTCGCCTAGAAGACCCTACGAAACTCAAAGACTACGCTAAAACGGCATCGAATGGTCTCATTGCTCGATTTGGCTGGCGTCAACCCTTCAATGTCATCCCTATTTTGCCTCTCGAAGCAGAGGGTCCATTGTCCCCACCCGATGCACGTCTGAAGGCCGCGACTGTGGGCCGTCTGTATCAGGTAAGTGTTGGTGAGTATGGAAATGAATCGTCAGGTGTCTAATTTCTTTATAGTCTATGTTAAGCTGGCTCAGTCGAAACGCCAACAAAATCGAGGCTCCAACGACGACGAAGCTGGGTTCGAAGGCAAAGGAAGATCCAACATCCATACTGCTGAACCATTTAGTTGGCACAGGCGATATGGGTATCAAAGGGCGTCTCCCTTTCCAAGCTTGGGCGAACAGTCTCTCCGACGACTCTGAGCTAGTCATCGAGTTTACCAGACAGCGAGAGTCGAGGGGTTTGAATCAGCGGGAGCGCATGGGTTTGTATGCCTCATTCTTTGCGAAGGCATTTGTTGCCCTACCGATGGAGGAGCAAGCTGTCTGGAAGGAGCGAGTAGAGCAGGAGAAAGCAGAGGCTAAGGTGCAACGAGATACCGCAATTGGGAAGCTAGGAGAGCTACTGTCGCCGGTGGATGCGATGCAGTAAGTTGGCCATTTTTCATGTGTTGCGCCGTCTAAACGATACCGTTTCCAGGTTAATGGATTGTATCCTGAAAATCATAGGTCCAGTATGAGAGTCATTTGCTGCCATGGCAGGTGTGGCGGTCTGCATCATGTTTGGAGGTCCCGATCCTCGGGAAGGGGGGAAAAGCAGTGTTAAATCGTACATCTACGATTTCGATCTGACTGTGAAATTACATCTGAGGCGTTATTGTCGACAGCTTTAGCTACAGGATGACGAAAGCTGCGATACTGGAGAAATTCTCAGGTAATGAGGCGCGGTTTGAGCGGTGCATGTCTGCCTTTGCCGATTTCATCGCAGAATGTTTCGGTACGTGTGTTTGTTGCCCATGCAAGACTACTTTAAATTGATTATTTCGCAGATGAAGACGACGAGGCTGCCCGCGCTTTGCCACTCGTGGAGGATGCTCCAATGGATGTGGAGCATTCAAAAAGTCGGCGAGTTACCTTCCTGGAAATCGATCCAAACGCACCGCCGCGAAATGCAAAGCGCACTGAGGAAAACGTTGATGAAGATGACGAAGAGGAGCCTGCCGAATCATCGTTGAAATGAAAAAGGGGCTCGAAGAAGAAGAAGAGGGTAGAGAATGACAACGAGGAGCTGGGCGAAGACATAGCTGAAGTGCATCCAAAGAAGCAGCGAAAGAAGCACAAAGGGGATGGACTGACATTTGCGAGCAACGACCGCGGGAAGAAAATGACTAAGATCGGCCTGAAGACGACCATGGAACCGAGGGCGGCGTTGCAGCAAATCACGAACTCGCTCGCTGGAGTGGTCAATGGGAGCTGTGATAATGCTGAGAGCGGCAGCGTGGCTTCTCCGGTCCGTAATCCCATGGCACCATCGAGTGATGCACCTGCCGCAGTGCAAGGAGGCATTATTGACCCCGCCCTTCTGGCGGTTATTGATCCCGCGCTCTTGGGTCCCGGTACGAATTTGCCGGGAGCGCCTGTGGCTGGAATGAGTGAAGATGCTGTTGTGAGGGACGGACCGGAGGTTTCAAGGGAGGAGCCTGTCATGAGTAATGCACCAGACGATGGTTCTTGGCTGTATATGGGTATCCCTATCACAGGTCCTAACGATACTCCCAATCCCTTCGCCGCTCTACACCTCCTTTGTCAACATCCAAATATGCCCCCACCCATTGTTCCTCCCAGGTTGCACGCCCCGCATCCAACAGTACCGCTGGAGCCATCGCAACCAAGCGTTTCTCCGCGGATTCCTCGTGAACCTGGAGGCGACAAAGTTCCATTGCCGTGGGCTTTGTCTCCAGCCAACTCGGAGGAGGATCCGTTTGCTGATGCCCACCTCTTCGACTCGTCAAAATGGAGACCTTGGTTTGCCAAAGCAAAACAGTATCTCGATCAGTTTGAGCTCGGACATGAGTGGACACTCGCCCTCATCTCTTTCACTCTCTGGGAAGGGAGAAATGGGTTTACGGAGGGTTTGCGAAGCCTACCTACCCTTAATCACCGCCCTAAGGAAGTCGCATGGTGGTCGCAACGTCATAGGCATCCAGTGCCTGTCCTCGAACGTGTGGATATTCTGGTGTTCGAGAAAAAATGGTGGAGCTGGTGGAGGGCTTTGCAACCCAGCTGGCGTGAGGTAGGAAACAGTGAAGGTCCTATCCTCGCAGAGGAGCGAGGGGATCTGGGGGAGGGATGGGAGAAACTCGACTGTCCTGGGAAAAATGGCATGTATTCTGTTCTCGCATGCTTGGCTTGGTGGAAGCGTGGTATCGATGCTCTCGGGGGAAATAAGGTGCGACTGACGTCTGCCTGGGATGCCGCGATGGCTGATGTCAACTGGGTATTGACAGACCTCACTTACACACGTGCACTTAGTAGTACTTCAGCGCGTTAGTCCTGTAAATGTTGTTAGCTGCGAATAAAGTGTTTAAGGTCACTTCGGAGTGGTGAGCTTGATTGACAGGCATTATGATTTGAGCACGGTTAACAGAATTTTTGTGACTAAGGGAATGGGACTATAAAATGGTAGTAAGTGTGTAGATGTATCGATGCATATGATCAAGATGGTGTTAAAAAGTGTGGTACGAGCACAAAGCACAGGTAAGATGAGAGAGTAAGGAGTACAGCTCGAGTGAGGAGGACAGACGAACCGTATTAGCGGAGTACAAACATGAGATAAGAGAAAAAAGGACTCAACACTGTGCCGTATCTCTAAAATTTGCATGCTCTTTGCATAGATTCTTGGCTCTGCCTTGGCGCTCAGATGTTACGGGGGTACCACACACGAACGTTCCGGAGACGATGAGAGCAGAAAAAACGGTGATTCTAGGTCATTGGACACGGGTGCCATGGAACAGTACGGCTCACAAGCTTGGGCTATAGCGATGTCGAAGAAGACCGGATGGGCGACTGGGGGTGTAGCGGGGAAGTGATTGGCTCGCTGGCAGTAAAGTCCATTGTCGAGTGACGATGATGTGGTGAGTGCACTGACTAAGGACGAGATGACGTGGCGCCGGCATAGGAGATCAATGCAGGAGCCGAGACTTCGTGTTGAGACAAAGAGCGCGAGGGCTTCATTAGGCGGAGAACAGGTCGTTGCATGGATAACAAGAAACAGACATAAGGAAGAGACAGAATCGGCAAATGGCAGACTGCAGTACCAATTCAGCCGAATTGTCCTCGCATCCTGAAGGATAATTTCACCCATATGGCAGCTGAAAGGGAGCGCAGATTGGCCCTAAATGAGCAATTGCAAGCCCAATTTTTTTCCGTGCAGAATGAGCATTAGAGGTGATTTGGTGGCTGTGCCAAATGAAGGGAATTTGCCAAATGGTTTTAGGTCATTCGACCTAACCATTTGGCTGTTAAGAGGGACATGGCCTGCTTCCTCTCATCTCTGAGCTTATGGATAAGCTACGGGGCACCAAGTACTTTTCCAAGCTCAACGTTCGGTGGGGATACAACAATGTTCGCATCAAGAGTGGTGACGAGTGGAAAGCAGCGTTCAGAACTAATCGGGGGCTATTCGAACCCACGGTTATGTTCTTCGGGCTTACTAACTCGCCAGCAACCTTCCAATGGATGATGAACGATATCTTCAAAGATCTCATTGCGTCTGGCGCCGTTACTGTCTACCTTGATGATATTCTAATCATGTCAAAAACCAAGGAAGAACATCGGCGCATCACACGCGAAGTCTTGAAGGTCTTACGAAAGAACAAGTTATTCCTTAAAACGGAAAAATGCGAGTTCGAGACCTTAGAAATGGAGTACCTCGGAGTCATCATCAGTGAAGGCAGCATTTGTATGGATCCCATCAAAATCGCAGGAATAGCAGAGTGGCCCGTGCCAGCCAAGAAAGTACAGCTACAGTCGTTCTTAGGCTTTACCAATTTCTATCGACATTTCATCAAGGGATACAGCAAGGTGGTCAAACCTATGACACAGCTGACAGGAAACGATCTGTGGAATTGGGGAAAAGCGCAGCAGAATGCCTTCGAGGAGTTGAAGAGGTTGTTGGCCGAAGAAGTGGTACTGGCAATACCCACAGAGGATGGCAAATTCCGCATCGAGGCGGATGCCAGTGAAGGAGCCATAGGGCCAGTTCTATCCCAAGAACAGGATGGCAAATGGTGCCCAGTCGCCTTTCTATCTAAGTCCCTCACAGTTACGGAACGAAATTACAAAATTTACGACAAAGAACTGCTCGCAATTATGCTTGCACTCGATGAATGGAGACACTACCTAATGGGAGCGGCTCAGGATTTCGAAATCTGGACAGATCATCAGAATCTCCAGTGTTTCCGAAAACCCCAGAAACTGAACCGCCGTCAAGCCCGTTGGGTAACAGAACTGGCCGAGTACCACTTCTCTCTCCATCACAAATCAGGAGCGTCGAACAAGAAAGCTGACTTACTTAGTCGCAGGGCAGATCACGAACAGAGGAAGGAGGACAATGATGAGGTTATTGTCCTCAAACCAGAACACTTCTGGGCATTGGTCATGCTGACAATCGAGGAAGTTCACACTAAAATCAAGCAAGCCATGCTCAACCACCACCGATGGGACAAGAGTGTCTCTGCGTCCCTCAACCATGATCGAGGGCTGAAGCTAGATAACGGTTTGATCTACTACAATCACTGTATCTATATTCCCCAAGATCATGCGTTGCGAGGGGAAATTATCACAATATCTCACGACCATATCACGGCGGGACATCCTGGCATTGAGAAGACCAAAGAACTAGTCTTACGAGAGTATTGGTGGCCCAAGATGAAAAAGGACATAGAAAATTACATCCGTGCCTGCGAAACATGCCAATGAACAAAATCGAGCACTCAAGCAAAAGCAGCACCACTTCATCCGAACGCCATCCCCTCCCGACCTTGGACACATATCTCCGTTGACATGGTCACTGGTTTACCTAGGTGCAACGGTCAAGACACTATCTTAATGATCGTTGACCGATTCTCCAAGGAAATCATACCGATAGCATGTACAACAGAGCTGTCATCGGAAGGGTGGGCCAAAATTCTACGAGATGAAGTTTACACCAAGCACGGAATGCCTCAAGTCGTCATCTCCGACAGGGGCACCGTGTTTGTTTCCAAGTTCATGAAAGACCTCTATGACTTGTTACAGATCAAGGCAAACACATCCACTGCCTACCACCCACAGACAGATGGTCAAACAGAACGAGTTAACCAAGAGGTTGAAAAATACCTCCGGATATTCGTCAACCATCTTCAAGATGACTGGGTCGAATGGCTATCCCTCGCGGCATTTGCTCACAATAACCATGTACACTCCGCCACTGGTAAAAGCCCCTTCGAGGTTAACTATGGCTATAATGCTGTCCTCCTCCCTGGTGCCAAACCCAAGGCACCATTCTGGACGCCCGCATCCACCACCTTCGTTTCAGAAATGCAGAAAATCCATGAAGAGGCCAAACGAGCTCTGGAAAAAGCCACCGAGCAGATGAAAACCCAATATGACAAAAAGAAACGACCTGCAGTTGAATATCACGTAGGAGACAAGGTACGGCTCGACACAACCAACCTAAGTCTCCCATGACCAAAGAAAAAACTCGCCGACAAATGCACAGGTCCATTTCTCATCGTCGGAAAAAAGGGAGCATCAGCATATACCCTGAAACTCCCCTCAACCTGGAAGATACATCCTACGTTGATGAGCCTCCAGGCTCTGTATGCTCAGAATTCGCGGATTTAGCCATCCATCACCCAATACCTTCGAAACAACACCATTATAATCCTCACACACTCCATAACACTGCCAACACTCGATAATACCACGGATTTTCGCAGTATAAGCCACAAACATTCAGATACAATCCTAGAACCGTAATATCCACCCCTCACACACTCTGTTATCCTTCCCAGCGCACCTCGCATCTCAATTACTGTATCCCATCACGGCAAGGCACCTTTGATCGACAATCATCCTAAAACGGGGTTGCTATATCACTCAGAAGCATCTGGTTGATGTGCCATCAATCATTTAATGAAACAATGTGATTGACGCGAGTACCCTCCCAGCTACGATAATTACAGCTACGGCAACTATAGACCATGTTTACTAAGGCTGTTACAGTGCCAAGACTTCGAATTATCGTTGCCCCATGCATACATCTCAGCACGGCAACTGCAGCTCAATAATCCGCAGCTAAACAGCACCTTATGATCCGCTCATCGCTCAATAAAACCACATGGTTCGCATCCATACATGGCAACGTCGAAGACTTGCTGTTACTTTAGAACCACAGATACCATATGTTTACTACGGCTATTACAAAAGCCAAGGACTTACAGCCTTACTAAGGCTTCGAAGAATATTCTATTTATAAAATCGTACTTGTAGTATAAAAACTAGGTAGATACCGCATTTTTAGAGGGAGTTCTTACCCAGTTGACGAGGCTACGGCATTACCAGTCAGCTCCGGTTACTCCAAGTTATTCCCCACCACTTGCTTTACTCTTTAAACATTGTTGGTTGCACCAATACACGAAATCTTGCATCAATAACT
The DNA here is from genome assembly GCA_900157415.1 of Armillaria cepistipes. Lineage (NCBI taxonomy): Eukaryota > Fungi > Basidiomycota > Agaricomycetes > Agaricales > Physalacriaceae > Armillaria > Armillaria cepistipes. Next base: position 92,300 of record FTRY01000026.1, read on the forward strand.
TGCTTTTGTCTTTTAAATGCCACAACATCACTTCACTTTCACCACATAGGATTGTTTTATCACTTTCACCTTCTACATCGCCATCGTTTTCATTGCCCAGTTCAGTATTGCCTCCGTGTAGGCCCAGTTCAGCTCCATAGGATCACCCTCATCTTTATCATTGTTCGGAGTTGCTGTGCATCTATTGCCGCAACACCCCACTCAGCACCTCAGTTGCTACGATTTCTACCAGTTTCCTGCAGTCTCCGTACGTTTATTGCTATTGTTTTGACTCACAATATTAGGTACACCCCCAAGCCACATTTACTAGGCTATTTCGACGTCTTCTAGTCCCTCCCCACATTTTCCAGTCCATCCCCACGATTTCTAGTGCATTGCTACGATTTCTAGCGCATTGCTACGATTTCTAGTGCATCGCAACGATTTCTAGCGTGTTGCTACGATTTCTAGTCCATTGCCACGATTTCTAGAGCCATTTTCATGCTCTTTAGCCCATCCCCATGTTTAATAGACCATTTTCGTGGTCTCTATTCTGGTTTCTTGGTATTCACGTCATACCAGATTCCTTCCCATCTCGTTTATCGAGATCCTTCCCGGCTTACAGCCAACGTCTATTAGTACTCCTTGACCAAGAGTACTACTTCACTGACTGAAAAGTCGCAGTGTATCTTGTGTTATTGAGGAATTGACCGCATGGAGGTGCACCGAACCACTCGCACACACATTGCCTTGATTGCCGTGTTGCTACGTTAATTGCCTAAGCTCTCTCCGAGTTTTGGGTGTTGCCGTTGCCACGGAAGTCTAGGCTCATCAACGTTCAACGAATCCCTTCTCACTCCTTATACACCACCCGCATTCCCAAATCAAGAGCAACCGCCACCACCACCGCCAGACCTAGTCAACAGAGAAGAACAATATGAAATCGAGAAAGTCCTCGACAGTAGAGAACGCAAAGTCCGGAGAAAAGCCAGTGAACCATGGTGTTGGACTACAGACTACTTCGTCAAGTGGAAAGGCTACGGACCAGAATCCAATATGTGGGTATGGGAGGGCAACATGGACGCCAATGAACTCATCGACAAATACCTCGCCGAACACGTAGGCATGGTCAACGCAGAAAAGGAACTTTGGGAGTACTACACAAATCCAATGACAGGCAAAAAACTAAAAAATTACGACGAATTATGGGAGCTATTCGACTTATTCAGCAGACCAGATCCTGACCACCCAACTAAATCGCCAAACGAGCCGGACAGCATACCTTAACTGCAGTCAGGACGTCTGCCTTAATGAGGGGGTAATGTTACGATTTATTTGCTTTTCTTATCTAAGTGCCTCTTATCTTATCTTATCTTTGGCACTTACCTTATCTTATCAGTAGATCTGCGACTCCATGGAAGTCTTCACATTGCTACACAGTCACACTCGGTTGATGTGTACTTTATTCTCGGTCGCCATGTACTTTGTTTGTCACTTTCTAACACGGCCAACTTATTATTAGGACTCACACTTAGTATATAAGTAGCGTACTCGAAGCTGTATATTCCCTAGCTTCGAGCTAAAGTTTACTCATACTGAAACACAGTCATTCATGCTAAGTGCTAAAGCATTAGTCTTGGTCTTCTAACTCCTCGAGGTTCAGCAGTGATTGTACGAACGCGATACAGCTGACTGTCTACTCTTGTTAGGAAATCGGGTCTAACAGTTCCATGCTGGGCAAAGATGGGCATAAGCTGTGCCAAAGTCATAGTTCTTCTCAATACACTCATTCAGAAGTAATGAGAGAAATGGGGTGTCAAGGGTGTGTGATGTTCCAAGTGTGGCATTCAGTTGATCCAAGACCCCCTCAATGCCAAAGGTACCACAGGGAGTGTCTGCAAGGGAGGATGATATAATGGGCTTTAGACCAGTGTATGACTGCTGCTTTGGAACCTCAATAAACATTTCTGCTTGGCCAGTCTCAGTGAATGCGTAAATGGTGACTCCAGGAAATACAAGATCCTGGAAATATCAGATCAACTTCCACTCTGTGAAGCAGCTGTGAAGACTCTGCAGACTAACTGACCTCCTGAGAATTAGACTCAATTGGATACTCAGAATCTAGTAACTGATAGGAATGACAGGATGAATATTGGTCTGTTTGACCAACCTGCCCATCCACAGCTGATGATGTCAACTTGAAGAGCAGTTTGGGTTGCAATTCCAATGACTCAGATATTGCCTCTGAGATGGGACCCCCATTGTCTGAGCTAGTGTCTTTGTTTTGGTGTAGTATCTCACCATGAGAATCTGTGGTGATGTCCTGGTCTGAATGGGATATTACGCCTGGATAGAATTCCATTCGAGTCCTAAATACGAAGCGCAAGCGTTTCCAAATCGACTTGATGCGAATCCAAAGCACGCTTCCTGTAATTCTTGAGAGCACTACTCGGAACATTGTCAAAGCATGTACTGGAAACGATCGTAGATTATACTCACTATTCCCCATTTCAAAGCTTTCAGGAAGTTCAGTGGAGAGCTGCTCGACTCCGATCGAGTCGCCCGTGAACACGTGTCGGAAAGCAAAGCACACCTTCCTGAGACACACGCAAACAATGCAGCCTCGTAACATGGTGCACACATGGAGATCTTGTTTGATTGATCCCGTCATTCGTTCGCGACGACATACATTCAAGGCATAGTCAATATCGACTCAACAATGAGTTGCACACATGTGGACCCGTTAAATTCCTCCCAGGAAAAAAGACAATGGATTGCCACATGGCACACGCACGCGCGCGTTGTCTCATAAACTCACTCCCGCGTCTACAAGCTACCTTCTATTATTCAGTAGCACCCCCTTGTCCACCTCCCTAGCTAATGCAGGCCCTCTCCCCTGCGAATCTATGGTACTATCCCCGCTATGTTAGCACACACCTCGTAACAGAATTATCGCCTGCGTACCGATGCGCTCACACAAGTCCACCCATCCATCTCGTCCCTCGTCACTCGCTATCCAGCTCGCTTGATTCAAGAGAACTTCAAGGTCGTCGTTAATTCGTTGAGGTTGTCAGAGTCGAGGAAACATCGGCCGCGCTTTAAACACTACAGATCAAAGGAAGGCGGCCGACTGCAAAATGAGTCGGTCAGCATACAAGCAAGCAGGTAGGTAAAAAAGCGAGCGCACCTTATCCTAGCATCATCGCCCTGCTGTCTACACCTTCGAGCCGAATCTTGAGTCTCCACTCCGAGTCCAAGGCGCCAACTTGAAGGAAAACGGAAGCCTACAAAACACAGGAATACCAGTTACTCGATGAAAGAGGATGAGACAGCGAAGAACGTACCATTTCAACGCTTTCAGCTCTATATCCCATTCATTATCGTCGCTCGCCGGTCCAGAAACGGGGATAGCTAATGATCGATATCAGTAGGCAATCAATCAGATAAGCTCGAGGCGATGCTCACCTTGGTATTCGTATGAATTCCTGATCTTAACGAGATGAAAGGAAACACTACATGAAAGTCAGTAAACAGGAAGGGACCATGCAGAGTACGCAGTCATACCTTGATCAGCTTGAGCATCTAACTGAATGGTTGTGGTACGGGTTCACACTCGCACCGTGACAAGCGTCGCAGAATCTACGAATCCATCAACGACCACGCGACTGGGACCCGCCGATGACATCATTGCTGGACGACTCAGGTCAGAGTGAGAAGAGAATGCGAGAAGGACCGTTGTGAAAAAGAGGAAAGACGTTTGTCTTATAACATCGTCCGTCCGGATCGAGTACCGTGAGTGACGTTGACTCCGAGGATGCTGCCGTACTTTGCCGTATCTTCTCGTCATTACACTGATTCTATACCCATAAAACGCCGAAGAATATCTTCACTGCAAGTACTGCGCTGCCCAGCTACAAGACTGCTCGACGTCCCATCCGACATTCGCAAACCACCGTCCTCCGTGGATATGCCAACCCGAAAAGAAGTGTCCGGCCATCCCTCCCTTGCCAATCCGCGCTTCCCCTCCTCTCACCATCCGCACGCACGGGCGACCCTCCACGCCTGCCTGCATGCATTCCTTGCGCGTAGTCGGCAGGTACTGCATGAATCGAGTTAGCTCCTCGGTGACTCATACATCGAAAATCGGCCATACCTTCGCGATCCACTAGCCGTCGACGCCCTCCGTATTCAAGTCCTAACATAGGCATTAGTCCTCGATGGCACGAACGAGAGCCAGGATACGTACCAGTGTTGAACAGGATGGTCTCAGCGGTAGAGACAGGAGAGAACTATATGTTGCCAGTAAAGATTGACCGGTTCAACGTTAACGTTCAAACGTTCACCCCTGGAATTAGATAGGTAAGGAATCAAATTTCAAAGTCAATGACCAACACGCGGTTGCACGCACCTCCAAAACCATCTTTGTTGGTTTTCCTTATTCCACGAGCTTGCTCGACGCGAGTGTCCTTCCTAGCAAATTCTAATTAGTCGATAATCGCAGATGAAAATGCATCCGACATACAATTAGACCCATGTCCACCCTTCATTGCGGTTGAAGATGCATCAATGAACCCTGATCAGTCGCCACGGGCGCTGCGTCGAGCTCTATACCTGTCCATTATCTAGAGTCAGCAGTGAAATGAAAACGTTCTAACGAGGGAACTCACCGAGCCCAAGTTGGAGCTGCCCAGCCATGGAGTCCGAAAAAAGCAAAGTTACTGTCCAAACTGTCGCTCTATCTTGCTGCAGGGCCTGGAAGAATTTCCCTATTCACGAAAATGAGTTAACGGCAAGAAAACAATGCTGGAAAACATCCTTGCCTCTCGCGATGTTGGTGGTCCGTGTTCATCTTGCTAGCGTGACCAATGTCACCGTGACGAAATCATCGACGAGCACGGACCCCGGAGTCGACGGCCCGCACATCGTCCTGATACCATAACACGAGGTGAAGCGAGTCTGCTGTAGGACTGGCTGTACAGATAAGAGACTGTGAGAGAGACGAGAGACGGGGATAGGATGGGATGCCCTCCTTTTATAGGCCGATATTTGGCCGATATTCCCGGCGAAATCGTTCGTCATTCCAAAATTATGGCAGACAGATGGCCAACTTCTTGAAAGAATGAAACTCACCCCTGCCGTCTTGAAGAAATTTTCACAATTTATCACCTCTGCACTACAAACAACGTCGACTTGACTCTTGATTCCATGTCTTGATTTTTTTCCAGACTCGTTGCTGGTACGGCAATAACGGATCGGAGGTGTCTTCAGCGTTCTGGAGTCTTGACTGTTTCCATCCCAGAGGTTTGTCAGTTGACATCCGAGCCTGTGCGGAATATTTAATGAAACTTGGATGCTTCAAATGCTGTCTAGATCATGTTGCTGGCAGTAAAATGCTGTTTCCCCGGGTCAGTGCCAAAATGGTTGCATGTGCAGTCTTCAGACAAGTGAGAATATAACACCCTGGTGTCATATTAACCAAATTCACAGATATAGTCAATCATTTTGCAAACAACAAACGGTGAACACGCTTTGCACGTCGAAAGCTCAGCATGTTCAGGGTCGCCGTTAGCATGCTGGAAAAGGAAACCGAGTGCCTCGACGTCGAAAATAAGTGCGCGACCTCTAAATCTTGGAGCGAATGGTGATTTGAGTAAACTTAATCAAATACAAACCAAATCTAACGACTGTGCCGTCGACCTCGTAGAAACCAGCAACAAACCAGCAAAGTGCTAGAAATCCACTGATTGATTCCTCCGACAGTATTGGATTGAGGAACGGCTGCTGGGCGCAGTAAATCCATGACAGGTACGCATATTCAGTCGAATGTCGCTTCCGTGGTCTGGTCATGTCCCTGGGCGAAAATACATGTCAGAATTTGAGCAAGTAGTAACTGAGAGATGACTGGCTGACATCGACCCGCGCGCGCAGGATAATCCTCAAATTTCAGGATAATCGACCGAATGCTATTTAACATTGATGATCCCAATCCCGTCGCGTCGGCTGGTATCTATGCTCTGTGCCGAGTCGTAGTATCGAGGCCAGTTATGGTATATCCATTGAGAACATTGGAAGCGGGTATTTACCTCGACGTAGTATACTCTCAATAAACCTGAGATGTCAATTCATCAATCATGAAGGGTCGCAAAGCAGAATAGACCACTCACCGTTCGAATCAAAATGAAAGGAGAGCGCCCAATCCCCATCGAGAAGCGTAAATCAAGGTCCTAGCTTGATGTGGGACTTTGAGAGTGCCTCGAGAAACGGGAGGTCGAAACGGGCGGTGGCATGACATGAAATGAAAGTAACAGAGTTTCCCTGTCAAATTAAGCGAACGTGAGCTTTTGAGAAGCAGAAGAAAGCAGCGATGGAATGTGGAAAGAAATGTTCCAGTTCTGGCTGCGAAGATACGGCGACCTTGAGGGGATTTAGTGAGCAACTATCACAATGAAATGCGAATAACATACTACGCACAATCACTGTCGATTCGAAACATGGAATGTTTGGAAAGGTAGTAGATTCGAGGATGGAAAACGAGGACATGGTTGCATGGCGGTGGCAGGAAATTGACAATGAAAGACGCGTCTGTCGTCGTGGCCGGGACAAGCACGTGCTTCATGTACTTATTTGCTTCTTTCGTCCCGACCCCCATCTCCCATCCTGCCTTCTTCGACTTGACTCCCGTTTCTCATTCATACTTTGGTCTGAAGAAACTTCACGAAAGTTCGCAAAATCGGCAGGACGGGACTTTGAGTGGTCAATATCAACTGGGAGCCGAACGGTCACGTCGCGCGTACTTCATATTTGTGTTCTCACCTTCTAACATGTACCTGACATTCAAGGTCCCCGCCCTCGAGACTCGCTGGCCCAGACTGTAGAGCTTCCACTTTTTCAGCTCTAATTGATTCCATCACTTTGAATGCGACAGAGGTATTCTGCTCGGCTGTTCTGTGGCATCAAGAAGGTATCATAGTGTTGGAAAGAAGGTTTGCCTTTAACATTCTGGTTTCTTCTAGATGACCTTGTAGACGGAAACTGATGTCTACATGTGATAATTGAATGGAGGCCAATGGGGTTTGGCACACGCTGTGCACGGATGTTGTCAGGTCCGGTAACGGACCGGTGGAGAATCGGCAGAGCAGTGCCGTGCCACGTCATTGCACGTGGCAACACGTCATCTAATCAGTACACGTGGCAACACGTCATTGACACGTAGCTAGAATTACAGTATATAAACCCCCACGAGAAATGAATAGACAGCTTTTTACCCACTTACAGATTATAACCAATTTTACTTGAGTACCTCTGAATAACTATTCAGACATCTCACGTGAGTCACAACTAAGTTACTCACGCGCAACACAGCAACAAGAATCATCTTATCAACGCCATCACTGCCGAGAACGGCCATCAGCCTCATATCATTTCACACCTTCACATCATCACATTACCTCATTGAGCTTCGAAATCAAAGCTCAATCGCACATTATATACTTCAACTACCGCTATCTACCCTGAGCAACATCAAGAGAGCTCAACACCATTACCTGATACCATCCATCTCTAACACTTCTATCCCACACAAAGCTTCGCCAATTCTACCATAGCATTCATGCTTCTCCCCATCGAACTAACGTCACCGCACAGAATAATATCTGTGCACGGAATTCATCTAACCCCGACTTCCGCTGACAATGTACCAAATTCTATGTCAAGATTCGGTACAGATCTGAAAGTGAGTTTCCGTTCTTCCATGGATAGTTCAAACGAGTTGAGACTTTTCCTTCACTTGATTATTGTAGGAAGCGCTGTATATTAACCATTCACGTTGTACAAGTGATGTACGCACAACCTAATCAAACCTATGACTTTAAAACACATTCTATCTCGATTTCTAGTCCCAATACTCAAAAGCCCACATCACATTCCCCGTACACTCCTGTATCTCCGGGCCCAGGTCTGCTTCCAAAACTTTGGAACACTTCATTAAACCACGAGAAGCTCACATTGAAGAGATCAACGTACCTTTTCCCAAACGGCACCTTAAGCACTTGTTGCTGCAACACCAACAGTATTTTATTTGGAAGAACATCGGCTATCAACCTATCAAGTCCACCTACAGATTAACGTTTTAAGGGCCTGTGGACCTTTCGATGGTGATGGCTGGTAAGAATATTATTTGCCGCCATCTTTGTCGCTTACAATATCTAATTTACGAGATCAAGTCGGCGTGCATTGCTAACTGAAATTAATACTCACCCACTACACTGTCTGAAACGGCCACCTCGGAAGAACCCTGCATAAATCAACGAACGGTAAGTTTCTCTCCGTCTCGCAGAATGAAAGCTAAATCTGACAGCAATCTTAGAGTGGACTACCACCGGGGATGGTGACCGGTCCCTGTTTATAACGGTTCACTTTCCTACAACTAGGGCACCCGTTAATTGCAGCGGAACACAATAGCCAAAAATACATACTCACCGCTTGCACTGTCTAAAACGGCTGCCCGTTCGTTTTTCTGAATGAACTATTCGTTTGCACGGATCCGTGAACGGATGCGAACTCACATTTAGATCTCTACCGAGTTACATACCGAAATGATGATCAACCGGGTATGGTCTCCCCAAAATCAACATAATTCTTTGATACTTAAATACTATTGTACATTGAGTAGTACGCTACCCCGCAGTGTTTCTTTTCATCTATAGTATTAAAACACAACGTATCACTACAGCATATGTGTGAAGAGATTCAGGTACATCATTCTAAGAAGAGATACTATTCAGCGAAAGGCGATGAAGGTGATGCGCAGGCAGCTCACCAAACAAGGAAATAGAAACGATCCCTCCTGCAATTAATGTAGCCATCTTCATCTCTACCCCCGTCATGTACAGCTGTAGGTTTTCTGCTTGGCCGTAAGGCAATCTAAAGTTGATGGATACGTCACGAATGTGGCTCATGTCGGAACCAGATAGGACCCTCGCGAAATCAGACCAAACATTGTTTGTACCTGCCAATGGCCGTAGCTGGTACTTGGAAAGATACACATCGAGGACGATTTTCTCCATAGACGCGTCCGCCGCCCCTTTCAAATTCTCCACCCACCACTTCAGTGTCTCAGGATCAGAAGTATCTCTTTCCACTAGCAATACATCGATAGAGCGCAATCGTGAGATATTCAAAGTCGGGTGGGTGGACAACATTGAGCCTAGTAAAATGTCAGCCTCGTACTGACAGTAGGTCAAGTCCCACTCACCTCCTATATGATGCGCAGCATTGAGATGCTCCAGTGATGAGAGGGGAAGATCTAAAATGCCTTTCAGAAGCTCGACTGTAGGCAGATGCTGGATAATAATCGAGAGACTCCGCAAATTGTTGACTGAGAAAGGATATGTCTGAGTGTCGACGATGGATTGGAGAATGGGATCACAGTATCCTTCTAGCCGTAGCTTCACCAGTGACGGTCCTGATGCTGGAGGGGCCTTAGTAGTGAACTGGCTCGATTCCCCAATGACCCCTTCAAATGATAGATCTAATTCCGTCGAACCCTTGAATACAGTGTAGAGGGAATCGACGTCAGTAACAAGATTAGTGTCAAGGACGACGGAGCGAAATGAGTGCCGTGATAGCGCCGCCTTTGACGATTCACTGATATTATCCCAGTGATACTTCACCATTTTTAACCCTTCGAGCTGACCAATGGGAAGGAGACTCATCACGACTGAGAAAGAGGGGTCCTCGAGAACGGGGTGATTGTGACCACCGTAACGGGTGCAGATTCCGAGGTTCTTTACGTATGCAGTAAGGTGAGGGGATGCGATGCATATGCTGTGGAATTTCTGGCATTCAAGGACGGTGCTGAGTCCTATGGTTTCGAATAGGTGGACGCGTGTACGGGGCAAAAAGGTATGAGAGACAAGGGAGCAAGACTGGAGGGTTGGGATATCATCGCTGGCCTCGTCGATGATTCTATCTACAAGCTCTTGGGGAAGGGAGGACATTTCAGACTCCTAAATACGTGTTTAGGACAGCACGCAATGGAAGCCTGGATAAATGGTAGCAGAGGAATGCTGACGCCAAAGAGGAGATTCAGACCAGGCGTGAGGTGCTGGTGAGGTAGGCCTTCGAATCGGCTGTAAGGGCTGTAACGTTTGCTTTGGAAGAGGATGGAAAAGAAAGCCGATGAGCGCCTACCCTGGGTCTGTGCATTGTCGATCAGTCACGGGCACTATAATTCAGAAAACGTGGCAGCGGCTCTCCGTAACAGCGTTCATTCAGTTACAAGAGACGGTGAACATTTGCGATATGATAGCTCGCGTACAACCTTCGGAGCTCACCCAATCACCCACTTCTTAAACGCGTCCATCCTGCTTTTTGCGCTAACAAACGAAGCTTCATAATCATCTATTATTTTCCTCTCCTCTTCGAAGAAGGTAACTTCCTCAGGTGGAACGAGCTGGACATAGATTGTTAACAAGGTTTCACAGATTATACACCAAAAGAGACACACCCGCGTACGATGTAGTACTTTCCAGACGATGAATAAAATAGGAAGAACACCGATGATAGTATAAGAAAAGAAGAATGTCGTGGTGTCCCAATTTCCCGGCATGAAAACTGAGTATCCCAGTATGAACGGCATTATAAGAGTGAACGCGAAGGCATAGTAGCTGAGAACATGATCAGCCTTGATGAAGGAATAGCCACGCAGGACATACCCGCAGAATGGTTGAAGAGGACCACGAAATGGTAGGCTGCTCCGGGGTATTCCCTGAGCCTTCAAGGCCTGAAGAAAGAGTCAGCGTCAGTTTGAACCCATAAGTGCGAGAAAAAAGGTACGTAGTAGAACCTCAAATACGTGAACGTTACGATAGCATAATTGATGACTTGTGTCGCCGCGGTGAGACTGACGAACCTATCGCCCAAATTCAGACTAGATCCAGCCAAGAACAAACCCCGGCAACTAACCATTCAAGTACCTTAGCTGTATCATTTGATACCTGCAAGAATGCTAACAGAGCAACGAGTATAGCTATTCCAACGCAGTATATCGGAACACCGTTCCGCGTGCATCTTGTCAAGAACCTAGGCAATCTTCTCTGTAGCGCCATGCCATACAAGGTGCGACTTGCACAGAAGACATAGCTATTCCCGGCAGAGAATATTGACAACATAATCAAAGCATTGACGATGTGAGGTAGTACCGGGATGTTCATATTCTGCATCGCGATAACATACGGCGAGGATCCGGCGCCGGGTTTGGGGTCAGATAGAGCGAGTTGGAGATTCGGGTCTGAGTATGGAAGAAGGACGCCGACAGAGAGGGCTCCGAGGATGAAAAATGTCGTGACACGCGTGTAGACACCCTTGAATGTTCGAGGTAGCGTCGTCCTCGGGTTCTCAGCCTCTCCTGCTGTCATGGATACAAATTCGGGACCTAAGAGGGTTTTATTGTTGTATTGTAAGGATGTGATCTGAGCACTTACCGCACATCGTAAATACTGCTTGTAATAGGCAACTCAAAAAGCCCAGAAAGCGTCCGGCAGAGCCAGTCTTCTGATATTCAACGAAAGGTGTTCCCTGCTCCCATCATCAGCTTGCGAACGCCTAAACAAATCTAGGAGCTGACCGGAACTTTTGAAGCTTGAAATACGACTGTCAGCTGAACACCTTTTAGCCAAAGTCCAGACAAACTCACAATCCCAACTTCGAAAGCCAAACCGATCATGGAGCGGGTTGCCGCCAAGCATAGTTATGAAGGTGAACAGAAGGAGCCCGAGCGCCAATATGATCTTCCCAATCGCCAGCCAAAATTCGGATTCTACAAGAAACATGAATATGAAGCTCAGTCGCCTATGATCCTCTGTGCTTACCGCCATAGAATCGCACAGCAAAGACATTCAGTGCTCTATATAAACGGATCAGAACACAATCGATTTGCTTGGCAAATGAACGCACACGTAACACGCGAGGACCACTACAATTACAACGGCGGTCGGGATCTTTTCGGTCCAAAAATGGATCATCAGCTCAAAAGCTGTGATTTCGAAAGGTACGAGAATCGCAGGGTAGAGGAAGAAGTTTATCCCGGCGCAGAATCCCAGGGCAGGATCGACAAAACGGTCAGCGAAGCGTATGAAAGGGGATGAGATGGGGATCCAGGAAACCATTTCAGCTACGACGTGTTCAGTTGTGAAAGGATTTGAGACGCCAAGTGGCACGTACCCAGACAGTTGTTAATTGAAAGCATTACTGTAGACCAAAACACGAATGCTAGTAGCAAGCTTCCGGGCCCTCCATGCGGAAGCACGTAGCCGATCTGCAGAAAGAGAGCGGTACCGATGGTCCCTGATTTAGCAGACGTCGTCAGAGTGCCCGTATTTGATGTAAACGGGACTCGCCTCCAATTCCAATCCAATGTAAGTGCCTACTCTGAGGGAACATTATCAAACCGTTACAACAAGCTCGAGAGACACACCTTGAGCCGCCTGACAGTCTGGTCTGAGTGTGTGTAGCCCTCGAGATTAGATGCCGCATTGTTAATTCGAACGGATACCGTGGAGTCTTTTTCAGAGTCCATGGGGGGATTTCAACGTAAACCTGGGGATTGTCACTCGAGAATGAAGATAAGGAAGGTAACTCCATACCAGTAGCATCCGAAGATAAAATAGAGAAATGCATTTCAATATCAAGCACGTGTTGGTGAAGAAAAGAATCTTCGAAACTCGGGATTGGAGCCTACCTCGTTGAAAGGCCCACCCGATGACCTACTTTGATATTTATGAAACGCGCCACATAACGCTGCTAGATCTCATACAAGCCCAAAGAGTAGGAAGTGCGCATACTCATCTTATGGATGGTGAAAGGCCATGAAGAATTGATTTCAGAAAGTTAGCCGTGTCGCCAATGACCACCTGATGACATGTATTGATGGAACTGTGTGGAACTGTTCATATCATATATGCAGTGTCATTGCAAGAATACGGTCGGTGACCAACAAGTTCAACTCTAGAACGGAAAATCGAGGCTTGACGTGTTTGTATGAAAGGCACGTCTCACGTCGTCGAAAGTGGACTGGTGCGAAAAAGAAAAAGCACGTTTGTATTTCCAACATCGTCCATCCGGACCGAGCACCGTGAGTGACGTCGACTCCCCGGATGCTGCCGTATTTTGCCTATCTACTCTATCTACCAACAATCTTCTCGACATTACACTGATATACCAGAGTCAATTGAAGGCTGAAGACGTACTCTCTCAGACTTCAAGCTTCGAGCATCATGTACCCAGGTTTTTATAGTCTTCTCGGGTAGCAATCTCAATGTCGTTCAAACCCACTTCAGGGATCGTTAAAACGTTGGATTCTCTTCTGAGCTGCTCAATACCCATTGAAGCTGGCGAAAGCCGATATCTACAGTTTTCTCATGTGTTTTTCTTATCGTCTTCGAGTCACTAATCAAAGTCTGGGTCTGATAAAGGCGGAGGTTTTACTGACTAGCTCCGGATATTCCTTCCTTTTTCTGAGTCTTGATTCGTGCGGCTAAAATTGCTCTAGACTTTCCCGGAGCAATGCAGTAGCGTTCGGAAGTTGGCCATAAGGCAAGTGGGACAAATCTCCGATTGCAACGAAGTTCAAAATCTCCAGCTGGCCACAAAACACTTGATTTTTCGAGACAAGAGAACGATAATGCCCCTTATCGTAACAAAAATGCTTCCTATCTACCCAATGATGTATTGATGGCCGGAGCTGCGAATGAATAACTTTGGGAACAGTCCCATATGTCCATAGACGTTGCGTCCTACTACGACATCTACGGGGCTGAAAATGCTCGTCATTGGATATTTGAGTGTTACGAAGAAATTGTACCTAGTCTAGGGACGCCTCAACAGTCAGAAAATGTAAACCGCTGGTTGATACACACACTGTAAACAGCTGGTTGTTAGAATGCGAAACTATTTCATGTGTCCACTATTGGCTTATCATGATGCCCTTGCCTCCGTGTTATTTTCAATGCGAACCACAGAAGGACTGCGGCTATTCGACACTGTAGTGTTTCCAGGCTGTCTGAATGCGCTCTGGTAGTACAAGGACATGCCCTACTGTAGTATTTCGACCGTATCTTCACATAACGCGTAACGGGGGTCCATTATGTGAAGATAGGCGAACTTCGTAACGCGTAACAGGCCCCTTTAGTGCCTTAAATTACTCAACGAGGCAAAAAAATTTCGGTCCGGCGTGCGCCGGACTGCCTATTAAGGTATATGACATCATAATGAAGATGTAATTTATGAAGATGTTGCATAACGCATAACACCCCGTGAAGATACGGTCGAAATACTACAGTACTAGGATGCGAGACATCTGCGGCGGTCACGAGGCTGCGACAAGAATTTCTCGTGAAAGTATGAGGCAGTCAGCCTGACGCTTTCAAACTGTATAACATACACTAAGATGACTTTTAGGTCAGGAGAAGATAATATTGCCACTGAGAAAGTCCACATACCGTGTCCTTCAAGAGTTTTACTTGTTTACATTGTATGGACCGTGAACACTATTTGTGTTCCTCCGTAATTGTTTTCACCTAGCTTACTGCGCCTGGGCGCTCAACGACTGAGTCCTGACAGGTCCAGTGCGTGAGTGCGTTTTGCCCAGGATCGGGACATTACGCCTGGGCGTCGTGCAGGTGATGGTTATCATGCTTATCGTAGCTTGAACCAGTATTACGGGTAGGGTCGGACTGGTGTACCCAAACCAAATGGCCCGTCGGAGCAGGAACGAGAACAGTACCATAGCAGACTTGGCCATGAGAATATCCTCGCATGAAAGTGAGGCGGGCCAGTGACGGTAATGGAGAATAAAGGCTTCGGAAGCATATTTCCTTACTCATGATGCATAGTTCTTGGGAGCATATCCTGAAGCAAATTTTGCGATAGAATCCACTAAAATACACTGAATGTACAGAACACAGATAAATTTACAGGTATCTAAAGTGGAAGAAATGACATGCTACTACTCGATCGTCGCAGCATGCACCGTATTAGCGCTGTTTGGAGAACACCCTCTTCATAACCTCCTTCATACTTCCCCACATCTAATCCTGGCTTTGAGCCGTACAAGAGTAAACTTGACGGGCGTTCGGTGAAGGTTGTTGAGGGTTCATGACAGCCGTTCTTAGCTTTATGTACCACGGAGAGCCCGGAGCCGTTGGTCGAATCACGCCCGATGTGTAGGGGAAGATAGATAGGGTCAGCAGAACCACTAGAAGTGATGAGACGTCGATGTAGGGATCGGATTATGTCGCTTGTTTTTGGTCTCAAATGCGAGAGAGGTGGTGGTGGTTCGCTCTTTACGTTTGAGCTTGAATTTTCGTCACCTGCTGGCTGCCAATAGAGGATGATGATGTGGTGTTTCAGAATAAAGGCGGTGACATACCTTTGACTCGAGGTCCAGAATCAGTTCCCGCTTCGACAGCCATCGGGTGCGATCTCGCCTAACGCGTAACAGCATCGTAGTCTTGTATATGGCAAAAATTGTGAGGCCAAATAGAGTGAAGAGGATAAAGATAGTGAGCGGGATATTTTTTGTGAACGCGGTAAGGAATGAATACGCCAGAACAGATGTTGTGGTGGCAGGCATAGCGGTAGCTGCTAGTAGGACGCTGGAAACGAAAGGAAATAGGAATGAGAGTGTTGGAAGAAGCTGGATGTTGGCGACTCCGAGCACGAAGCTGCTTAGGTCGGTCGTTGAATGTGGTAAGAACTTGAAGATAGACGATCGTCCACAACTCATCCGAGTCCACTTTCGATCACATCCGGCCCGGAGAGCGGCAGTCGCAATGAATGCTGAGACACACGATACGGCGCTGATAAATTTTCGTGTCTAAACAAATATAATGATGAGCGTGCATGTAAGGAATCGTAGCAATATATTATGAGGGTGCAAGTGTAAAAGGAGGCGACCGCCTTCTTTGATTTATCAACTGTTGCGGCGACAATAGGCTGGTGTGCCGATATGAAGGCTTGAAAAAAATTACCTTGAGAATACGGCCCACATACCAGTTCGTTATCTTCGGAATATGAGATTGCGAGTGCCTGGCACTTTCGTGGTAGCTTTTGTCGAAGCAGATTTGTAAAAGAGAATGACGATCGCGGTACATATAAGCTAGTTCGGGCAGTGACATGTGTAATAAGAATGAAGCAATCAAATGACCATATTATGAACACCATTCTG
Organism: Armillaria cepistipes; assembly: GCA_900157415.1. NCBI lineage: Eukaryota > Fungi > Basidiomycota > Agaricomycetes > Agaricales > Physalacriaceae > Armillaria > Armillaria cepistipes. Next base: position 108,504 of record FTRY01000026.1, read on the forward strand.
GAGAAAAATCAGCCAAAAGCTTTGTAGACTGGTCCTCAAATGTCTCACCTTCCAAGACAGAAACGATCCCTCTAGCTATCAATGAGGCCGTAGTCGTTTCTACCGCCGTCTTGTACAGTTGTCGGGCCGTCGCCTGATTATAGTTGTTACTAAAACCTATGACGACGTCTCTAATCGAGCCCATGTCGGATTCAGACAGAACCCTCGCCAGATCAGACCATACATCGGGTACACCGGAGGGTGACAGCCTGTAGTCCACAAGAGTGATACTGAGGGTGATTGTCTGAATGGAGGCGTCCTTTGCTTTCTTCAAACTCTCCACCCACCATCCCAAGGCATCGGGATCTGAATCGCTTCCGTACGTCTTTAGCGATATATAGATAGAACGTAATTGCGCGATATTCAAAGTTGGATATGTAGTCCGCGCTGGGTCTGATTATGTCCTGTGATCAGCTCCACATTGACTGTAGGTAAGGTTCGACCTGGTTCAACTCACCAAGGAACAGCATCTGATCCACAACGTTGAGATTTTCTAGTGACGGAAGTTCAAGATCCAAAAATTCTGTCAGAAGCACAGCCGTAGAACGATGTTGGAGAGAAATCGAGAGAGTCTGTAAATTGCTGACCGAGAATGGATACTTCTGGGTCCGGACAATGGATTGAAGAATAGGATCGCAATATCCCTCCAAATTCGTCTTGATCAGTGACGTTCCTGGCGCGGGAGGGTTCAGAATGGGGGCCTGAGATTCTTCTGCGATCCCCTTAAATGATAGGTCCAATTCTTTCGATCCTCCGAATGCAGTGTACAGGTCCTCGAGATTGCGGACGAGGTTCGATTCCAGGACAACTGAGCGGAAGGACTGCAAGGAGAGTGCTTGCTTCGACGCATCGCTCACGAATCTCCAGTCACAGGCGACGGTCTTCAACCGTTCTAATGTTCCCACGGGAACGAGGGACATCAAGGCAGGGAAAGATGTGTCCCCGAAAACTGGAATGCAACCGTCATTGTAGTGAATTATTCTGAGTTCTTTGAAGTATCGGATGAGGTATGGGGAGGCGATACACAAATCGTGGAATTTCTGACATTCGGCGGCGGTGTTGAGCTCAATAATTTCGAATAAATAGACGCGTGTGCGCGGAAGAAATGAAAGGGCCACGAGTGAGCAGGACCGTAGTGCCATGATATCGTCGCTGGGTTCGTCAATAATCAGATCCACGAGCTCTTGGGGAAAAGAGGACATGATAAGATTGGCAGTTCCCTAAAATTATGGGTGATTAGGACAGTACCCACTGGAACAATGTCCAAATGATTAAATATATATGCTCACAGAAACAATGAGATCCCGGGTATGAAGTCCGCTTGCGATTGTGTTGTAACGTTGGACGACAATTGCGCTGTTGAGGCCTTGTTTGGATCCTTGAATTCTTTGGGAGCTAGATCAGTCACATTTATATACAGTTCAGGATATTTGGTACCCTCGAAAGTGACCGGTTCACTAGTGGCGGGACTGAGGGAACAACCGAGAACAGGCCTGCACGGAAAATGTTATCGTACGTAGCAGTTCACTGTTTTGGATGGATGAGACAGATAAGGTGCATGAATACAATAAATCCCACTTTCTCAAAGTCCAGCAATTAATCTTTATCGAAGGGAAGGAAACAGAGGTGGATGTTGTGGATGTGGTCGCCGTTCAAACACGCGGTTGGTCCCGGGCCGAGGACTTCGCTGGTTCGGCCTTTTCCTTTCGGTCATGACTCTCTTTTGACTTCCTGCGGCCGAGAGTGTCGCCTTTGCAAAATCTTTTTAAGGATCACATATCAAATGTAGGCGTCATGAAGGGTGCGGTGGGAAGCTCAGAAGCAAGCCTCGCTCTCAAAGACGCTGGAAAAGTACAGGAGCACGACACTTTCAAAACGGCCGGAGAATATATATCTCTTCTCTCGCAGGTAATGAAACCCCATACCTGGTGTTATCCGAATGGAAATCCACATCTTAATCGAAAACCGGCTGGGGGACAAAATTTGGATTAAGCAGCGAGAAATCCTCGCCCTTTAAATCAGTGTGTCCATCGATTTCCTCAGTGGTCTCTCGTGCTGATATCTTCTGTAGACCTTGACTAGTGACTATTCAGCTAAAGCTGGTGATGTGCCATGTATGTCGTACGCTCTCAGACTGTACAAGATATCGTCTCTTTTTCTAAGTTTAGCCTGACTCGGACGCCACCTGGTGCTTTCGATAATGCCGTGCGTCAAGGCCTTGTTGTTAGTGTGGACCCTCTGACATTAGAATATATCTTCATTAGTTTTGATAGAGGCACCACAGGCCAGCGAACAAGGTAGAGCCCAATACGAATTGAAATGGAACCATAATCCTATCAGACAAACAGAGAGAAAATGCCGGAGGCGCGAGAAGCAAACGCCCCCTCCTGAGCCTCCTTCTCCCAAGCGTCCGCTATGACATCGGCGACTCGCATTTCGATACCGCGACAAGTTCCCCGATGTTCGATCCAATTTCCCGGATCGATGTCGGCGTTGCAACCCAAGCACTGGATTCTTTCGTCGTGCACCTGCGCCCACGGACCGAAGTCTTTTTGCTTCGAGAAGTTTTGCTTGAGGGTGAACGTCGCATCTGCGTGGTATCCGAACCCGAACGAGTTGAGCTGGCCCTCGGTTAAGGGGTTGTTGGAGGGCGAGTTAGGAGGAGAGTATTGGGACTGCACAGGTTCATCGGAAGTCTTTTTGTGGTGGACTGCGAGGATTTGGCGTCCAGGGTGGAAGATGTGCCACTCGCAACCGTTTGGGTTGTTTTGGTTGCAGCAACAAGGGCGAACGGACACGGGTGTGTCTGCAGGAAGTCCTTTCGGCAGGAGAGAGACTGTCGACGATTGGAGAGAATTGGTTGACTGAGCTAGGGTTTGCATGGTAGATTAGATGGTGTTTCCTGGGCTCTGCAGGTCAGGCTTTTATATCTTAGGGTTAAACAGGACCCATGATTATTCCATAAGAGGTTACATCAAAAGTCCGGACAAAATTTCGAAATCTTGGGGCCAAGGTTGCCTCAGAATCCGGACAAATCGACCCCTGGGTGCCAACAGCTTACATCGAAAATCCGGACAATGGGTGACGGCCAGCCGAGGTTGAATAAAAGTCCGGACATAACGTGGTTCGCGGGAGAAGTCCCCAAGAACAAAGTACATTGTTTACTTATTTTACTTTGTTCTAGCCACTCTACAACACAACAATGTACAATGAAGAGGTCTAGAAATCGCCACGGAAGGGCGCCAATGGAGTAATATTATTTGTACGATTTTTCGCGATTTAGTATCATCATTTTTGGCTATTTTTCGCGATCTTACATCAAAAGTCCGGACAAATTTGAAGCAAGGGCGAGGTCACCCCCGGAATCCGGACAAATCTTTGGGCATAGGTCTACCACAAAGTCCGGACAAATTTTTTAAAATGGCGAAATTTTTGATGTAACCTCTTGCGGGATAATCATGGGTCCTGGTTAAACGTACTCTTACATGTTCTCCGATTGTAGACCAAGAATGGATGAGCCATCACCATTCAAACTCATCCTTGTACAACAATTGGATTCATGACAATGAACGCAATTTTCGGCTGCCACAATTTAAAATTATTGTCAAGTGGCACAATGTTGAAGATACCTCGGAGATCCTTCAGGCCATCTCTTCTGGGCCATATGTCGTGTTCTGCGCTGACATCGCTCTTGATGTTACTCGCATTTTGGGGAAGTAAGAGCACATAGTAAATACATCAGTAGGACATACTCTTTGATACGTTGACTTGGCTCATTGATCCCTAGACATGGTAATAGACACACCTTGACATTGTCGTGTTTCGCGGACCTAGATTGAATCCATGCCTTATACGGCCAACAAAATTCGGGGCTTAGTATATCCTGATAAGTGCCGACTGGTCCAAATATATTTTTTGTGTGCCATGCCAGGGCGTATAAAAGTGGGATCTCTACTCTATCTCGCCTACATTTTCACCCAGCCATGCCTTCCAACAAAGTTTACCCAGAGCCTTGCACCCTGGAATTTCTCATGGACAAACATCAGCTAATGCAACTGGCCTACCGTCCCGAACTTGATAGTCGGACTCGGGGATGGTACATGCAGGAATATTCCATTCCTCTCGTTGACTCTCTCGACTGCAAAACTTTCCAGTGGATCTTCGAGAAAAGTATGATCCTCGGTAGGGGCTTTTTTGTATAGCGTACCGCTCTCGTCTTGATGTCTAGTACAGCAAAGGAACCTCACGAGATCTGGGACAGTGGCACTGGGATCGTGGTCACCACCAACCCGAGCTTCCCAAGGCCTGTCAACATTTCGGTTCTTTGGCATACGCTCTACTCTTGTGTGCCGTTCAAGTGCTTCCCACTGAGTAGTGAACACGCTGGTAAAGAGCCACCACAGGCGTTAGCAGACAGTGAGTTATATTTCCCGTTTCACGATAATATATCGATTACTAAACCTGCTCGGGTAGCGTGCTTATATATTCGTAGGGAGCTGAACTAGGGTTGAGGGAAAAACCCCTGAGGGATTGGCTGCCGGTATTATACCTCGGCGAGCCCTGGAGGGGTTTTTTACATGGTATTTTACATAGTAAAATACCTCGTCACGTGATTATCTAATAATATTTATTTTCATATTGTCATAAATTTCTTTGCTTGTCAAAATATGGTCCACGTCTCCCAAAAATTCGAGAGACGTTGCTATCATCCTTGATGGTGCTTCAGTTACCTATCAGCATCTTAAAGTTATCATTCCTGAGCTTACACATAAAAAGCACAGTGACTTTGTGGCAGTAGTATATGCACGTGATCGCTGTATTTTACCTTGCCGAACGCGCCTTCAGGACCCCCAGTAAAATACATGGTAAAATACTACGTATTTTACTGTAAAAAACCATTTTGGTAAATAACCTACCCTTTTTCCCTCAGCCCTAAGCTGAACTAGACGCACACGTTATCCCGTTTGTGTTGACATTTCGCCCAGAGCACTCTGTAGTTTAATCAAAATTTAATCCACAATGACGTCTCTTCTCCTTGCTTTAGTGTATTCCGCTTGTGGCTATAACTGTGAATGAATGACTCTCAGACCTCTAACCTCACGCGTTATCAGTCTCGCTGTGAGAGTAGGCATGAGCTACGGGAATGTCTGCAGCTGTGAAAATCGACAGCGCCACCGACGCGACGCGTCTGTTTGCTCGTGTTAATTTTCCGGGCCATCAAACACATTTTTCGCTTGCTTCACCACGACGCCGACCATCGACAGATTCGCCGTTGCTGGCCACCTGGAAAACTCAAATTTTCAAGCTAAATCCCTTTCCCTATTCCTCTTCTTCAGCCTTTCGTTCGGTGCCATTTCCCATCCCGTGGTAGACGATGGCGCTATCTTCTTTTCCCTCGGACTGGGTATGCTGGCAGGAGTTCCGAGTAGTGCGCTCCTTTCTTTGTCACGGTATCCTGACTCCTGACCGACTTCCTTCATAAGCCAAAGACTCCTCCCTCTCAAGTCAAATCACATTCACGATAGGCCGGGTTCAATGGCAGATGGCACTTTACTGCTAGTTATCCGTCGGATGGTACAGCATCGCGGATCACATGGATTGGTGGAGCCATGGAGCTCGAAAGTGTCGGACGATTCGGGTTTTGTGATAAAGTAGGACGACTCTAGGTGTGCAGATATGTCGTTTGACTTTCCATTAAAAGCTCATTTTACTTCGGCGACCTAGTGACTGGAACTTTGGAGGAAAACAACGTGGCGGGTTTCTCGCGTGAGCGACGGCGTTGGCGGGTCTGGGTTGGGGGGCACTTTGCCCTGAGAGACATTCTGACTGCTATACGCGATTCTCGAAACATTTGTGAAAAGGGCGATATGGAAGGTAGGGTATGCCGCATGTCCTCTGTGTTCTCAGGCTGATGTGTGTGCAGCTCATGCGGCCGAAACATCCTTCATCTCGTCGCTGCTATCTCTATAGTGTCCCACTTTTCGTCGCTCTACCATTGCTGCTGATAAGCTTTTCATCATTGTCAGCTAAAGCCTTAGAAAAACCAATAGCAGGTCCATCGAGATGACCTCTAATATGATTCATGGATGTTCAGACACACGAGCTGGAAGCGCCTGGAACGGAGTCGAATACCGTAGAAACGCAAAATCTTTGATGGCGGTGGTTTCAGTTAAGACGAGAAAGGAGAGCAATGAGAGGTGCGTCGTACTGATACATACTGCATTATCGTTCGCTAATTGCCTCGCAACTCACTTGTTTTGTATAGTTCGTAGCCTGAGAGCTCCAAGGAACAATGGCCGCATGGCTCTGGGGTCAACGGTGTTATCCAATCGACGTTGATAATGTCAGGAGAGAATGCGCTGTGCTATCTGCAAAGGTTGGTAGTGCTATGAGTGTGTCAAAAAGGGGATATAGCTCACCATGCTTTCTCTCCTCTAGTGCTAATCTCTCCTCAGTTCAGATGGCTCGCCTTTGACACCATTGTTTTCGTCAACTCAAGCCTGGCGGGGAGACCTAATGTTCGATCATGGGGCCAGGGCGGCGTGGCACATGCAAAGTACAGGACTTCACGTTGCGATTCTGTAATACGCAAGCAGAATATGTCATCCGTAGGTTCTCTTCCCCCGTACCATTCATCTTCTAAACAAATCGTAGGACCAAGGGACGCCGGTTAGTTCCACGTTATGTTAAAGCTGCCCATGCGCTGGAGATGGAACGAACACTAAAGCATTTGCGCGTCTGGACGGGTAGTCTATATCGTACGTCTTTCACTATCGTGGCACCACCTGTAATGACGTCTACTAGCGATATAGGATGACGCGCCGCGTCTGAGGGCCATTTTAGTTCTCTGACCTTGATCATCACGTACTAAGTACGTTAGATGGGAAGATCCTCCGCTGCACAAGCATCTCTACAAATCGCGCATGTCACGATTCTCATTTCCCGTACGAGCGGAGTCCTAGGGGCGTCGCATCAGAAATCGACTCGATGTGAAAGTCCTGTTTTCAGTCTTCTCATCCGATGGGGTTTTCTCTCTCCATTCTGTGAATGCCGCGAATTGTTCAGGTATGTCTACCGAGTCCCTTAAAAACTGGAACATGTTTACTCAAATTCGCCCAGGATCCCCTATCAGATCTGCTTCTAGTCGACTGACGGCATCCTACCCAAACTGGGCGCAGATAGACATCAAGTCAGACAGCGCACACGAAAGCATCTGCATTGTAATAAATGCCCTTATGGTTCACCTTTGCCCTGTTTACTGATAGGTCGTAAGGAAGGCTTACGTACAAAGTGCTCCCTGGCCGGCTAAGACTATCGCACCTTATCACTGTTTGGGCCTTAGGTTTCGCCTCGAGAATTGTGCATGACACATTGATTTAGATGACAGATTTACCCATCCGTTCCCGGGTTCTGGAAGACTCGTATGCTCCTATAGCTTCTGAACCGGAAGCTTCGCTCTCGGTCAGGTTCTCAATTAATAAATAGTGGGTAGCATGTCCCGACACAGATCGGATAATCTTATTGACTGTCCATGACTTTGGTTAGTACCCATCGCCACTAAGCAAGAGACTTAGGGCCCGTTCGTGTGCCTCTGGTTAGATCCGGCTAAGACTTTAAACGGAACCGGTCACATCAGTCACACCGGGCCGCAGTAGTGTAGACATGCTGTAGCGACGCAATTCCTTGTCCTTCTACCTGTACCTACTGGAAAATGACACGTTCTTCAACATTCAAAGTTACTGCTGTCCTTCGCCAAAGGTCCAAGCATCGCTACAATACTCCAAGCCAAGCCCAGATTGACCAGCGCAGACGCATTGCTGCTGCCTCTGTTGCTTTTGCTGTCGCTGTCTTCATTCCTGAATTGCTCAAGCCGGAACCCATCCCTATGCGCACATCAATACTCACCGGAAGACGCTGGCTTGATGAACTTTTCAACGGTCACTTGGGTCGCTTCCATGAACAGTTTGGAATGTCGCCAAGCACATTTCAAGCGCTGTCCTCAGATCTACAGCAACACTCTGGGCTCCGAGACAGCAAAAATGTTGATAGCGAGGAGCAACTTGCCATTTTCCTGTATCTTGCAAGGACTGGTTCTAGCGTGAGAATGTTGCAAGAGCGGTTTCAACGTAGTGGAGATACTATCAGCAGGTATGCCTGCCATCTGTCTTGAGGCAGATGTTCTTGCTCATTGCACTGCAGATATGTGAACCGTGTCCTTGATATGCTTGTAGGATCCTTCTATGAACGCCATGTCCTACCTCCAGACAACGAGACTCCATCTGAGATAGCAACCAACCGCAAATTCTTTCCATATTTTCGACATTGCCGCGGTGGAGTTGACTGTTCACATATCGACTCATGGGTCCTTGAGGGTGATGCTGCACGCTATCGAAACCGGAAGGGAAGCCTCTCACAGAATATCCTGGCAGCCTGTGACTTTGCGCTGTATTTCTTGTATATCTTGAGCGGATGGGAAGGAAGCGCATCAGATTCAGCAATATTTGACTATGCACGTCGGAAGGACTTCGGACTTCCTCTTGGTCAATACTATCTGGCAGATGCTGGATTTCCTCTCTGTGACCTTCTTATGACACCATACCGTGGAATACGCTATCATTTGAAGGAATGGGGACGTTCCAATCAGTGGTTGGTGTATTGCATCTTTCATCCATGCGGAGATTCTCAATTTCTATCTGACAGGCCACGGGACCATCAAGAGCTCTTCAATTTACGGCATGCTCAGCTTCGCAATGTAATTGAGCGTATTTTTGGTGTTGCGAAACGTCGCTTCCATCTCATGATTGTTGCGCCTGAATATAGCATTGCTACCCAAGCAAAGTTCATACCGGCATTGGCTGCATTGCATAACTTTATCAGGGACCATGACCCTGATGATATGGCACAGGATCTGGGGGAAGCCAATGAAGAAGACCCAATGCCATGTCGGCGAAGCCCATCCAACGCAACTCCAAGGCCAAATCACGTTGTAAATATGGATATCACCAATGAGGAAAGAGACAGGGCCTCCACACGTCGAGATCGTATTGCAATGAAGATGTGGGACGATTACCAGACGTATATCCACAATTTTGTTTTTGATGATTCCTTCGATTCAGAGTGACATTTGTTTGATACAGTAACAATACACAGCGACATTGATAGAGTAGCGACTACAATAGGTATGGCATTTCAATGTCCATCGGTTTACACAGAGCGAGAACAGAAGAAAGCAAACAACAGAAAAGCGAGGGACAGACAATAAGCAACAAACAAGGTTATCAAAGATTCTCCGCGTCCAGCATTCGCTTGATGAATGCTGTACGTGCAGTCCGCTTCCGTGCACCTAAAAATGCAGTCGCCATTTCTGGCCTCAACGTGAAGAGTGTGAGGACACTTGCTTCATCGTCAGAGTCAGAAAAGTCACCATCATCCTGTACCAACTTCAATGCTTTCACGACAGGATCAAGAGGTGGGGCCATGGACTTCGACAGATGTCTGATAGCATCAGCAACATCAACGGCAGCTTCAGCATTCCGCTTCTTGGGGCGCTGCAAGCCCTTACGCTCTGATGACGATGGCTCAGGTGAATCTGTTGCAGCACGTTGTCTCTTGCGAGAGCCAGAAGTCGGCTGTAGAAGAGTGGTCAGTTCAAAGTAAAATCAAGGAATGAGGAGCTACTGACCTGCTCTGAATCATCATCAGAAAGATCACCTGTAATCTCATTGTCGTAGGCATGCTTTGGCGTGTTGGTATGATCCTGGAGGGGGCGACGTGGAGTGCCTGTTGGCTGGCGCATGTGAGGAGCACGAGGAGGCGAATTCAAATCTTCATGGGAGGACTGCAGCGAAAGAGCTGGACGATTTGAAACAGAGGGCAGCTGGATGACCTCAGATGGTGACTTTGACTGTGTATGTCCAGACGGTGTCGCAGCATTTTCAGGTGTTCCAGCATGAAAGGCAGCAGCACCAGTAGCGACCGTGCCATCAACAAGCTCAGCCATAGCATAGAAAAGTGGAAACGCGTGAGTTTTGAACCACTTTGCACCTGAGTGCGCCTACGCAATACATGCAGTCAGCTCAATCACGATAGAAGAGCGATACTCACCTTGATATATGTTTCCCATACCGGGTCTGTTGCCGTCACCATCTTGCGCTCTTCATCCCATCCAAAGCCTGACTTGTCCTTCAGTACCTTCAGCATCTTGTACTTCCCTTTCAACTAGCCAAAAATGTATACTCAGTCGACGAAATCAAACAGAAATGATAACATACAACACCAAAATGATCTTGGCATTTGTCTGCTGCTTTGGTAGGGTTGGCATTGGGATGTTCCTCAGCCAGACGCGCTGCGACCTTGGTCCATACTGCCGTCTTCCAGCCATTGTCTGACTGGTTGCCTGCGCGTTTTTCCTCACTCAAAACACCAGTGAGAGTCCTGTCCTCGCCTTCAGTCCATCTGCACCTCTTGGCCATCGAAATTTTGAAGAGAAAGGTGAGAAAATGCGCTGAGAAACGCGAACGCAAGAAGGAATTGGTGGGAAGAAGTAAAGATCGATGCGTTACAATAGCGTGACAAAATAGAGCCGACCCATAAGGGGTCGGTTATAAATTTAGCAGTAGAACGGATCTAGCCGGAGGCACACGAACGGGCCCTTATGTAATACGTGGTGGACTTCCTTCTCAGTAACTTTATCCCGCAAGGCGTCAGAAGACACACACCGGGCCGGGATCTCCGTCGCCATAGCCATCAGCACGATGATACTCGATATACCGTCCGAGAAGTCATGGTACGATCAATTCGCACTGTCGGTACACACGCCCTGTGAGAACTCGTGCGATCACCCGCGCTCAATCTGTTAATTTCGGTGACTACGTCTATTGGTATGTTCAGCGTCAGATGGCTTTTTTTGTATGTGGGAACTGACATACATCTGCAGCGTTGCAAGGCCTGTCGTTTGAAGAGCAACAGCTCCGAGCTCCACCGGCAGCATTAGCTGCGCATCATTGTTTAGACCGTTTATACGTCACACATCAATTCTTAGAGGCGCGTCCGAAGTGTTCGTTCGCGTCGGACACGTCACCACGATGCTTCGAGGAGGAGATTACGATTGCAAGGTGACCTCAACACTCTGGGTGCATGATTGGCCACAGCACACGTTCGGTTTGGGTTGTGGCGGTATAAAAGACCTTGCCGGATAACCTTGTCCCCAACACAATGTTGTCTCTTATCCCAGAATCGCTTCCCATAAACATCCAGACGGCTGTCGCCATTGGTCTTACATTGGTTATTCTAGTTCACCTGGTCCCCTACCTCATTGACTCCCATGGTCTCCGTTCGTATCCTGGCCCTCTGATCGCCAAGTTTTCCGATGCATGGCTGGGCTGCGTGTCTTACAAAGGCCACCGTTCAGAAGTCATCCATGATTTGCATATGAAATATGGTTCGTTCATTACGGATTATGCTTGTATTCATCCGTGTCTCATTAGCGTCATTTTAGGTTCTTTCGTGCGACTAGCTCCAAATCACATATCTGTGGCCCGGGCAGATGCCCTGCCCCTTGTCTATGGCCATTCTCTTCCTACTCCTCCAAGCCACCATTCTCCGGTAAAGGCATTCAGGGAGGATTAGAGGTAGCTGGAATCGCGTGTTCAGTTTTAATTGGAGCTACTTTCAGGACGGGTCCTTCTACGTATCTGATCCCGCTTCGAGAACTTCTGCGGCGAGTTCTTCGAGACTCATCGGATGTCCCTTAATATAGCAACTCGGCACCGTCATCAGAGTAATGAAACCGAAGCGTACATTGACATCCTTTCCCGCTTGCATCTTGTGAAGCAACCCGACCGGCAAGCACGATAATGAATGGGATATAGAGCTGAAAGTGTTGAAATAGTACGTTCTTCGCCATCTCATCCTCTTCCATCGAGTAACCGGCGTTCCTGTGTTCTGCAGGCTTCCGCTTTCCTTCAAGTTGGCACCTTGGGCTCCAAGTGGAGACTCAAGATTTGACTCCAAGGCGTCGGCAGCAGGGCAACGATCCGAGGATGAGGTGCACTCGCTTTTTTTCCTACCTGCTAGCTTGAATCCTAACCGACTCATTTTGCAGTCGGCCGTTTTCCTTTGATCTGTAGCTATGCAAGCACAGCCGATGTTCAAGTAAGGCATTCCTCGGTTCTGACAGCGTCGGCGAATGAACGATGACCTCGCAGTTCTCTCGAATTAAACGGGCGGGATAGTGACGGACGACGGATGAGATGAATGGGTGCACTTGTTCAAGTGCATCGGTAAGCAGGCGATAATCCTGTTACGAGGTGTGTGCTAACATGACGGGCAGACGACCGTGGATTCACAGGAGAGAGTGCGTGGATTAGCCAGGCAGACGGACAGGAGGGTGCTTCTTGGCGCGCGCCCGTGCCATGACCGACGTATCCTCTGTGACAGCATTCAACGTCTTTCTTTCCTTCTACCATCCTCGCGTCGCCGTCGCCGCCACTCCTTAACCGTGTCTTGCGTCACGTTCCAGTTCAACATCTTTCTTTCTTTCTACGACCATCTTCGTACCCTGTTTCGCCATCGTTGCCACTCCTTACTGGTGCTTTCGGCGACGTATGGGCAGAGTATGCTGCAACGGTACGGGCTGTCAAACGGACGAGGAGAGTTACGAATTCGATGAACGGATGGCGAACAAGCTCTGTGGTTCCGGCAGAGGAAGTCAGGAGAAGGATGCTGTAGTGAGAATGACTACTATGGCTGTTTCAAGGCGGTTGCCGGCACCTACAGACAGTGTGAGGTGGTCTCTTTCTCTTTGTAATTAGCGGACTAGTGGGGTTGTGTAGAACTACGCGTGTCAAACGCACAAAACCGAGCAATTCTGCAAAAAGGCGCGCTAGGCCACCCCTTTGGAACAGCACATCAGCACCAGAAACCGATGGTTTAGAAGCCTTGCACAGACTTGGTTGACTTCGCGAGTCCGCCCCTCAGCAACCTGTTCTATCTGAATCTCCTTCCTGAACAAGGCGTAAGCGTCTACCCCTAATCATCGACCTTCGTACTCATTCCAGCTGTCATAGAATCGGTACGGCGTCGATGCATCCCGATTCTGGGCTGTCCTCATCGGCATTGATGCATATGAGCGCCGACGCCTCCGCGGCTGCGTCTCGGACGCATTATCAAAGAAGAATCTTCTGGTTGACGACCAGGGCATATCAGAAGAACGTATCAACTGTCTCCTCGGCTCCGAAGATCCTGCCCCTGGTGATCCCTCGACACTTTCTCGCGACAACATCGTACGAGTACTCTACAATCTCACCGATAATTAGAAAATTGATCCGGGGGACAATATTCTTATCTATCTCCCTGGGTATGGTGCCAGCTACAGTTGTCCGAAGCATTTTCTAAAACGTAAATGCGATACAAAATCCTGTCCCGTCGAAGCTCTGTGACCCTTCGACCGCGACACTTTAGACGCTAGAGGTCGTTACGTACCCGATAATCAGCGACCGAGAGCTCGACGCTCTTTTCACGGAAATATCTCGCGTCAAGGGGCATAAGATTACGTTCATAGCAGACTGCTGTTACGCTCGCAGTGTTCCCCGCACCCCAGACACAGAAATGCGCAGCATTCACCACACTACTTGTTCTGATGTAACCGACATGTTGCGCGCTGGACATGAAAGGCTGCAACACTTTCATGACTATGAATCTATATTATCGGATAATCGGAAGCTAGATATGCATTCTCACGTACGTCTGGCGGCGTGTCGAGACTACCGGACTGCGAGGGAGACTTTGGAAAGCGGGGAATACAGTGGGATTTTCACCAAGATACTGCTTCGTGTTTTGAAGTCGGATGACTGGAAGAAGGAAACGACATATGCTGGGCTTACTTGTCTTCTGAATCAGTCGGACGCTCAGACTCCGGTCGTTGCTGGGGTCCATAGATACGATCGCGTTTAGTATTAGGTGTAAAAGATCAAGTGTTGGCTTGGGTGCCCTAACGTGAGCATTCTGTATAATCATGTTTATTGAAATAAAACGATCTTTGACCACTGTACGCAAGGTACATCATAGTCTAATCTATTGTTCTAGCGGTCGCGCCTCACTAGCGCGACAACTCTTGTCTGTCTGGCAGCGAGTAGCCACAACCGTAGCCAAACCTTATGCTCCCTCACAAACCCGACCAAGTGATATTATCTCTGGACTTCATGACGTATGTCTGCGCAAGTATCGGGGCCAAGAACCTTCCATATTGACCTCACCACCCGAACCATTCAGTCGATTTATATCAAGAACTGTGCGAAGCACATGTACACTGATGACAACTAAACGAAGAAACCTATCTACCTACCTACTCGCCGCCGCGTCAAAATGCGTCAAGCCACCATCAAAGGTTATACCAGAATTATCTGACGAATGACGCCCCGTAGCCGCTCTTCTCATAACGGCGATTCTGAGGTGCGAAGCGCCATTGAGTGATCGCCTGCAAAGGTGCTGACCATGTCTATTATAGTATAAAATACTGTACCCAAATCGCATATTCTTATTACCTTGAAGAACGGCAACACGGGCTTATTTGGAACAGGTGCTGACTGGAAAATGGCACGATATCGCTACCATCATGACAGGAATCAGTATTTGAAAGTTCCAAGTTTCACTCGAATAATTCGACGTTGCGCACAAGCTCTAGCCTCTGATATCAACTGACAAATGTCTAGGACATGGGTATGTTAAGACTCCAGAACGTTGGAGACAAGTCTCCGTCATTGCCATACCAGCAATTTGGGGAAAGAATTTAGAAGCTTGACATGGAATTAATCTAGTCGATGTTGTTTTGGTGCAGAGGCGATGAATCATAAGTTTGTTTTGAAGACGAGAGTGTGAGTTTCGGGCGTCAACTTGGCCGTTCGTCTGCAATTATGTTTTAACTTTTGGTTTGACGGATGATGTAAAGGAGGGACGAATTTTTTTCTTCACATCCCGTTTCCCATCCTGTGCTTGTCTCTCATCTCCCTTACTGTCTGTTTTACTCACTTTTACTGCAGCGTCGCTGCACCCCGTGTTATGCCATCAGGACGAAAGTATATGTACGGGTCGTCGAGTCCGGGGCCCGTGCGCTCGGTGATGGGTTCGTTGATTTCGTCATGGTGACACTGGTTACGCTGGCAAGATGAACCTTCAACCGGGACGACGAACATTGCGAGAGGTAAGGGCGTTGTCCGATGCTGTTTCCCTGTCGTTAACTTTTTTTGATGAACAGAGCATTGCTCCATACCTTGCAGCAACATGGGCCGGTGCAACTTTAGGGAATCTCGTTGATCGCGCGTTTTCTTCACCTTGACTACCACGTCGATTGGCCACGTGTCGTTGAGCTCGATAGTGAGCTTGATTTTCCGCGAGGATATTTTTATTTTCCTTATTCTTCCCTTGCGGTGTTTGCGACAGTATCATCTTACTAACAGTGAACCTTGGGGAGAAGGGGAACGTTCAAGTAAGTGTCGCATGTCTGCATTATCGTTTGCTAATGTATTTTTATGTACAATAGCTCAAAGCCGTGGATTTGACGAGCAGATAGAGCAGGCCATAGGTTTAGGGTAAGAGGTGTCGCCATCGAACAAGCCTGTGGAATGGAGGTGCGTGTAACTTTAACTTGGTCGTTGTCATCGATTCCTTACATATCTAATTCCAGGGGGTTAACCTTTGCTGGCAACATCTCGTTCGTTCCCATCCCTGCCGCTGCTACAATCCCGTTCAACACTGGTACGTATCCTGCCCCTCGTTCGTGCATCGAGGACTAATGCCTAGGCTAGGACTCGAATACGGACGGCGGGAACACGCTAGTGGACCACGAAGGTATGGCCAGTTTTCGATGTACGATGCGTCGAGAAGCTAACTCGATTCATGTAGTAAAAGCCGACTAAACGCAAGGAATGCATCCGGGTACGCGTGGAGGGTCGCCCGTGCGTGCGGATGGCGAGAGGAGGGGTAGCGCTAATTGGTTGGGGAGGGATAGCCCGACGCTTCTATTATTAGCCTAAATAGGTGGTTTTCGCGACTCGGATGCGAGTTAGCACATCCATGAAGGTAGTTTGCGGATGCTCGGATGGGACATCGAGCAGTCTTGCAGCCGGACAGAATATGCTAGAACAGGAGCGACATCGCACTGAATGTGATACATACATGCAGTGACTTGCGATGCGACGCGTTCGATGGAGAGCGCAGTGGAGATACGTCTTCGGCGTTCTCAGATGGGTATAGTATCAGTGTAATGACGAGAAGGTACGTGGTAGATAGGTAAAGTACGGCCGCATCCGCGGAGTCGACGTCACTCACGACACCGTCCCAGTCTCGTGGTCGTTGATGGGCTCGTTGATTCTGTAACGCTTGTCACGCTGCCAGCGTGAACCTGTACCACGACCATTTGGAAGGTATGAATGTATATGTTGCATGTTTCCTTCCTCTTTGCTGACCTTAATGTTGAACATTACTACGTTCCATCTCCTCAAGCTTCAAGACTCAATACCAGTACGAAGGTATGCATCGCCTTGACATTATCTGATTGCATACCGATGTTGATCTTTAGTCTTCTCCGTTTCTGGACCGGCGAGCGACGGTAATGGATGTGATATGGAGCTGAAATGGTTGACATGGTACGTTTGGTGCAGTCCTCTACTCTTCCATCGAGTAACTGGCATTGCGTCCTGTAGGCTTCCGCTGTCCTTCAAACCGGTATATCCGGCCACCATAGCGCCTAGGAGCGGACACCTGAGACTGAAGATTTAGCTCGAAGGTGTAGACTGCAGGGTAACGATGTTAGGATGAGGTGCGCTCGCTTTTTTACCTACCCACTGCGTGAATGCTGACCGGATCATTTTGCAGTAGGCCACATTCCTTATCTGTAGCGATGCAAACGCGGCCAACGTTCAAGTAAGGCATTCCTCGACTCTGGCGACCTCGACAAATTAACGACGATGACGGCCTTATAGTTCTCTCGAATCAAGCTATGCTATGCGCTGGACTTCGAGGGACGATGGGAGAGATGGACTTGTTCGAGTGCATCGGTAGGCAGGCGGCAATTCTGGTATGAGGCGTGTGCTAACGTGATGGGCAGACAACCGTGGATTCGCAGGAGAGAAGACGGGAATTAGCCACGCAGGTAGACAAGAGGGTGCTGCCTAATAATAGAATGTAGCTTGCAGATGCGGAAGTGAGTTATTGATGTATCTCGAAGATCGTCCGGTATTTTGGAAACAATAGATATTTAGTATAAGAGTGATAGTAATTCGGAGTGTAAGGTAATGATGATGATCCATGGTCCTTGTTCCGTAGAGGAAGTTACCGTGTTCATCGGCATGCAACTCAATTGTTCAGCCAATATCAACTACGTCTTGAATGTATGCCGTCACGCCGCACAGGATAAATTGAACAAGATACCTACATGTGCACCATGTTACCTGTCTTCTGCCGCATTGTTTGCATGTCTTTCAGGACTTTGTGCCTTTCCTTCCGATATCTGTCCACGGCGACTCGAGCAGCTCTTCTTCGCACTCCCTGGAACGATATCTTGAAAGCTTTAAAAGGGGACATAGTGAGTACAGTTAATCACGATCGTTTCTAGTACATGCTTTGACGACGTTACTAGTAGCGCGCTCGAGAATTGTAGGAAGTTGGCTTTTGATTCGCATCAAATCAATTTGGAAAGGCTTGCGCCTCGTATTTACGACTCTACAAAGACCGATGGATTCACCTCCGAGCGTAGCCTCTGTTTCAGATGGGAATACCAACTGGAATGTGCCTTCAGAGACAGTAGAGGAGACGCAACGCTTGACTGGGAGTGATTTTTCAGAAGATGGGGAACATGTGTTGGAGGCAACAGCTGATTCATCGGGCACTGTGCGACCAGAAGTAGTCTCAGTATTGTCGGCGGCGGGTCCTCAGATTGATCCTGCGGATGAAGAGTCAAACAGTGATTCCAATACTGATTCCGACGATATCAATAACGAGAAGTCCTTTTGTTATGATTATAGAGAGTCATGGGTATGTCAGTTGGCAGCACAGACAGAAAAGAAAATTAAATGTATTTCCAGGGCATCACTCTTCCCAAAGTCACCCTTTCTGCATTGACTGAGACCGGCCAAGCGGAATCGTCTATCGAGGTTCCAAAGCAGCGGTCCTATACCGGTCGAAGTCCTGTTATATCATCCTCCCTTGCAGACACTCCCTGTGCTACCTGCGGCATTCAGGGGATCTTGGATCAACTGAATGCCATTCTTGGAACATCATACACCCTTGACACCCCATCTCTCTCATCACTTCTGAATGAGTGCATTGAGAAGAACGATGACTTTGGCACAGCTTATGCCCGCCTTCGCCCAGTATGGAACACACATGGCAATTGCAACATGCAAAATGAACTCCACAGACATGAAGAAAATGACAGGGAGCAGCGACAAAAGGCAGTGGTAGGGAACTGGATTGCTGAACCAGATTTTCCCCCTCGACGTGTTTGGGATCTGTACAGTAATCGTGTGGTGCCTTGGTGGATTATTTATAGATCATCAATACCAACATGGAGACAGCCAAAGCCAATTTCACATGCATGGGTGGATGAAAAGGATCGTGTGGATGTGTGGACATCTATCAATGGGAAGGAGTGGCCAGTGCCAATTCCAAAGGGTGCCAGTCTTGAGCTCATCCGGATTGAGATGCTAAATCTGGGAGTGGAGTACACATGGCTGGATGTGCTCTGTTTGAGGCAGAAAGGGGGGCTGTGGGAGAATCTACGTGTGGAGGAGTGGAAGCTGGATGTTCCCACAATTGGGTATGTGTATGACTTGGCCACAGTTGTGATCTACCTGAGTGGACTGGGGCAGCCATTGAGTTTGAAGGATGGTGATTTGGACAGTGATCAATGTTGGTTTCGACGTGCATGGACAGTCCAGGAGATCGGGAGGTCAGATAGCATTATTGCTGGGGATACACCAGATGGACCCATGCATGCCAGAATTGACAAGGATGGGAACTATAAGACAGACTTGCTGACAAGGTTTCACAAGCAGCTAAAGTCAGTGCAGGGGAACACAGGTCTATTTGGCTTTCTGGCAGAAATGCAGAAGCGAGTGTCAACTAATCCAGTGGACAAAGTGGCTGGACTTTCATTCCCTCTGCGGCCCAGGACAATACCTGCCTACCATGAGAGCAAGTCTCTTGAGGATGCATGGACAGCACTGGTGGATGCAATGGAACCTATGATGCGAGTGGATTTCCTCTTTGGATATCCTCAAGCTGGACTTGGATGTAAGAAATGGAGACCAACATGGACACAGATCATGACAGAGCCTCTACTACTTGGCAATTTTTTCAGTTCTGGATTTGTTGAGCATCATGACAAGACAGGTGAAGACTGGTGTAAAGTGCTTTGTATTGAAAAGGGGCTTGTGCAGGGATTGGATGTGGGATTAGCAGAAGGGAGTGATCGATATGGGGAATTGGTTGTCAAAGATGCCAATGAGATCATGCACACATTCAAAATTCATGTCACTCACCAATGTCTGATATCCAAAGATGTGTACACACTGCTTGGGAATTTTTCAAGGCAGCACAAGAATGCTTCAGGCTGCACCTGGGCTGTAGGGAAACGACTTCCAGGACAGAAATTTGAGAAAGTATCAGTGTTCAGCATGGATAGCCTGAAAGAAAGAAAAAGATTAAGGAATTTGAATGTATATTCACGGTTTCACAATGTACTTGTTTGATGTTATCACTGGTCAGGGGTACTAGTGGTCACAGTCTTGATTTCCTTGTATGTTGACTACCAGGTTCAAAAATTAGACAGGTGGAAATAGTGTTGTACTACTTACTGTAGAGCAATAGAATTATATGAAAATGAGGGTATTTAAGGTGATACAGCATATACAGGGCATATTAAAGAGCACACACTTATGAAACATTATCAATAAAGGAAGTTAGGCTGAAAAAATGATCAGTGTAGGTATTGTTAGATTGTGTCCAACCCACATCTGTCTGCTCAATTACCATTTCTTACAACCCACAGTGCACAGCCTCAACTGATATATGCATTCCAGCTATTGAGTCACTGTCTCTTTGGCCTCCCTCTCATGACATTGCCCTTCACCCCTCTGCTACCTTAGTCCAGGCCACTATCCTGCTGATTGCACTCATGCCCATCTCTCTTGATATTCTGCTGGCAATGTGTTTAACTCTTTTTCCTTGGTTCAAGTCAAAAACCAAAAAAAAAAATCAATGCAGTCAAAAGAAAGTTTGAAGACAGTTGAGTCTTGTAGGTAGAGCACCATCAAGATGATGGAACAAAAAACACAATAGGAGCTTCACTGTAATGAGTCTGAAGTCTTGTGGTGCTAGACCTGTGACAGGCCCCCATACATGAGCAAGCATCAATGTAGGGGACCTGTACAGCTGAGTTTAAATCCCCTATCATGTTGTTAGGACTTTGCTGAATCCCAATATGGTCAGACCTTAGCATACCATATATAGATTTTGGTTACAACCATCACATCTTGACACATTTTGACGTGAACCCTCATGTATACCACCATTTCCTACCACTAATTCTTTATCTTAACACTGAGTTATGCAAGATGGGGACAGTCACAGGCCCTAAGATCATTTTTGAAGCCCTAGACAGCATCAGGAATGCTGGTCTCGATGAGCTTCATGACCACATCTGCCATTTTGTTGATTCAAGTTGTGTTCCTTCGTCGTTTATCTCCACCCTCACTCAAAGCCAGCAAACCATTTGTTACCACTTTTTTCTTCTTGCCTACTTTGTTACCGGTGGCAGGGAAGCTCCAAGAGCTATGCAGTTACAAGCAGCACTTGCAACATTTGAAAAGCATAACTCGGCTGTTATTGCAGGGACTGGTTCAGGGAAAACACTCATAATTGCACTTAGTATCCTGTTGGATAATCCCTCGAGTGGTGCTACCATTATGATCTCTCCCTTAAAGTGCCTGCAATTAACTCAGGTGGGTGCTACTGCCAGTTAATGCTTATACTTCAAGCATTAATGATTCACAGGCTGCCGACTTTTGTAACAAATACAATATCAATACAATTGCAATCAATGATGATACATCCCATACTCAATCATTCTGGGATGTGTGTTAACTCTGTTCTCTGAAAGTGTGGACACAATAGTAATGGTTTTTTGACAGGAGATGCTCTATAACATCAAGACAAAGACATCAGGCACTGTGAAGCATTTCATTGTAACAACAGAGCAGATGTTCAAGTCAGAAGAAGGACATGTCACTCGATTTGGAAATCTTATTTGGACACTCGCATTTCGAAAAACCATCAGACACATCTTTGTAGATGAAGCTCATTTTATTTACTTTGCTGGTACATTGTGCTACAATATTCCAGCATTCTGCCCATCATGGGGTTATCTAAACAAGATAAAAATCTTTCTCCCTTCCATTCCATGGCAGGTCTTGACAGCTACATCTCCTCTGCATGTTCTCCCAGTCATAGAAGCTGCTGTTCTATGGCCTGGTTATGAGTTCATTCAGATCACTAGCAACCACCTGAACACGACATACACAACTCACTGCATCATCAAAAGTCTTGATGTCACAGAGAACTACAACTGCTTCCTCACTGGTCCTCTAGGTTGCCAGAAAAAGATCCTTCTCTTCTTCAACAACTGAAATCTTGACCATCACATTGCCAGTTATCTAAACAGCAAGCTTCCAGAATTCCAGTGCTCAAAGGGCCTAATCAAACATTACAATAGTATCATGTCGAAGGAGTACCTCGAAAAAGTGCATGCCAACTTTGCTGGAGAGAATGGGACATGCAAGATTCTATGTGCAACATCAGCAGAAGCAGTGGTATGCTTGCCAACCATTCCTTGTGTGGGTTGTGCTAACTCCCAAGGATAGGGCATTAACTTTGCAGATGTGGACATTGTCAGATATATGGACATACCTCAGGACGAGTGTGACAATTTGCAGTGAGGTGGGCAGGTTGTAAGGAGATTTGGAAAGTGTGGACTCTATGTGATTTTCTATAAACTGTGGGTTCTAGAAATCAATGTCAAAGAGTTTGACAACCCTCTGATGGACCAGAATGATCCTGACTGACTGCGAGGCCCCCTCAAACCCACATCAAATAAGAAGGAGTGGGCAGTATTTTCTGCAATACAGCTCCTCCAAGGGTGTGAACCTATATGTATCCATGCATTCAAAGCTGAATACCTGCATGACAAGTCACCTGATGGTAAGATCCTGTCTCTGTTGTATCCTAGGATGCTAACATCCTTCAAAGCCCTCCAGTACTCTAGTCCATTCTGTTGTGATTGCCATAATGATGGCTTCAACTTGCAGGACTTTCTTCCTGGCCCTATTTACAGACCTGAACAACTGGACTCCTCATCAAAACGGAAGCCAAACCAGGAGAAGTATCATGTTCCAAAAGCCCAGCATATTCTTTTGCAGCAGTATCTTGAAGATTGGCATAGGATTGAACATGAAGCTGACATGCTCAAATCTGTGTAGCCCAGATATTTCATTCTCTCTGATGCAAACATCACCACTCTTGCAAAGACATGGCCAGCTCTTGTTTCTTCTCCTGCTGGGATTGTTGCACTGTTAGAAGAGATGGAGGAGTGGGAGAGAGAATGGGCTGAGAAGGTACATCGTTTAATTCAAGACTTCGATAGAGTACATAATAATGTAAAGCAAGCAAAGAAATAGAAACCATGGTTGGTTACAATTCATTCTGAGCTATACCAAATGAAAAATCAGGGGGAGGTAGCTCATCCTCTTCATCCATGACATCTGCTACCTGACCATTGCATAGTGCCTGTGTCTTCTTGTTGAATGTGGGGATCATTGTTTTCCCCAAGTTCTTGTAGCCATCCTGGTGTAAATCGATAATGGGCTTGCTGGAGACTTGCACTTGATGGTTGGGTACAAAATCGTGAATCTGAGTCTCCCAGGCATTCTCCGCAATTCGCCAGACCAGTGATGCAGTATCAGCTTTTGAGTGGTTCTTCTTTTGATATGCGGTGTCCATCATTGATGCAACTAGCTTTTTAACACTTGAAAGGACTTGATGGCAGCAGATATATCTCTGAGGTGCTCAAAGTCAGAGTACAGGCCCTTCAAAGAATGAATTCTCTATGAAGCATGAGTTCATACTGCTGAGATATAATAGCAATAAGGAACACAGACCTTGATGTCATTGATGAGGTGCTCAATATTCATATCAATCACCATGAAGTGACCTTCCAAGCCTGGTATGTTAATGAGAGAGTTGTCCCACATGATATTTCTAGAATATCATCTTAGCTATGTGACTGCACTTGACACACCAAATGATTACTTACACAAATTCTGTTGGCCAAACTTGCTTAAGATTAAAGAGGAGATGTACAATCTCCATGGCATACTTGTTGGATCCACACCCTCAGAAGATTGCCACCAGATCAACTAGGATATCCTCAATATGCTCAACATCTCCAATTGAGATAGGAAGTGACAGTTCTTGAGCATAAAGCAAGTCCCACATGAGAAGTCAAACATTTTGGTGAGAAGGATCATTGTCAGGATTTTTCAGAGTCTTGAGATCAGAGGTAGACATAGTAATGTCATCAGTTTGTAAGTTGTTGTTAGGCCCAGACTCAGGTATAACAAACGAGCGAAAACTAAAGGGCTGTATCATGTTCGTACAATCACCCAAGAGTCATGTTGTTGCTATAGCAAGGCAGTATAACACTTAGTCGTGAGATGAGAGGTAAAGTCTGGTATATATAAACTTAGCTCAAAGCTAGGATTACAGGATGTAAGACTAGCTACTTATATACAATTCATCTGGTTCTAAATATAGATGTGTCCATGTGTCAAGTCGTGTGTAAACCTGTCAGTAGCCATGCGGTCGCAGTAGAAATGCTGAAGTCATACAATATGGTGGAGGCAACTGGTCCGGGAGCTGACAGATAAGATCAAGATTAGCGAAGTGCCGAAGATAAGATAGGCACTGAAGATAAGATAAGGAAAAATTGTAACATTACCCCCTCGTTAAGGCAGGCATCCCGACTGCCACTAAGGCTTGTCATCTTCTGAGTTGCTTTGTGAACTGTTCCAGTACTCTTCAATGAGAGGGCCCCATATGTCCATATCTGGGTCCTGTACCCATTTCTGTTTTCCATCCAGTCATTGTGCAAGGTAACAGCAAGCATGATCCTCGTACTTGAAGTTGAGGATCATTGTGACACATTTGTTTTTGTCTGGGGTTACGATTTTGGCGATGTCTACTCTTCTGGCATCACTCATCCTCTGCTCATATTCTTCTATGGCTTCTTGGGCATTGCCCATCTCTGAGTCGTGAACCCATGAATTGTGCTCATGCATCCATCCTTTTCATTTGATGAAGTAGTTGATGACTTTGTAGGACTTCTTGCCTCATCCTCCGTGGATCGTGCAGGGTCGAGAGTCCAGGACTTCTTTAATTTTGTAATATTCATTGTCATCAATCAAGTCGGGTGGTGGTGGAGGCGGGGATTCCTGATTAGGGAATGCCAGCGGGACATATGGGGTCAGGAGCTTCTCGTTGAAGCATGGGTGAATCTTCCAGTGAGGCAGGAGCTTCAGCTTGTAAGCGGTGGCTCCAGCCTTGTCAAGGATCATGAATGGTCCAACGTGCTTGTCGTCGAGCTTCTTCTTTGGTCGTGGGAGATGGAGATTGGTGGCATCCAACCAGACCTTGTTGCCAATGCGGTAATCGTGGGTGGCTTGCTTCTTCTTGTCGTACTGCATTTTCATGTTGTTGGCGGCCTTCTCGAGGGCATTGCGGGTCTCTTTGTGAATCTGAGACATTGTCGTGGTGAATTCTGCTGCTGCAGGGTTTGTGAATGGTGAAGATCTTGGAGAATCGGGAAGGACTCTGGGGTTTCATCCATAGAGCACCATGAAGGGGCTCTTGCCTGTTGCACTGTGAATTCAGTTGTTATGGGCAAACTCGGCAAGTGGGAGCCAATTGCTCCAGTCAGTCTGTCAATAGTTAACAAAGATTCTGAGGTACAGTGTACTATGGGTCCTTGGGACAAATGGAAATAGCTCCAGCACCTATGGATGGAATCGTACAAAAATTGACATGGACACTCTTCTATATATGTAGAATATCCTCTAGAGGTTTCATGCCGAACAAATTATAATTGCATGTGGTAGAGATGGTGATACATCAAAAAATGCTCAATTTAGCAAAAGCACAACTTTTATTCATAAAATACCCATTTCTGATGCGCATTGTGCATAAAAGTACTGCTGCGGTTGCATATATAACCTCTTTAGCTACAACATTGTCTCTTATAGTGAAAATTCATGCCTCAAGACTGCAATTCATCGGATGAGGCACTGGCATGACATCAAGTGACTGTTCGCATCAAATTTTCATCTTCGCCCGTGTTCCTGCCCCCTAAGCTGGCACGGTACTACCCCTTATAGCTATGGTATACAAGGCAAAGTCCCAAAATGTCAAGAAAATTGAGGAACAAAAGGGGAAATCAGAGCAAATGGAAGTGGCCATAGCTGAATGGAGGCAGGCTCAGAACTCGGGGATAAAGCTCTTGTTTTGCAATATTGCCATGCATCATCAGGTCTTGAGTTCCACTCTGGAATGGTGATGTAACCAGAAAGGCATGCCAATGACTCAATTCAATGTGGGGAAGCAATTACTCACAGTCGCAGAGGAAACTATGCTTGTACAGCTGATCCTTGAATCTGCGAGCCAGGGATTTCCATTGGCACACAACGAGATTGAGCAGTTTGCAAATGCAATCCTGCAAGCAAGGGCCAGGGCAGAAGAAACTGTAGGAAAGTCATGGTTTTCTGTTTCCTGGATCGTCATCACGACATCCTTCAGACTCACTGGAGCAAACCACTTGACACGCAACATGCTAAATCCTTGAATCCTATCGCAGTCAAATCTTGGTTTGATATTGTTGAGGAGTTTGTGGTGAAGCTGGGGATCAAACCAGAGAATATTTATGGGATGGATGAAAGTGGGTTTCCTCCTGCAAACCAAGGCAAAATGAGGATGGTTGGAGGAAGAGGAACAAAGACTCAGCATAAACAAGGGGGGGCAGATTGAGAGAACATGACCGCGGTGGTTACTGTCTGCGCAGATGGGACCATGGTGAAGCCAATGATCATTTATAAGGGGAAAAACTTTATGCAAAAATAGAACAACAATAATGTTGCGGAGGCATAGTAAGAGCTTATTTTGCATTTATTTAAGAGTGAATCTCACGTGTAAAATGTTAGCCTTGCCCATTCCGAGAATGGATGGACTGATGGCAATCTTGGGCACATGTGGCTGGAAACAGTGTTTGATGCTGAAACTAGAGAAAAAGCAGCTGGCGAGACACGAGTCCTTATCCTGGATGGACACAGCTCTCACTATATGCTTGAATTTATCGAGTACGCCCGACAGAACAACATCATCGTTCTTGGATATCCCCCGCATTGCATGCATGCTTTGCAAGGTCTTGACATCGTCTGTTTTGGTAAAATGAAGGTCTGTTGGAGATCAGTAATTGAAGAGTTTGAGAAACAGAACCAATGCGAGGTCACCAAGAGTGATTTCACATATCTTTTTGGGAAGGCATATCTGCAAGCATTTGACAAAAAAACAGTGAAAGCAGCATTCTCAGTAACTGGGGTCTATCCATTTAATTGTTCTGTTATCACAGAAGAGCAAATGAAGCCATCCGTACCTCATTCTATCAAGGGTGCCTTCCCGTTACCTCAGGCATCTCCTATCCATGCAATCATGGCCGCATTTCACTCCAACCCACCAACTGCCTTTGATCTGTCTCCATCCAATCATACTGTGGCACCCATGCACACAGATTCATGCCCTGTAACTCCTAACACATCACGATCAATACCAACACGTCCTACTACACCAGAATCTCCCACACGTCGAAGGATCCCAGGTCAGTCAGGAGCAGTCGCCCGTGATCCCTGCATTGATCCCACACTCTACACACCATCAAAGCGAATGTGCTCACTGTACGCTGGATTGAGCCTTACATCATCAGGGTCATTTCTTGTCTCCAAAGTGAAGATTACCTTGTCAACTCCGATTCTTCGTCCAGTACTTGAAGCACCACCACCGCTCCCAGACCCAGACTGGGACTTGCTGAATGAGGGTATCAATGAGAAGCCATGGGTTACAACCAAAGAGGTGCAAGAAGGGAACCGGGTCCTACAAGAAAGCCTCGCCACTGCACATCTCCACATCAAATCCCAGGACATGATGCTCGAGGGGGCGCATGCTCAGCTGACCTACCAAAATCTTCATTTGGAGAAGATGAACCATGCTTTGAAGAACAAGGAAGAGAGGACAAAGAACAACAGGGCACTGTTATTTGATGGAACAGCACAGGTTCTGTCATCCACCGAGTTTGAGGATAAGATTAAGGAGCAGAAGAAAAAAGCATCAGACAAGGAGAAGCAAAAAGAAGAGAATGCCGAGAAAAGGTGTACAGCGAGAAGGAAGAGAGAAGAGCGAGAAGTGCAGTGGGAACAGATCAAAGCAAATCACAAAGCAAGACTGGCAGAATGGACAGCAGAATGCCAAAAATTAGCAGATCAGGGGGTTCCAAAAAAGGATTGGCCAGGAAAGCCCAAGCACCAGCTCAAATCAACACTTATTGAACAAGATGGTCCAGAGGATGATGATGAGGGGACAGATAATGACGGAGAGGAGGCAGAATAAGGGGCTCGGAGCGTTCGATCTGGTGACTCTGGAAGCCCCTGTCACAGGTTGTCACACCATCCCAAGGACTCATAATGGGCCATTTGGGACCTGCCGCACAAATTTAAATTGTTCTACTTATTACCTTTGCTCTTCCCACATAATAGCTACACACAATTAATTGTAAGATGTCCTAGCATTGTCTCAAAAAAACTCAAGCCTCAAAACAAAATTCATGTAGCGCTATTTAAGGATTATCATTGTTGAGTCCCAAGGACCCGTAGTACACTGTACTTCTCGATCTCCTGGTCAACCCGCTCTGTCTGTCCATCAGTCTGTGGGTGGAATGTGGTGGAAGCGTTGGGTGTGATGTCGAGCATCTTGTAAAGTTCCTTCATGAACTGCGAGATGAACTGCGGTCCCCGATCTGAGATTACAGTCGTCAGCATGCCGTGTCGCATGTAGACATGGTCATGGAGGATTCAGGCCCATCCCTCAGCTGAGAGTTCGACATTGCAGGCAATGGGGATGATGGTCTTTGAGAATCGGTCGATGATCATGAGGAGAGCGTCGTGTCCGTTCAAGTTCAGGAGTCCCGTAACCATGTCTATGGAGATGTGGGTCCATGGTCCTTCAGGTACTGCATTCGGGTTGAGCAGTGCCACTTTTGCTTGTGTACTTGACTTTGTGCATTGACAAACCTCACAGCCTTTGATGTAGGCGTTGACTGTCTTCTTCATCTTGGGCCACCAGTACTCTCTGAGGACCAATTCCTGTGTCTTGGCAATGCCAGGATGTCCGGTGAGGACATGATCATGGCATTGGGCGATGATCTCGCCTCAAAGAGAGGCCTTGCATGGGACATAGATTTGTCTGTCGTAATGCAAGAGTCTGCCTTGTCAGGAGACTCCTCATTCGTGGGCAAGGGAAGTCTTGATCCCTTCATCCCAAAGCTCTTCTTGACATGTAGTGTCTTCGATCTTGCCATGTACTTCAGAAGTCATGGGCATGATGAGGGCTCGGAAATGCACGGGTTGGAGGACGATGACGTTGTCATTATCCTCCTTCCCTTGATCGTGGTCATCGTGGTGAGATAATAAGTCAGCCTTTTTGTTGAGCATGCCTGGCTTATGTCGAAGAACGAAGTGGTATTTGGCCAACTCCATCACCCATTGTGCCTGTCATCGGTTCAGCTTCTGAGGCTTTTGGAAGTACTGGAGGTTCTGATGATCCGTCCAGATTTTGACATCTACAGTGGCACCCATGAGGTAGTGCCGCCATTCGTTGAGAGCTAGCATGATTGCAAGCAGCTCCTTGTCATAGATCTTATAGTTTTGTTCTGTGGCGGTTAGGGACTTCGACATGAAGGCTACTGGTCACCACACTCCATTCTGCTTCTGACTGAGCACTGTGCCAATGGTGCCTTCACTGGCATCGGCCTCGACCATGAAGGGGTCAGTCTCGTTTGGGATGGCAAGGATGACGTCCTCAGCCATGCACTTCTTCAATTCAGCGAAAGCCTGATCCTGTGTGGATCCCCACTTCCATTCTGCGTTTCTGCTAAGGGCGGTGAGTGCCTTTACGACCTTCGAGTAGTTCTTGATGAACTTTCGGTAGAAGTTTGTGAAGCCCAAGAATGACTGTAACTCTCGTTTCTTCATTGGTGTCGGCCATTCAGCAATTCCTGCAATCTTGATGGGGTCCATGCGGATCGAGTTTTCGGAAATGATTACACCAAGATACTCGGTTTCTAGTACCTCAAATTCGCACTTCTCTGCCTTCAGGAAAAGCTTGTTTTCCCATAGATGTTGGAGAACTCGTTGGACTATCTGTCGGTGCTCCCCCAAGTCCTTGGAGAAGATCAGGATGTTGTCAAGGTAAATGGTTACCTTGCCTTCGGCGATGAGGTCGCAGAAGATGTTGTTCATCATCCACTGGAATGTGGCAGGTGAGTTCGTGAGCCCAAAGAACATGACAGTGGGCTCAAATAATCCCCGGTTCATATGGAAGGCAGCCTTTTCTTCGTCGCCCTCCTTGATACAGACATTGTTGTATCCCCAGCAAACGTCGAGCTTTGTGAAGTACTTGGCCCCACAAAGCTTGTCAATGAGCTCCGAGATGAGAGGGAGTGGATATCAATTCTTGATCGTCATCTTGTTCAGTTTGCGGTAGTCTTGGACTGGTCGCAACGTGCCATCCTTTTTCTTAACGAAGAAGAAGGGGGAGGTGAAGGGAGACTTGGAAGGGTGGATACACCTGGATTCTAAGTTCTCATCGAGGAACTTGTTGAGCTGTTCCTGTTTGTTCCGATTGAGCGGGTAGACCTTACAGTCTAGCATCGACTTCGCATTGGGAGTGAGCTTGATGGCATGGTCCCATGGCTTTTGTTCAGGTAATTCATTGAAGTTCTCCTTGGAGAATAGGTCGCGGAAGGAATGGTAGTTCATGGGAACCATTTCCTCAAATGTCCTCTTCGGCTTTTCCACATTGGCAGCAGCAGCCAGTTCATTGGCATGATGCATGGCATGTATCATGAGTTCTTCCTCCATGCGTACCACGAGGATGGTGTCACCATCCTTGAGCTCTTCATCCCATTTGTTGTTGGGATCAGCATCAGGTAAGTCAAAACGATTGCCGGCACATTGGCACCGACCAAAGATGATCAATTGTGTCTTCCAGTTGACTGAAGGGTTGTGGCGCTTCAGCCAGTCATGTCCTAGGTAGACATCCTTCTTGCCTAGGTTCGTGACAGCGAGGTTGATGCGTTCTGCGTGCCCTCCAATAGTCATTCTGAGTTCAATGAATTCTGTGATATCTCTGCCAGCGTTGCGTGTCCCATTGGCATTGTATATGGGAATAGGGATGAGACCCTGTGGGTATCAAGTCGGTGCTTCTTGACAAAGCTTCAGTTGATCACGCTGCTGGTGCAGCCGCTGTCGAGCAGTCCCTGAGTGGTCAGGGTTGTGTTGTTCATGATGGGGTTCAGTGTGAGTGGAACCAAGAAGTTGCTCTTCGTTGATGAGCCTAGACTTCTGTGGCAACGGCAACACCAACTCAGAATGAGATTGGGCGAGTTAACATAGTAGGATGGCAATCAAGGCGATCATGTGTGTGAGTGGTTCGGTGCACCTCCGTGTGGTCAATTCCTCAATAACACAAGATACACTGCGACTTTTCAGTCAGCGAAGTAGTACTCTTGGTCAAGGAGTACTAATAGACATTGGCTGTAAGCCGGGAAGGATCTCGATAAACAAGATGGGAAGGAATCTGGTATGACGTGAATACCAAGAAACCAGGATAGAGACCACGAAAATGGTCTAGAAAATGTGGAGATGGGCTAAAGAGCATGAAAATAGCTCTAGAAATCATAGCAATGCACTAGAAAATGTGGGGATGGACTGGAAAATGTGGGGAGGGGCTAGAAGACATCGAAATAGCCTAGTAAACGTGGCTTGGGGGTGTACCTAATATTGTGAGTCAAAACAATAGCAATAAACGTACAGAGACTGCAAGAAACTGGTAGAAATCGTAGCAACTGAGGTGCTGAGTGGGGTGCTGCAGCAATAGATGCGCGGCAACTCTGAACAATGATAAAGATGAGGGTGATCCTATGGAGCTGAACTGGGCCTGCACGGAGGCAATACTGAACTGGGCAATGAAAACGATGGCAATGTAGAAGGTGAAAGCAATGAAACAATCCTATGTAGTGAAAGGGAAGCGATGTTGTGGCATTAAAAGACAAAAGCAAGTTATTGATGCAAGATTTCATATATTGGTGCAACCAACAACGTTTAAAGAGTAAAGCAAGCGGTGGGGAATAACTTGGAGTAACTGTAGCTGACTGGTAATGCCATAGCCTCGTCAACTGGGTAAGAACTAGAACTAAAAACGCGGTATCTAACTAGTTTTTATACTACAAGTACGATTTTATAAATAGAATATTCTTCGAAGCCTTAGTAAGGCTGTAAGTCCTTGGCTTTTGTAATAGCCATAGTAAACATATGGTATCTGTGGTTCTAAAGTAACAGCAAGTCTTCAATGTTGCCGTGTATGGATGCAAACTGTGTGGTTTTATTGAGTGAGGAGTGGATCATAAGGTGCTGTTTAGCTGCAGATTATTGAGCTGCAGTTGCCATGCTGAGGTGTATGCGTGGAGCAATGATAATTCGAAGTCTTGGCACTGTAACAGCCTTAGTAAACACAGTCTATAGTTGCCGTAGCTGTAATTGTCATAGCTGGGAGGGTACTCGTGTCAATCATGTCATTTCATTAAATGATTGATGGGCACATCAACCAGATGCTTCTGAGTGATGTAGCAACCCCGTTTTAGGATGATTGTCAATCAAAGGTGCCTTGCCATGATGGGATATGGTAATTGTGATCTGAGGTGAGCTGGGAAGGATAACGGAGTGTGTGAGAAGTGGATGTCATGGTTTTAGGACTGTATCTGAATGTTTGTAGCCTATACTGTGAAAAGCCATGGTATTATCGAGTGTGTGAGGATTATAATGGCGTCATTTCGAAGATATTGTGTGATGAATGGGTAAATCCATGAATTCTGAGCGTACAGAGCCTGGAGGCTCATCATCGTGCTTTCTTGTCAGTGAATAATGCGAGGCGGTTCGCAAAGTTTGTAGAGTCATTCCCGAGCAGGTTCTCCCCCCAGTCGGAGTTCAGTAAGGAGCTTGTCAGTCATCTCAGTGGCCTTGTCATAGTGTATCCACACAGCTAAGGCAGCACGAGCAGCGTTGTCAATTCGTGCACCTATAGCTGCTACTTTAACAGATCAAATAGTGTCAGTTGACACATACTGAAAAGACAATATGAGCATCAGTTGTAAATATTCAATTTCTCAGGATTATATAGTATATTAGTCAGCACCTCAACTCATGACATCATTAGAAAATCCGGCAGACCCGGGAATTGAACCCAGGATCATAAAAATATTTTTAATGATGTCACATGACTTTTCCAAGCAGACATGCTAACCACTGTACCATACAGGCATTATATATTATAGATTTGCAGTCTATTTATGACTCTTCTGTTCTTATATCATAATGCTTCAAAAGCGGGCCCGCCCTTTCTGCGCTCTATTTTCTGCATTAGGAGATATATTTGTTTCATTAAATTAAATTAAATAAATTGAGATATTAAACACAAAAAACAATGAAAATGTCATTATCAAGTGGTGGGTTAGGCAGGTGCTCACGTAGTGGGTGTAGGAATATTGAGATACTGTATGAATAGTGTAAGAAATATAAAATGGCTGCAAAAACGATGGTTGCCCTGGAATAGCCAAGAAAGAAACAAATTTCAGCGGTGATGAGCCTCCAGGCTCTGTACGCTCAGAATTCGCAGATTTTGCCTGCTAATTAATGCTACTGTCCCTTCAACGGCCTTTCAGCAAACCAATGATTACACACACACTGATACCACTTTTATCCTACGGCAACCACTCCTCACGTGCCTTGTTATCCATCCCATCTTGCCACGCATCATAATTGCCGTACCTCATCACGGCAAGGCACCTTCAATCGACAATCACCCCAATACAGAATTGACGCATCACTCAGAAGCACCGAGTTGACACGCTCA
Organism: Armillaria cepistipes; assembly: GCA_900157415.1. Lineage (NCBI taxonomy): Eukaryota > Fungi > Basidiomycota > Agaricomycetes > Agaricales > Physalacriaceae > Armillaria > Armillaria cepistipes. The sequence goes on from FTRY01000026.1 coordinate 141,879, forward strand.
TTGATCACTTAATGAAAATGACATGATCAACGCGAGTACCCTCCCAGCTACGGCAAATACAGACCATGTTTACTAAGGCTGTCACTTCACCAAGGCCTCAAGAAAATGTTACCCCACGCGTACTCCTCAGCACGACGACTATCACTCAGTAATCCACAGCTAAACAGCACCTAACGATCTGAGCATCACTCAGCAAAAACCATACGGTTCGCATCCATACGCGGCAATGTCGACGAGCTGCTGTTACTTTGGAAGTCCAAAAACCATACATCGACGACGATTTTACTAAGCTAAAAGCCTTACAATCTTACCAAGCCTCGCATATATACTCTATTTATAATTTCATACTTTCAGTATAATAACTAGCTAGGAAGTTCATCTCCAGTTGACCCCAGACTACGTCAATTATCGTCACGCTCTAGTCTATCGCCAGTAAACAACGTCTATTCACCGTTCTACGGCAATATATCGTTTGCACCAGCATATTCTTGATTGCACGTCGACTCTTGAGCTCATCAGAGTTATTCCACGGTTCTTAACTGTGAAGAGTCCTTCCACACTCGCTCTTCATGCTTAACACTATTGGTACATGCTCATATTGTGCCAATATGTGATCGCCGTGCCATACCTCGCCCTCGTTATCTTTTATAGGCCGTCATCGTTTCACTTTCACACCATTGGAGTTTTTACCGTTTCTCTTTCGCCATTGTTATCGTTGCCCACTTGGGTAGTCTCAGAGCAGACTTAGGATCAGTTTCAGCCAGTTTTCGTATAGTATCAGTCCCTCGAGTGGACTTGAAGGTTAGTTTGACATAGGATAGGATCGTTTCAGTACCAGACAAGTTTCGACATCGACTCAGCACCATCGCATCGTATAGGACCAGTATCGCCACCAGTTTTCGTAGTCCCACGTTTTCTTTTGCCAGCCCACTCCCAGCACCTCGTTCCACGTTTATTTCGCCACTCGCAGCTCCCCACGCCATTTTCTCATTACCTCGCTCACCCATAGACTATTGCCAACTGTTTAGTCTACTCTCCATTGTTCACCCCGCTCCGATTACCGTTGAGCGACATTTTCTAGTCTCGCAGCGCGTTTTCGCATACGAATTCATGGTATTCACGTCATACCCGTTTTCGTACCCTCTCATTTCGAGAGATCCCTACCGGCTTGAAGCCATAGCATTTAGTACTCGACTACCAAGCAGTACTACTTCGCAGACTTAAAGTCGCAGTGTATTCTTGTGTATAGAGGAATTGTTCTACTGCACGGAGGTGCCTCGAACCACTCGCACACATGATCGCCTTGATTGCCGTGCCACTACGTTAATTATCCAATCTCATTTTGAGTTGGTGTTGCCGTTGCCACGGAAGTCTAGGCTCATCATTTCTGGAGCCCACCGCGAGGGGATCAGTTCACATCCCAGATCAATTCTTTGATCGCGTTTATATATGCCTATCACCTTTTGATTCGCCCTTCGTAGCGAGCTTATACTTGCTGTGAACCCGAATTCTTCACCATTTCACGAAAATTCGAACGTAAAACACCTTACATCCCAGTCCAAGGCAGAGGCCTCCGAACTACCTCTGCACGTCTTCAGTTACAAGAATCTACAGCCCATTTAGCATCGTCTGAAGCATCATCTTCGATGCTCGCTACAGAAACACCGTTACCAGACTCCCCTCGTAGTCCCATTCCTGGGTCTTTCATTGAATCTCCCACATCCCCGTTCCCCAAAGAACTAGACATTTCGGCAAGAGAGAACTTGTCGTTTTCGGAGCCAGAATACAATGAAGAAACAGAAGTTACCGCTGAACTCTTTGGTTCAAACTACGGAACAGCCCCCGGCACCCCTTATTCCGGACCCGCATTTGGAGGCTACCACGTAGAATCCACCTCGTTCACCGATTATCGACAAGAAGAATCTGTCGAATCTAGCGACGAATTAGTACCAGATTCCGCTACCACCATAAACTTTGATATCAAGGACGAGTCCTTCAAACAAAGTCTACCTTTTGATCCACCGGCAGAGGCTTCCACCTCTTATTTTCCCATTTTCCCCATTTTACCATCAGTCAATCTGAATCAACAACCAGCACAACCACCCGTTCAGCCTCCAGTTCAACCGCCCGTACCACCAGTAGCCATGGCCGCAGCATCTATGCCGTTCCGAAAGGAGAAGAGCGCTCCAAATATCATTGACGAAGTCAGTCCTGGATGCGAATTGATGCGTTATATCAGTGATATCGAAGGCCTCTTTACCCGTCATTCCATAAACGCAAACGCCGATAAAAAGAAGTGGTTTATCTATTATCCTGGTCTCGTCATCTCCGAATTTTGGGAGAGCTTGCCCGAGTATAGCGACGCCGGCAAAACCTACGAAAATTTCAAGGATGCCGTAGTTGCTCAGTATCCAGATGCTAGCACCACTCGTAAATACGAGAGACACGATCTCAAGCGCGTCATTGGGAAATACATGCGAGAAGTCGATAATCTCGCAGACCTAGGAGCGTTTTATCGAGAATTCTACCCCAAAGTAAAACACCTAGTCACCAATAGCCGTTTGTCTAACCACGAGACCGGCAATATGTTCAGCAAGGGCTTTCCTAATCACGTTTGGGACGCCATTGCTCGTCGACTCCAGATCAAATTACCAGACCATCATCCAGCAGATCCTTACGACCTCGCCAATATTTATGCAGCCGCTCAGTTCATTTTGCAAGGCACAAATAAAGGCGAAAGCACTCTTAGCAGCATGCCCACGCATAGTTTTCGCGACGCTGCACCAGCTAGACCCTCCGAGATACCGTATCCCGTCCCAGTTCCCCAGCCTCAGTCTACAGTTCGCGTTAAAGAAGAACCTGTGGAACCACAAGTTAAAATGGAGCATATCAATCAGCTCATTAAGCTTGGGGAGACGTTATTGCAGTTGAACTCAAACGACCGATTTCAGAGAGCTCAGCAACGATCGTTCCGGTCCGGTCCTCCACAGCAGAGTAGCTACGCAAATACGGCAACTGGCCAAAATTGCAGCTTCTGCGGAGAAGTCGGGCATTTCATTCGAGAATGTCTCAAAGTTGAGGAGATGATTAAAGAAGGGAAATGCAGGCGCAATATAGATGGGAAGATCGTCCTTTCTACTGGCGCTTGGGTCCCTAGCAATATCCAGGGCACTTGGCTTAAGGATCGCATCGAGGAATGGCACTGTCAGAATCCAGGCCAGACTGGCATCGTTAACCACATGATGAACGCTATTGTCGAGCCAGTTCCATACCTCAGCCAGCAGCGCTCTTCACCAGTTAACGCAGACGCTCAGCCTCAATTACTTAGCACGCCAGTCCCCAGCATTGATGCGCACCAGCGCCTTGAGGCGCTCATTGCCAAATCCAAAGCTATTGGAAAAGAGATCGAAGGCATCAAGCAGCTCATGCATGTTGCCGAAGAAGACTCTTCTAGTCCGATTGCCGCAGACGCCAAGGATACTATGCTACGTCCAGTCGTAGTTGAAGTACCACGCCTTAAATGCGGACCACTCAAGAAGGCAGTTCCCGCAGCAAAAGCGGAGACCGCTGTTCCGCAAGAACCTACGAAGGCAGTGGGTCAACAAACTCGTACTAGTCGGAAGGCCGCTGAAGAAGCCGTGCTTGATGACGAGCAGGAGGTTGCCATACCCAAGATTCTCGATCACTTCGATCATGATCTTACCCCAGACTATGACGGCATGCCCAACTTAATTGAATATTCAGACGATGAAGACGACATTGCCGTACCCCCTCAGACCAAGAAAGACGACGAAATTGCCGCAGCTATCATAGAGTCTTATTCTCCATGTCAATTCGAGAAATCTAAGACTGTAGTCCACGACAATGATCAGAATATTCATTCCAAGTGTCCATCTTACGCGCCACCTGTTACTCTGTGACACGATCCATCCAAGACTGTCACGGCAGGACCCGAGCATGCGCCAACTAAGGAGCGTGTAGCTCAGCTCATCCCTGAAGATATTCATCCATTTGCCACAGCAAAGCCAGCCAATTATGCACCGCCAGCAGTTCGTAATGCGGGTGCAAAGCCAGATATCCGCAAGCGTCCTAAAGACAATGAACCTGCTTATAGGACGCGGGCACCAATAGAAGGTTCGCATGTTGCGCGAGAAGTCTACGAGCGTGCGCTTGACTCCACGATCACATTGTCGCATCAAGAGTTGTATTCCTTATCACCAGCGATCAGGGAAATGATTAAGGAGGATAACACGAAGCGCAAAGTGCCAAATACAGTGGAACAGTTCCAGAAGGAGGTAGCCTTACCGTTTACCGGACCCGAAACCGTAGAGATCACGGTAAAGGCGCCTGAAGACAATGAAAACGGCAAAACTTCCACTCTTTTATACAGTATGCCGGACAATTTCGTACAGACTTTCGAGCAGACCAGTAGCACTCCGAAAGAACCACCAGCAGGATCGTCAATCGTCCCAGACCCATACGAAGCTCGCATCAAGAAAGGGGAGAAGATCAGACCCTTGAAATGCACAGCAGACTCTATTTCATTAAGATCCATCGTTCCTGTGGTGGATCATCAGCTCAAAGTTGAATGCATCATTGATCCCGGATCACAAGTGATCTCCATGTTGGAAGCTGTGTGCTTGCGCTTGGGGTTGATCTATGATCCTACAGTGGTATTGGAAATGCAGTCAGCCAATGGAACTACGAATTATTCCTTGGGTCTAGCACGAAATGTCGCATTTTTGTTTGGAGATATCATGCTATACTTGCAAGTGCACATCATTCGGCAATCTGCCTACGATATCTTGCTCGGCAGACCCTTCGACACGTTAACTCAGAGCATTGTTCGCAATTATTCGGACAAAAACCAGACCATTACCATTCATGATCCGAACACCGGCAAGACCGCCACCATCCCGACGATTCCTCGTGGTCGTCCCCGTATCCTTAACCACATCCCATTTTCTTGGGAAAATTGACTAGAAGAACCCAACGATGATATAGAGGAGATCGCCCTCGTCATTGAATTAGATGCGAATCAAGAACCTAAAATTATTGCCTACGCGGCGTCCACTTCCGAATTTGACTCAGAAAAAGCTTCAACCCAATATTTATCGGCCTGCAACCCTAATAAATTCCCTATCCAATCCACTACGTTTACACAATCACTATGGTCAACCAAAACCGTGTACAGTTCTACCACATATGCCGAATTCTCTTTACCCACCGATCGCGAACAATTGTTACCTTTATACTCTATTCCGACCCAGATTCCTCAAGATTTTTCAGATTTCAGTTCCGTTTCCCAGCCTCAAGATTACATGTATCGTCTATACGGTTCTAATATTATTGGAGATCAATCCTACGAGCCATGGTTCTCTAAGAAAGTTTCGGTTTTCGCAGGCAAGAAGTACAAGCCGGTTGCGTTAAAAACAAAGCCTGTGCTTGCAACCTTGCCTGATAAATTCCGTATCATTCGCAATATTCGTGGAGACCCATTGGCCGGTATACCTACGTTATCTCCAACACCACCCCCTTTCATTCCTACTGAACGTTATACCCAAGAATGCAAAGAGTACATTGACTCCATCCATAATGATGGTTTCCTTTGGCCAGAAGAAATGAAGCTCATGCATCACTTCATGACGGTTCAGGAGAAAGCATTCGCATGGGAGGATTCAGAACGAGGCAGTTTTCGTAAAGATTTCTTCCCTCCGATCGATATCCCAGTCATCAAACACACCCCTTGGGTACTACGAAATATTCCTATTCCTCCAGGCATTTACGCAGAAGTTTGCCGAATGATCAAAACCAAGATTGACGCAGGCGTTTATGAACCTTCAAATTCTTCCTACCGCTCAAGATGGTTTACGGTTTTAAAGAAAGATGGCAAAAGTCTTCGCATAGTTCACAGTCTAGAACCGTTGAACGAAGTTACTATTGCCCATTCTGGATTACCACCGGCAACAGATCCTCTCGCAGAACATTTCGCAGGTCGTGCATGCGGCGCTACTCTAGACTTATTCGTTGGATACGATGAACGTCTATTGGCAGAGTCGTCTCGCGACCTCACCACCTTTCAGACTCCTTATGGAGCACTACGACTCGTTACCTTACCCATGGGTTGGACAAATTCCGTACCAATATTCCATGACGATGTCACCTTCATTCTACAACCCGAAATCCCAGAGTTCACCATTCCTTACATCGATGACGTTCCAGTTCGAGGACCAGAAACTCGATACGAAATCATAGGAGGCTATGAAACCATTCCTCTCAACCACGGCATTCGACGCTTTGTTTGGGAACACTTCCAAAACCTAAACAGGATTGTTCAACGCATGAAATATTGTGGAGGAACGTTTTCAGGCAAGAAAGCCTACCTCTGTTGCGCAGAGATTACCGTGTTAGGTCATAGATGCACATATTCTGGCCGACTACCTCTCGAAAGTATTGTCTCTTCGATACTCCGATGGGGACCTTGTATTGACGTCTCGGACGCGCGTGCCTTCATTGGTACCATTGGAGTCCTACGAATATTCATCGATAATTTCGCAACCCGAGCTCTACCCATTACCAAGTTATTCAGAAAAGATGTTCCTTTCAAATTCGAATCAGCAGAGATTGCCGCACAAGAAGATCTTAAAGACGCAGTTAGAATCAGCCCGGCATTAAGGCCGCTCAGTTACACGTCAACCGGAGCTGTTATACTTGCCGTTGACACAGGACCTGCCGCAGTTGGATATTATCTAGCACAGTGCGACCCTGTTGATCCAAAGATTCGATACTTCGCTAGATTCGGTTCAATCACTCTTAATGAACGCGAGTGCGGATACTCTCAAGCCAAGAAAGAGATATTTGGACTCTACTGAGCCTTAGGAGATTGCAAAATTTATCTTATCGGTCTTCCTATGTTTATTGTTGAAGTTGACGCGAGTGCTATCAAGGGAATGCTCAAGAACCCTGATATCGCACCCTCAGCAGCAGTTAACCGATGGATTATCGGCATTCTATCTTTTCATTTCGTTCTAGTCCATGTACCAGGCTCTAAGCATGGTCCAGATGGATTATCGCGACACCCACCCCAACTAGGAGATCCTCCCCTGCCCAAAGACGGCATGGAAGACTTCTTACACACTCATTACGGGCTTATGCACTTTATTAATTCAACTTTGCCTACGGTTAATTTGCCAATCAAGTTAATTCAAGTTCTCCAACAAGAAGTTGCCGTAGATTCCACGAAAACCATTCCTTACTCAGAAGTTCCTCGTACCACAAAGCAACAATGTTTAGATGAACGGCTAACGCACCTATTGCCGTGGCATCTATATCTCAAGAGACCTGCAGGATTCGACAATATTGCATACGCGAAATTCATGAAATATGCCGTTCATTTCTTCGAGAGACAAGGAAAGCTATGGCGCAAAAACGTAGATGGGAGACATCAGCTCGTCTTGTTCCCCAAACGTCGCATTCAAGTGATGACGTCTTGCCACGATGACGTTGCTCACAAGGGCTTCTATGTGATGCACGCGCTAATCAAGGAACGTTATTGGTGGCCTGATATGAAGTATGATATTTCCTGGTTTGTAAGGACGTGTCATCTCTGCCAAATCCGTCAAACCCGACAAATATATATCCCGCCTACCGTCGCACTTCCCGCTCCTTTGTTTTCCAAAATGTATATGGACACCATGATCATGCCAGTTTCAGGACAATACCATTATATCGTCCAAGGCAGATGTTCGCTCAGTCATTATCCAGAATTTCGTTGCCTGCGCAAAGAAACAGCACAAACACTAGGAGAATGGATTTTCGAGGATATTCTTTGCAGATGGGGATCCTTAGTCGAGATCGTCACTGACAACGGATCCGCCTTTGTTGCCGCAATCAATTATCTGAGCAAGAAATACCATATCAATCATATTCGCATTTCAGGTTACAACTCCAGAGCTAATGGGATTGCTGAAAGACCACACTTCAACGTCTGTCAAGGACTGTTTAAGGCGTCTGATGGTGATCAAAAGAAGTGGAGTCAAAACGCCTATTCAGTATTTTGGGCGGACCGAATAACGATCAGAAAATGTATGGGTTGTTCACCGTATTTTGCCGCAACCGGGATGGAGCCCCTTCTTCCAATGGACATAGTCGAATCTACATGGTTGATGCCGCCACCAGACAATATCGTCAGTACTACGTCATTAATTGCACGACGAGCTATCAGTCTTCAAAAACGTTCTCAAGATCTCGAGTGTTTGAAGTCTAAAGTCTACGAAGCCAGGAGAAATGCCGCAGTTAAATTCGAGAAGGAGCGCATAATGAAGCGGAACTTGCTTGATTTTCACTCGGGATGTTGGCGAAAACCAAAAATTTTATATAAATAATTGGGCTCCATTTTGGAGGCCCCTACACATTCATTCATAGCTAATTATTCTGACCGGTATATCCATACCAGTCCCCCGACTCTCTTTCAAAATATACCCCTGCGAAATTGTCCGTACAAATTGAATACAACCACCTAGGCGACCACGGCAACTCTAGTAACGACCACGACGACTGGAGCCCGCCTTGCTCTGCCAGTTTCCTCCATAGTTACCGGGGACACCGTCCTGGTACTCGACGGATGCCTGGGGAGGCGGAGTCCAGCCGCCTTTAGAAGGACAGTTAGCTTCACCACAACTGCCCCATCCACGGCAAGTACAAAGAGCTGGAACAGGGTCTGGAAACTCTATGTTAGAATCGCAGTTATGATGGTCGCAACCCCACCCAGCACATTCCTTAATGTACTGGGCGGCCTCGGCTTTACCTTTACCCTTCCTATCATCCTTCTTGCCCTTGTTCTTCGACTGGTTCTTCTTACCATGGCCACGACCCGAGCGATGGTGCTTATTCCTCCACCAAGGGACATAGGTTTTGCGAGAAGAAGACGTAGCGTGATTGCCGGTCCTCATCTTGGCCGCAGTACTAGCCTCCGCTTCCTCTTGAGCGTGCGTCTCATCAAGTTTAACCGTAACAAGACGGTAATGTTGAACAAGGATGTGACGAAGCTTTAGGTTCAAATAGAGATCGAGAGTATTGGACTCCAACTGCTGGTAGTAAGCCTCCTTCATATTCACCAAAGAAGCTATGGACTCGGGTCCATGAGGAGCAAACTGTTGGAAGTTCGCCCCAACATAGGCCTTCGCGTTGTCGACAATCGATTCAGTATGAGGATCATCGCCAAGGACGCCCGAAATTTCTGTAAAACACATGGAATTAGTGACTGCAGGCCAGAAAAAGCGGAAGACAAGAACTTACTAGCTCCATAAGGGTCGGTGTCGATGAGTTCATCAATAATGTCAAGGATATCTTGATCATCCTCTGGGTGGGGATCCTTGAATGGCATCAAAAGGATTTGCCGGTCAGGAAGGCCTCCGATGCAGTGGCGAGTCACGGATTTATGACAAGCATGACAGACCGAAGACAGCCCGGCAAAAGTACATTCGGTGCCAGCAAGAATGCAAGGCCCGCAAGGACGAACAGCCTTAGATTCACGTCAATGCGAAAGAGAACGTGGATTTAAAAAGAAAATGTACCTTGGCAGATCGAGCAGGGCATCAATGAGCGGGATGACTAGGAGTGCCCGAGCAATAGGCACAGAACGTGTTGCCGTACTGGAGGTCAGCCTTGTTGAAAGAGCGGCGATACAGATCAGTGATCTTCTCGCCAATCTGAACGGCATCCTTGAGGGTACCTTCTTTTTTGGCAAACTGCTCAATGAAGGCACTGGAAGGAGCGACAACCGGAGATGGCATCTAGATCATACCAAGTCAAATTAACGTGATGCTATGGCTTTAATTGATTCAAAGCACGTACCACCCAATCTGCAGAAGAGACCGTAGAAGGAGACACGGCACGAGTTTCCCTAGTAGGAGTTTCCTCCTCCAATACCAAGTCGGCACCCTGAGAGGCAGAAGCAGACATGGCGTCCGAAGACAAAGGCGTGGTCTGAACTTCCTTCGAAGGAGCGACATTGGGAGTGAAAGGAGCAGACGACATTTGGATATCGTCGTCGATACGGTAACGCAAGGGAGGAAGGACCTCCAGAGTGTCCAAGATTTGGCTGCCAGAGATGGAGTACCTTCCACCGACAGAAAACTTGAGACAGTCAGACTCGATCTTGAGCATGGTGTCCCAAGTTTCGTGGAAGTTGAACTTAGAGACGCAGCCATCGACAACAGCTTCGAACATCTTAAAGAAATCTTCCTTGAGAGCGGAAGGATAGTAAGCCTCAATAAGGCACTATGCATGTTTATCAGCGCACAAAAATTTGTACAAGATCACGACAATCTACCTTGACATGCGCCGCCTCATCAAAATAAGTGGTGCGACGTAACAACAGCGCGTTAGGTTCAAGAACGTCATGCAAAACAGCGTCAGCACGCTTGACAAGAGAGATGAGAGAAGGAGTAGCTTGAGCAGCAAAAGTAAACATGGCAATTCAGTAAAATGCGATGATTCTGAGGACACAACGACGAGAAAACGTTCCCTTTTATACAAAAACTCGAAGATAACTCACCTCTTCGCATTCACACGAGAATTCCTATCGGGCTTCGATCATACGATCGACGGAACGCAGCACGGAATTCCAACCACATGCTTGCAACTTTCAAAACTCAGTGGCATTCACTTTCAAATTGCAAGAGTTCGAACCTCGGTTTAAATCTTTTCAGCCATGGCCGGCAAAGATTTAAAAAGTTTAGGGGGGAGAGACATGGTCCCCATGTTGTTCATAGGACGAAAACACGCGTTCTTTTTAACACGACATTTTCGCGCAAAAAGTAACGAAATCATGAAAGAAATGACCTTTCAATCTATGAAATATCACACGAAAAACTACGAAAATATCATTTCTAATGACAAAAATACCACGCTCCACCACCAATTTGACTATACACAATGGAGATATCACCAAAATCATACTTCAGTAACGAAAACTCATGACCAGTAACGCGAAACACAACGAATCCAAAGGCCAACGGCTCAGAGCCACGGCCATCCACATTCCTTACCATTTCAATTTCACGGCAATTCGGACTTAGAGAAATTATTTCAAGGAACAGCCCAAGGCGGACAATCACGTGAATCTTAGCACGTGAGCCCCAGCGGCTGAAAATTCTCTAAGTCCAAATTCACCAAAAATCACTCCAAAATCACACAAAAATTGCAAGAAAATACGACTTTATTTATTTATACCCTCATTGGGGCGGCTACATGCAAAATACGAAATATATGTGCCCGTAGGCGCGCGTTACGAATCAATATATAAAAGGTTCAAAATATTTGGAGTCAGGCCCCAAGAAACGACGACAGCTGACAACCAAGACCTCAGTTCCCGCAGTTCAACCAGACTTGTGCTTTCGCTTCTTGGAAGAACCAGCAACACCTTCAGCAACGTCTTCTGGAGCTTCATCCTCATCATCTTCGTCGCTTCCAGCACCATCTTCAGCGTCACCATCAAAATTGGCACACTTGCGAAGGCGCCCGGCTTGAACTCGAAGACCATTCAGTTGGGATAAGACGTTGATACCAGCCATGTAGTTGACAATGCTGTCCTCAATAGCATTGGCGTGCTGAGCAAGGGTGTCGAGAGCCCCCTCGAAAGCATTCAGAGTTCCTAGAAAATACATCAGGACAGAGACAACAAAGAAGAACAGGAAAACATACGATAGGACTTGGGACGATAATGGTCAATAGGATTAAGGGCAGGGACGCCGTTTACCTTGCAAGGCAACTTGGCATAATGGCAACGCACGCAAATGACCGTATTGGTCAAAAACTTGCAGCAGTGCATTCCCAGGCGTCGGCAGTGGTCACAACACTCGGTGTACTAAAAACATCAAGTCAACTGCTGGATAACGAAAAATGGGATGTTACTTACGCGTTCCCCAACAAAAGGAGCGACGTCCTTATTCCAATAATGGCCATCCACCTTCACAAAAGCACCAAAGTCCTCCTTGACTTCGAGGACACCAATACTTTTAAGGCCGTTCTCGACAGCCTTTGCAGTGGAAGGGACTTTCTCGCCAAAGCCTCCACCACTGATGCCCAAAGTAACCATTGGCGGTTTAGCAGGACTGGGTCCGTGCTTACGGACGGCGGGAGTAGCAAGAACGACTAACAAAGAGAATTAATTGTCGAACGAAAACGCCAAAGGATTACATACCTTTATCATCAGCAGTCTTAGTATCTTTGGACTTCAATTTCTTGGTAGCCGGTTTCTTGACATTCGAAGCGCCATCATCGTCGTCACGAGTACGTTTGAGGGAGACGGAGGGATCTGTCGCCTTATCCTTGCCTTTCGTGTCCTTCCTTTTCTTCCTCGAATCCGACTTAGATCCTTGGTTGACCTTGAGGTACGCGGCAGTAGGATTCAAAGTAGAAACATGAGGATGAGCAGAACGGCGCAGATTTGGTTCTTGAGGGACAGAACGCCTAGGAAGGAAAATTGTAGGGTAAGGATTGAGATCACCGGTAACGTCGTCAAACACGAACTGTATTCGTGGTTTTTGAAGGCATCGAGCTGTGGTAGGGATAGGACTTGAATCCCCATCAGAATCAGCATCGGCAGCTGTCCCGCCATTACCGTCTTCACCCTTGGTACCTTCAACTTTGTCATCATTCTGAGGACAGGCATCTCCCTCGTCGTCTGTCCCAGGGAGAAATAAGGGATCACGAGCGGACAAAGGAAGGACGACGCTACCTTCTTGACCAGGATTAGGACCAGGTGCGGCAGAAGAACGAGTAGCCGCTAAGAAAAACCTGAAGTCAGCATGGAATTGAATAACCGGTAGGGGAAAACGTACCATTCACCGTCAACAGCTGTGACGACGACGACTTGGCAGACGCCTCAGGCCCTGCAGGAGGACCAAACCTGAATGTTCGAGGTTTCTGATGAAGAGGAGAAGTCGGATCAGGAGGGAAAGAGACGCCGAAACTGGTGGGACTTGGAAGAGAAATATCAGTTAAAGAAAACGCAGTCCAGGCAGGAGAACCCCACCCAGAGTCGCTATTAACAGCCTGAAGGGAAGCATTGGTTTTAGCCGTGGCAGAATTAGCCGCAGGCTTGGACTTCGTGGTAGGAGCTGTTCCAGGCTGTTTCACCTGGGAAGTAGACACGACAGTTTGTTGTTGTGTTCCAGGAGCCTTGTCAACAGGAGGCAGGGCAAGCTGCATCCTAGGCACCGGGGTATTCAAAGAGCTTCCAACGGTTTGATCACGCGGAGGAGGCGCGCGATTTGGCGTATTTGGCCCAATAACTTGTGTCTGAGGAAGGGGCAGAATTGGAGTCGCATGTCTCGAAGGCGCAGGCAAGGGAGTCGGTGTTCCAACTCGAGAACCTGGAACAACCGCATCTTGACGTGACTGCGAAGGCAAAACCGTTGCCTTGGAACGTTTAGACGTAGCACAACGAGCAGGCAAAGGCACTACGTCAAGGTCGTAATCAAGCTAAAGAGGATCAGTCAGAAGGGAGTAAAGAAGCACTAGCCAGCAAACGCACCGCGCGTTCAACCAAATCATTGAATTCTGTACGTGCAAAAGCCACTAAATCCATGGAAAGATCGGGCACTCGGGTTATCAAACTGTACTCCAACTTGTACCAGGCTTTGCTAGTAACTCCCGCCGCCGACCAGTACTTCTCACAAGTTGACAAATGACTAACGGCGTCGATAAGCCAGGTGTCCATCCTCGGAGAATCCCAAGTAGGGTTACGAAAGTCCTCCAGGAGGTCTTCAATCGCGACGGCGGCAGCATTGTACATGTCCTGAGCCTGGACGAGGGCGAACTCTTGAGGATCAGTAGGTTCAGCCATGGAACGGAGACGAAGAGTCAGTCGGGCGTCGGATAGCCTGACCAGCGTTGAACACCGGTGAAGCGTGCGAGGGACGAAGGAAGCGACACTGAAAAGCCTTCGGTAAAACCAAAGGAATTTGTCAGTACGTGTCAAAAGTGGAAGGATCCATCTGTGTAACAGATGGTGTCCCCTAGAGAAAGCTCACCTCCAAAGACAAAGGAGGAAGAGCGTCTTTGTGAGGAAAGACGACGAACACAAGAGCAAAGAGAAAGAGGATGAGTATGCAAGTAGAGGGGAACGAGAGGGCGAAGTGAAAACAAAGCAAGAGAACGGAATGGAAAAATTTCTCTAAGTTCAATTCATCATGCGGCAAAAGAAGGCCTCCATCCCCTTCACGCATCACAGAAGATTCCGTGGTGAAACGAGAAGACATATGGCGCTTCCGTGCCTATATAAACAGCAATTAACGGTGTCTATCTTTAGATCACCGACGCATCTATAGCAATTCGACCACCAATATCAGATAGATCATACAGCCACCACATCATCTCCTGGCAACAGAGCCCAAAACCCTGACTTCTCATGGGAATACGGCTACTCATACATCAGTCTTATGTTCCCGAGTAACATAATAAAAGTTTAGGGGGGATGATGAGCCTCTAGGCTCTGTACACTCAGAATTCGCGGATTTACACTGCTAACTAACGTTGCCGTCCCTTCAACGGCCTTTCAGTAAACCAATAATTCCACACATGGCAATACCACCTTCACCCTACGGCAATCACTCCTTGCGCGCTTTGTTATCCATCCCATCTCGCTACGCATCATAATTGCCGTATTTCATCACGGCAAGGCACCGTTGATCGACCATCATCCTAATACGGGACCGTCGCATCACTCAGAAGCAACTAGTTGACGCGCCCATCAATCACTTAATGAAATGACGTGATTGACGCGAGTACCCTCCCAGCTACGATAATTGCAGCTATGGCAACTACAGACCGTGTTTACTAAGGCTGTTACACTGCCAAGACCTCAAGAAAACGTAGACCCATACGCACTCTTCAGCACCACGGCTATCGTCCAGAAATCCGCAGCTAAACAGCACCCAACAATCCGTGCATCGCTCAATAGAACCATATGGTTTCCGTCCAAATACGGCAATGTCGACAAGTTGCTGTTACTTTGGAAGTCCAAAAACCATACGTCGACGACGATTTTACTAAGCTAAAGGCCTTACAATCTTACCGAGCCTCGCATATATACTCTATTTATAATTTCGTACTTTCAGTATAAAAACTAGTTAGAAAAACGTAGCTAGGAGGTTCACCTCCTGTTGACCCCAGACTACGTCAATTATCTTCACACTCTAGTCTATTGCCAGTAAACAACGTCTATTCACCGTTCTATGGCAATATATCGTTTGCACCAGCATATTCTTGATTGCACGTCGACTCTTGAGCTCATCAGAGTTATTCCACGGTTCTTAACTGTGAAGAGTCCTTCCACACTCGCTCTTCGTGCTTAACACTATTGGTACATGCTCATATTGTGCCAATATGTGATCGCCGCGCCATACCTCGCCCTCGTTATCTTTTATAGGCCGTCATCATTTCACTTTCACACCATTGGAGTTTTTACCGTTTCTCTTTCGCCATTGTTATCGTTGCCCACTTGGGTAGTCTCAGAGCAGACTTAGGATCAGTTTCAGCCAGTTTTCGTATAGTATCAGTCCCTCGAGTGGACTTGAAGGTTAGTTTGACATAGGATAGGATCGTTTCAGTACCAGACAAGTTTCGACATCGACTCAGCACCATCGCATCGTATAGGACCAGTATCGCCACCAGTTTTCGTAGTCCCACGTTTTCTTTTGCCAGCCCACTCCCAGCACCTCGTTCCACGTTTATTTCGCCACTCGCAGCTCCCCACGCCATTTTCTCATTACCTCGCTCACCCATAGACTATTGCCAACTGTTTAGTCTACTCTCCATTGTTCACCCCGCTCCGATTACCGTTGAGCGACATTTTCTAGTCTCGCAGCGCGTTTTCGCATACGAATTCATGGTATTCACGTCATACCCGTTTTCGTACCCTCTCATTTCGAGAGATCCCTACCGGCTTGAAGCCATAGCATTTAGTACTCGACTACCAAGCAGTACTACTTCGCAGACTTAAAGTCGCAGTGTATTCTTGTGTATAGAGGAATTGTTCTACTGCACGGAGGTGCCTCGAACCACTCGCACACATGATCGCCTTGATTGCCGTGCCACTACGTTAATTATCCAATCTCATTTTGAGTTGGTGTTGCCGTTGCCACGGAAGTCTAGGCTCATCAACGTACCTTCTCCCCCTTGTGCAGGCAATCTCTACTCAGATGCCCCTTCTTGTCGCATCGGAAACAGTGCCCTTTGCTGCGCTGCTTCTGCTTCTTCGCGTTGATCTGCATGGGCTCTCCTTGGCCACTGTATGTCGTTCCCTTCTTGGTCACCCATCGTCCCCCCGAGTCACAGCCTCCGCTCTCACCAGTCACTTTGCCCGTCGAGGAACTTGTCACGCCACCTGTAGTGTTTTTGTTACTACTGGTGGCGGTAAGTTGCTTCTGGTTCCCCGGCTTCTTGTTGTGGCATGCCTCAATGTTGTGTGCCTGGTTGTAGGCGTAATTGCGCTGCCATTCCTCATACATGACAAGGATATGCTCCTTCCACTCGTCGTAATTGGTGGGAATCCCAATTCCGATATTGGCGATGATGGAGGTATAACTTGTAGGAACCCCCCGTCGTATGGCGGTGACCATCTGCCCCCTGGTGTCCATGTCATCTCGTCTCCCAGCTAGCTTCGCTTCTCATTCGAGCTTCTGGAAGTAGACGGTGGCAGCATCTGTTCCCATCTTCAGCTCCCGCATTTGTCTCTTGTGGACCTCCTTGATGGTGGGGTCCTGGAATTGCACCTTGAACTCCCATACAAAGTCCTCCCAATGAGGATATCGGAATCAGGGTCTGTCAGGGTCTCGGTGGTCATTGACCCAATAGGTCTCCTGGTGATGAGTCCACCAGTTGCGTGCACGTTCCTGGAAGTGGGAGGTCATGAAGATTACCATGAGGGATGAAATCCCTCGGAATTGGTGGCAGAACATCTCAAAGTAGGTGTTGCAATCGCTGGTGAACCAATCCATATTGTCGTGGTCCCCTTTGAACAGTTGGGGGGTCTTCATGAGGATGGGTTTGACCCCAAGGAAGGCTGGTTTGTCATTGGCATCCCAGCTTCCTATGGGTTCTTGCCCCGGTGGCGTTGATGAGCCTAGACTTCCGTGGCAATGGCAACACCAACTCAAAATGAGATTGGACAAGTTAATGTAGTAGCATGGCAATCAAGGCAATCGTGTCTGCGAGTGGTTCGAGGCACCTCCATGCAGTAGAACAATTCCTCTGTATGCAAGAATACACTGCGACTTTAAGTCTGCAAAGTAGTACTGCTTGGTAGTCAAGTACTAGATGCTAAGGCTATAAGCCGGTAGGGTTCTCTTGGGATGAGAGGGAACGGAAGCAGGTATGACGTGTATACCATGGATCCGTATGCGAAAACACGAGACGAGACTAGAAAATGTTGTGCGACGATAATCTGGGCGGGGTGAATGACGGGAGATAGACTAAATGGTTGACAATAGTCTATGAGTGAACGAGTCAATGGGAAAACAGAGTGGGGACTGTGTGTGGTGAGAGAAAACATTGAATGAGGTGCTGAGAGTGGAATGGCGAGGGAAAATGTGGAACTACAAAAACTGGCGATAATACTGGTCCTATACGATGCAAGGGTGCTGAGTTGGTGTCAAAACTTGTCTGGTACTGAAACGATCCTATCCTATGTCAAATTAACCTTCAAGTCCACTTGAGGGACTGTCCTATACTGATGCGATACGAAAACTTGCTGATACTGATCCTAAGTCTACTCGGAGACTACCCAAGTGGGCGATGATAACAATGGTGAAAGTGAAACTGTAAAAACTCCAATGGTGTGAAAGTGAAATGATGATGGCCTTGTAAAAGATAGTGGGGACAAGGTATGGCGCGGCGATCATGTATTGGCACAATATGAGCGTGTACCAATAGTGTTAAGCACGAAGAGTGGGTGTGGAAGGACTCTTCACAGTTAAGAACCGTGGAATAACTCTGGTGAGTTTAAGAGTTGACGTGCAATCAAGATTATGCTGGGGTAAACAGTATATTGCTGTAGGACAGTGAATAGATGTAGTTTGCTGGCAATAATTGACATAGTGCACTGAGATAGACTGCGATCGACTGGTCATAAACTGGTGATAAAACTGACTACCTACCTTTTTCTAGCTAGTTTTTATACTACAAGTACAAATTTATAAATAGTGTAAATATGAGCGATTTAGTAAGGCTGGAAGGCTGTAGCTTAGTAAAATCGTAGTGAACATATGGTCCTTTTGCCTTCGAAAGTAACAGCAAGTCATCGACATTGCCGTGTTCGGACTGAAGCCATATGGTCTTACTGAGCGACGAGCGGATCAACAAGTGCTGTTTAGCTGCAGATTTCTAGGCGATAGTCATCGTGCTGAGGAGTATGCATGGGGGTATGTTTTCTCGAGGCCTTGGCATTGTAACAGCCTTAGTAAACATGGTCTGTAGTTGCTGTAGCTGCAATTATCGTAGCTGAGAGGGTACTCGCATCAATCATGTCATTTCATTAAGTGATCGATGGGTGCATCAACTAGTTGCTTCTGAGTGATGCGACAATTCTGTATTTGGATGATGGTCAATCAACGGTGCCTTGCTGTGATGAAATACGGCAATTATGATGCGTAGCAAGATGGGATGGATAACAAAGCGTGTAAGGAGTGATTGCCATAGGGTAAAAGTGGTATTGCCGTATGTAGATTTATTGGTTTACTGAAAGGCCGTTGAAGGGATGGCAATGTTAATTAGCAGGGAAAATCTGCGAATTCTGAGCGTACAGGGCCTGGAGGCTCATCAGCGTCCATCCAGGCAGTCTTGGGACCGAGTATTGGTCGGGGTCTGGGCGGTAGGGAGCTCCTCCTGGTTGTCCCCTTAGTCTTTGTCGCAGCTCAAGTAGTTCGTCTCAGAGCTGGATGTTTTTGTTGTGCAACTGCGCCATTTGCTAGGTGAGTTGATCCATCCTTTCTGCTGCTGTGGGCCCGATTGGTGCCTTGGGTCCACCCCATCCTTCGTTCATTCCTTCTACTCCTGCCCCTGCCATTAGTCTGCTTGTTGTCAGGCCCTGATATCCCGATTGTTGTGGGTTTCGTTGGGGCGGCGAATCTGGTAGGGACATCGGGGGTCCTACATAGAAGTCAGGGACGTCCTCCGCATGTTGCGAGGGGACAAATCCTGGTCTGAACATTCCCTCATCAAAGGGGAAGTTCTCCCAGCCAGGTGTGGTCAAGGATGGCGAGGGCATTGAGGTCGGCTTCCAGCCTGACCTGCTCTGAATCGGTTCTGGGGCATACCCTGTCTCGTATGTGATTCCCTGCTGATGGAGAGAATAGGGACCGGTCTCAGTTTGCGTGTATGCTAGCCGCAATCCCTGGGGTCCAGCTGTCATAGAAGATCCCCTCGCTATTTAATTGGCCCAGGGGTTCGTCCCCTTGCTTGGTGGTGAGGTAGTAGTCCATATGGACTTGGGGGTATTGGTTGTGGGGCCATCCGGCCTGTCAGTCAAAGTCCTGCTGCCTAAGTTCCCAGGCGGCTGTTTGGTGGGGCCTGAATATGGCCCTGTCAGTGTTGGTGAGTTCCAGCCACTCGTAATCCCCTCCATGTGGGTTGAGGGGGTCGCTGTCCCTTCTTTGGCGGTCTGGGTCAACAAAGAGGTCGAGTTCCCACTCCGATTTGTCAGAGTCGGAGTCGGTATCCTCCTCTGGCCATGGGTCAAACTGTCATGGGGGTCTGGTGGGGAAGGGTATCGTGTTGGGCTCATCAGTGGGTGGGAATGGAAGAGCCCCTGTAGGTTCTGGGTGTCGGGGTCAGGAGCGGGGTAATTCCTTGGCCATTGATACCCAATAGGGGGGAATTCTGGGCTCTGGTTCGGGTTCGTCGGCAGCTGGTACTGGTTGCTCCCACTCACGTAAGAGTGGGGGTAGGTTCTGCTCAAACCAGGCTGCAATGGCAGCCTGGTTGTGTTCATTGATGTATGGGATTCCCCCCTTGTTCTCTGGGAACGCGGGTCCTCATCACGCAGGCTGTAGGTATGGCTGTGTTGGAAGGGGTTCCTGGGTGGGGATGGGGGGTCTCCATACCCTGCTGGGGCCCAGGGTCAGGCTTCGTTGGATATCCTCCCGACTTGAGAGGTATTCGTCAGAGGAGGAGACCCAAATGGTGGTGGTCCTCCTATGGGCATGGGTGTGAATCGTTGAGCGGCCAGATGCCATATCCGTCCTGCCCACTGTTTGTCGGGGTTCAGTGGTGTGGGGGTCAACATAGTGTCAAGGGAAAGGGGCGGTTCTAAAGTTGGTTCTTGGGATTTTTGGTAGAAGAATCCCAGCTCTGGTGAGGATGTTTCAGACTTCCTCGATGTACGCGATGGTGAGTAAGACGGTGAGGAAATGAGTGTTGCAAGGGCAATCGTGATGCCAATGCTGATGGTCTGGGTTGGGGTGAGGTCAGTGATCATTTGCATTGTTGTTGAATCATTAGGATGTCCTCCCAGAGAGCAAGAATGGAGTAGACAATCACCTTCAAGAGTATGAAGATGATTACATCAGATAAGACACTTTGTTCTTCCTCCGGGGGCTCTATCTTCAGTGTCGGGGAAATAGTCATTGATTCTCTCTGTAGATGCAGATGAGAAGTTCTATGAGGAGAACGGTGAGGTTGTTGAAGAGGACTACATCGTCCTCAGTCGGTGTTGGTGGTGGGGTAGGTGGTGCCATCATGGATGGTGAGAGAGGGTTCTGGTCATATGATGTGGGACAGGATGTAGTGGTGTGGGAGAATGGGTGGTTGCTCTTCTTCTTCTGTTTGGTAGATGAGACAGCAAAGAAAGAAGAGTAACAAAATTAGCACCGCACTAAAGAATGCAGCGAGGATGATGATGGCGATCATGTGGGGTGTCTGGGAAGGGTTGGTCTCTTGTATGGCTAGCATACAAGGAGAGGTAGAAAGCTTTGAGCTAATTGTTAGGCCCAGACTTGAGTATAACAAATGAGTGAAAACTAAAGGGCTGTATTGCGTTTGTACAATCACCCAAGAGTTGTGTTGTTGCTATAGCGAGGCAGTATAACACTTAGTCATGAGATGAGAGGTAAAGTCTGGTATATATAAACTTAGCTCAAAGCTAGGGTTACAGGATGTAAGACTAGCTACTTATATACAATTCATCTGGTTCTAAATATAGATATGTCTGTGTGTCAAGTCGTGCATAAACCTGTCAGTAGCCATGCGGTCGCAGTAGAAATGCTGAAGTCGTACGATATGGTGGAGGCAACTGGTCCAGGAGCTGACAGATAAGATCAAGATTAGTGAAGTGCCAAAGATAAGATAGGCACTGAAGATAAGATAAGGAAAAATTGTAACAGTTGTTGTCTTCATCATTGTCATTATCACCTGATTCATCGCCCTCATTGGTGACTGGAAGAGGTTCCATAGGTGTCCCAAACTTGTGAAAAATATCTCCTGCTAACTTCAAAAATTGCTTGCCAGTAGACTTGGACTTCACAAACTCTTCCAGGCTTCCACACTTGACTTTCCAGGTGTTCAAAACAAGACCATTGAGGATTTGATCATAGGCTGCTGATATGGTGTGGAAATCTGGTTTATCTCCTGCAAGGCATTTCTTCTTGAGAAGAACAAAGTAATAAGATAAACTCCCAAGCTCTTTCATTGAGCCATAGTGTTTCTGCTGGATAGCCCACTTGTAGTTCATATTCATATGAAATTTTCCAACATAGGTTTGGAAAGGATCTCAATGATCCCAAGCTGTCAGATCACCCAGTTGCTCCAATTGACATGTTCGAACCCAACTGAGAGTTAGTTGATCAGCATAATGTGGAATTGACATGTCATTGAGTGAGTTTGGATCACATTGCATCTGGTCAAGATAAGCATTGTCATGGACATGAAGATTTCCCTCGACAGTCACTTCTTCAATCATTGCCATGTGTAAAGGATAGAATTTGGTTTTAGATGTAGAAGAGAGCTGATGGCAATGTTTGTACTGAACGACAGTGTTACTTTTGAGGTACAAGAAGTTCTGCATGTATTTCATGAGGATATTCACAATGGTGACTTGGGTCTGGTGCAAGTATGAAGACATGTGGTCTGAAGATGACCATATCTCAGTAAGAGTCATGTCTCTCAAAGCCTTCAGATGCTTTAGGATGGGATCAAGAAGGAGATAATTTGGCTCCTTGATGCCTTGTAATTTGTAGAGAACTGTGAATGTGCTGGATTGGACTTTGCTCATTCCATTCAGTGTCTGTTCCACAAATATTGATGACATTGCATTATAGTTGTCATAGGCATTAGAATGAAATTTGCAAGAGATAGTGGTTGCCTCAGTAATAGCTCCATTACCGAGTGAATGTATGATATTTTGTATGGTAGGGTATGATACAGAAAGACTCGCATGGTTGAGGAATTTGATCATTTGACGGGAGGTGCCAGTTGCAGAAGCAAAGAGTCCTAGTATAATTTGAAGCTTGCTGCAGGACTGGGATTGTAGATGGAGAATTTGAGCTGTTATGATGTTGCAACCCTTTGGAGACAATCAGAATCAGTCTATCAATATAATTATCCAAGATGTACAAGATGTGGATTTTGTTGGCAATTCTTTTCTGCGGCTGTCTTGCTCTCCATTGTGGCCTTCCAGATTCTGTTCCATTTTGGCATGTGGATCTGTGCTTTCTTCATCTTCTCGCCAAACGCCCAGGTCATAGCAAATTCTGGCATTGCTTGGTTGGAGTACATGAGGAATTGGCATTTAGCTCTGTCAAACTTGTCATAGACTCTATCCGCCACCAGATCAAATGCTTTAGACTCCATCCAAGCCTCCATATGCAGCCTAATCTGGTCATGATCCCAGAGCACATCCAGAAGCTCAGGGATAAGCTGTGAGTTCGCTTGATACAACCCTTGCTTGTATGAGAAGAACTCTTCATCATTCACAAGAGTCTTGAGAAAATCAACAGGATTCAGAGATATCAAGGTGAGGTATTCCTTTGTGAGTGACATCTTCTCAATGTTGGTCCTGCATGGTGCCCTTCAGATTTTTGGAGGAACATTGTCGGGCAGTGAGGAAGCCATTGCTGTAGCCTTATTGTGGAAGCTGTCTGGTGCAGAGGGCAGATTTTCTAGGTCTTCATTGCATGGGGTTGATGAGTGGATATCACACGAAGTTGGAACAGGGACTCTTTGCTGATCAGACAGAGATAGAATGATAGGTAATGGTGAAGCAAGGACAGCTGGAGGAGGCATTGACTGTGAATACTCATAGTCTGGTGCACATATATCAGTTGTTTCAACATCAAATGTATTCAATATGTCAGGTAAAACAGGAGAGAGAGGGCTTGGTGGTTCAACGAGCTGTAGCCTCCAGCTGAAGTTAGATGAATATGGTATAGAAAGCAGTGAGGCATCAAGCAGTAGAGAGCCTGAAGATCCAAATCCTGGGCTTGCAATATACAATCTGGCATCATGTTCATATGGTAAGGGAACGAGATTTGAAGGTGTTCTAAGTGTAGACAGCCCTTGGAAAGAGAATATAGAACCAGTGCCAACAGAACTCCCAGAAGCAGCAGAGGAAGATATGGAGAATGAAGCTGAAGGGTTGAGACTACTTCTTTGCCTTCTGGTCTTGGCTACGCTCAAAAATTTCTTCAGTGCATCTGCCAGCTGAGGATTCAACTTGAAGGAAGAAGTTGAGGATGCCGAGTCTGGAGTTCGTTGAAATGAGAGATCTGGATTATAGAATACTCAAAACATTGACTGAGATCAGTTCTCTAAGGGTGCAGCCATGAAGGTTGAGAAGAATAGATGAAATCACATTGAAACACGTCGAGATCATGATGATCATAACCAAAATCTATATATGGTATGCTAAGGTCTGACCATATTGGGATTTGGCAAAGTCCTAATGACATGATAGGAGATTCAAACTCAGCTTTACAGGTCCCTTACATTGACACTTGCTCATTGTACAGGGCCAGTCACAGGTCTATTGCAGTGCATGATGTAGCTATAACCAACATCTATTGATCAACTATGTGTGCTGGTACAAGAGATAGAACTGACTCTTGCATAAGTGGAGTCATCATAGATAAGGGTATCAGTAAAGCTGATACCCAACAAGTGTAAATAAAAGTAATATCTAATTGTCCATATGGTCCCTTACATACCCCCCTTCAGATCATCTCCAGGTGATTGTAATGCTATTGTTGCTTTTTAAAGGTGCACATACAGTTGTCACCATGTCTAATTCTGACACTTGGTGGTGGTAGGTGCAGGGTTGTGACTTTTTTCCTGAGCGATAACCTCAATTTCAGTGGTGGAGGCTTGGACTTCAGACATATCTAGGGATGCCCACCATACCCATATATGGGTACAGCCATAAAGTGTATGGACACCTGACAGGTATGGGTCACCCATAACCGTACCATATTGGTCATGCCAGGACTGCTCGATGGTACGGTACAGTGTACAGTATAGCTGTAAAATGGTAATACAGGAATATGGCCAATAGATTACACAATCCTGGGATGACAGACATACTAGGTGGACTGCAATGAGTGCTAACACCCCATAAATTTGATCTTCGAGATCAATAACCTTTTTGAACAACATGAACAACCTCAGAAGGCACAAAAATGCTACAATACAGATGTAAATGTTTGAAATCTACCAGATCCTGATAGTATGAATCTCCCGAATCAGCAATAGCCATTGTACAGACAAAGATCACTTACCGGTGATGGGAACAGGTGTATCCAGTGCAACATTATGAGGATTGAGCCATAAGTTGTACCAAGAGTCATAGTGTATGCACAGCCAGGTACCAAGGCAGTATCAAAAATTTGAGGCAACACTAAGGACCTGTGGCTGAAATGAAGCTTGAGAATGTGCTTTATTTTCAGCTTTCATGAAGTACAAGAACTAGCTTAAAGAAAAGAGCTGATATTTTGAAATAGACATGGATCACCATAGGGAAAGACTCAGATGCTGAATTTTCACTTAGATGATGAAGCTTATCAAGGCCAAAGTGGAGGAAAATGATCTACATGTTAGTCTTGATAATGAACTTGTACAAGTACAGAATTTACCGGATGGAACTGTGAATTGGACCAAGCAGAAATTATATATGCTGAGAAATAGGTTCCAGGGAAGTCATTAGAGGGAAAGAGATGGAGTAAAGTATGTCAATGTGGCAGCAGGAAAGAGAATCGTATGTGGCTGCACAGCCACTTCTATTACACAGTATTTACAGCCATAAAGTGGTAATACACTATGGGTCTTACAGGTCACACCTGTACCATAAACCATACTGTAAAGTACCAGTCAAGAGCCCCGATGGTACTGTATATATGGTACCTGTATCCACCGTATATATGATGATGGTGGGCATCCCTAGACATATCTTCATCTGTATCTGCAGGTAGTGGTACATTGTGCAGATTGGCACTGATTTCTTCCATCATTGTGGCTATCATAGAGTCCTGGGCAGTGGCATTAGGCACAGCTTTGGGTCTGATATCCAGGGTATCATCTACTGCTGTATCCACCATAGGTGTTATTGAGATGTCTTCCTAAATTGTGTCAATATCCATGCTACCTTCTGACTGATATGAGAGTGGGAGGTGGTCGTTGGGAACAAATTTATGTATCTGAACACTGAGTTTTCCCCTCTCAGCAGCTACGGTAGGTTATCCTGTTGTTGATTGTGACCGTCTGGCTGGTGCATATATCTCTCATTGTATATCAACATGCAGATGTGGTGGGTGTCACCAATGTCTGGTGTCCACCATCCCTGTCATTCTGGGATGATCTGTGGTTCTCTGAATTGCTGTAGTCTCTGTAATCATGAGTCTTCCAGGTGATGCTACCAGTCCCAGAAGTGAATCAATTGGTGCTGATTGACCCATACCATTGCCCATGGGTATACACTATCAATCATTTCTTGTGTTATGCCACTTGTTGCAAGATGTTGTATGACATCTATCTTGGCCAGATATCTTGGTCAGATTTTCTCTGGCACTGAAAGACTATCCTCCTGAGCATTGTTTCTTTGGCTTGCTTGATGGGCACTTCCTCAAGTTGTTTGGTGTACCACTGTTCAATATAGTTGGTGTAATATCTGGGCCTGTATGCTATGGCTGCAAAGTGTCATGTGTAGTAATCCTTCATGTCATTTGGGTGGAGGAATTTAACCAATAGCATTCCTCACACAGTTGCATAACTCATGCAATGAGATAAATCCATCGTCAATTCTGTAGGTGGATTCAGTCCTCCTGGTTGGAAATGGTGAGCCACATATTGGCACCATTTGCCTATGGTGCCATTTACTGGTATGGGTAGTCTAGCCCCCTGCCCTCCCCCAGTGTTCCCTCCCATAGAGTGGTACACTCAATCAAGAGGAATATATACTGGTGGCAGCAGGTTGTCTGCTGGATTCCCTAGTCTTGGATCTATCTGGAGCTGCTTGGTAACATTGTGCATGACCAGGTCTCTGTATCAAGCGATGACAGATGTTGATATCCTCTGGAACTCAGCTAATAGTCATAACACATTCTGCTATTTTGGCATGCAAGTGGTTATGTATTATATTGATTCCCTAACTTCACAGATGGACATTGAGAATCTCTGTGGGTTAGGCCTGACTCTCATCCTGTGGGGCAGAGGGTAGTTTGACTGCTGTGTGAATGCCTTTGCTGCATCCACTGTGTCCATGCTCACATACATGATGTTGTTCTTGCAGTTGTATGTGAGTCCAGGACCATGCATTCCTTGGAATGAATTGTCCCTCTCAGTGTAGGGCCCATCAGGGAATCTAAATCTGCTGAGCCACATTGGGAGCTGTCCTGGTTGACTCTGTTGAAGCAGCAATCTGTGCTTGAATCTCTTTTGTTTCTGCTCAGTTGTGTATAGAAGTTTGTCATTGTATGGGTCTTCTGAGACTTCACTATTCTCATCTTCTGTGAGGTCTTGTGAAGATAGCATACATGGTGGGAATGTCCCATCAGGTCATGGCATTGTTAGCAGTAATGCAGATAGTTTCTCAATTCTATCAGTCAGAGTTATCCTGCTATCTCCAATGATGTGGCCAAATTGTCATTCATCATACAATTTGAGGTACAGGTCATGTTTTTTTTTATCTGTGCCATTGGTGTGCAATGGACATTGTGTGTTCCCCTCCAATAATTAAACCCATATCCTGCTGCAGAAAGATGAATAGCTTCCAGATTTCTTCGTGAAAGAATTTAAACAGGATAAAGACCAGAGACTTAATCATGATCAACAAGTATTCATGAAAGAGAGCAAAAAAGGTCAACTTATATGACCAACTTACATGACTGGTCTGAAAATGTTCAGAAATAGGTTTGATCACTGGAGTTCAATCACTTACTCATACCTTTTGCTCAGTTATACATTTGTGTACCCTTTTATTCTTTCAATCAACAGAAATGTGGATACCTTCAATCATCTCCCAACATGCTTGCCATCAGTACTATCTATAGTGCCACCATCGCTGTTGTTTGTACACCCCAATGCAAATGGTACTACTCCTATTCACCCCTTTCTTTATACTTATCTCCTGCCATGTCTGCCTCTGATCCCTCTCTAAGAATTGGGCCATCTTTGTTGGACCTAACCGTCTCTACTGGATCAAACTTGAATCAGCCAATGAAGAGTTTGCTTGACATGTACACAAAAGTGTTAGCCACAGCCATAGAAGAACAACATCCTACTTTTCAGATTGAGGAACTGAAGGTACGCCTCCTACATCAATCTTTTTTGCTATGTTCTCAAAATGTATACCAGATGAAGATGTTAAGGGTGGCAACAAAAAATAGTGTCACTGTTCATTCTTCTGAATTCATGTTACCTGACATGGTGTATGTATGATACTGAGACAGTGTACATACTGTTAATTGTTATGAAGCATCCTGCCCCTAGCAGTGTCAATCTCATTACTGAGATGAGTCCCAGTTCAATGAGTACATCCTAATCTAAATGACATTGCAGGTGATGTGCTTTGTGTTCAATCATGACCATACTGTCCCAGTCCATATGGCTGAGTGGTCAATTCATATAATTGCAATTGCTTCTCATATGAGCTCAACCAATGATACACCATTTACACATTCACACCTAGATTTTGTGATTTTATACAAATACTATTGCATATCTATCTTACATTAGTGATACAAAGAGGACTATAGCTGAGGCTTCAAGCTGATAATTAGACTAGTATGCAGCTAGTAGAGCCAGGACTTAGATGTGATACCACTAGTGGGTCAAATCTACCAGCTGGCCATACTAGTGACTTGAATACTAGCAGGGCTAAGTAAATATGGCCACTAGCAGATGAGTAATGCAACTAGCACACCAAACAAGAGGCAGAGGACACAAATTCCATGAAGTTCAGTCACTAGTGGGCCGATCTGGGCATAAAACATCTAAGTCAGGTTAACTAGTCATATGGCAATCTTGAAGCAGGACTTAGAAATGAATTAGCAACGGATTAACCTTGCAGCAGATCTGACTAGTGCAATATAGATCTATTACGATTGGCACTAGTATAGCTGGGCTACACCTTCAATTATGATTGACAGCTGCTACAGGCACATTCACAGGCCAAGTCATTTATCCTTGACACTATTGGAGCGTTGCTGCACCAAGGATATGGAATACAACCACTAGTGGAGCTCCTAGGCTCACTAGTCAGCAAGTGACCATTTCTAGACCGACTATTGCATGATTATTGACCATTATTCATAATTAGCCAAGAAATTCTTATCAATAATACCTCTCTAGTCAGTTATTTATATCTCGATTGTACCTTGATTGTCAGTATATATGTAGTAGAATAGGTGCATGTGTGGTTCAGGCAAGCCATTCCTGCAATTGTGACCTACTAGTCAGTACCTAGTGCCCCAATTAAAGGCTTTTGTGCTTAACCTCGATGAAGTAGCTACTAGTCACTAAGTTACCCATAGTATTGAGTGAATTGAAGTGTCTTAGAGCTATCTTTTGTGTCCTGCAAAGGCCAAGAGTGTTTCAAAGTTAGTTCAAGCAAGTTCTCAAAGTTTAAAGTATTATTCTTAGGCCAAGAGCACCACTAGTCAGCCTAGAGCACCACTAGTCAAGTGTTTATCACTTGTAGGAAGCAATATAGGGCCAAGAGAGCCACTAGTTTGAAGCAGTCCCAGTCAGAGCGAGTGCAGTAGCTCAAGTCAAGTCACTATTCACCCAATTGTGTCTTACCAACCCTGCTAGTGCAAGTAGTATGCTTGTATAGCTCACTAGTAATGAATAAAATGTCTTTAAACAACTTTCCTTGATTATTGAAGTCTGTGGAGTGCTTCTATCATACTCAAAACACCTGAATTCAATACATTGGTGATAAGTGTAGAGTTAGTGATAGGTTTAGTGTTGTTGGTGTTCATTGCCATTCACTAGTCCTTTTGCCACTCACCATTACCAAGCACATCACTGAAATTGCTGAATTTAAATCTCAATGTAATTCTGTGGTGTGGGCTGCTCTTGTCTTCAGTAACATCAGAAAGACTCTTGCTTGTGTGCTCATGGACTTGAGTGTAGGAAAGGTCAAAATTGTGGACTGGGATTTATTCTCTTCACCTTGTATTGTTACGATTTATTCATTTTCTTCCTTATCTTATCTTATCTTGGCACCTCGGCCAACCACACCCAGACCAGACAAATACCACGATCCAGCATGCCACATGGTTCCCTGACAGTTTCCATTCATCAAACAACAGATTGATACATGGACTCTTTATTTAGAACATTCAGAAATGTATATAAGTAGCATATCTCTCAGCCATGTACTCCAGCTTCAAGCTACGTTTAATCATACCGAACTCTTAACTCATACCTTCAACGCTAGCTGTCTGATCATACCCCTCTCAGAACTTGCATATTGCTGCCACACTGGTGACTGTACAAACACGATACAGCCTGTGTTTGCGCCTGCTTGTTCTCCCCGGGTTCAGGTCTAACATGTATCACCAAGGCAAGTATCTAGTTCACTGTCAGATGTATTATTCTTATGTTGTGTAGTGCTCCAATTGCAAGCAAAAACATCACAATTGTCAGTTGCAAGCACCTGGAATCCAGAATGCCATGAATGTGCTTTATTTCAATTGTCATGTTCTAAATTGAAGCATGCTTCAAACACCACCCTCGTTTCTGAAACTGTCAACAGTCATTTGGATAAAAAGTGGAAGAGGATGGACAAGACTGTTGTGGTACAACAGTTGGACATGCTCAAGGATGAGATTGATGCTCTGAGATTATCCATTAAGTTAGATATAGCAGCATATAAAAAACTGAAAAATGCATTTGAATAGTTAGCTACATTGAATGTTATGTCATTGTTAATCACTGCCAATATCTCCTACAGAGTGTGTACCCTAGAACATGACAACAGACTCACTTACAACACCAATGATGCTAATATACAGCCACCAGACCTTTCCGATACATTTTGGCTGTCAGCACTTCAAAGGGATAATATATATCTAGCCTATTACCAAGATGTAACATACCAACCCTCTCTGACCACCTGTATCATAGTTTGTGTATTTCCACTTTTTCCCTCCAACATAAATTATTTACCTCACTTATGTAGCCAGTATGTCTAACAACCCAAGCCTCAATGCTCCATTCATGGCCTCATTCCTGTCTGAATTGCATAGACTCAATTCTTCTGAATTGATGCATCTATTTACTGTCAATTTGCCTTACAATGACCTGCAAAGAAGCTCTCTGGATGCCACCAAGGCTTGCTGCACATCAGATATCACATTATTATATGCTTCACTAGATGAATGTAAAAGATTGCATTCAAAGCTTCAGATGGAGCTTCAGGCAGCCAAGCTTGATGTTGATTCTATCAAAGCTGTTACTCATCCTGTCTATCTGATGCCCCCCAAGCTGCTTCAAGAGATATTCAAGTATGGAAGAAAGAATAGAGTCAATACATGTATTTCTCCTATAGGCAAACTGTGGAGATGTGCACAAGTTTGCCAATGATAGCATGCTATATGCTATATAACACCAGCACTGGACAAATGTATGCCTGAACTTTAGCTCCAGCAATGACCTACTTCTTTCTAATACACACATCAATCAGAACTCCCTGCATATCCTGTTCCAACACTTGGATAGAGTCAGAACTCGACCAATTGATGTCGCTATAATGGCATGCCATCTACACAATGCAGACAATCTCCTCTTCCAATATATCCTCCACCAATGTGATTGCTGGCATTCTTTCTCAATGGATGCTCCTCCAGAAATATGGCGATCAATGAACATTTGTGAAGCATTGCTAAATGAGTTAACTAGTTTGAAGATATATGATTCTGGTTACATGTCTCGACATGAAGCCATATATTTGAACCAACTTATCTCAGTGTTTCTTTCCTCCCAGAGATTCAGACTCTATCCATATGCAATGTTCCACTTTATGCTTTCACTGCATCTTTGGCTACATTCCATGGTTTAACAAAATTTGAGATCCAGCTATATAGACAAGCTGCCAAGGTTTTGGATGTATTGCCTTGTATGACCAGCATTTCATCCTTGGGTATCACATGTGATGCGAATGTTGCAGAATTCCACCGCATAATAAAGCTTCCCTCAGTCACATCACTCACCCTTCAAGATAGCAAGTCCATGGAAGGATTACCCATTGTGTGGTCTATGCTTCAACTCGAAAACCTTTGCAATTTATAGCTCACTTACAATTGTAACATCATAGCACCCACTTTTCCTGTTTTATTGTCACCTAAAACAGGGATCACATCATTGAATATATCATACACAGCTTCAGTAATCAACTTCAGATCGCCATGAGATAAATCCATGTACCCAACTAGAGTGAGGTGAACAACCTATACACAATAAATGGGATGTTGTTACATATCATGACAAAGCAGCTGTAGCCCTTATGTGATCACTTCCAAACATCATGAGCCTACACCTTGTCATCCCTACATTTTGTACACACCTCTTTGACGAGTTACATCAGAGCCTGAGATTTCTTTCTTGCTTGATTGACCTCAAGTATATATCATGGGATTTGCATACAAACAACAATATTGCATGCATTGACTGTATGTTGCTGACTTGCTGTATGTCTCTCAAGTGTGCATCAGTCTGTACCTTGACACTGCATCATTCTGATCCTTTAAGGATCCAGGATCCCATCACTCCAGGCTGGGGAACTACAGTCACCTCTGTATTAACCTATACCCCTCGGTCAACGCTCTGGGCTATGGGTTAATACAGAGTATGGGTTCTGGCAGAGGTTGTTATAGGGTCACTCAGAAGGGTTCTAAAAGCACAGATTACATGTAGATTGCATTTCAGACCTAATTAGAAGTGAAATACATAGTTATTTCAGTGTCTTTTAATGAACGAGCCTCTTCCATACATGTTTTCTGACCAAATAATGCCAAACCTTCAAGCTGACAAACAAATGGGTCATCCATGCTACCAACATACTGATGAAGAGTTGAAGCAGCTTTAAGGGCCTCTTTACAAGATAGAATCAGAACAATACATGCATCACCGCTAGCATCAGCATCGCATGTGTCTTCAGCTTCCTCTTTGTTCCACACCATCATCACTATGTCAAAAATGTCCTTGTCTGTTACTTCTTCCATGTCATCGTGCTCATGGGAGTAGTAATCTTCTGATTTGGAGCAGCCATGTGGAGTCGAAATAGCTATGAGCAATAAAGAATGGGGCTGTGAAAACCTTTGCTACAGGCTTTACCTGGAAGAGAGATGAAAATTGCAGCTGCTCAAAATGCAATTGGCAGAAAAACATTTCTTGGCACTGGTGCATATTGCTAAAAATATGCCCCAAGCAAGATTCAAACTCACCACAGTTAATAAGCTTAAAACAAACACTAACAACTGAGCCATTAGACCATGTAAGTAGTTGGATTATGGGTGTATACAGAGGTATTTTACCAAAAGAGCTATGGGTTATGGACTCATTTTCTCTGTGAACGAGGTCGGTTGACACAAAAACCTATGGGTTATAAGGTAGACGACACCCATAATCAAAGAACGTCACGTGATGGAAGTGACATGGCCAAATCGGGTGACAATTCGATGAAAACACAGTTCATGCCTCTCCTAGGACAGATATGGCGTAAAATCAAAATAGACATTGTGTACAATACATATATGAATAAGGCTCAGCCCAGTAATTTCACCAGAAACATAGCCTGATAAAGTAGTAGGCTTTTTTCGTTTAAACTACTAAAAACTGTATCTACTCCCTCAATAGTACAGCTATGGCTTATTACTCGTACAAGTGATCTATCCTAGACTATCTTAAGAGTTCCTATTTTTTAAAAGTTCAATTTTACGCCTGCTCGACATGCCATAGCCTTCCGATGTCTGGGACGTCCAGATTAGGCTGCGTATGTCACATCACCTGACCTTCTTTGGTTATGGGTGTCGTCTACCTTAGCAGAGTATGGGTTAATACAGGTATGGGTTATTACAGAGGTGACTGTATGTTACAAACCAGTTTGGAGGTAAGATTTATCTAATTAAATTTGAATTCTGTATATTTACAAATGGTGGTGACATGTAAAATTTGTATAATTGACTCTTAAGTTTCTTGCCATGCAAGGACATGCTCTCACTCACACCTTCCTCAAAGTGAATTTCTATTGAACCTGGTATGAGCAACTACATTTTACTCTCTGATTATTGTGCTGGCCACTCATTATTCCAGATATCCAAAATAGTCTCAGATTGTATTGTGAGCAACCCTGAGTCAAGGTAGTGGGCATTGCTGCTTGCTGGCCTTACTTCTATATTATATACTGAATATGGACCATTGAGCACCCTCACCGCATTTCCGCTTATCACTATGCTGTGTGAGGGTGAGTATTTACCTATGCTACTTTGTTTATCTTACTGATTGATACCTATAGTCTACATTATAGCTAACAGTGTATTCTAATAGGTACTGTGATTTATACACTGTGTTTCTGCTTATTGCTACACTGTGTGAGGTCTACATTATAGCTCACAGTGTATTCTAATAGGTCTACAAACAGGCACATGTCACTTTCTTGGACTTATTACTTATATTGTATACCACTTGTTCCTTTTTCCATACTCCTATACTTCAACCCGACAGTATATATACCTCATAGTTACATCTGCATCCTCAGTTGTTTCACTATTACTGCGCTGACTGAGGTATGCTTTACTTAACTTATATACCATACATACTTTACTCACTCATTCTCTCAGTTCTAACTACATTGTTCATCTTACTTTAGTGCAGGTGATGGTTGTCATGCTTATCATAGTCTGTACTAGTAGTATGGATTGGGTCAGACTGGTATACCCAAACCAAATGGCCCATCAGAACTGGGACAAGAGTGGTACCATAGAAGACTTGGCCATGAGAATATCCTCACATGAAAGTGAAGCGGGCTAGTGACAGTAATGGAGAATAAAGGCTTCAGAAGCATATTTTCCTCACCCATGATGCATAGTTCTGGGGAGCATATCCAGAAGCAAATTTTGCGATAGATTCCACTAAAATACACTGAATGTACAGAACACAGATAAGTTTACAGGTATCTAGTGTGGAAGAAATGATATGCTACTACTCACTCATTGCAGCATGCACCATATGAGCGCTGTTTGGAGAACACCTCTTCATAACCTCCTTTGTACTTCCCCACATCTAAGCCTGGCATTGAACCATACAAGAGCAAACTTGATGGGCATTCAGTGAAGGTCATAGAGGGTTTATGACAGCCATTCTTGGCCTCATGTACCATGGAGAGCTCAGGGCTGTTGGTTGAATTGCACCCAATGTGTAGAGGAAGATAGATAGGGTCAGCAGAACCACTAGAAGTGATGAGCTGTCAATGTAGGGATCGGATTATGTCACCTGTTTTTGGTCTCAAATGCAAGATGGGAGGTGGTGGTTCACTCTTTGCATTTGAGCTTGGTTTTTCATTGCCTGCTGGCTGCCAATAAAGGATGATTATGTGGTGTTTCAGAATAAAGGTGGTGACATACATTTGACTCAAGGTCCAGAATCAGTTCCTACTTTGACACCCATCGGGTGTGATCTCACCTAACACATAACAGCACCATAGTCTTGTATATGGTAAAAATTGTGAGGATAAATAGAGTGACAATGATGAGTCTCCAGGCTCTGTATGCTCAGAATTCATGGATTTTCCCTGCTAATTAATGTCGCCATCCCTTCAATGGCCTTTCAGTAAACCAATAATTCCACACATGGCAATACCACTTTTACCCTATGGCAACCACTCTTCACACTGACATGCTCTATAAGTGTTTACACATGTAATTTTGCAATTTATACAAATGAATACAGGCTACAATGTCCAGATACTAAGGCACTGAGAAATACAACAGAGCACAATAATTATAATGCCAGTAATGAGATTACCTGAGTAAAGCTGGGTGGAGCACATGACTTAACCTAAAAACAGTACTAGAAAGGCTGCACTAGGTATAAAGTCCCAGTGCTTGATACTAAGTGCTCTGACAGGGCATAGCACACATGTGCTAAGAATAGAACAGGACACATTTGTGAGATAATTAAGACTTCGCACAACATTGATCTATGACATGCAAGGCCCAGCAGATCTGGAACCTAGAGCTCTAGACCTTGTGATGTCAGAACTCAAGTAAATCCGAAGTTTCTGACTTCGGCCGAAGCATGCAAGGCCTAGACAAGGAGCTCATTGCCTTCACTATGATAGATTTCCCTAAGAGAATATTATGAAGTGAAATAAGAGTTGCACACTAGGCTGCAACTCCGAGGAGATAGCAACCAATGTCAGTACACATGTAATAGCAATGTTAACCAACATCACAATGCTCAGAGACAGGATCTGGCCCTGAGCCAGACTCCTGAGTCAGTGCCAAGCAATGGTGTGATAATGGCAACATGCATGGGACACAGGCAAAGGAGCTCAGCAACCTAAATAATACTATATTTGGTGGTACTAATTTGTAGAACATAAACTAGATAAATAGTACAGTATAATTGTAGTGTACAAGTTTTGGACCCCCATTGTAGTCACGCGCAAGCCTCCAGCTTGACACCATAGCTTCAGGATTAGTTTGTAACTTCAAGGGAGAGAATATACCTTGGATTGATAGCATATTGAGTGAATTGAGTTGTGCACGAGACATAGAAAGCTAACACAGCACTTGTGCTACTGTTAATTGGTTGGTTGAATTGTGCTCTAACCTGAGAAGAAGAGTTTAGTGTCATTGTGGACACGCTCTTGTGCTTTGAGGGTTTCTTGTGACATGAGGCACTACAGGTGGCATAGGTTCAAACCCTTTGGCTTGATTAGTGCTCACTTGAGGGTATATATTTCCCAAGTGGCATAGGTTCAAACCCTGTGGCTTGCGGACAGGGTTTTATAAGGTTTTTGTGTCTCTGGATTGCATAGGTTAGAACCGTGTGGATCTACAATCGGTTTGGAAGCTTGAGCATGTAGGTTTAAATCCTGTGGCTTTAGTGGAAGGTTTTGTGAAGTGTTTCTGCTTGGAGCATGAAGCTTTGAGTCATGTGTGTTAAGTCATTTGAGGTCATTCCATGTGTCACTCTAGACTTTGTGAGGGTTTTGTGTGCATCTCTCGATGTTGCGTGTATTGTACTACACCTTGCCTTGAGGCTCAGCAACAACTGTTGCTCCTCTTGTTATTAAAAGCCTTTGAACTTAGAGAGATCTAGATACTTGACATGTGCTATTGCTGTACTTGTGTATCCTATATTTTGAGAGTTTGGTTCTCCTGTTTCTATCTGCTTCTATTGCATCAGAATCCCCCATGAACTTGAGGATTTGTGTGTGTAGTGTTGGGTGTGGGTGTGATCAGTGTCTTTGACACTGTTGCATTTCTAGCTTGCATGCACAGAGTCTCTTCAACATGCTTTGTTATCCATCCCATTTTGCTACACATCATAATTGCCATATTTCATCACAGCAAGGCACCTTTGATGGACAATCATCCTAATACAGAATTGTTGCATCACTCAGAAGCAATGAGTTGACACACCCATTGATCACTTAATGAAATGACATGATTGACATGAATACCATTCCAGCTATGATAATTGCAGCTACAGCAACTACAGACTGTGTCTACTAAGGCTATTACAATGCCAAGGCCTCGAGAAAACATAGCCCCATGTGTACTCCTCAGCACAATGACTATTGCCCAGAAATCCACAGCTAAACAACACTTAGTGATCCACTCATCACTCAATAAAACTATATGGTTTCTATCTGAACATGGCAATGTCAAAGAGTTGCTGTTACTTTTGAAGGCAAAGGACCATATGTTCACTATGATTTTACTAAGCTATGGCCTTACAGCCTTACTAAGTCGCTCATATTTACACTATTTATAAATTCGTACTTGTAGTATAAAAGCTAGCTAGAAAAACATAGCTGCGAGTTTTTTATCTCAGTTCACCACAAGTTCATTGCCAATTGACCACAGTCTACATCAATTATTGCCAGTAAACTACGTTTATTCACTGTACTACAGCAATACACCATTTACCCCAGCATATTCTCGATTGCACATCAGCTCTTAAACTCACCAGAGTTATTCCACACTTGCTCTTCACTCTTGACACTATTGGTACACACTCATATTGTGCCAATACATGATTGCCGCACCATACCTCATCCACATTATCTTTTACTAGGCCATCATCATTTCACTTTCACACCATTGGAGTTTTCACCATTTCACTTTCACCATCGTTATTGTTGCCCATTTGGGTAGTCTCTGAGTAGACTTAGGATCAGTATCAGCAAGTTTTCGTATCACATCAGTATAGGACAGTCCCTCAAGTGGACTTGAAGGTTAGTTTTGACATAGGATAGGATAGTTTCAAGACCAGTTTCGACATCAAATTCAGCACTGTCACCCCGTATAGGACCAGTATCATCACCCATTTTTGTAGTTCCACATTTTCTCTTGCCATTCCACCCTCAGTACCTCTTTCTACGTTATCTCTCATCTCACTCGACCTCAGCATCATGTTTTCTCATTGACTCTCTCACTTCTAAACCAATTGCCATTGGTTTAGTCCATCTTTCATTGCTCACCCCGCTTAGATTACCATCTAGCAACATTTTCTAGTTTCACAGCACGTTTTCTCATATGGATTCATGGTATTAATGTCATACCTGTTTCCATCCCCTCTCACTTCGAGAGATCCCTACTGGCTTATAGCCAAAGCATCTAGTACTTGACTACCAAGCAGTACTACTTCACAGACTTAAAGTTGCAGTGTATACTTGTGTATAGAGGAATTGATTTACTGCATGGAGGTGCCTTGAACCACTCACACACATGATCACCCTGATTGCCATGCTACCACGTTAACTCACCCAATCTCATTCTGAGTTGGTGTTGCCATTGCCATGGAAGTCTAGGCTCATCAACAAGGATAAAAATAGTGAGCAGGATGTTTTTGTGAATGTGGTAAGGAATGAATACACCAGGATGGATGTTGTGGTGGCAGGCATCGAGGTAGCTACTAGTAGGACACTGGAAACAAAAGAAAATAGGAATGAGAGTGTTGAAAGAAGCTGGAGGTTGGCGATGCCTTGCACAGAGCAGCTTAGGTTGGTTGTTGAATGTGGTAAGAACTTGGAGATGGACAATCATCCACAACTCATCCACTTTGATCGTGTCTGGCCCAGGGAGCGGCAGTCATAATGAATACTGAGGTACACAATACACCACTGACAAAATTTTGTGTCTAAACATTATAATGATGAGCATGGCAGCATGCATGTAAGGAATCATAGCAATATACTATGAGGGTGCAAGTGTACAAGGAAGCAACTGCCTTCTTTGAATTACCAATAGTTGCAGTGATGATAGGCTGTTGTGCCCATATGAAGGGGTTAAAAAAATCACCTTGGGAATACAGCCTACATACTGGTTCGTTATCTCTGGATTATGAGATTGCAAGTGTCTGGTACTTTCATGGTAGCTTTTGTCGAGAAGAGATTTGTAAAAGAGAATGACAATCACAGTACATACAAGCTAGTTTGGGCAGTGACATGTGTGATGAGAATGAAGCAATCAAAAGACCACATCATAAACATTATTCTGGGAAAAATCAGCCACAGGCTTTGCAGACTGGTCCTCAAACACCTCACCTTCCAAGACAGAAATGATCCCTCTAGGTATCAATGAGGACATAGTCATTTCCACCACCATCTTGTACAGCTGTTGGGCTGTCACCTGATTATAGGTGTAGTTGTTACAAAAACCTATGACACCATCCCTAATTGAGCCCATGTCAGACTCAGACAGAACCCTCGCCAGATCAGATCATATATCAGGTATGCTGGAGAGTGGCAGCATGTAGTCACAAAGAGTGATACTGATGGTAACTGTCTCAATGGAGGTGGCCTTTGCTTTCTTCAAGCTCTTCACCCACCATCCCAAGGCATTGGGATCTGAAGTGCTTCTGAATGTTGTTATGAGTTTATTTTTCTTATCTTATCAACAGCCATACCAAGACAGTGCTCCTTCGACAAGGCCTTACACCTTGTCTCAGTCGCACCAATACCTTGCTGTTCTATATGTTTCATGCATGAACACCGCACTACAAACCTATTATTAGACATTCTCAGAACAGTATATAAGTAGCACAGTTCTCGCTGCAGTAGTCTCAGCTTCAAACTAAAGTTTACTCATACTGAACTTACCTCAACCCTCATGGCCAAGACTAAAACAGTAGTCCCGACTTCTTAATGCTCAGAGACTCATTGGTGATTGTCTGAACGTGAGGCAGCCATTGTTTACTCTTGTTAGAAGTTCAGGTCTAACAAATGTCTTTAGCAATATATAGATGGAACGTAATTGCACGATATTCAAAGCTGGATAGGTAGTTCATGCTGGGTCTGATTATGTCCTTTGATCAGCTCCACGTTGACACGCTCTGAAAGTGTTTACGCGTGTAAATTTGCGATTTGTACAAATAAAGACAGGCTACAACGTCCAGATACGACGGCACCAAGAAACAC
Organism: Armillaria cepistipes; assembly: GCA_900157415.1. NCBI lineage: Eukaryota > Fungi > Basidiomycota > Agaricomycetes > Agaricales > Physalacriaceae > Armillaria > Armillaria cepistipes. The sequence goes on from FTRY01000026.1 coordinate 182,020, forward strand.
AACAGAGCGCGAGGTTTATAAGGCCTGTAATGAAATTACCAGAGTAAAGCTGGGTGGAGCGCATGACTTAAACCTAAGAACGGTACTAGGAAGGCTGCACTAGGTATGAAGTCCCAGCGCTTGACACTAAGTGCTCTGACAGGGCATAGCACGCGTGCTAAGAATAGAGCAGGACACGCTTGTGAGATAATTAAGACTTCGCGCAACATTGATCTATGACGCGCAAGGGCCGGAAGCTCCGGAGCTTAGAGATCTAGACTTGGTGATGTCAGAACTCGAGTAAATCCGAAGTATCTGACTTCGGCCGAGGTGCGCGAAGCCTAGACAAGGCGCTCGTTGCCTTCACTACGCTAGAATTCCCTCAGAGAATATTATGAAGCTAAATAAGAGTAGCGCACGAGGCGGCAACTCCGAGGAGATAGCAACCGACGTCAGTGCACGTGTAATAGCAATGTTAACCGACGTCGCAACACTCAGAGACAGGATCTGGCCCCGAGTCGGACGCCTGAGTAAGCGCCAAGCTATGGCGTGATAATGGCGACATGCGCGGGACGCAGGCGAAGGAGCTCGGCAACCTAAATGATACTAAAAGTGGTACTGCTAATTTGTAGGACGTAGAATAGATAAATAGCGCAGTGTAATTGTAGTGTACAAGTTCGGACCCCCGTTGTAGTCGCGCGCAAGCCCCCAGCTTGACGCCGTAGCTTCAGGACTAGTTTGTAACTTCGAGCGAGAGAATATACCTAGCATTGATATCACATTGAGTGAATTGAGACGCGCGCGAGGCATAGAAAGCTAACGCGGCACTTGTGTGACTGTTAAATTGGTTGGGTGACTTGAGCTCTAACCTGAGAAGAGGAGTTTTAGGGTCATTGTGGACGCGCTCTTGTGCTTTGAGGGTTTCTTGTGACGCGAGGCACTACAGGTGGCAGAGGTTCAAACCCTTTGGCTTGATTAGTGCTCGCTTGAGGATATATATTTCCCAAGCGGCAGAGGTTCAAACCCTTTGGCTTGCGGACGGGGTTTTATAAGGTTTCTGTGTCTCTGGATCGCATAGGTTAGAACCCTGTGGATCTACGATCGGTTTGGAAGCTCGAGCGCGTAGGTTTGAATCCTGTGGCTTTAGTGGAAGGTTTTGTGAAGGGTTTCTGCTTGGAGCGCGAAGCTTTGAGTCGTGCGTTGTGTGTTATAAGTCGTTGGAGGTCATTCCGTGTGTCGCTCTAGACTAAATAAGGGTGTTGTGAACGTCTCTTGACGTTGCCTGTATTGTATTACACCTTGCCTTGAGGCCCAGCGACAACTGTCGCTCCTCTTGTTATTAAAAGCCTTTGGACTTAGAGAAATCGAGATACGTAGCACGCGCTATTCCTATACGTGTGTATCCTATATTCTGAGAGTGTGGTTGTTTCGTTTCTATCTGCTTCTATCGCATCAGAATCCCCCACGAACTTGAGGGTTTGTGTGTGTAGTGTTGGGTGTGGGTGTGATCAGTGTCTTCGACGCCGTTGCATTTCTAGCTTGCGCGCACAGAGTCTCTTCATTTGGAGCCCACCGCGAGGGGGGGAAGCAGTTTCAATTGAAACTAGAGCAACTATTTCCGAAAGGATTTATTTACACGCCAAGTGTACCGCGCGTATCATTATCAACGATTTCCTCCTCCGAGAGCAAATCTGCTAGTCGCTCTTCATTTCTGAGGACTGCTAGTGAAAAGGGTTGTTAATTCCCAGAAGAACGTCTACTGTCTGTACGTCAGAATAGCTGGACCAAGTCAGCCTCGAGAGCCCAAGACCAGATCGGCGAAAGCAGCCAGTGGAATCCCTGTGCCAGCGATCTACCCATATCCCGTGCAACAGCAGCATCAGGATAGAGTTGACGCAAACCGAGCTGCCAGGAAACCAAGGAGCGCGTCAGTACCAAGACCGTCCCCCGTTCCCGATTCCGAGTTTAGTCTCTTTCGACGTTGGGTACCCCCCAGTGAAACTGAGCCTGCAGAGCCAGTACCTAGTTCTAATCCGAACTCGCAACCTATAACAAACCAAAATCCGGGCCCAACAGCTCCGCGTAATCAACAGATTGCAAAAATGGCACCATCAATGCCAGGCCCGAATGAAAAGGCCGCCCCACGATTTGAAAGTTCCTCTGACCCAGAGGAGCTCAAGCGATTCTTCTCCAGACTTGAAGATCTCTTTGATAAGTGTGCAGTAACAGACGAGGATGAGAAAAAGAAAGCCGCGGTGTCGTATACGGATATTAAGACGGAGCGACAGTGGAAGGTTCTCCCCAAGTACGCTGCTGGCGAAAAATATGAGGACTTTAAGTCGGAAGTAATGGATTGCTATGATGGCGCGCGTGATAGCGACCGCGATGCGGTTCAAGAACTAAAGAGATTGGTTCGTCGCTATGATATAGCACAGATATCTGACAAGAGTCAGTTCATGGAGTTCAAGAGGGAGTTTCAAGTACTCGCGTCCGCGCTAAGCAAAGTACTGTCAAACAGGGAACTGGTTGACGCCTTCTTGGCACCTATGTCTAATGACTTGTACAGATCTATCAAGCTCCAGTTAGAGCGCCTCCCAGTGCCCACAGGCTTAATAAAAAGGGAGAACGCAGATCCATACACCCTGAAAGAGATTATGGAAGCTGGTTTGCGAGTGCTACAAGGAGTGTTCTCCTCAATGGACAGGAAGAGAGACGAGGCGAGAGGTATTCCGACGGCAGCAACCGCAACACGGGAGCAGCATAGGTCTACAACAGCCGCGCGCAATTCTCCTGCAGTCGAGGACAGAGAGGTTAAGCAAGAAGAAATGGGGAGCGTCATGGCAGTCATGAAAGACTTCCTGGAACAGCAAACCTCTGCGAATGATAAGAGGCTGGCGAGCTTGGAGAAGGCTATGATAGAAAACCAGAAGAGTATTCTAAGCTTCTTGCAGCAACAGTCAAGTAGACCGCCAGTACCATCTTACGAACCAGCTCATAGGATGAATAACTACGGACAAGACCATAGACGCGCGTGTTTCTTCTGTGGAGAGACAGATGGACACATCTCGAGCGAGTGCCTAGTTAAGTCCTCGTATATTAAAGCAGGGAAGATAGAGATTGTTGATGGAAGACCGCGTCTACCTGGTGGAGGTGAGATCCCAAAGGACATAAGAGGACAGTATGTCAAGGACCGTATTGATGAGTACTACGCGCGGGTGAAGGCGGGCAAGATGCAAAGCCAGAACGTAGTTATTACTACTACCTCAACGCCAGGACTCTTCCACGTCCCAGGAGGCTATAGCGCGCTACTTCAAGAAAAGCAAGAGTTGGAGCGACAGGTATATGCGATGAGATCGCAGCAGGCAAGCAATGACACAGGTGTTAGAACTCGTAGTAAAGGTCCGCCCCCAGATGATCCACTCGAGCGAATGCCAACAGATGAAGAGCGAGAGCAGGGTTTTTCTAGGCGTTCAATGAAGGCGGGCGGGAGCCATACAAAGACCAGTGGAGTTGCCAGGTCTGGTTCACCATCACCCCCGGAGGACGTAACCCCCAAAAAGAAGAGTGGAGCGGTAAGAGTTGAAATAGCGGACGACTCGTCTGACGAATCAGAGGACGAGCGCCCACCAAAAGTGATGAGCAAAAAGCAGGTACGGTTGGACCCCGCACCCAAGACGATACCTACTGCGCGCAGTGCGACACCGGAGCCTGAGATGCCATATATCAATGTTCCAGATGTAACTAACGCGGGTAAGCAGGGAGGTCCGTCGAAGAAATTACCAAAGAAGATGGGGTTCGTCCCCTTTGCAGCAGAAGATAAGCAGGCAGCTTATCGATTGAAGGCACCTGTTGAAGAGTGGGGGAGCTCGCCTGAAGTATTGGAACGACTCATGAAGTCCCCAATAGCTGTAACAGTAGGAGAGCTACTTGCGCTCTCGAAGATAGGCGGAGCAGTCAAACAGGAGTTAACCATGAAAAGGGTCGCCCTTGGCAAGTCCAAGAAGAATGGCAAGCAGCAGTTTGGCCTGGTCATCGAAGAAGAGTCGGAATCGGAAGGAGAAGGAGTGGCGCAAGTGTTCCCCTTTGCTGAGACTGAAGATGAGCAGGGTGATGATTTACCAGCAGGCGCAGTACATCTTTCCAAGATACCGTTTGTTGGAACATTTGTAGTAACTACTGAAGCTAGGAACGGTGTACCTGCGGGAGCTCTTGTCTGGCAAGACCCGTTTGAGCAATATCTGAATGATGCGGAAGCTAAGGGAGAAGTCCCGAAGGAAGTATATGTAGCTAAAGACTCGCAAGCCTTGCGCTCGGTCTTTCCCTTCATAAATGGATCGGAACGTTTTGAAAGCTTGTATGATACGGGATCGCAGATAGTGTCCATGGCAAGCCGTGTGGCAGATAGGCTGGGTCTAATATACGATCCAGACATTGTGATCAACATGCAATCCGCAAACAAACAAGTAGAAAAGTCCCTCGGCATGGCGAAGAATATTCCATTCCTGTTTGGTGACATTACCGTATATCTACAAGTACATATCATTAAGGACCCGGCCTATGAGGTTTTACTAGGTCGACCTTTTGACGCGCTAACGACGAGTACGGTATATAACACGGCAGACGGAGGGCAGACCATAAAGATACGTGATCCTAACTCCGCGCGAAGTGCTATGATACCCACGTTCCCGCGGGGACAGAAAAGGTTCGTAACGCGCGAAGTCGAGGAGGGTTTTCAGTGATCGATGATTTGATCGACGATCAAGGAGAGTTAGCACTAATAATAGAAACTGATCAAGATGGAGATCTAATGATCAGTGGATATGCAAAACCCACAGGATCTCGGAAGTTTAAACAGGAGGAATTAAGAGCGGCATATGCTATGGCGAGCTCAAAGGTGTGTGGCGAAGATACAAAGGCGCGCGGGACTTTATCTTCGTATTTTGGGGCGCTAAGAGATATCAAAGATATGAGAAAACAGAGGAAAGGGGCAGACGAGGCAGCAAGACTGCTCGAAGCTAATCCTAGCCGGTGGATAGAGACGTATTTCTACAATACAGTAGATCCAGAATACACTTTACCTGCAGTAGGGACTGTAAAGGATGTCTTTGCGACAAAGAGATATAAACCAATAGCGCAAAAGATCAGGCCGATTACAGGAGGATTACCTTCTGAGTTCAGGATTGTACGCGAGATTAAGGGAGATCCTCTTAAAGACATGCCTCAGTTGAGTACCCACCCATCGGAATATAAGCCCACGGGAAGATACACCGAGGAGCGTAAAGAAATAATTGAGAAGGTACACAAGGAAGAGTTCCTCTGGCCCGAAGAGCGCAAGCTCATGCACGAGTTTATGAGTGTCCAGAATGAAGGGTTTGCTTGGGATGACACGGAGCGCGGACACTTCAAGGAAGAATACTTCCCTCCAGTCACCATCCCCGCTGTCGAGCATACCCCTTGGATACAGAAAAACATACCGATTCCGCCGGGGATCTTTGATCAAGTATGTAAGATAATAAAGACCAAGATAGACGCGGGAGTATACGAGCCATCGAACTCCTCGTACCGCTCTCGTTGGTTCTGTGTAGTAAAGAAGGATGGAAAGAGTCTACGACTCGTACACAGCTTGGAGCCACTAAACGCAGTGACTATAAAGCACTCAGGTGTGCCCCCGGCAACAGACGAGCTAGCTGAACATTTCGCGGGACGATCCTGTGGTGGAACGCTGGATCTTTACGTGGGCTATGATGAGAGGACATTGGACGAGAAGTCGAGAGATCTTACGACGTTTCAGACACCGTTTGGCGCGCTAAGACTTGTGACATTGCCCATGGGTTGGACTAACTCGGTACCTATATTTCACGACGATGTGACGTATATTCTTAAAGATGAGGTACCGCATGTTACAATTCCATATGTAGATGATGTACCAGTACGAGGACCAAAGACGCGCTATGAAACCAAGGAAGGAGGCTACGAAACTATCAAAGAGAACGCAGGAATCAGGAGATTCGTATGGGAGCACTTCCAGAATCTAAACCGCGTTGTACAGCGAATGAAATATGCTGGAGGAACCTTCTCTGGGCACAAGGCTGTACTCTGCACGTCTGAGATTATGGTAGTTGGTCATCGCTGCACGTATGAAGGTAGGAAGCCCGAGACTGATCGAGTAGGAGTTATAATGAGATGGGGACCTTGTGAAGAGTTGGGAGACGTGCGCTCGTTCTTGGGAACGGTAGGAGTGCATAGAATGTTTATAAAGGATTACGCTAAGAAAGCGGATGCCTTGACCAAGCTAACGCGCTTGAAAGTACCCTTTGAATTCGGGGAAGACCAGAAAGAGTCAATGCAAATGCTGAAGGACGCGCTACGAGATAGCCCATCCCTGATGCCAATCGACTACGAGTTAGAGACAGATGTTATTCTAGGAGTAGATACTTCGTACCGCGCAATAGGATTCCACATCTGTCAAGTCGACCCAGATAATCCTAAGAGAAGACGCTATGCGCGCTTTGGATCGATAGTCTTGAACGAGCGTGAAGCCCGTTTCTCACAACCTAAACGGGAGCTGTACCGGCTCTTCAGAGCTCTACACGCCTGCCGACATTGGTTGTTTGGGGTAAGAAAATTGGTGGTAGAGACGGACGCGAAGTATATTGCTGGAATGCTTAGAAACCCGGATGAGGTTCCTAATGCTGCGATAAACCGTTGGATTGAGAGTATCCTCATGTTTCATTTTACCTTGGTACATATTCCTGGAGAGAGGCACGCTCCTGATGGCCTGTCGAGGCGAAGCTTCCAGCCCGGAGACGAAGAGTACTCGAACCCAGAAGATGAGTATGGCCCACCAGATGAAGACCCTTGGGAATTCATTAATGAAACAGAGGACGAGGTAGAAGATATAGCAGACTTCAAAGGTAGAATTGATACTAGACATGGATATGTAACCATTAAGAGGGCAGTACACGACTTTCATGAAGACAAAGTTATGCAAGAGGCAGCAGAGCGAGGCGAAACGTACTCAGTATGTTACAATGCGGGACCTTTACTACCTGACGCAGCAGAATATAGTGACGTTGCGATCTATGATGAGGAGCGCAGGAGCGGGTATGCAAGAATGCTGGATCGTCAGTTACCGCAAGTAATGCAATGGCATGAGAATCCTACCGCGCGACTGCCAGGCTTCAAGGATGATCAATACCGGAACTTCATTAGATATGCGAAGAACTTCATGGTGGATAAGGGCAAGCTATATCGCCGTGACATCGAGTCAGAATACAAGCTTGTCATCTATCCTGAGAAGAGAATGTATATAATGAAGGCCGCGCATGATCAGCTTGGACACAGAGGGATATACGCAACGAAGATGTTGATAAAAGAGCGATTCTGGTGGCCGGAGATGGAGCGAGATATCTCCTGGTTTGTCAGTACCTGTGAAATATGTCAACAGCGGCAGAAAACAGTTATTAAGGCCCCACCAACCGTGACCTTTACGCCTTCGATCTTCCAGGTATTGCATGCAGATACCATGCATATGCCAGAAGCCTCGAACCACCATAAGTACATTGTACATGGACGTTGCGCGTTAACAAGCTGGATGGAGGGTAGGACTTTAGCGAGTGAAACAGCACAAGCAATAGCAGAATGGTTATTCGAGGATATCATCTGTCGCTGGGGTTGTATCTCCTTGATTATAACTGATAATGGCAAACCCTTCAAAGCCGCGGTAGCCTATTTAGAGCGTAAATATGGGATAAAGGGGATTAGAATCTCGCCTTACAACTCGCAAGCCAATGGAAGAATAGAGCGCCCACACTGGGACGTGCGGCAGAGCTTATTCAAGGCTTGCGGTGGTAATGAGAAGAAATGGCACTACTACTTCATATTGATAATGTGGGCGGACCGTATTACTGTTAGAAAAAGAATGGGGTGTTCACCATTCTTTGCAGTAACAGGAGCACATCCCATCTTGCCGCTGGATGTGCTAGAAGCGACTTGGCTCGTAGAGTACCCTGGGAGGATCCTAGAAGACTGGGAACTTCGAGGCTTGCGCGCGATAGCACTCGAGAAGCACGCGGATAAAGTAGCTGAAATGAGGGATACTATGAACGAGAAGAAGAAGCAAGAGACACTGAAGTACGCGACCATGCACGCGAATAAAATCAAGTCGTATAACTTCAAGAGGGGAGACTTGGTTTTAATGCGCAACAGTCAGATCGAGAGCGCGTTGAACACGAAGATGAAGCCACGGTACCTGGGACCATTAGTTGTCGTAGACCGCTCGAGCGCAGGAAATTATATTCTGGCCGAGCTGGACGGCGCTTTAATAGGATCCAAGATTGCAGCATTCCGCGTGATCCCGTATCTAGCGCGCCGCTCTATAGAGATAGATGATAAAGTATTGTATTGGATGCGCAAGGACTCTAAAGAGCTGCGCCGAATCATTGAATCACCAGAGCCTAAGGATAGGTGGCCGGCAAACTTCACAGAAGAATTTGAAGAGCTAGCAAACCCGAAGGTCTCAGATGCTGTGAACTTAGATGAGGACTAGAGAGCAGCACGGAAACACCTTCTGCGGGTACGACGTTGTTGTAACGACAGGACATACAGCGCTAGCTACTGTAATTGCGATGGAAGAGAAACACTGACTAGGGATACAAGCTACTAAAACCTCGAACGACATGCAGGCTCAAATCAGAAAAGAGCGGGAGGGTAACTTCGCAGATAGGTAACAAGAGCTCCACGTCAAAGTCAGGGAAAGAGAAAGAGAAAAGAAATTTGTGATATACCGCTAAAATAAGACCAGAAGACCGATGAATACCGTAGATATCGAGCACCACCGGCCTGGGATTAGGCAGAGGGAGGCTCCATGCTAGACGAGGTGGAAGGAGCGGAAGAAGCTTCGGCCTCCAAAGGAGCGGTATCGCGAGAGTCGGCTGACTCTGAAGCCGTTGAACGAAGGGCAGACTGTACGCGCTCAAGCTCGTCGAGTAGAAACTCGCGCTGCTTCTCCGCAGCGTACAGAGTGTGCTGGAGCACAATGACATCGCCCATAAGGGCACTCTCGAGCTTGGCCAAATGCTCAGGTCTCTCCACCGTGAAAGGGCCCACGGACGATCCCCTATGACCCTCGCGAAGAGAATCGATGCTTGGAAGAGTTCCCCTTCCCCGGCATCTAGAGCGCGAAAAGAAATCAGTAAAGAGAAGTAACGCGCAAGGAAGAGGAAGAAAACTCACAGGTACTAGTAAGTCCAAGAGCTGAGGCGGTGCGCCGCTCTCCGACTCCCTTAGCACCACGATGGAAATACTCCCGGGCTGAAGGAAGCGGGAACGACTGTTTAGCGCGCTTGCTAGCTCGAGCACCGTCCTTGCTGAGAGACTTGTTGGAAGTTGGCTAAGCCACTTAAGGAGTAAGAAAAGGAATATAGCGCGCGAGAGAAATAAGACTTACATGGGCTTTCTCCGGGCACTCCGCGAAAGGATGACTGTTGACACCGCAGTGAGCGCAGCCAGAAGGCTCCTCCTGAGGGCGAGAATCATTTAGTGAGGGGGATATCAGGTAAGAAGATGATATCCTACCTTGGAAGGTTCCTTGCGCTTCTCACCGACGGCAGCATCGTTACCTTTAGTCTTGGTGAACTTGAGAGGCTTGGGAACCTTGGCATTCTCATCATCGATGACCATCTTGAAGAGATTGGCGGTCAGAACGTCAAGCATAGAGCGCGGAGACTGTGCATACTTTAAGGGACTCAGCCTCGGAATCAGAATTGACAGCTACCTTGTCATGGTCATCATACTCCTCGTCAGACTCGCTCTCGATAGTAGCGCGCGAACGACGAGTAGAGCGACCTTTTCCCTTGCTTCAAGTAGTAGCACTAGCCTAACAGAGCGCGCGTAAGCAGAGAATGAAGAGAGATATAAGGACAAGAACTTACAGACTTGGGTTCACGGCGCGGACCAGTAGGAACAGAGGGAGCACTAGCACCTCCATCATTGACCTGACTGCGCTCGCTCTGAACCCACCCGGTAATCGTCTTAAGCACCTTATGGATAGGTTGCTTCGACGCGTTAGTATGATACTCCTTCTCGACAGCAGTACGAGCGCGAAAGACAGACTCCTTGAGATCCTTGTCTTTAGCCAACTCGACCTTGTAATGCTCGAGATGGGACTAGAAACGCGAGAAGTCAATCATAAGATTAACCAAGCGCGCGAAGACGTACAGTATACTCCTGGAATTGATCAAGATGATCATTCGCAGTAGTAGCCGGATCCTTGCAGAGAGACATGATAACAGCCTTCACAACGATGAAAGTAGGAATCATTTTGAGAAATAGAGCGATAGAGCGTGAGCTGTAAGCACAAGTAGAGAGGAGTGAAGGGTTGGTTGGTTGAGTAGACTACCACCAAAACCGGACGTACTTTATACTCGAGAGACAGCAATACAATGGCAAAACCCTTGGCAGCCTTCAAGGAAAATATCATAAAAGTCAAAAAGTGGACTTGCAGAAAGTCCGCGGGAATAGCTAGTATTCCGCGCGACAACATCTGAGTTAGAAATTTTTGACTTTATGAAATAAAGAATATTTGATTTTATGACTGAGGACAGTCAGATTCTTTTAGTGTGGGGGATATAGTAGTATACCTAAGGTATTACTATGACTATATTACCTGTAAAGGTACCATAAATTTTGCGATTTCTGCAGGACAGAAAGACAGAGCGCGGAACGAGTATCTGCGGAAAGAAGAGGAAAATCAAATTCGGAGCGGGACCAAAACCCGTAGAACACGTCACGGTGTGGCGGCAAACCGACAAGAAAGACACATTTCATGTCGCGCGCCAGAGTTCAGATGTTGAGCTCCGAGGAGGCGAAAGAAATAAAGCCTAGAGCGCAATAAAAAGAGTTCACATGAAATAACAAAGGAAGAAATAGGGGAGAAACGAGGATGAGATGATAAAAGCCATGCGACAAAAGAGACATGGCAGATCAGGGCTATCAAAGGAAATTATGACATAGCCGGCGCGTAACTAAACTTAGAAAGAGAGCCTGGCAGATATCACACGAGGTGGAGCGCAGACAAAAACAATGGTATTTTGCAAATTTTAGGCCCTACAGGCCGAGAGAGATGCGCGCGAGTTAAAAATGTATGTCTAGCTACCGCTGGCTGCATCGAAAGTCCCTGGGTGCTGAGATAAATAAAAACAAAAGAAATCTACAGGAAAACTGGCACAAGAAAGAGAAAAATAGTACATATAGCTATAGAAAAGTGTCCAGATCAGTGATAGAACCTCCATATATTTTTACTCGGCCTCAGATCCACCGGAGAACTTGCCAACCTCAACAATCAAAGACCGAACGAGCTCGCTAGCCTCGGCATACTGATCAATGATAGCGGTACCTCCCTCGCGAGCGGCAATAGCGTCAAGACCGTCGACGAGACCGTGAAGAACCTTGTTGCGCTCGAGCATACGATCGACGATGACATTATAGAGCGCGTCGATGTCCTTTTCAATACGTTCGGCGCGACGAAGCCCATCATAGATAGCTGAAAGAAGAGAAATTTGAGAATCCACAAACGAGAAGAAAAGCAGACAGAGAGCTTACCAGGGTCACCGCTCTGTACCAAGGGGTCAAGCAGGGTGGCCGCGTGACGGAAATCGTGGGCGTCCATGCGAGCAGAGCATCGACCGCGACGGTTAGCCTGGCAACGGAGGCAAGCCTCTTTTCCTGGCTCGGCACCCTCCTCATACTCGCAAAGTTCGGGATGGCCTCCGATACTGCAATTAAAGCAGGGCCAAAAGAGCTGCGAAAGGAGCAGATAAGCAAGAGACTAAGAAATCAAAAAGAGAATAAGTACATGAGGAACGCGCAAGAGGTGCGCGTCGACATCAGAATGAACGCCGAAGACGGCAGTACGGTTGCCTTGAGTGGTAGGCCTGTAGAAGTGGTCATTAAATAACTCAGAAAGAAGGAAGATAGAGACCTACTCGAGAAGGCTCGCTGGAGCGGGAGGTAAAGCTGACCATTGCAGACGCTCCAAAGCGTGACGAGAGGTAGGCTCATGAAAGCGCAAGTTGATCTGCGGATCAAACGCGCGAGCATACACAGTATGATCCACGGGGTCCTGATGAGGAGGCGTCTTGACGCGCCCGGAACCAGATGCAACAGGCTGATCCTCAGCAATAGAAGGCGTCGCGGGCTTGGTAGCGGTAGCAGCGGCAGAAGGTTTGACACCTTTGTGAGCTCGACCAGAAGGCGCTGCCTGATCACCGAGTTTCTTGCTGGCAGCAGCCTTATCGGCGGCACGACGAGCGGCAGTTTGACGCGTTGTGTTGGCGCGCACGTTAGCCTTTTTGTCTTTGGCTGGGGCGCGACTTTTAGAACGAGTAGAAGTAGCCGGTACATCGACGATAGGCGAGAGCGGTGTGACGACGGGCGGTTTGCTCTTGGCGGGTGAAGCGGGAAGTGGCGGAGCAGGAACGGCTGGCGCGGCTAAAGGGATATATAAGAGCCCAGTTAAAGGCTCGCCGGTCAAAGCATGATACGCACGAGGAATGGAAGACGCAGACAGGGCTGGCTTCAACTTTTTTGGAGGCGGGGGCAGGTCAATGTCGCTGTCGGAGTGGTCGAATGGAGGACTGAACAGCGCGCGCTTTCGTGGGGCTGTAGGCGCCTCGTCGTCGAACAGATAATCGTCATAGCGCTCGGGAGAAACTATGAAAAGAAAGAATTAAACAAGGCAAGAAAACAGAAAAGGAAACTCTTACGAGACCGGACAGATTTCTTCGGAGGAGAAGAGGGAGCGGGCGCCCTCTTCGGGATAGAGACCTGAAAGAAGGTCAGTTCTAACACAGAAGAGAGGACAGAAGAGGAAGAGACGTACGGAGACGGTTTTACGAGGTTCGCGTGAGGACGAGGTATTCGCCCCGAAAGTAGGCTTCGCTTGTGCGTGGGCCTCGCGCACGGTATATGCCGCCATATATTCAGCAAAACCTGAAAAGACCAGAGTCAGTAAGAGAGAAGAATTAACAGGGGGCGAGAACTTACTGTTAACACTGCCGCTCTGAGGTGTTTTGATCATGGTAGGGCGGGGACGTTGACTAGAAAAGCAGGAGACTAAATGATAGGAAGAGAATAAGACGAGAGAAGAACGCACGCGGAACCCGAAGGAGAAGGAGCGGCTACCTCGCTCTGCTTCGAAGGCGAGGGGGTATTACTCACACGGACTGGAGCGGCAGGCGTCGGGAGCTCGCGCGAAGGCCACAACAGGCGATGAGGAACGCAGCGAGGACTGTGTTCCACGTACCCCTTCTCTCCAGGCAGTAGGAGTGCCGCATCATAAGTCAACTATAAAGAATAGTCAGTAGAAGACAGAGAGAACCGGGAGAAAAGTAACGCATGGAGCAGCGAGCGCGTTCTTCCTGCGAAACGGCCCAAACATGCCAGTGGGCTTGCTGGCGAGCCGGTGGAACTTTGGCGGCGAGCTTGCAAAGTTCGAGACGGAGCGCAATAGAATACTCCGAGTCCCGAAGGTCATGAGCCTGGAGGCCCTCGATGTAGGCGGACTAAAGATAGGCAGTTAGAGGGGCAACAGTGAAATCACAGGGAAAGGAACGCACGAGGTAGGAATGGGCATAATCTATCGCGCGCACCAGATCCTGAGGCGGCGCCGATGAAGCAATTTCTGGAAGGAAGTATGCGGCGGCATAGGTACGGGCGCCGGATAGATTCGACACCAGGTCCTCAAGTGGGATAACGATGGAGGGGATGAGAGTAGTCATTAGAGAAGAGAGCGAAAAGAGAGAAACCAGCGTATAACACTGGGAGAAGAACGATGCGCTCCTGCGTGTAACGTAGGGATGGCAGAGAACGTAGTAGTAAAGGGAAGAAAGGGAAAGAGGCGGGGAATTAAAAATTTAAAGCCCAAGAAACAGCTTGACGTAAACAAGCTCGTTGTTGGAGAAGTTCCCACAGGCGTGAGAGCGGAAGCACTGTGAAATGACTCACGCGCTTCTTTTATAAAAATAGAGCATTGCCGCGGTAACCTGGACCCACGCGAACCCACAGAAATACACTAGAAGGACCGTGGAAGGTCCAGATCTTAGTGAGGGGGATATGACACGCTCTGAAAGTGTTTACGCGTGTAAATTTGCGATTTGTACAAATAAAGACAGGCTACAACGTCCAGATATGACGGCACCAAGAAACACAACAGAGCGCGAGGTTTATAAGGCCTGTAATGAAATTACCAGAGTAAAGCTGGGTGGAGCGCATGACTTAAACCTAAGAACGGTACTAGGAAGGCTGCACTAGGTATGAAGTCCCAGCGCTTGACACTAAGTGCTCTGACAGGGCATAGCACGCGTGCTAAGAATAGAGCAGGACACGCTTGTGAGATAATTAAGACTTCGCGCAACATTGATCTATGACGCGCAAGGGCCGGAAGCTCCGGAGCTTAGAGATCTAGACTTGGTGATGTCAGAACTCGAGTAAATCCGAAGTATCTGACTTCGGCCGAGGTGCGCGAAGCCTAGACAAGGCGCTCGTTGCCTTCACTACGCTAGAATTCCCTCAGAGAATATTATGAAGCTAAATAAGAGTAGCGCACGAGGCGGCAACTCCGAGGAGATAGCAACCGACGTCAGTGCACGTGTAATAGCAATGTTAACCGACGTCGCAACACTCAGAGACAGGATCTGGCCCCGAGTCGGACGCCTGAGTAAGCGCCAAGCTATGGCGTGATAATGGCGACATGCGCGGGACGCAGGCGAAGGAGCTCGGCAACCTAAATGATACTAAAAGTGGTACTGCTAATTTGTAGGACGTAGAATAGATAAATAGCGCAGTGTAATTGTAGTGTACAAGTTCGGACCCCCGTTGTAGTCGCGCGCAAGCCCCCAGCTTGACGCCGTAGCTTCAGGACTAGTTTGTAACTTCGAGCGAGAGAATATACCTAGCATTGATATCACATTGAGTGAATTGAGACGCGCGCGAGGCATAGAAAGCTAACGCGGCACTTGTGTGACTGTTAAATTGGTTGGGTGACTTGAGCTCTAACCTGAGAAGAGGAGTTTTAGGGTCATTGTGGACGCGCTCTTGTGCTTTGAGGGTTTCTTGTGACGCGAGGCACTACAGGTGGCAGAGGTTCAAACCCTTTGGCTTGATTAGTGCTCGCTTGAGGATATATATTTCCCAAGCGGCAGAGGTTCAAACCCTTTGGCTTGCGGACGGGGTTTTATAAGGTTTCTGTGTCTCTGGATCGCATAGGTTAGAACCCTGTGGATCTACGATCGGTTTGGAAGCTCGAGCGCGTAGGTTTGAATCCTGTGGCTTTAGTGGAAGGTTTTGTGAAGGGTTTCTGCTTGGAGCGCGAAGCTTTGAGTCGTGCGTTGTGTGTTATAAGTCGTTGGAGGTCATTCCGTGTGTCGCTCTAGACTAAATAAGGGTGTTGTGAACGTCTCTTGACGTTGCCTGTATTGTATTACACCTTGCCTTGAGGCCCAGCGACAACTGTCGCTCCTCTTGTTATTAAAAGCCTTTGGACTTAGAGAAATCGAGATACGTAGCACGCGCTATTCCTATACGTGTGTATCCTATATTCTGAGAGTGTGGTTGTTTCGTTTCTATCTGCTTCTATCGCATCAGAATCCCCCACGAACTTGAGGGTTTGTGTGTGTAGTGTTGGGTGTGGGTGTGATCAGTGTCTTCGACGCCGTTGCATTTCTAGCTTGCGCGCACAGAGTCTCTTCAACGTCGACTGTAGGTAATGTTTGACCTAGTTCAACTTACCAAGGAATAGAACCTGATCTACAATGTTGAGATGCGCTAGTGACAGAAGTTTAAGATCCAAAATTTCTTTCAGAAGCGTGGCCATAGAATGACATTGGAGAGAAATCGAGAGAGTCTGTAAATTGCAGACCAAGAATGGATACTTCTGGGTCCGGATAATGGCTTGAAGAATGGGATCAAAACATCCTTCCAAATCCATCTTGATCAACGATGCTCCTGGTGAGGGAGGGTCCAGAATGGGGGCCGGAGATTCTTCCATGATCGATCTAAATGATAGGTCCAATTCTTTCGATCGCCCGAATGCCATGTAGAGGTCCTGGGGATTGCAAACAATGTTCAATTGCAGGATAACTGAGCGGAAAGTCCGCAAGGAGAGTGCCTGCTTCGATATGTCACTCATTTTTCTCCAGTCACAGGCAAAAATCTCCAACCATTCTAATGTTCCCATGGGAAGGGGGGACATCAAAGCAGGAAAATATGTGTCCCCGAAAACTGGGAGAGCGCAACCGCTATGGGAAGACACTCTAAGTTCTTTGACGTAGTGAATGGGGTATGGGAAAGTGATACACAATTCGTGAAATTTCTGACATTTGGCGATGGTGCAGATTCCAATAGTTTTGAATAGATAGACACATGTACGTGGAAGAAATGAACAAGACATGAGTGAGCTGGACCGTAGAGCCACGATATCGTCACTGGCTTCGTCAACAAACAAGTCCATGAGCTCTTGGGGAAAAGAACACATGATAAGATTGGCAGTCCCCTAAAATTATAGGTGATTAAGACAGTACTAAATGGAATCATGGTCAAATGATAGAAGATATATGCTCACAGAGATAATCAGATGCCGGGTATGAAGTCTGCTTGTGATCCTGCCATAACGAGGGCCTGGATAGATCCTTGAATTATTTGCATACTCAATCAGTCGCTTTTCGATACTAATCAGAAATTCAATACCTTGAATATGTCCGATTGACTAGCAGTGAGACTTCGAAATAAACCGAGTATACGCTTCCATGTGAACTATGGCCCTGCTTCATGTTTTGGATGAATGAGATAGATGAGGCTCATGAACGCAATACAACTCACCGTCTCAAAGTATCGTAATTAGTGATACGCCTGCCGGGCATACACCCTTTAAAAATACGTGTAATTTAACATTTCCTGGCACTACAACAGTATTACCTTGTACCAATCAGTAAGACACAGAAAGAAAGTAGCACATTGTAAAGAAAGACGTCCACCTGGTAACTTCGAAACAGGCTGATCCAACACTTGAATAGAAGATCAGTATTCTACCCGGTCGACTGAGGTTCCAGATTTGCGACTCGTATAGTGTAATCACCCGGCATTCCGGCGGAAGTTATCCGATCACCTGGTGATGATCTAGTACAATCAATCGACCAGGTAGCCGCGGATGAGATAATATCTGCCAGACAGAGCGTTTATCCTCACCAGGCTGGGTCAGCAAGCATATTAGTCAGTAGTAAAAAGGATTGGTAATAGTGTATCAGTAGGATAGTATAAATACAGGTCATGTATCTAGTGGGGAGGCAGGTTTTCTGACCCCTGGAATGCTACCAGGCAAATAGTACGGGTTTATTGGTTAAGAGCTTCGAGTCGTAGACTCACCTGGAATAGAAAGATTGTGACCTGGTCACATCGTGTGTGCAAGAACAGACAAGCAAGCGAACAGAATTAAGCTAGAAACAGAAAGTCAGACCCGAGAAACAGTTCAGAACCAGTCAGTGTGTTTTAAGTCGCAACCAGGCGCAACATATCAGTATTGAAACTGCACCAGGCAGCCAGCACGAGTTCAGAACCTGCACCAGGCAGTTATTCTGTATCAGTTTGAGTTCATGTTCAGTAACACGTCGAACTTAGAGTGGACATCGCAATATATTCTTTATACAAATCATATTATTTGCACCCGGAACTTGTATCCTACAGTACAAAGCTTCGTAACCAGGTATAACATACCTCCCTTCGAACCACAATTACTGAGTGTTTGTGTGGTGTTTAGTGTGTAGCACTTTGCATTCATATAGGCGCTCAGCACCTTTCATCTGGAGCCCACCGCGAGGGGGGTTTATATCTAGATTCGAAACTTTGTATTGAACGTAACAGTTCTACAACCTGGAAGACAATTCCCGTCTTCAACCTGATCTGAATAGTGCCCAATTGTTGCGGCGAGCTGCACGAGAAGCATGAAAGCATAGAGCAGAACAAGAGGCAGCTGAGCGTAGAGCACTCCACGAAACTGAAGTAGCAGCTGGTATAGTCCCGCTTGTAACACGGAAAAGAATAAGAACGGAACCTTGGGACCTAGAAGCCGAGATTGAAGCGAACATTGCTGAAGCAGCTTTGGAACACGCAAGGATCGAAAGAGAATTGCACAACGCCTCCCCGGAACCTACCCCATTGAGTTCAACTTTTCCTGGTAGCGCTAGGCCAGTATCCAACTTTAGTTCAAACTCGAACTCGCAACCTCAACAGAATCACACACCCCCGCAGACATTAACCATGGCTGCAAAGCAACAGATGCTGATGGAGTCATCGAGAGATGCACCCAAGCTAGAAACTTTGAATCCCCGGGCAATCCGAAAACATTTCAGAATCTTAGAAGGAATGTTTAAGACTCATGAAGGAGCATCCACGGATGATGAGAAGAAAGACTGGGCTGTACACTACACCAATACGGACATCGAAGATCAGTGGAGAGCTTTCCCTACATTTGATGCTGGGAAAACCTGGAAAGAATTTAAGGATGAAGTGATGTGCAGCTATGATGGCGCCGCAGAAGATGATGAAGATGCACATAAAGGGCTTCTTAAAGTAGCCAACAAGTACAAGAGAGAAGGTATCATGGACTCTGCCGATTACCTGAATTATCGTCGAGAGTTCCAGGCCAAAAGTAAGCCAGTCATTAAAGAGAAATTAATGTTGAACTTGGACCTGGTAAAATTGTTTATCTCGCCTTTCGAAAAGGAAACCTTGTGGAAGCGTATGAAGGATCGTCTGAGTAGTCAACCAGTGGCTGCGGCAACTGCGACTAACCCGGCGAGAAACGCACACGATCCCTGGGATTTAGAAGACGTGTTCAATGCTGGAACATGGGTATTTAAGGGACCTGGCGCAGTCTACAATGAATTATTTGATAGTTTGTTGCCGGCTATGGATAGTACCTCCAAGGCTGAAGCTCCGAGCATTCCATCAAACAGAGGCATGGTAACTTACAAGAAGGAACCTGCTATGGCTGAATTACCAGACGAAGTGAATAGCTTCCTGGCAACGATGGCTGATAGTAACAGGCTCATTGTGAAGTTACTAGAGACGAGTGTTTCATCGCAAAGCAAGAGAGATGAGGAGTTACACAAGATGTTGGCACAGATTAAGACCCAACCACAGATTACTCAATCTGCGCCCGTCCAAAGTACTCGTGGGCAGTATGGCAGTAATGCACCTGGTAACTGTCATTTTTGTGAGATGCCTGGACATTTCCAGGTAGATTGTCCCTACAAACTAGAGATGATTACTACCAGGGAACTAGTTCATGTACTGGGAACGCAGAATATGTACAGGTTACGGGATGGAAATCCTCCACCGAAAGAACCTGCCAGGATGAGCCCGAGAGCAAGGATTCAGCATTATTACGAAACGTGCAAGGCTTCTGGATCTAACACTGTTGGACAGACCTATATCACGGCCCCGCAATTGTCGGGCCCGGTGCCACAGTACGTTATGTCTCACCAAATAGCGGAAGAGAAAGAGGATATCAGCTACTTGAAGAACATGCTCGAGAAGTTGGTACAGCAGACCTCGCACATGGCACCGGAGAAAGTTGATCAGTACCTGGAAGGACCACAATGGGAATCTGTTGTGAAAACCAGAGGCCAACGACGGCAAGAGGCTAGCCAGGCTAATGAACCTTTGCAAGATACCCAGGATTTTCATAAACGTTCGATGAAGGCAGGAGAGCACCATAAAAAGGCTGCGGTGGTGACCGGGCTAGGTGACTCTTCACCAGAGGATGTAAACCAAAACCAAAAGCGAGGAGCAGAAGCGGAGAACTGGCGATCACACCCAAAATTGCAACGCAAATATACCCCTAGTAATAGTAGTGATAATGATGAAAACCTTGTACCTGGCGATCAAGACATGGGCAATCAGTCTCGATCACGTCCCCCAGTAATCTCGACCACTGGGAACAATGGTTACCTTGAACCTGAAAATCCATACGCCGCAGTACCTGACATGACATTACTCCCCTCTCCGGGACGAGTTGAGAAATTCTCTGTCTTACCAGGTGAAGTTAAGAAAGAACCAGCTTACAGAAAGAAAGTAGAAGCGCAATCAGGCGACTTAGAGAAGGAAGTCTGGGACCAAATGATGAAGGCTCCCATTACCCTTACTGCTGAACATTGGTTGGCATCGTCACCCGGTGCCAGGCAAAAGATGAAGACCTATGTCATGCCTAAACGGATTCCTGCCAGTAAAGTACTTCTGGAGGATGTCACGGATGCTGAAGATAATGAGGAAACAGAAGAACCTCGAGTACCTCTGGGATCGGTTGCCAATATATTGGAACCTGGTCTAGAAAACTGTATCAGAATTGAAGACTTACCAGTCGAATGCAGCTTCTATGTAACTACAATGCGACAAGGTCTTGTCCCAGAAGGGTCAACTATTATTAGTGATCCAATAGTCCAATACTTGGAATCTATCCCAGAAGGTGAGAAGGCCAGAACGGTAGTAGTAGTAGCGTCATCATCGCAGTCTTTGAGATCAGTCTACCCGTTGGTCTTGGGAAGGAAGAAATTAGAGTGTCTTTGCGACTCTGGGTCACAAATCGTATCATGTTCAGCTAACCTGGCTAAGCAGATGGGATGGGAATACGACCTGGATATCTATATTTTAATGGAAAGTGCAAACAGAGGAGTTGAGAAGTCCCTGGGACTAGTGAAGAATGTGGCTTTCTTGTTCGGAGAAGTCACCGTGTACCTGCAAGTCCATGTATTAGCCAATCTGGCATATGACTTATTGCTTGGAAGACCATTTGATACTTTAACTTCGAGCGAAGTAAAGAACTCATCAGACGGTGACCAAACAATGATTCTTATGGATCCCAATACCAAGAAACGGACCCTGGTACATACTTATCCAAGAGGACAAGCTCCAGCAGTACTCCAGAGGGAGCCTGCGACGGGTTTTCAGAGCTCGAAGATTTGATCCCAGATCAAGGAGAGCTAGCAGTCATTCTCACACAGGATAAGGAGGGTAACTTCATTATTGAAAGTTACACTGGGCCTCCAGGCAAACAGGACTCATTCACCAGGATGAATATCAGAGATTTCTATCTCAGCACAAGTCAGCAAGTAACAGAGGATCCGCTGGCCGGGTCACTTATTAGCACGTTTTACACCCAGAAGTACCTTGGTAATAAGCCAAGCAGAAGAACAGGTGTCCTAGTACAAGAAGTAAGGGAAACCTTGCCCATCTTTGACATTGAAGCGACGAATCGAAGAGAAAACCATGGAAGGCAACCAGGTAAAACGGAGTTCGACCTGGAAGAGTTGTATGACACACCCTCGAATGTTGGTAGCGATACCTGGCAACGAGAGGCGGTTCTTGTAACCAAGAAATATAAACCAGTGGCCTTGAAAACCAAGCCAGTGCTGACAACACTGCCTTCCAATTTTAGAATCATCCATGATATTAAAGGAGATATGCTCGAAGGGATACCTGAATTATCACCTTACCCGGAAGATTTTGAACCAACTGGAAGGTATTCTCTTGAGTGAAAGCTTAAGATTGACAAGATACATGGGGAAGATTTCTTATGGGCTGAGGAACATAAGTTGATGCACCATTTTATGATGCTACAGAATGAAGGGTTCGCCTGGGATGACTCAGAATGAGGACATTTCCAGGAAGACTTCTTTCTGCCAGTAGACATCCCGGTGATTCCACATACACCCTGGGTACTTAAGAATATTCCAATCCCGGCTCCAATATACCAGGATGTATGCAAGATAATCAAAACCAAGATAGATGCGGGAGTGTATGAACCTTCTAATTCATCATACCGTTCTAGGTGGTTTTGTGTATTGAAGAAAGATGGGAAGAGTTTGCGGCTAGTGCATAGCCTGGAACCATTGAATGCGGTTACAATTGCGCATTCTGGCCTTCCCCCGGCAATGGAAGAATTAGCAGCGCATTTCGCAGGCAGAGCTTGTGGGGGAATCCTGGATTTATTCGTAGGATATGATGAAAGATCCTTAGCAGAATCATCCCGAGACCTTACCACTTTCCAAACACCATTTGGAGCACTGCGCCTGGTTACTTTGCCGATGGGCTGGACCAACTCAGTACCCATATTCCACGACGATGTAACTTACATTTTGCAAGATGAGATTCCGCATTTCACCAGGCCATACATTGATGATGTTCCAGTAAGAGGACCAGAGACCAGGTACGAGTTACCAGGAGGAGGATATGAAACTATACCTGAGAACCAGGGGATCCGCAGATTTGTCTGGGAGCATTTCCAAGTTCTCAACCGCATCGTTCAAAGGATGAAGTATAGTGGAGGAACCTTCTCTGGACCGAAAGCGGTTCTCTGTGCCTCGGAAATTATTGTAGTAGGACATCAATGTACTTATGAAGGAAGGAAACCAGAAACAGAACGCATGAAAGTCATCCTCAACTGGGGACCCTGTAAAGAACTTGGAGACGTACGAGCCTTCTTGGGAACATGTGGAACATGCTGCATGTTTATTAAAGATTACTCTAAGCTCGCTGAGCTGTTGACTAATCTTACCAGGTTGAAAGTACCATTCCAATGGGGACTAGACCAAGAAGAATCAATGCAAGCCTTGAAAGATACTTTAGCCAAGAGTCCGGCACTACGATCAGTAAATTATGATTGGCCGATCATCTTGTGCGTCGACACTTCCTGGCGAGCAGTAGGATTCTACATATGTCAATCGGACCCTGAGAACCCTAAGACAAGATACTATTGTTGATTCGGCTCCATCACCTTGATTGAACGCGAAGCAAACTTCTCTCAACCAAAGAGAGAATTGTATGGGCTGCACCTGGCCTTGATAGCTTGCAAGAATTGGGTATGGGGATCAAGAAACTTGATAGTAGAAACCGATGCTAAGTACATCTTAGGCATGTTGAGAAATCCGGATAGTGTGCCTAACGCAGCAATAAACAGATGGATAGAAGCTATACTTCTGTTTCATTTCAAGTTAGTACACGTACCTGGTAAAGTTCATGGACCAGATGGACTTTCCCGGAGGGATTTCCAACCAGGAGACAATGAATATGGACGGCTTGAGGAAGACATGGAAGTAGAGCACGACCCACTGGAGTATGATGCTAGTCAAGAACCAGTACCATTAGAGTTCGAAGAATTCTCTGACAGAATTGATACCAGGCATGGTTATGTTACCATAACCAAGGCGCTGGTAGATCTCGAGACAGATCGAAGTTTCCTAGCTGAGAATGGAGGACAAATGGCGAGCGTTTTGTATGGCGCACCTATACTACCGGAGGCAGAGGAATTCACTGAGACTGAAGAGTATTCCGAGGAACATAGAGGCAAGATTGGCAAAGAATTGGACGAACGGCTAGCTCTGGTATCAGCCTGGCTCAACAATCCACTTGAGAAACCGACCAACCTGGCAGATGCGCAAGTCCGAAACTTTGTAAGATTTGCAATGCACTTCTTCAAGGAAAACAGGTGAGTATATCACAAGAGCTTGGAAGGCAAACACAAGTTAGTAATCAAGAAGTCAAGACGGGTGCATATCATGAAATCGAGCCACGATTACCTGGGTCATCGAGGAGTCTACGCGACCACAGAACTGATTAAGCAAAGGTTCTGGTGGCCTGAGTTAGAACGAGATGTAGCCTGGTATGTGAAGACTTGTGAGATTTGCCAGAAACGTCAAATGTTGAAAGTTCGGATCTCACCCATGGTAACCCACACTCCATCAATATTCTAAGTAATCCATGTAGATACAATGCACATGCCTGTATCGTCGGGATATCGGTACATTGTACATGGGAGGTGTGCGTTGACCAGTTGGATGGAGGGAAAAATGTTGAAAACTGAGACAGGAAAAGCAATCGGAGATTGGCTATTCCATGAAGTGTTCTGTCGATGGGGATGCATGTCATTGATCATAACTGACAACAGACCTCCCTTCCTCAAAGCGATAGCCTACCTGGAAGCCACCTATGGCATCCGAGGTATTCAAATCTCTGATTACAATTCCCAGGTGAATGGAAAAATCGAGAGACCGCACTTAGACGTTCGCCAGGCACTGTATAAGGCATGCAGTGGTGTCACCTCTAAGTGGGCCTTGTATTTTCCACACATAATGTGGTCAGATAGAGTAACAATGAGACGAAGAATGGGTTGTTCACCCTTCTTTGCAGTAACAGGTGCACACCCGGTACTCCCTTTAGATATTATAGAAGCGACCTGGTTAGTAAAATACCCTGGTCGCACGCTCACTACTGAAGAAGTGATTGGTTACCAGGCTCGGGCTTTGGCAAAGCACTCGTCAGATGTCGCCCAGTTACGCAGCAAGTTACACGAAATAAAGGTCCGAGAAACACTGAAGTATGCTCGCATGCATGCTGCAACCATTAAGCAACTGAACTTCAAACCTGGCAGCCTCGTATTGGTACAAAACACTGCCATTGAGAAGGCCATTGGAGGGAAAATGTGTCCCAGATATTTGGGACCAGTCATGGTTGTGAGACGCACAAAAGGAGGATCGTACATTGTAGCCAAAATGAACAGTAGCACCTGGGGATTCAAGGTGGCTGCTTTCCGGGTCATTCCTTACATGGCCAGGAAAAAGATCGACCTACCAGAGAAGCTTGAAGCTCTCCTAGACATGTCGAAAGAAAGCTTAGACCAGTTAGAGAACTCTCCAGAACCGGTGGAGGAGGTACCAGATGACTTCGCTTATTCTCACCCGGAATATGACGTCTATGAGTCTTTGGATCCCCTTCTCGAAGTAAAAGGAGCATAACATGGTTGAAGCATATATCCATAAGTCTACGTACGAGCCAAGAATGCGAAGGCACTCGATCAAAAGCTATCTACGGCACGACTGAAGTCGCCCGGATGGTGTCTACTAAGAAAGAAAAGCATATAGTAAGAACGGTATGAAGGCAGGTAGAAATTAGATCCTAATTTCACCCTACGTATCAGGACAGAGGCGGTCTATCTCAGCCGTAACTAGGTTCAGCTGTTGATCACAAAACTTGTAAGCTACAACAGTAGCTTCCAGGCGGTGAACCAGCAACTCTAACTCGGCGTCGAGACAGTGTTTATGAAGCTGGAAACTCGCAAGAGTTCCATCTCAAACGTGCTCCGCAGAAAGAAGTTTAAGAGCGTCCTGAACGGACTCGTACTTCGACTGAAGTTGGAATTGATTTGCCCAGGCTGTATCAACAGAAGTCAGCAACCTGGAACAAGGCTTGACATCTGGAAGACTCACCAGTGATAGGAAACACAAGTTGATTGTCTCCAAGGTCTCCACCGCGAGCCATAAGAGCGATGTCAGCATGGATACGCTTGTTACTTCTTTCTGCAAGGATCCTGTCTTGTTTCTCCAATACATCGATTGCCTTGCGATACATAGGGTCACTTTTCGTAAGCCCTGGTACATCGCAATAAGGAAGTACAATTACCGTAGTACATAAGGAAAGACCATGAGACTCCTTCCCACAAGAATCGCATTGTGCAGGATTGGTAGTTCGCTACCGAGTATTCAGCACAACTTCCTGAAAAATAAGAAAGGAAGGCTTACCACGACAGGAGCGGGAGAATGAGTGGCAGCGTGCTTAGAGATCCGGCCACGACGTTTGCGAGTGGTCCGGCCTCGAGTAGCACCTTTAGCTACAGCAAGAAAGACTTGAGGTTGAGCCAGGTTCTATAGGATAACCAAGAGACTCACCAGGTGCATCCTCGTTGATGCTCATCTGTGAAATACCAAAAGCAAGTTGAACAATACGGTCTGTACTAAGTTCAGGCTACGTACACTGTCAGATTCGTCGCTATCCAAGTCAACAACCATACTTTCCTCCGCGGCTTTCATCTTGACGTCCTCGTCAATAAGGATAGTCTCCGGGTCAGTATCAAGGCCAACCGTAGCTTTGGATTTGACAGTCTTCGGCGTCTTCTTGATCTTGGGAAGCTACAGAAAGAATATATGAGTTTAGCCAGGAAAAGATAATAGAAATAAGCAACGCACTGGAGTTGGCGCGGCTGGTTTAGAAGCAAGAGAAACAGCAATAGCTTGGGCATTCGCCACAGCCTGCTTCTCTTCCCGGTCAGAATGGATCCACCCAGTAGCGCGACCAGGAAACGTCGAGTTCTCAGGAGCTTTAGAGCCATGAGGGATTTCAAGAAGGAGCTTCCTGTTTTGACAATCCCGCTGAGCACCGAATGCCCCTTCATGGAGAAGGGATGGTTCTTCCTGGTATGCCTGCATGAAGCACTCCTTGTTATCGAAAAGAGGCATCTAGGATATTAGTTAGTATAGAAAGGGCTAAAATCCTTCGAACACGCACAACTCCTTCTAGGAACCGAAGGTTCTCCTTGTCAATAACCAGGACCGCATCAAAATCTGGAGTGCCATCTTTGAGAGTCAGCAGAATGGAGGGAATGGTGGGAAGATAAACTCCATTCTTGCAGCGTGAATGGAGAAGAGCAAGAGCGGCCTTGAATCTAGCAACTTGCATAGACTCGGGCGCCATGAAAATTGAGTATTAATTTGCTGAGTCCACCAGGCAACGGGTTTTATAGAAGAAGAAATATCTCTATTATTTTCCTAAGTACAGACTGGTGTATGACACAAGCAGATGTAAGCTCACACAGCACGATTGCTGAGGCCATGATTACTGTATCCAGGTCAAGATTGATGGCTTCGATCACTCTGATCGGATGTGATCGCGCAATTAAGGACAGCCTGGGACAGGCTTTTATTTAGTTGGGGGGAGAGAGGCAAAGGCCTGCCTTAGAAATTAAAATTTCGATTTAATTTCACCCTGATACAGAATAGAAAGCTGAATAAAGTATGCCAGGACAGTAGTAATAATGAACCAAGCATACAGAAAAGAAGTCGCGATCAGGCAACCTGCGACATGAAACAGCCGATTCCAAGTACCAACAGAAAAAGGGAAAAGAATAAGGAGTTCAAAAAGTAGGAAGAATGTTCGCAAGAACCAGGAGACAAAGAAAAACTCGAAGAAACTGCTAAGTTGCAAGGACATCCACATCCGGCCAGGTGTAGAAATTAGAGAACAACTGTGCAGGCAGATGTATAGGATAAACTCCCGCCCGAGACAGCTGAAATGAGGATTTCAAGTCAGTTACAGGTACCCGGTAGAAGGAAAGAAGCTTACAAGTCAAAGTGCATCCGCAATCATACTTGGCAGTTTGTCCAGGTCCCACGGATAACAGCCGAGACCTACCTGGAAAAACGGCAAGTCGCTGGTATATGGGGTAGCCTTTGAACTTGGCAAAGAATCTGACTGCATTACCAAATGCTGACTACCTGGAAAATGCAAGTTACCAGGAAACGGGGTTTTGAAGTTCTAAAAAGAATTAGACTCTCATACAGGTTAGAAGGAGATCGGATACCTGGAAACCGATAACCAGACAGCGACGATCCCGTTCCAACCACAGAGTCCAATCTTGGTCAAAGAAGCAGGGTCCTAAGTTACTTGCAACTGCAGTAACCATCATAAGGAATCACAAGACCAAGGGATCTTCATCATCCGGGAAATGCTCGACATGAGCAACCTACCTGGAGACTTAGTAAGAACAAGATGTCGTACCCCAGGCACACTCACCAGGAAAGGGTGTACATGGTTAATTAAATTCACTACGTCCAGCTGACACCAATTAACCAGGATGTCAAAATTGAGTACTTGAGGATACCGGGTATGCACCAAATGCAAGAAGAGGTAGTGATCCACCTGTAACAAGGAAGGAAGATCCTTCCAGGCGAAAGGAAGAGGCAAATCTTCAGGCCAGAATGTGGAGGAAACCATTGATAGAGGAAGGTAGCTTGGCATTGGATAAATCCTAAGTCGGAGCAACCTGCTTAGTCAATTATCTAGCTAAGTCAGCCGATACATGGAAACCTCTGGGCATCGAAATTTGAAGATACACCTGGACTTAGTAAACAAAATTTGCATTCGGGTGCGCATCAAGCCAATTAGGAGGCGAGCGCAAATTCTAAGTACATGTACTCTAAAAATAGCTGTTGGCTTCGGAAGGAGCTACAGTATTGGAAGAAGACAACTGGACTGGGAGATAAGCTCATAGCTCCGAAAGAAAGGAATTTGACACACGAGGTTCGCAAACCAAGCATCTGAGGCTGCGCCTTGGAAATGTTCCCAATGGAGACCATGACGAAAGACGTGCTCGGAAGCTACCTGGAAGCGGTTTCGCTTAAGCGGAAGGCTCGGTAAAGAAGGGGCATGAGTTTCGCCAGGAAAAGTATCCAAAGGATCGAATCTAGGCTTCGAGAGCTACCAAGAATGTTAGGTACAAGGTAGCATAGAGAAAATAACAACTCACCCCGAGTAACTTGAACATTCTAGTGGGATCCTCGATTTTCCAGGCATCCCACTGAGAGGATTGAAATGCCGGGCTAAGGTTGTTAGCTAGCGCAGTAGCCATCGCCAGGAAACGAATAACAGTCAGATCACTGTCTTTGGGGAAGTAAGTTTCATGCGCTGCCTGGAAAGTAAATGAGACAAAGTAAGAGTGAAGCAAGAGAATGAATGTACCAGGAAAGGATGAACGGAATCCAGGATAGACTTGATTTTGGGTTGCAAGTAGGTTGCCAGGGTGTTCATATCTACGATGGCAGGGTGTCGATTGCGAGCCTGGCGAAGAAGAATATAATGGTCCGCAACCAGGAGAGACTTAAATTGCTCTGGGGGAATCCCGGTGTCAAGGGTGAGAGGCTCCGAGTACGCTTTGCAAACCATTAAGGAGGACAAGTAGAACACAGAGAAAAATCTCAAGGAAAGGGTTTTATATCCAACTTGTTCTGCCACACCTGGCCAGCCCTGCAAGGCAAGATACTTCAAATTCAGCTATTTTGGGACAACCTGACTCGATCGCGATCAAGATACCAGATCATGATGAGTTGTCACAAGCATTCATCACCCTAGTACAGCATAAACCCTTGTAAGAAAAATCTAGGCCATCGCAGGTTCAAAAAGTTGTACAATGTCTATGCCTGGTAACACATACCAGGTTGGATATATAACTTATGTTTGTGCCGGGTGGATAAGAAACAGCAAGTAAACGGGCCCTTTTTGGGCGTGGCATTTAATGTATGAGAAGTACATTTTTTTTGTAAAGACAGCGTTTATATAAAAATTGTGCGACCCGCGATGTCCATATAGCAACAGTATATTGAAAAGAAAAGTTGTTCACTCCGATTCAGAATCTGGGACAAGCATCTGAAGATCGTGCAACGAATAGGCTTGGTGGCTGAGGGGCGACCAACGAGCATCTCCCAGCACCAAACGATGCTGCTGAGATACCTTGAAGAGTCGTGCGCTGATGAGCCTCCAGGCTCTGTACGCTCAGAATTCGCAGATTTTCCTTGCTAATTAACATTGCCGTCCCTTCAACGGACTTTCAGCAAACCAATGATTGCACACACACCAATACCACTTTCATCCTACGGCAACCACTCCTTACGCACTTGATATCCATCCCATCTTGCCATGCATCCTAATTGCCGTACCTCGTCACGGCAAGGCACCTTCGATCGACAATCATCCCAATACAGAATTGACGCATCACTCAGAAGCACCAGTTGACGTGCTCATTTGATCACTTAATAAAAATGACGTGATCGACGCGAGTACCCTCCCAGCTACGGCAACCACAGACCATGTTTACTAAGGCTGTTACTTCGCCAAGGCTTCAAGAAAACGTTACCCCACGCGTACTCCTCAGTACGACGACTATCGCTCAGTAATCCGCAGCTAAACAGCACCTAACGATCCGAGCATCGCTCAGCAAAAACCATACGGTTCGCATCCATACGCGGCAACGTCGACGAGTTGCTGTTACTTTAGAAGACGGAGTACCATATGTTTCCTCCGAATTTTACAAAGCCAAGGCCTTACAACCTTACTAAGTCTCGCGTACTTACTCTATTTATAAATTCATACTTGTAGTATAAAAACTAGCTAGAAAAACGTAGCTAGAAAGTTCACCTCTCGTCGACCCCAGACTACGTCAATTATCGTCACATTCTAGTCTATCGCCAGTAAACCACGTCTATTCACCGTTCTACGGCAATATACCATTTGCATCAGCATATTCTTGATCGCACGTCGACTCTTGAGCTCACCAGAGTTATTCCACGGTTCTTAACTGTGAAGAGTCCTTCCTCACTCGCTCTTCGTGCTTAAACACTATTGGTACACGCTCATATTGTGCCAATACGTGATCGCCACGCCATACCTCGTCCCCATTATCTTTTATAGGCCGTCATCGTTTCACTTTCACACCATTGGAGTTTTTACCGTTTCTCTTTCGCCATCGTTATCGTCGCCCACTTGGGTAGTCTCAGAGCAGACTTAGGATCAGTTTCAGCCAGTTTTCGTATAGTATCAGTCCCCCGAGTGGACTTGAAGGTTAGTTTGACATAGGATAGGATCGTTTCAGTACCAGACAAGTTTCGACATCGACTCAGCACCATCGCATCATATAGGACCAGTATCGCCACCAGTTTTCGTAGTTCCACGTTTTCTCTCGCCAGTACACCCTCAGCACCTCGTTCCACGTTTATTTCGCCACTCACAGTCCCCACACCGTTTTCTCATAGCCTCGCTCACCCATAGACTATTGCAGACCGTTTAGTCTATTCTCCATCGTTCACCCCGCTCCGATTACCGTCGAGCGACGTTTTCTAGTCTCGCATCGCGTTTTCGCATACGAATTCGTGGTATTCATGTCATACCCGTTTTCGTACCCTCTCATTTTGAGAGATCCCTACTGGCTTGAAGCCATAGCATTTAGTACTCGACTACCAAGCAGTACTACTTCGCAGACTTAAAGTCGCAGTGTATTCTTGCGTATAGAGGAATTGTTCTACTGCACGGAGGTGCCTCGAACCACTCGCACACACGATCGCCTTGATTGCCGTGTCACTACGTTAATTATCCAATCTCATTTTGAGTTGGTGTTGCTGTTGCCACGGAAGTCTAGGCTCATCAGCGCTCCTCACGTACTCCTGCCCGTCCGTTGAGACCGAACCTATGCCCTGCGAGACTAAGAGCATGAGTAACAGAGAAACAAGAAACTAAGAAAAGGAAAATAACTTACAGAGGAAGCAGCCTTGGAAGGATGAACGGGCGAAGGCTCTAGCTGATCAATTAGATCGCCCGCTACCTTGTCATCATCAGCTTGCTCTTCCTCGTCGCCATGTTCGACTCCGGTCTCAGGCACCTCGGACCTCTGGTGTCGCTTCTTCTTCTTCTTGTCCTTGAGAACCGTGAAAGCAGGGAGCGACGGCTCGGGCGACTTCTTGCTATGCAACTGAAGAGGGCGTGGATAATAGTGCCTAAACTGAGGGTTGAAGACCTTCTGAAGAAGCCCATCTTCATCCGTGATAAGCCCCATATCGATCATCAATCGATGACCGACGGGGTACTCGCGCGCAAACTTAACCATAGCATCGGTGTCGTGACCGCCTTCAACTGAAGAGAACGCCTGCAGAAGGTTGCACAAGGCAGCGGAGCGCATCTCGTATGCCTCATGCAAGGCATCGAGGAGGAGACGGATCTGACAGTCTGCAGCCATAAAGTTGCGATCATGCATTTCAACGACTAGAAAAGAGTTAGCAAAAAGAACAAAAACGAGTAAGTAAAGTACGTACGTGGATGAGCGGCCTGTGCAAGTGGTAGCAAGTTATCACGGACCTCCTGCAGGTCATCGGCGGACAACCGACAGGAGCAGTGACCCCAACTGTGACAGTTAGCGCATGCAGCCAAAGGCTCTTTATGCTGGCAAAGCATACGGCGCCCAGCACACATAGTACATCCCGCAGCATCCTAGACAGAAATAACGGGTTAGAACCTGGAAGAAAGAAGAACGAAGAAAAGCACTTTACCCTGTGGGGAATACGTAAGGCTGACAACGTCGGATAGTCAGTAAAAATGCGGTCCAACATATACTCCGCCGTGACAGGAGTAGGCAACCGGCCCCGAACATCCACATGGGTATCCTCTGCGAGAATTGCGGGAGGAGGAGTAACTGCTTTCTTGTGAGGCTTCGTAGTGACTTCGACAAGAGGAGGCTTGACAGGTTTACGGCCATGAGGTTTAACTGAAGTCTTGCTAGGAGCGACAGAACTATCCTTCTGGTCCTTCGCAGATGACTTTTTAGCAGGTGCAGAGGACGAGCCAGCTTTAGAAAGGGCAGCAGAAGATGCCGGGTCTTGTTTGGGACGCTTGCGAACGGGTTTTTCAGTCTTGACCGTCGAAGTTCCAGCCTGACTAGATGGCACCGGCGAAGAAGGATCGTGGGTCTTGCGTTCCTTCGGGGGTTCAGGTTCAGCAGGACCAATCATCGACGTTTTCAGAAGCTTGGCATCGCTAGCCGAGAAGGGGCCATTCTGAATGAACAATAAATTAGAAAAATAGCAAGAAAACCCAGGAACGAGAAATTACCTTGAGAATTTCTTTGACCATGTCTGGCCCATACAGCCAAACCTTCCATTCGCCTTTCACCAATCGGTCAGGGAGCTCGTGAACGGTTCAAGAGGCGGTGGCAAAGAAATGTTCAATGAAGTCGGGATACGGACGAGCGAAGACACTCCGATATGTCGTCTAAGGAACGTGTCACTAAGGGAATCAGGAAAACCAGGAAGAAAATAGTCACTCACCAAAAGAGTATGCACCCCTTCAACCTGCGATGCGATCTGCTGATTGTTTAGCAAGTCAAGGGCCTCTGTATCCCATAACGCAGGCGCTTTCTTGAGTATGGCACGAAGTAGGTAATGAGGATCAGACATGAGAACGAGTAAGAACACGGAGCGGGGAGGCTAGACACGGAAAGAAAGAAAGCAAAGCAAGAAATGGTCACCGTGACTCAACAATGCAAAATTTAAAAGGTCCCCGGGTCCGTGCACCAGAAGCAAGGAAGTGTGCCTTTGGAATGTTGAAAGAAGAGCAGATCTACTTCAATTGAAATCCATGACGCATGCCGCCATCATGCCGGTGGGAAAACGATCCCAAAATAGCAAAGTCACTACCTGGTAATCAGTGTACCTGGCAACCTGAAAAGAAGAACATGTTTGCAAATGACTGGGACAGTCGATCTTTAGTTGAGGGGAGATGATACGCCTGCCAGGCATACACCCTTTAAAAACGCATGTAATTTAACATTTCCTGGCACTACAACAGTATTACCTTGTACCAATCAGTAAGACACAGAAAGAAAGTAGCACATTGTAAAGAAAGACATCCACCTGGTAACTTCGAAACAGGCTGATCCAACGCTTGAATAGAAGATCGGTATTCTACCCGGTCGACCGAGGTTCCAGATTTGTGACTCGTATAGTGTAATCACCCGGCATTCCGGCGGAAGTTATCTGATCGCCTGGTGATGATCTAGTACGATCAATCGACCAGGTAGCCGCGGATGAGATAATATCTGCCAGACAGAGCGTTTATCCTCACCAGGCTGGGTCAGCAAGCATATTAGTCAGTAGTAAAAAGGATTGGTAATAGTGTATCAGTAGGATAGTATAAATACAGGTCATGTATCTAGTGGGGAGGCAGGTTTTCTGACCCCTGGAATGCTACCAGGCAAATAGTACGGGTTTATTGGTTAAGAGCTTCGAGTCGTAGACTCACCTGGAATAGAAAGATTGTGACCTGGTCACATCGTGTGTGCAAGAACAGACAAGCAAGCGAACAGAATTAAGCTAGAAACAGAAAGTCAGACCCGAGAAACAGTTCAGAACCAGTCAGTGTGTTTTAAGTCGCAACCAGGCGCAACATATCAGTATTGAAACTGCACCAGGCAGCCAGCACGAGTTCAGAACCTGCACCAGGCAGTTATTCTGTATCAGTTTGAGTTCATGTTCAGTAACACGTCGAACTTAGAGTGGACATCGCAATATATTCTTTATACAAATCATATTATTTGCACCCGGAACTTGTATCCTACAGTACAAAGCTTCGTAACCAGGTATAACATACCTCCCTTCGAACCACAATTACTGAGTGTTTGTGTGGTGTTTAGTGTGTAGCACTTTGCATTCATATAGGCGCTCAGCACCTTTCATTAGCCTTTAGTATCGAGGGGAAGAAAAAAGAAGCCGATGTTGCGGGTGTGGTCGCGGTTCAAACGTGCGGTTGGTCCCGGGCCGATAATGTTGACGTTTCCGGCCTTTTCCTTTCATTATGCCTCTCTTTTTGAAATTTAGGTGTCATGAAGCATACAGTGAGAAGCTCTAGGAAAGCCTTGCTCTGGAGCACGCATACTACTTCTGTCACAGGTAATGAAGACCCGTCTCTGATGCTATCGGAATGGAAATCTGTATCTTCATCGAAACCCGGCTGGTGGACAAAAGGTGGATTATGCAGTAGCACTCTTTAAATCAGTGACTACGTATGTGTCCACCGATTTCCTCAGTGGTCTGTAGTGCTGATATCTTCTCTAGACCTTGTCTATTCAGTTAAAGCTGGTGATAGTGATAGGTATGTATGTCTTGCGCTCTCAGATTGTACAAGATATCGACACCTTTTTCCAAGTTCAGCCTGACTCGGACGCCACCTGGTGCGTTTCAATGCCTTGTCGTTAATTGTGTATTCCCTGACATTAGAACGGATCTTCATTTCGGTAATAAGGCATCACAGTCCAGCGAACAAGATAAATTCCAATACGAATTGAACGGAAACCAGGATTATATCAGACAAACAGAGAGAAAATGCCGGAGGCACGGGAAGCAAGCGCCCCCTCCTTCGCCTCCTTTTCCCAGGCGTCCGCTATAACATCTGCGACTCGCATTTCAATACCGCGACAAGTTCCCCGATGCTTGAACCAGTCTCCCTGCTCGACGTCGGTGTTGCAACCCAAGCACTGGATTCTTTCGTCGTGCACCTGCGCCCACGGATCGGAGTCCTTTTGCTTCGAGAATTTTTGCTTGAGGGTGAACGTCGCATCTGCGTGGTATCCGAACCCGAACGAGTTGAGCTGGCCCTCGGTTAAGGGGTTGTTGGAGGGCGAGTTAGGAGGAGAGTATTGGGACTGCACAAGTTCACCGGAAGTCTTTTTGTGGTGGACTGCGAGGATTTGGCGTCCAGGGTGGAAGATGTGCCACTCGCAACCATTTGGGTCGTTTTGGTTGCAGCGACATGGGCGAACGGACACGGATGTGTCGGCAGGCAGTCCCTTCGGGAGGAGAGTGAACGTAGACGATTGGTGGGATTTCGTTGATTGAGCTGGGGTTTGCATGGCGGATTTGATGGTGTTTCCTGGGCGCTGCAGGTCAGGCTTTTATAAGTATCTTCGGGTGGAACGTACTCGTCCATGTTCTCCAATTGTAAGCCAAGAATGGATGAGCCATCACCATTCAAACTTAAGTTTGTACAACAATTGGATTCATGACAATGGATGCAATTTTCGGATGCCACAACTTGAATCATTATCGAGTGGCACGATGTGGAAGATACCTCAGAAATCCTTCAAGCCATCTCTTCGGGTCCATATGTAGTGTTATGAGCTGGTATCGCTCTAGATGTTACTCGCATTTTGGGGAAGAAAAAGCATATAGTAAGTACATCAGTAGGACATATTCTTGGATACGTTGACTTGGCTCATTGATCCCTAGACATGGTAATAGACACACCTTGACATTGTCATGTTTTGCGGACCTAGATTGAATCCATGCCTTATAAGGCCAACAAACTTCGGGGCTGAGTATATCCTGATAAGTGCCGGATGGTCCAAATATATTTTTTGTGTGGCATGCCAGGGCGTATAAAAGTGAGATCTTTGCTCTATCTCGCCTACATTCTCACCCAGCCATGCCTTCCAACGAAGTTTATTCCGAGCCTTGCACCCTAGAATTTCTCATGGACAAACATCAGCTAATGCAACTGGCCTACCGTCCCGAACTTGATAGTCGCACTCGGGGATGGTACATGCAGGAGTATTCCATTCCTCTCGTCGACTCTCTCGACTGCAAAACGTTCCAGTGGATCTTCGAGAAAAGTATGATTCTCGGTAGGGGGTTTTTTGTATGGCGTACCACTCTCGTCTTGATGTCAAATACAGCAAAGGAACCTCACGAGATCTGGGACAGTGGCACTGGGATCGTGGTCACCACCAACCCGAGCTTCCCAAGGCCTGTCAACATTTCGGTTCTTTGGCATACACTCTACTCTTGCGTACCACTCAAGTACTTCCCACCGAGCAGTGAGCATGCTGGTAAAGAGCCACCACAGGCGTTAGCAGACAGTGAGTTGTATTTCCCGTTTCACGATAATATCTCGATTACTAAAACTGCTCGGGCAGCGTGCTTATATATTCGTATGGAGCTGAACTAAACGCACACGTTGTCCCGTTTGCGTGGACATTTCACCCAGAGTACTCCGTAGTTTAATCAAAGTTTAATCCACAATGATGTCTGTTCTCCTTGCTTTAGTGTATTCCGCTTGTAGTTATAACTGTGAACGAATGAGTCACAGATCTCTAACGTCAAGTGTTATCAGTTTCGCTGTGAGAGTGGGCATGAGCTACGGGAATGTCTGCAGCAGTGAATATCGACAGCGCCACCGACGCGACGCGTTTGTTTGCTCATGTTAATTTTCCGGGCCACCAAACATATTTTTGCTTGTTTCACCACGACGACGACCATCGACAGATTCGCCGTTGCTGGCCATCTGGAGAGCTCGAATTTTAAGGCGAAATCCAATGTCTTATTCCTCTCCCTCAGCCTTCTGTTCGGTATCATTTCCCATGGTAGACAATGCCGCTATCTTCTTTTCCCTTGGATTGGGTATGC
This sequence comes from Armillaria cepistipes, assembly GCA_900157415.1. Classification (NCBI taxonomy): domain Eukaryota; kingdom Fungi; phylum Basidiomycota; class Agaricomycetes; order Agaricales; family Physalacriaceae; genus Armillaria; species Armillaria cepistipes. The sequence goes on from FTRY01000026.1 coordinate 218,874, forward strand.
TGGCAGGAGTTCCGAGTAGTACGTTCCTTTCTTTGTCATGGTATCCTGACTCCTGACCGACTTCCTTCATAAGCCAAAGACTCCTCCCTCTCAAGTCAAATCACATTCACGATAGGCCGGGTTTAACGGCAGATGGCACTTTACTGCTAGTTATTCGTCGGATGGTACAGCGTCGCGGATGGCATGGATTGGTGGAGTCATGGAACTCTGAAGTCTCCGACGATTCGGGTTTTGTGATAAAGTAGGACGACTCTAGGTGCGCAGATATGTCGTTTGATTTTCCATCAAAAGCTCATTTTACTTCGGCGACCTAGGAACTGGAACTTTGGAGGAAAACAACGTAGCGGGTTTCTCGCGTGAGCGACGGCGTTGGCGGATCTGGGGAAGGGGGGGGCACTTCGCCCTGAGGGACATTCTGACTGCTATACGCGATTCTCGAAACATTTGTCGCTGGAAAAGGGCGATATGGAAGGTAGGCTATGCAGCATATCCTCTGTGTTCTCAGGCTGATGTGTGTGCAGCTCATGCGGCCGAAACATCCTTCTTCTCGTCGCTGCTATCTCTATAGTATGTCCCACTTTTCGTCGCTTTACCATGCTGCTGATAAGCTTTTCATCATTGTAAGCTAAAGCCTTGGGAAACCAACAGTTTTAGGTCCATGGAGATGGCCTCTAATATAATTCGTGGAAGGTCAGACACACGAACCGGAAGCGCCTGGAACGGAGTCGAATACCGTCGAAACGCATAATCTTTGATGGCGTTGGTTTCAATAAAGATGAGAAGGGAGAGCAATGAGAGGTACGTCGTACTGATACATACTGCATTATCGTTCGCTAATTGCCTCACAGTTCACTTGTTTTGTATAGTTCGTAGCCTGAAAGCTCCAAGGAACTGTGGCCGCATGGCTCTGGGGTCAACAGCGTTATCCAATCGATGTCGGTAATGTCAGGAGAGAATGCGCTGTGCCACCTGCAAAGGTTGGTAGTGCTATGAGTGTGTCAACAAGAGGGTAAAGCTCACCATGCTTTCTCTCCTCTAGTGCTAATTTCTCCTCAGTTCAATTGGCTCGCCTTTGACAACATTGTTTTCGTCAACTCAAGCCTGGCGGGAGACCTAATGTTCGAGCATGGGGTCAGGGCGGCGTAGCACATGCAAAGTACAGGACTTCACGGTTTCTGTATGTTGCGATTCTGTAATACGCAGGCAGAATATGTCATCCGTAGGTTCTCTTCCCCCGAACCATTCATCTTCTAAACAAATCATAGGACAAAGCGACGCCGGTTAGTTCCCCGTTCTGTGAAAGCTGCCCATGCGTTGGAGATGGAATGAACACTAGAACATTTACGCGTCTGGACGGGTAGTCTATATCGTACGTCTTTCACTATCGTGGCACCACCTGTAATGACGTATACTAGCGATACAGGATGACGGCTGTTTTAGTTCTCTGACCTTGATAACGTCCTAAGCACGCTGGATGAGAAGATTCTCCGCTACACAAGCATCTCTACAAATCGTGGATGTCACGATTCTCATTTCCCGTCCAAGAGGAGTCCTAAGGGCGTCGCAACAGAAATCGACTCGATGCGAAAGTCCTATCTTCAGTCTTCTTATCCGATAGAGTTTTCTCTCTCCATTTTGTGGACGCTGTGAAGTTCTCAGGTATGTCTACGGGTCCCATCCAAGCTAGAACATATTTACTCAGATTCGCACAGGATCCCCTATTAGATCTGCGCCTGGAGACCCTTGTCATCTTACGACATCTGACCTAAACTGGGGACAGACATAAAGTCACGAGAGCATCTGCGTTGTAAAAATGTGGTCCGCATTTTCTCTGTTTGCTGAATCTGCCTCTCATCCCCTGCTTAGGTCGTGAGCAAGGCCTACGTCCAATGTCCTCCATGCCGGCGCCGACTAAGGCTATCGCACCTTGTCACCGTTTATGTTCGCCTCGACAATCGTGTATGACACATAATTGAATTTAGATGACAGAATAACCCCGTCAGTCCCCGTATTCTGGAAGATTCGTCTGATCCTGTGACTTCTGGACCAAAAGCCTGGTTAGGTTCTCTGTTCATAGTGGGCAGTGTATTCCGACGCAGATTGAATAATCTTTTTAACCGTCCATGACTTCGGTTAGCACCCATCGCGAGCAAGAGAGCCTCAAAATGTGGGTGGACAAGTACGGCTTCCTCCTCGGTAACTTTATCACGCCAGATTCCTCTATCAGAATATACACACCGGGCCGGGATCTGCATCGCCCTAGGCATCAGCACGATGATGCTCGATATATCCAGTACCGTCCAAGAAGTCATGGTACGATCAACTCGCATTGTCAGTGTACAAGCCTGTGAGAATTCGTGCGACCACCCACACATCAATCTGTTACTTTCGGGGACTACATCAATTGGCAAGGTCAGCGTCAGATGCTTGCTTTCTGTATGTTGGAACCGACATACACGTCCAGCATTGCAAGGCCTGTTGTTTGAAGGGTAACAGCTCCGAGCTCCACCGGCAGCATTAGCTGCGCATCATTGTTTAGACCGTTTCCACGGCTGCAATGTCACAAATCAATTCTTGTTGGCACGTCCGAAGTGTTCGTTCGCGTCGGACACGTCACCACGAAGCTTCGAGGATGAGATTACGATTGCAAGGTGACCTCAACACTCTGGGGTGCATGATTGGCCACAGCACACCGTTCGGTTTGCGGTATAAAAGACCTTGCCGGATAACCTTGTCCCCAACACAATGTTGTCTCTTATCCCAGAATCACTTCCCATAAACATCCAGACAGCTGTCGCCATTGGTCTTACATTGGTTATTCTAGTTCACCTGGTCCCCTACCTCATTGACTCCCATGGTCTCCGCTCGTATCCTGGCCCTCTGGTCGCCAAGTTTTCCGATGCGTGGCTGGGCTGCGTGTCTTACCAAGGCCACCGTTCAGAAGTCATCCATGATTTGCATATGAAATATGGTTCGTTCATACGCATCATGCTTGTATTCATCCGTGCCTCATTAGCGTCATTTTAGGTTCTTTCGTGCGACTAGCTCCAAATCACATTTCTGTGGCCCGGGCAGACGCCCTGTCCCTTGTCTATGGTCACGGAAATGGGGCGTTGAAGTCGTCGTTCTACGACGCCTTTGTCTCAATAACACAAGGCCTCTTCAACATCCGTGATCGCGTCAACCACTCTCGCAAACGCAAGATAGTCTCCCATATCTTTTCGCAGAAAAGCGTATTGGAGTTTGAGCCTCACGTAAATCGTTATATCGGTCAGCTACTGGGACAGTGGGACAGGCTGTATGATGATGCTCTGAAAGGCATGTCTGGCGACGAAGGCGAAGGTTGGACTGGTCACGATGGATGCCTTTGGTTGGACTGTTTACCATGTAAGCGGTGATCCCTAATATCAGCCTGAAGTTCTACGCTTACAGTATACTTTGTAGGGATGAACTATCTCGCATTCGACATCATAGGTGATCTAGCTTTTGGGGCACCATTCGGAATGATCAAAGCAGGAAAAGACTCAGCTCTGGTGCCCGACGATCCTCTCGCTGTGATGGCTTCTTATGGTCAAGCAGGGGCGAAATATGTCACGAAAGAAGTACCGGCCGTGAAGATTTTGAACGGGCGAGGGGATTATACGATGTCGATGGGAGTTTTGCCTGGATGGTGGAGGCCGCTGCTGAAGCGAACGCCGCTGTTCAGAGAGGGTGGACAGGACAACGATACGTTAGCGGGAATGGCTATCGTTGCAGTTTCGAAGAGGCTGTCGGAACCTAGTGACAAGAATGACCTACTGAGCAAGCTGCAGGCCGGGAAGGACGAACAGGTGGGTAAGGTTTCGTTCTTTGCGTTGCTGTATTGACGGTCTGTATCTAAGGGTAATCCCATGGGTCGGGAAGAGCTGACTGCGGAAGCATTGACGCTTCTCATCGCGGGATCCGATACTACATCGAAGTATGTCGACGTCTGTCTCCGGTGCAGCCATCTGACTAAACGTTCTTGTCAGCTCGTCCAGTGCGATTATCTACTTTCTTGCCCACACACCGAGGGTCCAAGAGAAGCTTCACAAGGAGCTCGACGAGAACCTTGACTCTGGTATCCCTACGGCCGAGCAAGTGAAGAACCTCTCCTACCTGCACGCGTGTATCAACGAAGGGCTTAGGCTCCACTCCACGTCAGCGTTGGGACTTCCCAGAGTGGTACCCGAGGGTGGTATGATGATTTTGGGAAAGTATTTTCCGCCGAGTACGGTCGTCAGTGTTCCTAGCTATACGATACACCGGGATCCGACGGTGTGGGGAGATGATGTGGAGGAGTACCGACCCGAGAGATGGTTCGAATGTGATAGTACGGCTATCTTGAAGACATTCAATCCCTTCTCTGTTGGACCTCGGTACGTGGCTAATCCTTTTCATATCCATTCTCGTATTAATCAAGGTGATGCAGGGCCTGTGTTGGACGTAACCTAGCGACGCTTGAGCTGCACATTATCATCGCGTCGATCTTGAAGCGCTTCCACTTTGTATTGGAGAAACCTGAGGAACCTGTACGTGCTGATCTCTGTTTGGCCAGGATTGTGCTGACTTTGGGTTTAGCTGCAAGTGAAAGAGGGTTTCTTGAGAAAACCGTTAGGGTGTCATGTTGGTATGAGGAGGCGCGAAACTTTCTAGATGATCCTCATGGTCTTCTGTAAACGTATACGTAAATCAGAATAACGATGGAGCGCCTTATTGATTCCTAATTTTGATCAGACCTCCAAGTGCTTTCATGTGCTTCGACGCGACATTGTAACTCGAAAAGCTTGGCTCCGACGCTGGCTTTTGTTCCATGTCTTGCCTTCATCCCGAATCGTAATGGTGCCAAGTCTCGAACCTGAACATCATCCACCAAACTTTGGAGAAGAACGGGGGCCGTAAATCCACAGCGAATTCTCTCCGTAGCCGATCCATTGTTTCGATCGAATTTGGAGGAATAGGAACTCTGGATGGTGAGAGTTTTTCGGATAATCCTAAACAATGACCGTTGTCGACTATCTAATTGGCTCTCAGAAATACCCACGATATCACGCAGGTTGTCATTACGGATGAAGTCCGGGTTTTTATTCGAGGACAGAGAAGCCGACTAGCAACTCACCTGCGTTGCTTCGCATTTTCTCGCCAATCGCCATGTGCTCCAAATGAGTCTGCAAATCTGATGGTGATGGTTTGATGTCTACCTCTCGCGGTGGTTTATGCCGATCCTTCATTTTGTGCGCAGAATTTATAAACTGGCGACCAGGTAGGCGAATCGAAGGCTACTTTGTAAATGTCAATTTGAATCTACTGCTGAACTTGGATCATCTTTTTTATATTTGTCTAGATGTCTGTCCCCAAGGAAATCTTGAGGGTGGGTATTCACGAGCATAAACCATGTTTCGGCACATGCACTTGCTGCGGTGATGAAGATGCTGCGGTGATATAGGGAACCAATCACGCTTGTGTCATTTCTCCTCGCTACAACGAACCTGTATCTGCCAAGGATTTTCGCCTTCAGCATCGCGTCGCGAAATTTTCTTTTCTTTCCTTCCAGTGCTGCGCATTCGGGAGAGGAAAGAAATAAAAGCTTCAGAATTTTGAAGGAGACAATCACTAGTAAAAAATCTCCTTTGACTGGCTTACTTCTCAACAACCATGGTTAACTTCTCTGGTCTCGCGTCCGCCGTCCTGCTTGCTGTGGCAGCTGCTACCGCCCACCCTACCGGTGCTCCTTTGAGCCAGGGTGAGCTCACGCGTCGCGTCGACTTCCAGAATTTCGCGCGTCGCTCTCTCAACGCTTGTCAGGACGTTCTCAAGCGTCGTGGACACCTCGAAAGGTCGGCTGCTCGTCGCAGGGCACTTGCAGATGACCTTCGCCGCAAGAGAGGTCTTCCTACGAGTAAGTGACTAATCTCCGGTCAAGTCTACCAAACTGACAGCTCTCTCTCTCCTATAGGCAGCATCTACAAGCGCCTCGACTTGGACGATGTCTTGAACACCGACCATCAGTCGAACGCGACAGGTCTTACCGCCGATTCTGACCCCTTCGACGGAAGCGGGTCTTGCACGCTCGTCTCTGAGACTACTCAAGGCCCGTACTACGTTGACGGAGAATATGTTCGCTCGGACATCACCGAAGATCAAGAAGGCGTATACACCTATGTCGATGTTGAGCTTATCGACTACTCCACTTGCGAGCCTGTTGCCGACGTCTACATCGACTTTTGGCACTGCAACGCAACAGGTGTCTACTCCGGTGTCGTCGCCGGCGGTAATGGTGATCAAACCGACGAGACCAATTTGGTAAGCTGGATCCCCTCGGATTGATCTTGATTTCTGACGGCCTGTTTGATATGTTAGGATAAGACTTTCCTTCGTGGAATTCAGGCGACCAACTCTGATGGTTATTCTCAGTTCGAGACTATTTTCCCGGGTTCGCAGATCATTTCTATGGCCATGGATGGCAACGTACTGAAGTTCCGGTTATGACACAGGCCACTACACGTCGCGAGCAAATCACATCCACATCATCGCACATAATGATGGAACCGTTTTCGACAATGGCACCTTCAAGACAGATAGCGATCACCACGTCGGTAAGTCTTTCGTATTTCTTCAAATTCTACCCCATTTCTGAGTTGCATTTGTCAGGCCAACTCTTCTTCGACCAAAGTTTGATTTCTATCGTCGAAGAGACTTCGCCTTATTCCGCCAATACTCAACAGCTCACTTTGAACGAGGATGACTCCATTTTGTCAACAGAGGTCGAGGGAACCAACGGCGTTGACCCTGTCCTGGAGTATGTCTACCTCGGTGACGATATTTTTGATGGTCTTCTTGCGTGAGTATTATCCATTTGCTGTTTGCGAGGTGTTGTTGACAAAGACCGTTTAATAGATGGGGATCTGTCGGTATCAACATCTCAGCAAGCTATTCGGTTTCTTCAGCGGCTACACTTACTGAGGATGGTGGTGTTGAGAATAGCTCCATTGGTGGTGGAGGTGCCCCTGGAGGGGGTGCACCTCCTTCCTAGATACAGATGAGAGAATATACAGATACATTAAGAGTAGTTTCCTCGTGACGACGCTGTTGGAGTGGTACAGAATATGACTTATGTTCGATTGACGTCAGACCTATCTTATGTACACGTCTGTGAGTTGTTGTGACAACAGCTCATACCTTTCGCATCGAATCTGTACTTGTGCAAAAAACAAAGGATTGGTCCAAGATTAGTCCACCATGGTTGGGCACGGTCCGGTCTTCCGCGACCACGTGTGCTCTAGGGCAAGTCACGGTGCCGTGCTTTTCCCGCCGTTTGTAGCTTAGCCTTGCACTTTCACATCCATTGGAATCATCCATTTGCCTAGCGAACTCCGCTATACGGTTCGAAAGGAAGATGGGATCTACTGTTTTTGTGTGGACTCGAAATTTGCGCGTTCCATGGTCATCTGCGCAGAGATGTATGTTTTCCGTTCTTGATGCATGCTGACATATTCTGTAGCCTCACGGGAGAGCTGGGTTCATGGATGACCATTTTTACCGCGCTCGTCCTCAGACATTTTGATCAATGGGTGGCAAATACCACTCAGAATTTTTTTCGTCGAGCCTGTATATTTTAGATGGTACAATCTCTGCGCCGTTGGACTGGAAAGAGTTCGCTCTTGTTGGTCGTAACATGGCCTGTATCCAGCTATGCAGGTACCGTTCTTTGCGTCAATGGTTCTTCCAGAAAATGATGCTTGATTAGTACCCAAATACAGAAATAATGAAACCTTCGTTTGTGATCGACCTCGTGCTCTGACTTCCAAGTCGCCAAGAGCTTCGAAGTACGAATTTGGGTGTTGCGGTGTATATGTGCCTTGACCTATTCAGCTGTATGTTCAACCAATCCCACTTGCGTGGCATCTCTGCAAAGGTATCAGAAGACACGTTCGCCATTGGAGTCCGACAGTCTGGACGTGTTCATGGCACTTAGACCGGCCTGGTGCCAAAGCACAGGATTATGGTATCATTTTCTCTCGACGCTACACTGCATGAATTTAGTCTTTTCCAAACAGCACCGCCAACCAGCATCACCCGAGACACTAGATATCCATGAAACACAACCTCATCACTATGTTCGCACGAACGAGCCCATCCACCGGAAACGAAGGTCGGAGAAGGCTGACGCCGTGACAAGGAACTATTTTCAACTGATGCTCCCTTGCTCGGTTCCCCGCATCATGAAAACATGCCCCTTGAACGAGGCTCAACGATTTGTGACCGCGTCATTCGCTCGCCCCTACTCGACCTAGGCACACAGTCACCTTTCTACTCCACGATTAATGGCCACCGTCACCGAGAGAAGACGACTTGGAAAGCTATAAGAGCAGGATTAAACCAGCAGGTATTCTCAAAACCTCACAGTTGTAGAGTTTATTCACCATGTACGCTCGTATCTCTTTCACAGCTCTTCTGGCTCTACCTCTCCTGGCCAGCGCTGGGGTCATCCCTGTTGTCCTTTCCCGCGATGATATTATGGCCAGGCAGCTCGAGTCCCGCATCATCTGCCCGGCCCCACCTCCCATTCCCCTTCCTCGTGACGAATCCAGCAAGCATGCTGTTGTTACGGGAAGACAGGTTGTTACGATCTCCCCAGTCCTTCCGCGTGAACAATCCGGTGATGCTATCATTACAAGCAGGCATGATATTCCTGCTCCTCCAGCACCTGCAGCTCCTCCAGCACCTGCCGCTCCTGCTGCTCCCGCTGCGCCTGCAGCACCGGCAGCACCTCCTGCAGCACCGGCGGCTCCTGCTGCTCCTGCTGCGCCCGCCGCCCCAGCTGCACCAGCATCCCCAGCCGTTCCCGCTAGTGGTGGCAATGGTGCTGCTTGCACCGCGACTGGTACCGCTCAGTGCTGTGCATCTACTCAGAGCGTGAGTCTGTCCACATACCCCTGATTGATGCGAAAAACTGACTAGAATTTCTAGTCCACCGACTTGAGCGCGCCTGTTTCGACACTCTTGGGTCTCCTCGGAGTCGTAGTTGGTCAACTCACTGGCAATATGTAGGTTTTCCTTATCCTTATGAAGATGGTGGAACATGGCTGATTCCTTCGTTCTACAGCGGTCTGTCCTGCAGCCCTATCTCGGTCATCGGTGTTGGTGGAACACAGTGCAATAACCAAGTTGTGTGCTGTGATAATAACAACTTTGTACGTGACAGTATTATCCAGATTGATTCTACGCTGACGTTCCTTAGAATGGCCTTGTTTCTCTTGGCTGTACCCCCCTCAACATCGGCCTCTAAAGGATTGGAGCGTTTTGGTGGTGATTTTTAAAAAGTGCATTTGTTTTGGATTTGTTTGATAGATAAATAGCTCAAACTCACATTGCAGGATAGTAGCAAATGTCCTAATGACTATCAATTTATCATTTTTGAGTCATCGAATTCCCGGTCGTCCCCTTTCAAAATTCAGAGTTGCCGTGCAGATATGTCTGTGCATGCACACTAGGTACTCCAACGAAGTCAAATTTGACATGGGCAAAGATCCTGATAGCAGCGCTGTTCAACAGTCATCGCAAAGGTAATTCCATCTTTGGGGGTTCTCAAAAATACGTTTCAATGAAACTCGAATATCGATGTCATTTATAGGCAGCATAATTGGCGAGAATTCATCAACGCGTGGGCCGCTGTTATCCTTTTGACCTCTTCATCCCATTTTTCAACCTCCTCGTAGTAGTTATCTGGAGTCACATACATTTCCTTTTCCACAAAAGGGGTCAGTGCATAAGCCCGAGAAAGCGGCCCTTTCCATTGCCTCGCCAGGTCCAAAAAGGCATCCAACGTCGGGTACGAATGAATGAACTCGAAGAGTACGTCCGTTTCAAAGTTGAATACAAAATACCGGGTGCCGATCCTGACGACAGATTCGTCTGACTGACCATGGTACATTATGATGTAGATTTCGCCAAAGACGTGGTTGTGAAGTTCGATCTCAAGGCTTGCGAAAATTCGGCCATTAACGAGGGGAAAGAGACGCCTGCAAGATGGAAAACCCAATTGTTGCTCCAGTGTGGAGGCAGTCGGTCAGAGGGGCCATCGTACAGATGAGGGTTTGGAATCGAAAAATCCATCTCTAGTCGAGTCTAGGAATGAATGTGAGCATGATATAGTATTACAAGGCGAGATTAATGTGTTGACATACCGTGACTGCCATTTTGCGAAAAAGATGTAACTTGAGTGACGGAGTGAAAGACGGTCTTGATTTCGATAGGAGCTGGAACCAAACTGGAACAGGACAGCCCTTTATGTAAGACAGCCTTGGATAAGGAGCGCCACCGACGTGACGCGTTTGTTTGCGCTTGTTGTCAGGTCCGTTGCTTTTCTCCTCTCGGCCATGACCCCAGTGACGTCCAGCCCTCTATCTCGTTCTCGCGGCGCTTGTCTCCAAGAAAACATTTCATGACAGACTTCTTTTGACCCTCGAGTCGCCTTATTTTCGAGGACTGGTGGGAAAGGACAGAGTGACGGGATATGCATCAAGCTACCATCCGGGAAGATTAAGGGTGTTAACGTTAGACTGCGAGCCTAGGCAGTTCATCTTTGTACGTCCTTTGCTCTCTCACACATTACCGCTCCTTACCGGTATCCAGGGCGTGGCGCTTATCCATATCCTGAATGTTGCCGAACGCATCTATACACTCACCGCGGGAACCACTCATTGCTCAGCGCTGCGCAGCGCTCAATAGCAATGATTAGGGCTTCCAGTTATCGAATCCGCGGCCATCTGAAGTACGCCAGGAAACGGGCATCCAATTCCGACGAATTGAGCCAGTGCCGTGCAGAAAAGACGCAAAGCTGGGTTCCGCATCAACCGTATGCGCTTATCAGTATCAGAGGCACAAGGACGGCTGTGCAGTGCCATGAGAGGTGCATCATGAGACTTTCATCGCATTTTGCATGTCAGCTAATCGTTTTATGTTGTGTCGTCTTCAGCCCAGGAAATCAGACACTGCCAAAACAGAGGTCGGATGCATGCATATCTCGTGGACAACAACCCCTACCTATAGTATTCACTTCCGTGAGGAATAGACGGAAGAAGACGCAGGAAGTAGATTTTGTTGGGCGGGGATGACTTGAAGGTAAGATTACCCCTTGATTTCTCCCCAATGCTCACCTGTGATTCTCCCAGTCGTTTCTTGGCTTTTGCGGCCATGGGCTAAGCTTTGAGATGAATGTATCCCTGCCTTTCAAGCGCTCCATTCTGTCAAGCTCAGAGTACCGGTCACCTTGGCGATCAGCAATGACTTCGACGGCTTAGGGTGTGCAAACAGCGTTCATTCTCATATGTTACTTGACACTGCTTTTTCCTTTAGTTTAGCACGTCTATTGATATCAAGCGACGATGCAGCGACTTCTCTCAAAGAGACGTCGTATCTCTCAGATCGAGGTCTTGCTTGTCTTTTGTACGTGCGCGACTCTGCTTAACTCGTTATTTGGTAGCACCTCACACAGAATGCAGGACAGGATCATGCAAGCACCTGTTCATAACATGTTACTGTGCCGAAGCGAGCGTCTCGTGTTTCGAGGACGTGAAGGTTTCATCTCAGACGGAGTGTACATGAAACGTGCCGCATTGAAAGTGATAGTCCTGACGGTACGCTCAAAATTGACCCAAATGCTCCTAGGAACTGCGTAAGCTAATATTTTTACAGCTAGGCCTTGATGTGTCGACGAGAGGCAGATTCCATGGTTGTACCCAACGATACTCTGCATTGTGGAGCTAGGTCCACCGTACTGATTTCGATGCAGGGACCTCGCGGTTGGTAAGGCATTCTTCCGTATTCAGTTCTTTTCGTATCAATCCTGCTTACAGGCGCCGAACTGTGAGCCAAGGCTATTCCTTCTTGCTGGTATACGTCATCAGGTATATGTGCTGCAACCATATTGCCAGCCAACCTTCCTTCCTGGGACGGCTATCGAACAGGTATGGGTTAGCAGCAGTCTCGCCGAAATATATGCTAATATCCCCGTAGCTCCCTCTTGTAAAGATTTGCGGCTCTGTGTTCAGACGTCAACTCCAAGTCGGCTGAGTGAAAGCTCTCAAAGCCCGTAGCTATGCTGAGGCTGAACCGCCCGAACATCTGCGCCAAGGTCGTAAATTCAAACTATGGATATAACTCGGGGAGTCGGAGGACGAAAAGGACATCGATGGTTCGGACCACGAGGTCGTACGGGGACCGTCGTGGAACGTCCTATGACTCCTTTGCTTCTCGTCACTAGGCCCGGTCTCTCCGCCGCTGATATTAAAATGCCGGAATATGACCATGAAACCGCACTCGTCCTCGTCCTCGTCACATGTACAACCCAGTGCCTCTCGTGCTCTTCGTCTATTCGTTTTTAATCTTCCTGTCCGGAGCTATTCCCTCCCCCAGGAAAAGCGATGTGCGTGTCTTCGTTAGTCCAACTTCACACCACTGACATATTCTCAACAGGATCTTGTTGGATATTTCTTTGTCCACTTTTACGATCGGGAGGCATCCATATTCGCACACCTCAGCAATGGAAACAAACCGCTCTCCTACCAAACTCTCAATAGCGACAACGCCATCCTCGTCCCAACTGGCGGAACCGGTGGCGTTCGGGACCCATTCCTGGTTAGCAGCCCCGATAAATCCAAATTTTGGATCATTGGCACAGACCTACTCATCGATGACACCAACTGGGATGCTGCTACGCGAATGGGAAGCCGAAGTTTGTATGTCTGGGAGAGCGATGATCTCGTGAATTGGAGCAGCGATTGGCTTGCGGAGGTTGTGGGCGAGACGGCTGGGATGGCTTGGGCTCCCGAAGCCATCTGGGATGCAGATGCAGGGCAATATCTCGTTTATTGGTCATCGAGATTCTACAATGCAGACGATACTTCTGTACGTCCTAGTATTTTCTTTTCGGTTCCCATTCTAATGTAGACATATAGCACACCGGAACAGCTACGGAAGACCGCATCGTATCCGCCTACACCTCCGATTTCCGGACGTTCACCAAAGCGACAGATTACATTGTCATACCCGGAACTCCCATCATTGATCTCACGATCCTCCCTCTCTCCGACGGGGAATACATTCGGTTCATCAAGAACGAGACTGTCCTTCGCGTATGGAGCGAGCGTTCCAGTGGCGGACTCTTTGGAACCTGGACGAAGATCGGAGATGGGTATGTCAACCCATACGTGACTGAGGGACCCCTCGCCTTTCATGACAATGAGGTCGAGGGCCGTATTCACCTCTGGCTGGATGAGTATGGTGGTGATACCCGAGTTTATGTAGGTCTCCTCAGGCGTCCTCGAGATGGTTGTAACTGACGTGTGTAATCATCTAGGGATACGTACCGCAGTATACCGACGATGGAGGTGTTACTTGGGTGAACGGGGATAGAACCAATTTCCCGTCTTTGACGAAGCATGGTGTCGTTGTGCCAGTGAACCAGACGCAGTATGATGCGATCGAGGCCAAATGGGCGTAGAGCATTCAGCTGGGTAATTCGGGCTCAACAGCGAGGATCTTCCTCAAACCAGTATACTGTGCTGGTGCTTGAACTTTGGCTCGCTCGTACAAGCCAGACTGGCGGACGGTTATCTCAACGCTGGATGTTAATATGATACTACCATCGAACTCGAAGCTAATACAAGTTTGTCGGCGCTGGAGTCCTTTCTCCCGTGTTTTGGTGTTAACTAAGTTCAAGATGAATTTTGTCATGCCATCCTAGATTAGCAGTGGTCTGCGATCTACACGACGGTTCGACTCCGCTCAATGGTAATCTGGAAATCTTGCTTTGAACGTTTTTGGAGCATATTGTCGATGTAGGTTACAAAATTTGGTCCACGAATCGCAAAGCGCTTGAAAGGACGGCTTCTGCTATAAGTATTAGTCATTGGACATTCTGCCCAAGTTTATGTTAGATGCCGCTGTTCCGTCTCAAGATGATCGGATGCACGTCTATCTTTATAAATCTTGTTCAAGGCCAAGCTCCTATTGTGTCTTTCGTTCCATCACCCAGCCACGTCTTCCTGACAATGGCAGTAAGTCGAGACGATAAATCTTGCCTACATCATGCTCATGTTTATTCAAAGACCCAGCTAGACATGGATTTTTCCATCCCGAACCCCCATCTATACACAGGCCCATCTGACCGACTGCCTCGAAACTGGCACAACGATTGGAAGAGATTTTCGTCTAAAAGGCGTTTATTCCCCCTCGTCAATGGTCGAATCGGTGCGAGCGTTGACATTGAACTTCTCCATCAAATTTCCGGTGAAATCTACGTCGTCATGTTCCACGGTCAGTCGGACGAAGTTGTCATCAGGATCGGCACCCGGTATTTCATGTACAACTTCGAAACGGAGATCCTCCTAGAATTCATTCATACGTATCCAACGGTGGATGCTTTCCTGGAGTTGGCGAGGCAATGGGGGAGCATGGCTTCTGAGACATATACAGGGCTGACCCCTTTTGTGGAAAGGGAATTGGTTGGGACGCCGTTGGATAATTATTACGACGGGGTTAAGAGATGGAAAGAAGAGGTGAAGAATGCTAGAGCGGCACAGGCCTTGATGAGCTCTCGGCAATTATGTTACCTGTAAGCAATGAATCGAAAACTGCTTTACGGAATAGGTTCACTTTCGGCGATTTTTCATTTTATGTCGGCATCCTCTTGTATTTGCCGTATTGGTAAATGGATACACTTTATTTCAGCTAACATCCTAGGGAGTAAAGCTTTGAAGTGCCAAGGAGCCTCAGGGCGACGGGATGCGAAGACCATGGCGGTTATACCTTACGCTAACTTGACAAAGCAACGCCATCGACGTGACGCGTCTGTTTGCAGTTGTTCTCAACAACTCTCTTGTCTCGACCGCGATAACCCCAACCATTGTCAGCCTTGCAACCTGTATCACAGTGCATATATCAAGCAAAATATTCCTTCGAAGACTGCTTCTCGTATGTCCATTTTCCCATTTTCTGCCTCTGCTGATCACTCTGTTTTTCAACTAGTTTGCGGATTCTGATCGAACGTAACGATTTGCTCACTGCAAGAGAAAAGTCAGTGATTGGACCATAGGGCTCGCAAGTCACCAATCGGAAATTCGAAGGACGACTGAACGGGTATCTGTAGCACTGTCAAATATAGCCGGTACCGGCGCGGAGGCTCGGGAAGGGCCGTACGGATGAGGTGTAGAGCTAGATATTGAGCTTGGCGGATACAAGGGAGGCTGTGATACATGCTGAGAGGTGCTGGTGAGATATGAGGTTACCCCCGTTATGTGGATTTCAACTTACGTGTCCGAATTACACTGTTACACGCGGAAGTACCAGACCCAATAATCCTCCCCCTCTCCGACGGAGAATGCATTCGGTTTATTAAGAACGAGACGGTTCTTCGTGTGTGGGGCGAGGATTCCAGTGGGTTCTCTTTGGCACCGGAGATGGGTATGGGTTAACATACTCAACTGAGGGACCGCCTGCCTTTCATGACAATGAGGTCGAGGGCGTATTCACCTGTAGCTGGATGAGTGTAGTGGTGATACCAGAGTTTATGTAGGTCTTC
Source organism: Armillaria cepistipes (assembly GCA_900157415.1). Taxonomy (NCBI): domain Eukaryota; kingdom Fungi; phylum Basidiomycota; class Agaricomycetes; order Agaricales; family Physalacriaceae; genus Armillaria; species Armillaria cepistipes. Next base: position 234,475 of record FTRY01000026.1, read on the forward strand.
CAAGCATCCGCGAGCTGGTTGTTAACTAAAAGGTAATCATCTAGGAATATGTATCGCAATATACCGATGACGGGGGTGTCACTTGGGTGAACGGGGCCAGGACCAATTTCCCTGCTTTGACGAAGCATGGTGTGGTCGTGCCGGTGAACCAGACAAAGTATGATGCGATCGGGGCGAAATGGCGTAGCGTTTTGTGTGCGAGAGGCAAATGGCTAATTCATGAATACCGATATTGAAACAGAAAGGTTCCTCAGTCGCGTTGCCAGCCGGCCTATAGGCAACTCGCTCTTTCGAGAAAGCAGTATGGCGAGAGAAATAAGACAGGATCCTGGTAAAACGTTAGAAGCAGTAGAATTTGGTAGAATGTGGCGAAATCTTTAACGTACGACATGATCCATGGTATGGTTGTTGACACTGTTCTCAAGAACATGCCTTTTCATATCATACATTGATTGAAACAGAGATCAAGCGTCCGATAGCGAATGCTCCTGGTCATACTTCGCGTCAACTTCGCGTCAATGTGGGGAACATTTTCGTAAGCCTCTGTGCGTCAGCGTTCAGGTGACCTCCGCCGGGTTCTCATTTCGTTCCCAGCTCGGGATGACATCGAAACGCGCACGGTAAGTCTCGTTCATTACCACGTTCACCGTTCATCACCATCGTCCACATTCCGTAAACTATCTTTTGCCACAATCCACTTGCAATCCAGATTCCACCTCTTTTCCCGCTTCGTTGAAGGGCTGCTATTTCATCGCTTCGTCACCGTAACTGAACAAGTAGTAACAGTTGGTAATATTATTTTAGACGTCCGACAGCGGCAAGTACAGCCATCGATTAATTTTTTTCAGTAAGGTCAACCGCCTGACCCCCGGATATGGACGATATTTAAGCTCCGATCATAAAGATTCCCGCTACCTTGGTAGTGGGTTATGGATAAAACGCTATTGTGCTTCCGTTTGGCGTGCAAAAGCACACTGCCAGCCAACTGATGTGCCCCCTAACTATTTTGCGGCTGTGCAACGATCGTTCATTTAACCCGTTTTTGTGTTCTGCGGTTACAAACCCCTATTAGTACTCGCTCTTTTTGCCCAGCTTGCGGTGTCATATATCAATGGCGAATGGTATCTTTCTCATATCTTGCCCTCGCCTACCTGTTGTCTGGACATCTCTGTTGGGCTCTTGACGAAGCTCTCACTTTTGTGCACTCGATGCGCGAGGCGAGAATGGAAATAGAATGATTGTATTGTTATATTAAGGTAATTATACTATGGGCAAAAACCTCGTGTTTCGGACGAACTGTATGTCCAGAGTTCAAACGTTCACTCCTTACATTTTCACAACGGAATGGGATTCTATGATTGCTACAAAAGAATGGTGCATCGTGTATTTGTGTACCATGGATATCTCTTTATACTTCTTTAGGCTCTGTTCTACCACTGGCATCGACTGCGGTAGCATATGAAGATGAAAAGTTGGATGATGGTACTGTTGTGACGCCCAAATCTGCGCATGTACCAAGGACAACTGGGAAGCCTTTCTCTAGCCGCAAAAATGTTCTCCTTCACGAAACCCCTTCAAACTCACCAGCATGGCTGCCGTGCAAGAGGAAATCCTGTCGTTTCTTCCAGGACGTACTAGGCTGTACAATCCCGAATCTATCTCCACCCATGATCTCCTCGTCTGTGCATGCACTGGCATGGGCAAGGCATTAGCTGTCTAGCTTGCCTGGTTCCCATCATCAAAGATCGCCTTAAGGCTGTTGAAAATGCTCGTCGAAAGAGGATTTCGGACGATGGACTGCTCTCCAAGCCTCATCTTGCCAGATAGGCGGCGAAGAATTGGGCACGGGCAAATGCTGGGGCTGTTATTATCAGCCCTACTCAGCAGTTGGCTACACAGATCGTTAACGAGACTTTGACCCTTTCGTACCACCACGAGGGATTTGAGATTCGGCTTTCGGTAGGCGAGATGAGCAAATGTGTACAGCTGCATGACTGGACTAAGGGAAAGCCGGATATTGTTGTAGTGACCCCTGGCCGCATAGGCGATATCGTCAACTCTAAACTGAATATTGCAAAGGCATTGAAGACAACTCGTACTGTAAGTCTGACTTATCCTCATGTTCATGTTATTGATGGTGAGTATGCATTTGGTGCTTGAGCTTGATGATGACATGCTCCTAGATATTGGTTTCTGCGACGCTAATTCTAGGGACCTGCTTCTGACACCTGAACGTGAAGCCCTATTTTTCTCCGCTATCCTCTGGCTATCCGACGAGTTGCTTGTGAGGCCTTGGCCAAGGACTACAAGTACATCAATTATGTTGATGACTCAGCATCCCCCAGTATGCTACCATGGTTCTGAATCCTTTGCTCCATCGCCCCCAGATCATATGTATATCGCCATGCCGTGTTCATTGCCTGTGTTGTGTCCTCAGATGCCATCGGTAAAACTGTTGCGCTATACACGGACTGCTTTGCCACTTTCTTCACTGCTGGTGTGCAGCAGAACAAGCATCAGGTGGCATCTCCAGTGGCTGTCACACTGAATCGATCAAGCAAGGAATATGCCATAATTGACAAATGTTCATATCTGCTCCGTGTCATGAGGGCAGAATTCGAGTGGTTGAACCTTACTCGGTCGAAGGCAATATCTCAAGCTCATCACATCAAGTCTTCAGATGGAGAGGGGGTTGGATGGTATATGACTGTGTAGTCTGTAAAGACGGCCTCCATGTGTGAGACCTGGATTGTGTGCTTCGTGTTTCCTTGTCCAGCATATTCAAGTACCAGTCACGGCACAGCTGTGTGTTCAGTCTACGGCGTCAACTACTTGAACTTCAAGATATATTTACCACAGAGCGAAGAGACAATTTGAATTGAGCATTGATACGCCGTCTACGCGTTCACACCTAGAGTTTGCGATTTTGTAATCATACTAGCGCATATCTATCTTAGACTAGCAATAACTAAAGGACTATAGCGGAGGCTTCAAGCTGATAGTCAAGCCAGAAAAGCTACTAGTCAAGCCAGGATTTAGGTGCGGTACCACTATTGGGTCAAGTCTATCAGCCGGTGTGACTAGCACCTCGAATACCAAGCGAGTCAGTAAATGACGACCGCTAGTCGACGAGGGTAGCTACGAGTGCACCCAACAAGAAGCAGAACATACAGGTCTCATGAAAGTACAGTCACTAGTGGAACGGTCTGCACGCGAGTGCTTAAGACGAGTTGACTAGCAGTGCAACAGTCTCTAACAGGACTTAGAAATGAATTTAGCAATGAAGCGCAGCTGTCCAGATCCGACTAGCGTGATACAGATCTATTACGATCAGCACTAGTGTAGCCGGGCTGCGCCTTCGATCACGATCGACAGCTGCGACAGGCACATTCGCCGGCCTAGCCATTTATCCTTGACACTAGTGGAGCATTTCTGCGCCAAGGATACGGAATACAACCATTAGCGGAGTTCCTAGGCTCACTAGTCAGCAAGCGACCGTTTCTAGACTGACTATTGCGTGATTATTCACCATTATTCATGACTAGCCAAGAAATCCTTATCAATAATACCCCTCTAGTCAGTTATTTATATCTCAATCGTACCTTGTTTGTCAGTATATAAGTAGTAGAATAGGCACACGCACGGTGGAGGCAAGCCATCCCCGCAATTGTGACCTACTAGTCAGTACCTAGTGCCCCAATTAAAGGCTTTTGTGCTTAACCTCAACGAAGCGGCGACTAGTCGCTAAGTTACCCATAGCATAGAGTGAATTGAAGTGTCTTAAAGCAATCTTTCGTGTCCTGCAAAGGCTAAGAGTGTTTCGAAGTTAGTTCAAGCAAATTCTCGAAGTTTAAAGTATTATTCTTAGGCCAAGAGCGCCACTAGTCAGCCCAGAGTGCGACTAGTCAAGTGTCTATCACTTGTAGGAAGCAGTATAGGGCCAAGAGAGCCACTAGTTCGAAGCAGTCCCAGTCAGAGCGAGCGCAGTAGCTCAAGTCAAGTCACTATTCACCCAATCGTGTCTTACCAACCCCGCTAGTGCAAGTAGTATGCTTGTATAGCTCACTAGTAACGAATAAAAAGTCTTTAAACAACTTTCCTTGATTATTGAAGTCTGTAGAGTGCTTCTATCGTACTCGAAACACCTGAATTCAATACATTGGTGATAAGTGTAGAGTTAGTGTTAGGTTTAGTGTTGTTGGTGTTCATTGCCAGCCACTAGTCCTTTTGCCACTCGCCATTACCGAGCACATCAGCGTCACGGAATATCAGTTCTCAGATGGTCTTTGTTATAGGTATGCTGCCCGTTTTCAGTATCTGGCCAATTCCCGACATCACTCCGTTCCAGAAATCTCTTTCAAGCTCTATCTGCAGCACTACATTCATAAGAGGGGCATGCCTGGTTTTGACATCGCAATATCGTCTCCGGCTCACCTTGCTTTGATGGAGGTTGCCGCTGACTTATCTGACTTATCTGATTTAGGATTCGCAAATTGACTTCTCCCGTGTTTTGCTATTTTCCTGGAAAGTCAACTATGGTCAAACTATGGTGAAGCCTTTCAGGGGAGGGAGGATCTATGGATGGCTGGCACATTCATATATACCTGTTGTTATGCGACGACGAGCCAATGGTGAAGCACATTCCCGCCTGGCTAAAATGCACCTGCGTCATTATACTGGCGGTTATTCCAGACCACGCTCGTGCCCACCTCACCACCACCATCGCATACTCCCTCTTTGTCTCGGCTACCTATTCCGAGTCCTGTGTATACAGGCTCGGTCTTATGCAGTTTTTTGGGTAGGTCCTGGGTGGCGGTGGATTTTGGTTATCCCAGGCTTTGCCGATTTTTAGCCAGCGAACCTTACGTTGTTTTTTGGCTCGACTTTCGGCATTGTGTCGGCAAGCCTGTTTCCTGATGGTTAGAATGGCTGACCACTCATTTTGCTTATGAGAAAAAGCCTATTGCGCTCTAGGCTTCGGCTAGTGGTGGGTGGCCGTCTCGAGCTCATAAATGATCAAATTTCTTCCCTTACTACGGCGAATCCCCGTCTCATTTCCTGCGCATTTCCTGTGTCAATGTCCCAGCATTCATCACTATCTTTGCCTGGTCAGCCTGAGACCAATATGCTTCCCTGAGACAGTGTTGACGCTATGCCCTCCATGTGGAGGAAAGTCAGTGGCTAGGAAGACATTCGTCACTTGCGGTGATCATTCCACCAACTTTGAACTTGCAAGATGTCTCTGTCACAGTCGTTTCAGCATAGAGAGGCATGGGTGGAGAGCCTCTAGGTCCTTCATTTACAGCAGAGCCCTCCGCGTATCGAGAGCCTTTGACATCGAGCAATCTGGAGACAACCTCGACAGCCACTGTGATGTTGCCTATCCTTGAAGAGACTAGACAGCCCCTTGTGGATCCAGCATTCCTCTCACAGATAGCTTCCTGATACAGTGCGAGGACTCGTCTACAACGCTATTCTTCAGTCAAAAGAGACATTCCAAATTTTCGTGGAGGCAGCTCGTGACACACCCCCGTATCAGTATATCACACTGTCTTTGATGACTACTCTCGGACATGAGTGTCTTTGGGGGACATGAAGCATGTCTCTTGCCTGGGAAGGTGAAGGGGCTTTGACGAGCTCGGTTATGGGAGAATACGCTCAGTGCGTTTTACCCTCTCTTTCGATGCCCTTCTCTGCTGACGCATAGCTTTTGCAGGTCTTATGAATCATCACGTCAAGAGTGATATTTCGTGGCGCAGTTGTACAAATTGACTTGAACAGCATCATCCCCGACATTCTACCCCAGTGGAATGGCCTTTTAGATGTTTCGTCCAGCCATGCCGGACTTTCTCATTCCCCTCAAATGCTACCTCACTTTGTTCATCCCAAGCACAGACTTTCCCCTCAAGCGAGAGCAATAGCTCTTCACATGCCCACTTGGCTTCTGGATATCCAAAATCGACCGTCGACTCGGCAGGATAGGCTGTTCTGGTACCAGCTGCAAGGGACGCCGATGTAAGGCTAGCAAACTCTCTGGTTAGAGAAAGTCACGTCTGCGTCTGCAAGATCTTTTGTATACGCAAGGAGGGTTACCACCCGCTCTGAAGGGATCCGATAGAATCCGCTCCGTCTGCGGATACGATAGAAAGAAGTAGTCCAAGCGTCCACTTAGGATGCTGAACTGAGAGTGGTTGCGTGAAGATAGCGAGAGAAAGGAGAATTCCTTGCAATCTGCTTCGCAATGCTAGGCTCAAAGGCGGCTAGATATGCTTAGGAGAGTAGCGGAAATTATTCCTTTTGTGCGCTATAAGCAAGTGAGATTAACTGATTTCTAAGTACATTGTACGCGCTTATATAGTAGCGGATCCGAGCCAGCTCCCTGCTCCTGCGCCTGCCCGTTCCGATATTCCTGAATGTATCCTTTAGAGGCGATATCCGACACGAGCTGACACGCTGAAATCCGCTAGTGAACTGCTTCAAAGCCGTCGAGCGGATTCTACAACACCTTCCACATCCGGCTTGGTTTGAGAATAGCCATATATGGCTATCCGCCATCAGCCTATTTGTCCGCTTTTCAAGGATAAATCCTCCGCCATCCGCTGGCGTGGATGTTTCAGGTTGATAGCTGTCAGCTCCTGGAGCCTAGGCTAGTCAAATACCTGTGAAACGGGGCGGATTCGTAGCGGGTAGCATATGGCGAGGCGGATAGCGCAATGCTCGTAGCGGATGGGCGGCTGCCTGAGCGGATTCCGCAGGAATTCCGTCTTTGAACAGTAGAGACGCGCTGAGACTGGAGGAGCAGCGAGTGAAAGTGGTTGTAGCATTAGCACCTTGTTGCTGTATCAAGGTGAAAGCCAAAGTTTGGTGCACACACAGATGTGGTGCAGCACACCGATCGACAACAGCAATCAATGACACAAACATAATGCATATGCACTTTGCCAACAATCTTGATCAGGTTGACGAGACACCGTTTCGACAAGACTGCCATTCTTCAAGCTCTGTAAAGCACTCGTCAAGCTACCTTGCACTTCCTTCGACCAATACCTTCTGGTGCCATGGTCGCTTACCTTTTGGTCTGATAGACGTCCCACACAGGACTCGGACCTGCTGCACCCCGCGACGGCTCACCACTTCATCTTCCCTCTACCCTTAAAAATCAACTGTGATCCTATGTCTGGTGCCCGGTCTCCAAGGTGTGAGGGAGCTGGGTTCCAATGAAACACACTCTAAATACCATGGTGTGTCGTCAACGGTAGGTCCCTTAGGGCAGGTGCATGCTTTTGTACCGTGGGATCTAGAACGGTAGGCATGACATTCTCATTGGATGATTATGAGGGACTATGCTCATCCGCATATGAATGGAGAAAGGACCTGATCGTGCAAGCGAATATACCTTCAGAGTAGCAGGGCTACTTGTCAGCTTTTGACGTTTATTGGTTGGACATATCAGGGGACATCTGGTTTCACTTTATCGCACTGTTGCTTGTGTCTGCTCTTTTTCTTCTTTTCTGTTCTCTTTCCTTACCTACACTATTCCTGCAGTCGAGGTCCATGCTTGTCTTCTTGTTGATTAACTCTTATGCTATTGTCCCTCATCAATTTGTCAAGGGCATTGGGAATTGAAGTTTGTGTCATGTGGCCCATTCTAAGCAACATCTATCGTTGAATGCAAGGTTAACGACTCCATGCTTTGTCCTTCCATAGATTATGTTCTTGGAGCTTGGCTTAGCATGCACCCTTACAGGTCATGAGGCATTGTCTCTCCAACTCTCGTCCTTCCCATCTCCATACTCATCATTTTGTGGGAGTCAGAGCGATACCACCCATATATTTCTCACACTTAGTGTTTGTGCCGCTAGCTGTAGAACTCATGCACCCCATGCTTCATCGCCTTTAAAAGCTCTAGTTAACCAAGGAATGGGCGCGAGGGAAAATGTGAGCTGGTGGCGGCGTAGCTGCCGCCGAGCAAACTTTTCCCCCGCGTCTGGCCACAGTTATATTTGCCTTGTATATGTGCATGTCATTCGAAAGGTAGAGTCTTCCTTTAGTCTTCATCCTTTCCAGTCAGGGAATCCCATGTTCGTGTGATATTAAGGTAGCGGGCCTTGCCGCTTGCCGGCCTTACTTAGTTATTTAAGACAGTGGATCAGATTCCCGACTTGCCACCAGCCCAATGACTGTGAGTAGACGCCACAACTTTGTTTCAATCACTCACGTTTCTCATGAATTCAGACCGAACTGACAATCGATTTTGCCAAACCAAACCACCGCTTAAACACAGACCACTCTAATATTCCATTCGGGTGGAGCTGCGACTGGAGCAGATTTGATGGCAGCGACCTTATAGCACCCTGCATCAACGGTCGCATCAGAGAAAATGCCCTACTGGAAGGATATTATAACATTTATGGCGAAATCTTCTTCGTCATGTACAAGGTTGGGACATATACGACCATCATCAGATGCGGCGACAACACGCAGTACTACTTGTTCAACTTCGATACAGACAAGCTTTACAAGTTCACGGAAAAATATCTGACACTTGAGTCATTTATGGAGAGGGCAAAGCTTTGGATTAAAGGAGACGACCAGATCTATTCGGTGACCCCATTTGTGGCTGTGGAGATAAAGCCAGGACCAGTTCCACCCAAAGAGTTGGAAGATGCGTGGGATCTCGAGGAAGAAGCGTTGGCCTAGGAGTTATATATGTGCAATACTTATCTCTTTGGTATTCTGTGTGTGTGCGATGCAGTTAAGGACTCTCCATATCAACTCCACATGTCAGATGTTTTATAAATACTCCTAAATCGCAGTCTTCTTCTTTCAAGTTGCAGTTGGCCTTATGTCTTGTTTATGTGCCAGGATTGGAGAGTAGCACTATGAAGACATGGAAAAGACCCAACGTCAAATTTGAATAACCAGGTAGGCTCCCGATGGGGTTTTCGACATTAATGATACCCTTATAGACAGCGACAGCAGACACGAGTTGGAAGGTGAAGATCATTGAACATCAGGAAAAACCTACTTCGCTACATCGGGGTATGTAGTCTACGTAGCACTGGTAGCGCCGTAGCACAGTCCCCCATATGTAGCTGCTTGTAGCGCACCACTAAGAGTACGTAGCAGCCTGTAGCAGGTGATAGCACCCAACTCAAACTACTGTATCGCTGCAGAAGCGATATTGTATCCATACCTACGAAAACATATCCGAGTTAACATGAAGCGATGCAGACCATGAGATGAATCAAATCAATATATTAGTACTAGCTACTACATCAATTATCAACATTACTGTAGAACATCACATGCATTACGCCTCCTCCAACATTCGAACCTGCCACAACGCACATCGAAAAGTGTTATTCTAGGGGAGCAACAGTAATGTCAACAGCAGCCGACAGGAGCAACGATACAACACTTACGTTCGCCTACGTTGATAGGAGACATGACAACGGAACGAAGACGCAGCTCCCCCACCTCGTCTTCGGCACCATTATAGTTCATAGTTTGTTCTGAATCCTGAGGATTCCGGTATGAGTATGAATGTTGAATTAACTGAGCTTGCGTACCGAGGAGTCCATAGAACGTATCGCTAGAGAGATGTTAGAGCGAAAGCATGGGGCTATGTACTCACAAGCACCATGGAAATCATGACAACTCACCCAAGTGCTGTACAATAAGACTATGTGAGATTGCGTTACAGAAATAGCAAAGGAAACGTACCATAAACAGCAACCTCAGCATTCAAAGTGGAAGGGATGCGTGCAATAGCGATCCAAGGAGCACATTAATTGTAAGGAGGGACTCTGGACATACTTCAGTCGGCTGTTTTGGTAGACAAAAGGAAGATCGAACCATAAACAAGTAGAGGACTGAGAACGCTAGGCGAAGTGGAAGAAAGGAAGAAAGGTAGGTTGGATTTGATCGGAATCCGATGGTGTGATCTTGGTTGATTATGCACGTGACGCCCGGACTCTGGAGCGGAGTTACAAATGAACTTGTCAAAATTCTTGCTGCTCCGTCGCAAGGTCATCACGCTCCCAGCGTAACTGTCCATACTCTGGCAGATGGCATTATAATCATCGTGTCTTCGCTACCTTCCTATCATTGAGTATACAAGCTATCACTGAGCCAATCTATTCTCTTCAAGCAAACCCTTGAGAGTCAACTTCTATACAATCTCATCGTTATCGAAGACCAGAAAAAAACTGGGATACCAACTAGTGTCATAGCACTCAGTAGGTCTGCTGAAGCATATGTATATGTATGTAGCTGCCTGCAGCATATACAGAATGCTACCTACCGCTACATACAAATGGGTGCCCTCTACTGCCACTACCGGCGATACATATGCTACATATGTCTGAGTGGCAGATACGTAGCAAAAGTGTTTTTCCTGATGAAGGTGTTACGAAGTTATTACACATGTAGTGAGGCTTTTTCCTGCTCAATAATATGTTAGGCAGCAGACACACCGTTCATGCTGCTATTTTATCAGCTTATTTAGTAGTACTAACCACATTGTATAGATTTACGTCGAAGACCAGTACTTAAAGTGGCCAAGAATTGCCGGGATCCATGCAAGAACCATGATAGCATTGGGGACGATCAATGCCGTGTGCTGATACCACGACTCAGAGGCTTATTAATCATTAATGAAGACCTAAACATTGAGCAATGAGCGCGCCGCGCGCTCGAGCACCAAGTGAGGCTCATTTGAACTTACCCACCAAGGATAGGTACGTTTATGCTTTAGAAGAGCGCCAGTTGTAGACCCCACACATGATGCATCTGATGCATGAACGTTGAACTCTGAAAGACAAGATGATACTACAGAAAGTTTTAAGTCGGATGATCAACTACATTAAAAAGATCGACAGGCAAAAGTTGCGCAAGTCACGACAGGTGAAGTACTGCTAACCATGAAGTGATCAGCGCTGGCAACCTGTGGGCGCGAAGCTTGAAGTCCAATAGGTATAAACGCGAGCTAAAAATCTCATCCATCCATGATCCCTCACTAGCATTGACAAAATGCAGTCACAAACATCTGAGCCTCTTGATTCCTCGCCCTCACCGATCATCTCCAGACTTACAGTAGTCTATTACTCTATCATTGATGCAAACGCAGAAGATCATCGCGCCGGCAGAATACAGGTATGCAATGCTTAAATGATTCATTAATGTTTTTGTTGAAATGGATGTTCTCTCAAATTTCAGGTCCTAGATTTCCCAAAATATGTTGCAGATCCACAACAGAATTTCTTCGAGACAGGACAACATAGAGCCAGTCACAAGGACTCAATAGAAATCCTCATGAACGGCTTGATCCTGCCCTGTTTACAAGCTGATTCTAAGTGCATACTGCTAAACTTTTGTCTGCTGCTTCAATATTCTAAAATCGATGACTTTAGGAACCTCGATTCTGTACGAAATATTTGGGATAGCGCTAATACAACGAACATATTGCAATCATTCTCGATCCATCTCTATGGCAATGAAAAGCCAATCATTGTCTCTGATATATTTTCGGCAATTGGTGAGCCAGCTTCCATTTATGATCCAGAAGGATAAATTGACACCATGCCATGGAAGGCTTCTTGGTCACTGACAGACTGTTCTCGTTAATACAAATACCCTGGGGGGAATCATCAACAAAATCGCCATTTATATGGCCCTCTGCCAAATCACTTCAATCGTTTTGGTATTTGGAAAATCTGGAAGGGGCGCACCTGCCACCATACGGGTCACCTGGGTCCGCCCTTCTGTTCTGAGTGTTCGACCTTCATATGCGGAAGTGGTGATCAAAGGTCCAAGAGCATTCAAACCCCCGTCCTTGCCGAGTTCAAGCTTGTCCTCGGCTGTAGCATTGCGGTACGCCCCGAGATAGGGCCCAGATTGATACCGACTTGATTCAAGTCAGACATAGTCAGATCTCGGAAGGAGCAGCTGAAGGATACATGGCCTAACTGCCAGCTGCTTTGGAGACCCAGTATTATCGCTTGGCAGGAGACCGCAGTCGATAACACCCAAGACTGGGGGTATTGTGCTGAAACATTGCCTATGATTGTGTGAGTTTTAAGCTTCTCATGATCCTGTAGCATATTGGGGCTGACAAGTATAATCAAAGGCTATTGTCGGAATTGAATGAGAAAAGACACATGCGGGCTGTTGCCATACACCGTCTCCACAAGAACAAATTTAAGCATCTGTGGTCTCTATGCGCCGACAGAACCCTGACATGTGATCAGATCAAGGTCTCCCTGGACGAAAGTGAATCGTTGCGAGCAATGTGCGCTAATTGCACTGCATTGCGAGACGAGCTCAATGAGCTCCTGGTTGACTGTGTTGTCGAGGAGAGTGTCATGGAAGACAACGTCATCAAACGCAGACGGCGTCTGGCACTCAATGCGGATGATAACCTGTAGTACTATTTCCTTGATAACACCTGTAGACGATAGAATAATTATAATGGATAAATGATATTCTGTTTGGATGTAGCTTACAGATGATCCAATGAAGACAGCGAATCTCCCAAGTACTTAGCTACCTCGCGGTTTGGATATCTAAGGTACAAGCCTATGCCCCGTGTCTTCGTCATGATTGCCAGACCCTCATACTTTGGGTCCTGGCAACCTGACTGTGACACGGGACTTCGGCTTGTTGGGGCCCACCCCAAACCCGGCTTATTACTATAATATCTTGTTGAATCTCTGTTATTTTTTTAGAGCCACTGCAATGGAGCAAAATAGTTTTTATGAGTACTATAAAGCTTTGTTCTGTTACTTCTGTAAGCCATATATTGGATTAGTAGAGACTCCCATGATTTGGGTGATCATTGTTAATAGCTGTCACTACTGGTAGGAGAGAGGGAAAGATATGTATTCTGGTTCTTATATTCCTCACTCAGATATCTGACATGGTCATCATTTGAGGTGATAAATTCTATAAGAGTTACATCTATTGTAGGACTTCATGCCATACCGTATATGGTATACAGCCATATGGAGGATGGCCATCAACTGTCAGAATTTTGGCTTCAATGGAATGGTGACAGTGATGGCCATTTATACCATAGGGTGCCTGACAGTTACTTATATGAGCAGAGGGGAGGGTCAAATGTAGCATAAATCATAAGCTTTCATTGTTTTGTATGCAGATGGCTCAAACAAACTCACCAATTTGTCTATTTTTAGGTATCCATATAGGACCCATATAGTCCAAATTGGACCTGACACCCTGATAGCATGGATACAGTACCAATACAATAGCACTCATACAACCATACTATATGGTGATGGTGTGAAGCCCTAACCTATTGACATTCCAATAACATTCAATATTCATTGCTCATTGCTTGATACTGTAGTATTTTGACCATATCTTTATGGGGTGTTATGTGTTATGCACATCTTCACCCAGTCACATCTTCATTATGATGTCATCTACCTTAATAGGCAGTCCAGCATATGCTGGACCGAAAATTTACTGCTATATTGAGTAATTAAAGGCCTGTTACACATTACAAAGTTCACCAATCTTCACTTCACAGAATCATGTTATGCCTTGTGTGAATTAATAGTCAAAATTATACAGTATATATACCTTGTAATTTGTACTCATCACCTTGGCTTGTTGCTCTACATGGACAGAGAAAGGCTGAGGTGAGCTATTCTGTATCTCTTGTATTTCTTGCCTTACTTACATCTCACAGTATGGCATGACATAGCATATACTGTACAATTTCAACCATAGCTTCATGGAGTGTTACACATTATGCTTTATGACTAAATTGTCATAGCTTCATTCACCAAAATATAATGTAAATTAACATATTAGTGTTTCCAGTGCCAGCCAGCTGCAAAAAGTTGCCAAATTAGGCTGATACTACCTTTTAGAAGGGCTTTTCACATGTTATGATTTACTGTGAGCTTCACTTCATGGTTAACAGTCAAAATCATATAGTATTCTTACAGGTAATATCACCACCTTATTGCTCTACATGGACAGAGAAAAGCTGAGCATAGCATGTATTCTTATATGAATGGTCTTCTTGCAATTTCTACTTGCTGAGAAAAGGCTTGAATCTTGCCACAGCTTCATAATAAGTAGATTATAGCATAGTCAGTATATGTATATGCATTACCTGTCCTTGAGTGATCTTCTGGCCCCTAATCCTACTTGCTATTTTTTCATTTGATGTTTGTTGTTCACTTGTTGCTCAATGCTTGTTGTTTGATACTCACTTTGGAGGCTACAGGATCTTGTTAGCATGCATACTTAGTGGATAGTCTCAGTTCAGTGAATACTGGGTGCTGGACATGCCCCAATCATTTGCCATGTGGGGATGGAACACTGGTAAAGGTATGTGGAGGCACTCATTGCCATGTGTGGCACTGTAGAGAGGCGAAAGGCAGCAGCAATGGTAGTGCAACATAATTGAAACTCAGCCGGAATAGGCCATGGTCTGGCAATGGCCGGAAATTTCAAAGTCCGCCTTATTATGTCATCTTCGCTACCTGTCTTATTATATAGACAAGCCTATGCCCCGTGTCTTCGTCATGATTGCCAGACCCTCATTCCTCGGGTCCTGGCAACCTGACTATGACACGGGACTTCAGCTTGTTGGGGCCCGCCCCAAACCCGGCTTATTACTTGGGAGTGTCAGTTATTAGTTTAGAAACAAATATGTATTATCAATGTAATAGAGCCTCAGGGTATACAATATTCAAAGTATTTGTACCTTTTTCTGTATCTGGAAAGAGAACTCGAATCCGTTGTCCAGAAGTACAACGGCTAAGTGCTACATACAGTTGTCCATGAGAAAAAATAGGAGTACATAAATCTAATCCAACATAAGTAACTGACTGTCCTTGAGACTTGTTGATTGTCATTGCAAAAGCCAACCTGACTGGAAATTGGTGACGTGAAAATGCAATAGGAAGTTCAGCTGTATCTGCATTGATTGTGATGCGTGGGATGAAAACAGTCTTGCCTGCATTATTACCACTGAGAAGACGACATTCTAACACATGAGGACAGAAATGTGTGAGAATCATCCGTGTCCTATTGCATAGGCCATTTGCTGGATCCAGATTGCGGAGAAGCATAAGAGGACATCCAATTTTGAGAGCCAGCTTTGCACGTGGCAATCCAGAGGCATTGAAATTTTGAAGAAACTCCACTGGATAAAGAGTAGCAGGATCATCTAACTCTTCCTCTATTGTCTTGTCTGTACTCCAATAGACTGTCTCTTGTTCTGGAAACATATCCAGAACCTGTTGATTGATTTCATCAACATCATCATTGTGTCCAGAGAGAATTGTTCGTTCTAAAAAGAAACGGTCTTGGAAGTGGCCAGCTTGAATGTTTGGATAGATATATTTAATGAGTTCAGAGAGTGAATTGTTGGCCATCCGCATAGAAGCAGGAAGAGTGATAGTACGATCATCAGTAAGTCCTTCACCTACACCAACAGTAAGTAGCCAATGAGCAAACTCTACATTTTCAGGAGTCTGATCCAGGCGCATGTTTTTCTTCAAATAAATGACTTCAATGTGAGGCCATAAAGGTGAACGGCGAAATGAAGCTGCAACAATCTGCTCCCGTGATCCTTGTGAAACAACTGGCAATGTCTGACGAAAGTCTCCTAAAATAAATAATCAGAAATAACAATCTATAGTGATTCAGAATAAGGACACATACCACCAAAAAGTACAGTTTTTCCACCAAAAGGAACATCCTTATTGCAGACATCACAAAGAGTACGATCAACAGTCTCAATATCATGTCGGTTCTGCATAGGAACTTCATCCCAAATGATGAGAGAAGTTCTACAAAGAAGTTCAGCTAAGTGAGTCCCTCTACGAATGCTGCATGTTGTATCATCATGTGAGGGAATTGGAATTTTGAAGGTGCTGTGGCTTGTATGCCCTCCAACTAAGAGAATTGCTGATATACTGGAGGAGGCACAGGTCAATGCAATCTTTCCTTCAGCATGAATAGCAGCAGCAATAGTATTGCACACAAAAGTCTTTCCACCACCTCCAGCACTATGCAGAAATACCAATTTCCCTTGTTCATTCATAGCAGAGTCAAATACAGTATTATAAGCAGTCTTTTGCTCTTCATTGAATGTTTGAAGATTGTTAGCAACTAATTGCTGCAGAGATGGGATATCATAGGCCAGCTGTGCAGCCAGAAGAGGATTATCTTCATAAGCAGCCCAGTCCATGATAGAGGCTGGCATCTCAGTCCACTCAGAGAGATGACGACCATGAGATTGAAGAAGCTTATTGATAAGATGGAGACCAAAATCATAGAGCTGAGCATCTGTTGGATTTGGAACATCATGTTGGCGAAGCTTATGTGCCAAATCATCACAAATATTCTCCTTGAACTCCTCCCACAGCTCATCTGGCTTTGCTGGCTGGCAGAAGAGAAGAAGGGTCACAAATAGTGATTGCAACTGCGCTCCTGACTGCATAATAGCTGCCTCCTGTAAGCATTGTCTCCATTCATTATCATTTTCCAGCAATCCCATAACAATGCATGCTTCTTTAAAAGTAGCACACTCCACATTGTTGACAGTGCGTAAGTGTTGAAAGGATTGAGCACCGGTAACAGCAGTCAAAAGAAGCCGCAGATAGAATTGTTCGCCAGATGAGGGGGCAGCTTGATACATTCGGCCAATAGTAACACCAATAGTAGTATATTTTTGGTGTAGATTCCACTTCCTCTTGTTCCAGGTATAGTGAGCAGGAGTCTCCTGATATAGATATTGGCATGCATTTGGATCTCTCTTATTGAGCTCAAACCATTGTAACAGAGTAGTTGTCTTTGCCTCTGCAGCTGCTAACACCTCTTCTGGACTGTCATTCTCATCATATGTGATAAGCTGTTCATCAGGGAGATGGACCTGAAGACGGACAACATTTGGCTCCTCCTGATGTAGCCGAAATGAAAAGATCCTCCAGCATGATTCAATAGCAGAGATGTAGCGTGCATCCAAAAACTCCCTGATCTCATCATGATCCTGAACCTCTAATGTAGTCCTGTCATGGCCCTTGTAGATGTATTTATGGATATATTTGATGGCCTTGACAGAAACACAAACCTCCACATTGATGTGACAGTTATATTTTGCACTGAGATAAGGATTGTATGGGACAATATCACGGTTGGTATAGACAGTACGGGTTTGGCCATGCATTTTAACATACTCACGACCATTGTTAGGACATGCCAAATTGGGATATCCATCATTGGTGAATTCAGTGTGCTCATTGAAGTCTTTTGGAAAGTTTTTTGAACAGCGACCATCAGGCTTCTTGCAGCGATGATCACATGGACCATGAACCATGCATCTGGTGACAATCTCATAAAGAATTGGTTGAGTAACAGGATCAGGAATCTGAGCACATGAGACTGAATCAGCATCAGCAGGTGTGCAAATCTTGTCTTCAGGATCCAGAAAAATCAAAAGATGCATATGAGGGAGTCCACGCTTCTGAAATTCAATAGTATGCACCATAGCCCTGACTTTTCCAAATATTCCACCCTTCTTGATTTCTTCCAGTAAGGCCTCCTTCTTCAACTGGAAAACCTTGGCTACAATATCTGGTCGATCCTCCACCTTCTGATCTGGTCCATCTGTACGCTTCAGAGCTTCTACAATTTCTGGCCACTGTGGGTTTGCTGTCATTGTAAGAAAGATATCTGGCTTCTGTAAGGCTCTACAGATTGCCATAGAGTCTTGGTATAGCTGGTACATTGCATGTGGACTTCCAGTGTGTGATGATGGTAAGACAATACGCTGGCCAGAGTTTTCCAATCCATCTGCATTGGTTGTTGCATCAACTAATCCTTTATACAGATCTGCACGGATAGTTTTCTGATTGTGTCGAATCCAGTTGAGATTATTTTGTTCAATTGATGCCCATGCATCTACAATATACTGCTGGTAGAGCCTTCCTCCTCTATACAATGGTGCATTTGGTTCAAATATTGGATGGTCCTGTAGGCGATAAGCATAATACATATGCTGAGTAAGCCTTTTATGTTCTCTACGTTCACTTGTTTCAGTCTCTTCCAAGAGCATATGTATATTCCAACCCAATTCTCCATATGGAAAAAGAAGAACATAATGAAGAGATTGATAACTTGGATGAAGTTGACTAATGCGCTTGAGAGAATGATCATGCATACGTAAAACAATATCTCGATCATTTTGAACAGGCTCAGATCCATCTCCAGGAATAATAGCAGCCAACTCATCTACTGTTGGAAGGTTATACCATCGCCCATCAGTTCCATCACCCACATGCAATCGCACTTCAATATTTGGATACTCTTCACGGGGTTTGTCTTTCATAATGAGATATGCATGTCGATATAAAGCAACATATGGATTTACATCCTGCATTAAATCCTGTAAGTGGGACATGATTTCAGGATTTAGATTAGGATTGCGACGATTGCGCATACTCAATGCCTCTGCTGGATCATGTATGTACAGCTGTGCATAAGACAATTTCCCTTCTTCCTGAGGCAGCAGGGATCCCATCTGGTGATGAAGCTCACCAGATACACAGAAGCAGTATGGTCCTGAAGAACTGGTAATTGCCTCATCAACTTTTACAGCTAAAGATGTAAATGCCAATGCTGCATTATACTGCCTAATATCTTGTAAGAAGGCTTTTGACAATGGATTGTTGCCACAAAGAAGATTTTGAAGAATGGCAGGAGCAGGAAGAAGATGAGGTAATTTAACCTGCCCCTGTAGACAGCACATTCCAAATTGCGGTGTAACTCTTGACTTACTCTTAAGTCATTCATCATGCCAATGTAATGCCCCACAATGTTCACAAACATATATTCTACTTCCAATATTATGCTGAGAGTGCACTTCAGCATATGGACGTCTTGCCAGAGGAAGTTGTACAGGAATAGCATGTGGTGGTTGATGTTGATGTGGTAATGGTAATGGTGGCTGTAGAGGTGGTGAAGGTAATGGTGGTGACTCTCTTATAGGTGATGGTGATTGGTGGCGGTGCTCAGCAGAAGTTGTTTGGTCAATATTTTGTGGTGGCTCAGTGCGTGGAGGATGAATTTCAATAGGTCTCCCTCGCCCATGTCCTCGACCACCCCCACATCCACGGCCTTGTGGAACAGAAGTATTATCAAATGCAGATGTCTGTCCTTCAGGAGCACCACCACGCAACTGTCTACGACATCGACTAGTGATGTCCGGGTCGGGTCGGGCCGGGTTTTTTGGGCTTGGGCCGGGCTTTGGAGGGTCAGGCTTTGACAAAGTGTGAGCCCGAGCCCTGAGCCCGCCAAAGCCCTCCTCCGGGTTGGGCCTGGGTCGTGTCAGGCTTGGGCTTTTGGCAGGGCTTTTGGCATCTATATGCATGAGATGTGGTATATGTGACATCCTTATGCTAATTTTTGCTGTAAGTTGTCATATTGAGGCTTTGACATGACAAAAGAATCATACTCACCATCTATAAAGCTGATATTAGGATACTACCACAACTGACTAGGGCTCGGGCTTTCCATAGCTTGAGCCCGAGCCCTGAGCCTGCCAAAGCCCTCCACCAGGGCCGGGCTTTTTAGGGTCTGGTCGGGCTGGGTCAGGCTGGGTCACGGGCTTTAAGCCTGACCTGGACATCACTAACGTCGACCTCTGGTGGAAAAAACAGGAAGAGCTGATACTACAGGCATGGGATATTCACATGGACGATCCAACTGAGATGAGATATGAGTCTCAGGTGGTATATTAAAATGTGGAAGTTCAATATTAGGATCAGGACCTGGACGTGGTGATTGATCATGACGGATAGAGGGGGAGGTCATCTGAAGACGCTGAAGACGATCCTGCTCTCGTTCTGCATGACGATTCTGCTCTGGTGTAACTGGAGCCAAAAAATCAAAATGATCATTCTCTCTGGTAGGAGTAGATGGAGACCTATTAACAGCATGCTGTGAGTATTGATCTTAGAAAAATAAGAGTGGTACACACATCACAGGGTATGGAGAGGTGGAAATAGTAGCAACACTGTGTAAGGAAGAGGCGAAAACACCTGAAAGAAAATCAGAAATGAAGAGCTTCAATCAAATATTAATAGACAGTACTGTGAGAGATCCCAAAAGTCCTTATTATATGTAAAAGGGCTGTAATGCTTGCCTGAGATGGTGCACTGTGAGGGGAGGATGGAACAGAGCAGAGGGTAAGAAGGAAAGGGGACAGGCTTGAACCGCACCATAGCAGCATGGCGAAGTTGAAACTCAGCTGGAATAAGCCGTGGTCTGGCAATAGCCGGAAATTTCAAACTCAGCTTATTTGTCATCATCCACCTCTCTTATTATATATAACAAGCCTATGCCCCTTGTCTTCGTCATGATTGCCAGACCCTCGTACCTTGGGTCTTGGCAACCTGACTGCGACACAGGGCTTCGGCTTGTTGGGGCCCACCCCAAACCCGGCTTATTACTATGATATCTTGTTGAATCTCTGTTGTTTGTTTGGAGCCACTGCAATGGAGCAAAATGTTTTTTATGAGTGCCATAAAGCTTTGTTCTGTTACTTCTGTAAGCCATGTAATGGATGGGTAGAGACTCCCATGATTTGGGTGATCATTGTTAATAGCTGTCATTACTGGTAGGGATGTGCACCATACTGTTATGGATATGACCATAACAATATGGCCATAGACCATACAAAAAATCTCGCCTATGGTACAGTATGGCTGATGCCAAATCTGTACTGTATCCATACTGTTGTCTGTATATGGATAGTTTCATGATGACAGCAAATGACTGTCATCAAAATGTAAGTGTAATTTGCTTCATTGAGATCATAATTACTGACCTTGATGACATTGAATGATCCCCTACCATTCCCTCAACAACTGTACTTCAACTGTATGGGTACGGCTGTATTTTGGGTCATCAAAAGTGCTCACAGTATGGATACAGTGCACATCCCTAAATACTGGTAAGAGAGAGGGAGAGAGAGATATTCTGGTTCTTATGTCCCTGACTCAGATATCTGACATGGTGGGCTGCTATGGTCATCATTTGAACTCTGATAATTTCTACTATAAGACTTACATCCATTGACATTCATTGCTCATTGCTTGATACTCACATTGCTGCTATAGCATGGATAAGTAGTCTCAGTTGAAGCTCAGTTAGAAGCCCATCACACCAATGATGTGCTGTGGGGAGAGTAGAGGCTTGGTAGAGGCAGCAAATTGAAACTTACCTGGCCTGCACCATAGTATGGCAATGGCCATTTTTGACATGGTAACTGGATAAGCATGTCATAGCCAACTTGTTAAAGATTGTTGAAGTCAAAGCCCTGTCATCCCATCTTCTTGCTTGTCATTGCAACAATCTCCTTCTTGGATATTATAACTATTAGTTTATTTCCATATTTTACTCATTACTTATGTTTAGGGATGTGTATTGTACTATTACAGATATGACCATAGTAATAAAACTGTAGACCATATAAAAATTATTGGCCATGCTATGGTATAGTTGATGACATATCTGTACCATGTCCATACGGTTATCTATATATGGATATCTGGTGCTAAAGAGTGAGTATTATGTGCTTCTTTTAGGTCGTGGGTACTAACCTTTATGGCATAATATAGTCATCTGTCCCTCTCTCAATGATCATATTCAAACCGTATGAATATGGCTGTATTTTAGGTCATTAAAGTTGGCCACAGTACAGACCCATATTCATATCCACCATACATAACCACCATACTACAGGTATGGTGCACATCTCTACTTATGTTCCTTGCTTCCTCAGACTTTAAAGTAGTATTTATACCTCATATTTGTACTTATCACCTAAGCTTGTTGCTCTATATGAACAGAGAAAGGCTGAGCAGTGAGGTGAGCAGTTCTGTATTTCTTGTATTTATTGCCTTACTTACATCTCATAGCATAGCACATATTCTCATAGGTAATATCATCAGTTTATTGCTCTACAGACAGAGAAATGCTGAGCATAGCACATATTCTTGCGTAAATGATCTCCTTGCCATTTCTAACTGCTGGGGTAAGGTTTGAGCCTTGTCAAAGCCTCTTAATAAACAAATTATGGCATAGTCAGTACATGTATATGTATTACCTGTCCTTGAATGGTTTCCTGGCCTCTAATCCTACCTGCTAATTTGTCATTTGATATTTGTTGTTGACTTGTTGCTCAATGCTTGTTGTTTGATATTTACTTTGGAGTGTACAGCATCCTGTCAGTATGCATAGGTAGTCAATAGTCTTGGTTCAGGTAATATTGGGTGCCAGCTATGCCAATGATGTGCCATGGGGGGATAGAACACTGGTGCAGAGGCAGCAACACAGCACCATAGAGAGGCAGCAGTGATGGCAGTGCAACAAAATTGAAACTCAGCCGGAATAGGCCGGAGTATGGCAATGGCCGGAAAATTCAATGTCAGCTTTGATGCGTCCTCTCTTAATATATAGAACTAGCGGGGACCCGTGAAGTGTTGTATTTTTCAGGTAAAATACATCGAAACACAGTATAATTATGTGCAATAAGAGATAACGGCTTGAATGGCATATAATAGGACTTGGAAACAATAGTGAGTAAGGTGTATATTCAAAAAGTAGTAAGAACAATGACACTCAATATATCCCATGCCGGTTGTTGGCTTCATGGGTAGCAGCTATAACGGCTAATTGTCAGTCCTCGACAGTTTCAGCTTGGCATGGCATACCTTCATACATATTAGCCCTTACCAGTCAATTGTTCTCGAAGTTCCACGTTGTCATGATGCCCTTCGACGTTACTTCTTTGCTCACCATGCTATATGGTCAAATAAAATAGTTTCTACAGATGGATGTTCAGTATGCAGTTTGGCCATAAAACTGCCAGAGCGACACACCTGTCACTGGTAGCACTTCATGCTCTACAGAGCAAAACCAGGCAGACAGCCTTCTTCACGGCAACGGAGAGCATAGATTGACTATAGTTGTGGTGTACCATGATGCCTGTAACATATGAGGAGATCCCAGAAGACTCCAGCACCAGGTAGAACACAAACTTTTCCCACTCCCAGCAATCCATGTTTGCAGGCCCCTTTGAAGTTTGGGGAAAAACCGCCACCCAGGTCAAAAAAAACTCATCAGTTTTGGGGAGCATGATGGGTACTTGAAGTGTAGTGCTTGGTGCTTGTGTCTGAGAAGAAGTCGCGTTAATGAGCGGGAATGAGATTGGGCTACGGAGGGGGTTCAATGCGTGCAGATTGTGAGATGATTAGTGACTTACCGTTCCCGGCTGCAGGTGCCGCTATCTCCCGTCATCCTGCTCCCAGGTCATCGCATCATTGCAGCCATTACTTCCCTATCTTCACACTGTCCAGGGCTAGCTTGCCAGATGACGATGTCGGTACATTGACAAAAGTTGATACTTAATGCATTGATGCTTCGAGTAGTCGCTTGTAGGATAGAGCTGCCTGGCCAGGATTAGTGCTTATAAATTTGAGTTAACGGAGAGTGCTTACCATACCCGACACATATGTCACCATCCTCCCAGTCCCATCGCTGCATATCTCCCAATTCCCCTCTACCTCGCCCTTTCTTGACCATCCCATACTTGCTCAGTGAATGACAATACATCGCCTTGATGGAAAAGAGTCGTTCACGGAGACCAGGCTGTCATATGTCAGTGAGTCGGGGACTGAACAGGCTTTGATGAAGGGAGGGAGGAATCCTATGGTGATCGGAGAGGAGATATCATAGCACTGAGGTCGCGCACTGGCAGAACCGCAAGTTGCAAGCCGCTTGATGCCTGAGAATAGCAAGCTCAAGATAAAGAGCCATCAAAACCAGTCACAGAACTGCTGGGAATATCGAAGTAAACACTGTTTCTGAATATTGAAGGCGTACCTCCAGGACCGAAATTCAGGGCTTCTAAATTCTTGAAATTCTTTTCCCCATGACCTGATGGTTTGAGACAGAATGGCATAAATACAGTGAGATATCGCAAGGAAGGCTGAATGTGAAGAACGTAAAGGACAAAGAAAATGTCTCCTTGACCTGGAGGGAGAAGAACGAACACATGATGGAAATCAGGCCTAAAAATAGAAGAACCAATGAAAAGCGCGACTTATGTAGCCAATGAGAGGGGAGTTCCCACATTCACTCGTTGTATAGTAGATATATATATATATATAGATATAGATAGATAGATTTTTATCATGTTTTTCTTCAGAGCCAGCACTAACGTACTGATCTTTTAATTTTCTAACCGCTTCTCGAATTCCAGCTGTCGCGGTGTCTGCCTGGAGCCGAGCTTTAAGTGAAGCTCACAGTTGCATACGTGTGGTGCGCATACAAATATGAGACTGCAGTTTCAAATTCTCGAACAAAGGTCACCACAAATTCATCTTCGCAACCAACGACGGGATGGACAATGTAGGATGCTTCGGGTCGTGATCTGCTTTCATTTTTGACTCCTTATCTGATTCTTTTCGTTTACGCTTCCCTGCATCGATATGTTTCATGCCAGAAAACGGTAGTGACGACACATCGGAGTAAGGCCCAGTCCAATTTTTTGTATGTCGTCCTTCGAGTATTCCTTCTGTTTCACATTGACTTTTTGTTACGTGTCTTTAGCTCAATCAAATATCAGGAAAGGTCGCACTGCAAAGGCCTACCCCCGCACTTTACAGTGTCAAAGTGAAGATCCCGTGTTTCGATGACGCTGAGGCTCCTCCGCAGCCGGAGCGCGGAGACATGAAGGAAAGCGGGAGGCCGACCACGCAGGTATGCATACGTTATCTTTGTATAAATCATGTCATACTAATATCCTGACAGCTCATTTTCGTGGCACTGCTTTGGAGGCACGCGAATTTCGTGGTTCGGCGTACGGCTGTAGAAAAGACCTCTCATTATCTATGTAATGTATCTTCCAACTTCCTTTCCTTTCCTTGATTACCAACGTGTTTTTCGTTCAAGATAAACTCCGTGGCTGCCCACGTTGCGCTTCCATTGGTTGTACCATCATGCTGAGCACTGATTCCATGGGAAAGCAAATGGGGAGGGTATGGGAGCCTCAGGAGAAGTTCGCCAAAACTTTCACCGGTGCTTCTGCGGCACCATCTTCTCAGTCCTGCGAGATCATTGCATCAACAGTCAGCGGGAGAACCTGGTACTTGTTGTCAAGATTGGTATGCTTATCTTTCTTCCACTGTTTTGCGTCCTAACCCTCAACTCCATTTAGGTACAACCGTGGCCTTGGCGTGTGCCTCCGTTCCCAATGAGCCAAGATAGTCAAGGCTACGATGGATTCTTCTTCCCAAAGCCAAGGACCCGTCGGGAGCGTGGATACGCCGAGATTTCTCCTATGTTTGTGGTGCTTTTTGAGTGGACGACGAGTGTTTCCTGTATAAACACAGCCTCAAGTTCGTAGAGCTTGGCATATTGATTGCATTCGTCTTCTAATGTTGTCCTCCTTGATGAGGGTACCTACGCTGCTACACATCGTGATCGAGAAACCTGTCCCTATGTCCTTCTACGCCAAGAACTCTGGAGAGCGCCTCTCAGGGGTCATGTCGGACAAACCAGTAGATCATCAAGATCCTAACGAGGACAGCAATCTCGCTCATTGCCGATAATGACGACCCCTTCCAACATTTAATCGAGGCAATCGAGGCCTCCTTGAAACTGTACCGCCGGCATTGACGCCGCTCTTAATCAAGCAGCCCTCCTCGCGATGATTGTGAGTATCCCAGTTGTTTCGCCTTTATTAAACGTTGATGTATATTGCCATAGACGCTGCTGGGTCTGCATTTCCTATTACGACCATTCATCCCAACATGATTCCCTCTTACATACCCTTCGGAACAGCCCATCGCCAAGGATTCCCGGCCATGAACCCAACTCCCCATACATGTTCATCGACATCCTCATTGGACGCCTGTTAGATGCCGTGGGTCTGGTCAATCAGGCATATACGCCGACGCTGAGATCTTTTATGGGAATGGAAGCAGAAGTTATGGGAGATAATTCCATGAGCTGCGGAGTTCAGCGCTCACTTGAGCAACCATGCGCACATATGAATCGGCACGTTAATAGGCTTGCGAATGTCGTGAGAAGGTGACAGGGATTGTCTGGCAGGGCAATATCTCGTTTATTGGTCATCAAGATTCTCCGATGCAGACGCTACTGCTGTACGTCCTGGCATTTTCCCCTCCAGTTCCCAATCCTGATGTATATATACAGTACATCGGAACAGCTACGGAAGAACGTATCGTATCCCGAGGCGACAGATTACATTGTCGTACCCGGAACTCCCATCATTGATCTCACGATCCTCCCTCTCTCCGACGGGGAATACATTCGGTTCATCAAGAACGAGACTGTCCTTCGCATATGGAGCGAGCGTTCTAGCGGTGGACTCTTTGGAACCTGAACGAAGATTGGCGATGGGTATGTTAACCCATACGTGACTGAGGGACCCCTCGCTTTCCATGACAATGAGGTCGAGGGCCGTATTCACCTCTGGCTGGATGAGTATGGTGGTGATACCCGAGTTTATGTAGGTCTTTTCTCAGGCGTCGTCAAGATTTCTGTAACTGAGGTGTGCAATCACCTAGGGATACGTACCGCAGTATACCGATGATGGAGGTGTTACTTGGGTGAACGGGGATAGAACTGACTTCCCTTCTTTGACAAAGCATGGTGTAGTCGTACCGGTGAACCAGACGCAGTATGATGCGATCGAGGCTAAATGGGCATAGAGCTTTGTCTGTGGAATTTAACTGGGTAATTCGTTATTAACGGCGAGGATCTTCCTCAAATCAATACACTGTGCTGCTGCCTGAACTTTGGCTCGCTCATACTAGGCAGACTGGTGAACGGTTATCTCGACGCTGGATGTTACACCATCGAACTCTAAGCTAATGCAAGTTTGTCGGCGCTAGAGCCCTTTCTCCCGCGTTTTGGTGTTGAAGAACTTCGAGATGAGTTTTATCATTCCATTCTAGATCAGTAGTAGTCTGCGGTCTACACGACGGTTCGACTCCGCTCAACGGTACTTCGAGAATATTGCTTTGAACGTTTTGGGGGCATATTGTCGATGTAGGTTACGAAATTTGGTCTACGAATCGTAAAGCGCGTGAAAGGATGGCTTCTGCTATCAGTCATTGGTCACTCTTTTGTTTGAACTTGGTTTTTCTTCGTGACATTTTGCCTAAATCCGTCTCAAGATGATCGGTTCCAGTCTATTTTTATAAACCTTGTTCAAGGCGAAGCTCCTATTGTGTGACTGTCTTTCGTTCCATTACCCAGTTAAGTCTTCCTCACAATGGCAGTAAGTCGAGACGATAATCTCACCTACATCATGCTCACATTCATTCAAAGACCCAGCTAGACATGGATTTTTCCGTCCCGAACCCCCATCTATACACAGGCCCATCCGACCGGCTGCCTCGAAACTGGCACAACGATTGGACGAAATTTTCGTCTAGCATGCGCTTATTCCCCCTCGTCAATGGTCGAATCGGTGCGAGCGTTGACATTGAACTTCTCCATCAAATCTCCGGTGAAATCTACGTCGTCATGTTCCATGGTCAGTCGGACGAAGTTGTCATCAGGATCGGCACCCGGTATTTCATGTACAACTTCGAAACGGAAATCCTCCTAGAATTCATTCATACGTATCCCACGCTGGATGCTTTTCTGGGGTTGGCGAGGCAATGGGGGAGCATGGCTTCTGAGACATATACAGGGCTGACCCCTTTTGTGAAATGGGAATTGGGTGGGACGCCAGAGAGTTATTACGGCGGGGTTAAGAGATGGGAAGAAGAGGTGAAGAATGCTAGAGCGGCACAGGCCTTGATGAGTTCTCCCCAGTTATGTTACCTGTAAGCAAGGAATCGAAAGTTATTTTACGGAATTCAATTCGTTCACTTGTTTTCTGCCTCGGCGATTTTTCATTTCATGCCGACATCCTGGTGAGCCAGCTTGTATGTGCAGTATTGGTAAATGGATACACTTTAATTCGGCTAATATCCTAGGGAGTGAAATGCAAAGGAGCCTTAGGGCGACGGGGTGCCAAGACCATGGCGGTTATGCCTTACGCTAACTTGACAAAACAACGTCACCGACGTGACGCGTCCGTTTGCAGTTCTTGTCAACAATTATCTTGTCTCGACCACGATAACCCCAGTCATTGTCAGCCTTGCAACCTGCATTCACGGCGCATATATCAAGCAAAATATATCTTCGAAGACAGCTTTTCGTATGTCTATTTTCCCATTTTCTGCCTCTGCTGATCACTCTATTTGTCGACTAGTTTGCAAACTCCGATTGAACGTAATGATTAGCTCGCTGCAAGAGAAAAGTCAGTGGTTAGGCCATAGGGCTCGCAGTCACCAACCGGAAATTTGAAGGACGACTGAACGGGCATTTGTCAAATAGAGCCGGCACCGACGCGGAGGCTTGAGAAGGGTCGTTTGTTTGAGGTTCAGAGCTGGATATTGAGCTTGGTAGGATTGGACGCAAGGGAGGCTGTGATCCATACTGAGAGGTGCACATGAGGTATGAAACTACCCCTGTTGTGCAGATTTCTGTCTTCCGGTGAAGCCAAGGGTGCTGGATATCAATTAGGTGTCGGTATTCATGCATATATTTCGGAAAATGTTTGCTGAAGGATATCCATATGAGGAAGTGAAGAGAAGGAGGGCATCAGAAGTCGCTATTGCTGCAGGTACAACGTCTCGAAGTTTTGAAGGTATAATTACTGTGACCACTTATTTTCCCTCCAATACTTATCTGATCTCCTTCTAGTTGTTTCTCAAGCATCACGGCATTTAGGCAGCGCCGGAGATACCAACAGAGAGGAATTGAATAGCAGTTTTGTCGGTGCCAGAGTCCTTTCTCCCGCATTTTGGCTTTGAAGAATTTCGAGATGAGCCCTGTCTGTTAAGAATATGCCTACTTGAGTAGAATACCGATTGCTAAGTACGCGACGAGAATTGTACGTAGTAGGCGAGTTCGAAAATGAAAGGGTTCACTTTGCCAAGAAAGATCCGACCGAGAGGTTAGCAAGTGCTAGGCGTAGCTAAAGGTTCCGACAAGCGCTTGGCGTAACCAACTTCGTCACTCAAGTTCACACTAGGTCATGGATTTCAAGAAGGTAAAATTAGATGCCCCTTGGGCGTACTACGATACTCAATATATATACATTCTATAAGACGAATATTCTGGAAGGTAATCAAGTAAGGAATATGCTAGAAGAGTATCGAGGGAAAGGAAAAGAAAAGGAAAGAAAAGGCAAGAAATTTCTATAGCCTATGCGATGATTAATACGGTGAATAGTCGGTAAGTGTTGATTAATGACGTACACCCGATATCCATAACACTGTCATGCCATTCTAGTAGATCAGCAGTGGTCTGCGATCTACACGACGGTTCGACTCCGGCCAATGGTAATCTGTACTTTCCCTCCAATTGAACGTTTTGGTGGTGTCCTACGTCTGGCTTTGTGTTCTAATGCTTAAATGAGTGTGCATCCTCATCATGATCCACGAGATAATAATGATAGAATTCACAACAGCAATCGTAGTTGGCCAGCGTCACACAAAGATAGGTCGTAGTGCAGAGACATGCTTCACGCAGTTTCCAGCATCAAAGTGAAGATCCGGCGTTCAACTGAAGGCGTGCAGTCAGGGTGTTGGGACATCAACGGAAGGAATGAAGCAATCATGCAGTGTTATATATGAGGAATCTCATTTCCACGCAGTCAAGGTTGAAAGGCACCGGATATCAATAAGATGGCGTTAATCCAGGTAGCACTTTCCGACACTCATTAAGATAGTGGCGATAGCATCTACAATTTCGCTTCAAAACATGGCGACTTGATCAGGACTTTCAAAAAGTGTAGGAGAAATAGTCGGGACTACCATGCTTTCATGAATGAATTCCATGACTCTCCGAGATCAATCTCGTCGTCGTCTTCCTTCCCGCCCTCATCTTGGCAGATGCCCACAAATTTATTCCATTCTACTTCCTTCGCTCGGAAGACTGAGTTATCCAAATCGCTTTCCTCTTTCAGCACCACAAGCGGTGGTGGCAAGGTGCCCGGCACCCACATCTTGATTGCATCGTTTGATAAGAAGTCATCGATGGAAGCGAAGTCGATCGTGAAGTCATAGAGCACCCTGTCGGTGAGCTCCCAGACGTAAAGCTTTCCCAAATAAAGGAAGACCATGAGGTCTTGGGAGAACATAATGGCTTTGACGATGCCGCGGGGGATATCCTGCTATATTCCCTCTAGCTCAACGTTGAAGTAAATGCGCGCATCGGGGGAACGTAGAGGAAACATTCGGTTGCCCATAAAAAGCTCCCAGTCGCATCGCTAACCTGTAGGCAGTTTGCCCTGGTCGCGGAAAAAGTAGTGTGTGTAAGACAGTGCAGGAAATTGAATCTGGCCGAACCATGCGTGGCGTCAGATACAATGGAGTGCATTGATACTTTAGACTCACAATATCAGTAGGTATTGCGGGATGCATGTTAACGATGTTGACCTTGATGTCAAGATTTGTATTAGAGATTAAAGCAGGATTGAAGCGGAGATTTCTAATCCTACAGGATTTCGGTCTTCCGAGATACACGCAAGTAAGTGATGGATAGACCAAGTCTGAGCGTGTATTTACGGTCATTGTGGTGAGTGATCAATTCTGACATGCGGTACTTATGCACAGCCACCGACGTGACGCGTCTGTTTGCATGTGTTGACGATCAACCCTTCCTTCCTACCACCATGACGGGAGTCAGACTTGACATTTCTTATTTCACTTATACCGCACGCTATTTCCTCTTCCACAACTGTTCGGCACTCTTACAATGATCCTCGATGTCGAGAAAGAGTCAAATCCACACATTCTAGGGCTTGACCGCGCCGTACGTATCAGGGCTGGTCCGCATGTGCTTGATACTGATCGCCCTTTTTTTCGTAGTAGAACTTCAGTATACAAATTAGAACCAAAGCGTCTTGCTGATACTTTCGAGAGACGAGGATCCAAGAGGTATCTTGATCAATACGGAGATGTGTATCTGGGTATCAGAAGCAATTTGAGACGAATGTATTCTGAGAGGTACACCATGAGATAGTTATCATTTGGACCTTGGCTGATCTCCCTACAGCTGTTTCCTTCTCCCTTCGAAAAGTCTAACGCCGACCCGGTGTTAGTAGATAGCCTCTGTCCGTTAAGGACGAACAGGAAGTGGGTTGCAGAAAGATGTGGTTGCGACGCGATTTGGATAAAGGTATTGTTATCGTCATTTCCCTTCAGAGCTACCCACTGAAGCACTGATCGATGATCTCTCAAGATTCTAGCCGCCTCTCAAATTTCAACTATCACGGTGTCCGCCTGGAGCTAAGCTCTAAGTTAACGCTTGCAGCGGCATACGTGTGGTGGGCATACAAATATGAGACTGTAGCTTTAAACTCTGCAACAAATATCACTACACATTCATAATCGCAACCAACGACGGAATGGACAATGTAGGATGCTTCAGTATGTGATCTACTTCAATTTTTGGCTCCATACCTGATTCTTTTCGTTTAGGCTTCCCTGCATTGATATGTTTCGTGCCAGAAAATGGTGGCGACGGCAGGTCGGATCAAGGTCCAGTTCAATTTTTCGTACGTCCTTCGAGTAATCCTTCTGCTTCATATTGACTTCTTTCCGTGTCTTTAGTTCAATTAAACATCAGGAAAGGTCGCACTCCAAAGGGTTACCCGCCCGCACTTTGCGGTGTCAATGTGAAGATGCCGTGTTTCGAAGGTGCGGAGTGCGGAGACATTGAAGGAAAGCGGGAAGCCAACCACACAGGCGTGTTTACGTAATCGTTGTATCAACAATGTCGTGCTAATATCCTCACAGCTCATTTTCGTGGCACTGCTTTGAAGGCGCAAATTTCGTGGTTCGGCATGCGGCTGCAGAAAAGACCTCGCATTGTCTATGTAATCTATCTTCCATCCTCCTTACCTTTCTTTCCTTACCAACGTGTTTCTTCGTTTAGGATACTCTCCGTAGCTGCCCACTTTGCGCTTCCATTGGTTGTACCATCTTGCGAGCGCTGATTCCCTGGGGGAGCAAACGGGCAGGGTATGGGATCCTCGGGAGAAGTTCGCCAAAACTTTCACCTGTGCTTCCGCAACACCATCTTCTCAGTCCTGCATATACGGGATCATTGCATCCGCCGTCAGCGGGAGAATCTGGTGAAGATTGGTATGCTTATCTTCCATTGTTTCGCGTCCTAGTCCTCAACTGCATTTAGGTACAACCGCGGTGTTGGCGTGTGCTTCCGTTCCCAGCGAGCCAGGACGGTGAAGGCTGCGACGGGTTCTTCCCAAAGTCAACGCCATGTCGGGAGCGTGGATACGTCGAGGTTTTCTCTCTTTGTGGAGCGGATGCCGAGTGCTTCCTGTATAAACACAGCCTCAAGTTCGTGGAGCTTGACGTATTGACTGCATTCGTCTTCTAATGATATCCTCCTTGTTCAGGTTACCCACGATGCTACACATTGAGAGCAGTGCCGTCCGTATGTCACACCTGAGAAAGCTGTCCCGACGTTCTTCGACGCTGCGAAGTCGGGGGAGCGTCTCTTGGTGACAGCGGTCATGTCGGACCAAACTACTAAATCATCAAGAGCCTAATGAGGACAGCAGGCTCGCTCATTGCCGATAATGACAACCCCTTCCAACATTCAATCGAGGCAATCGAGGCCTCCTTGAAACTGTACCGCCGGCATTGACGCCGCTCTTAATCAAGCAGCCCTCCTCGCGATGATTGTGAGTATCCCAGTTGTTTCGCCTTTATTAAACGCTGATGTATATTGCCGTAGACGTTGCTGGGTCTGCATTTCCTACAACCATTCATCATCCCAACGTGATTCGCTCCTACATGCCCCTCAGAACAGCCGTGTCGACTGAACTGCCAAGGGTTTCCAACCATGAACTAACTTCCCGTACATGTTCCTCGGAGACCACCTTGGCAATCTGCAGAGATGTTTTCTTCGTCGTATATCATCGCCTGTCCGTGAGGGTCATCAGATCCGGCGCCTGCTGAAACCGAGGTGTACTCGTCATTGGAAGCCTGTTAGATGCCGTGAAGGATTGATTAGGTCTGGTCAATCAGGCATATACGTCGACGCTGAGATCGTTGATGGGAATGGAAGCAGAAGTTATACGAGATAATTTCACGAGTTGCAGAGTTGAGCGCTCACTTGAGCAACCATGCACGCATATGAATCGGCACGTTAATAGGCTTGCGGACGCCGTGAGAAGGCGACGGGGATGGTTTGGCTGCCGCCGCCATTGGGGACTCAGTCTGTCCAATGCCCCGTTTATAGGCTGTCGACGTTCTACAATGCCAATGATATGGACACCTTACTGCAGGAATAAGTATAGCCACCTACGACATCGCTTCCTCCTCGAGATCCCACGCAAGCTCCGACTCCCTGACCGGAACTGGCCCTGGCTTTATCTCTGCAGCACGAATGGGGTCACCGAATATATCTGGTCGTCTCCTTTAATCCAAAGCTTCGCCCTCTCCATAAATGACTCAAGCGTCGGATATTTCTCCGTGAACTTGTAAAGCTTGTCCGTATCGAAGTTGAACAAGTAGTACTGCGTGTTGTCGCCGCATCGAATAACGGTCATATACGTCCGGACCTTGTACATGATGAAGAAGACTTCGCCACCAATGCTGTAGCATCCTTCCAATACCGCATTTTTCCTAATGCGCCCGTTGATGCAGGGGGCTAGTATGAAATCACTACCATCAAATCTGGCCCAGTCGCAGCTCCACCCGAGTGGGATATTGGAGCGATCTGTGTTCAGGCGGTGGTTTGGTTTGGTGAAATCGATTGTCAGTTCGGTCTGAGTTCAGGATAAATGTGAGCGATGTGGATGAAACGAAATTGTAGCGCCTACTCACAGTCATTGGGCTGGTGGTAAGTCTAAAACCTGACAAAGATCGGAGCTTAAATATCGTCCATATCCGCCAATGAGTGGGTAGGTCTAGAAATTAAATTGACGGCTGTACTTGCTACTGCTTTCCGATAACCTGGTGACCAATGACGGTTCAATATTCAATGACGTAGGATGCTTCCGGCGGTGGGCTACTTTTATTTCTGACATGTAATTATTTTCATTTAGACTTTGTCCAGGTTATCCAGGCTGCTACACGTCTGGAGCTGCGCCACTGAGAGGCTATGTATTCCTACATCAAGAAGTTCGGGAATACCCTGATGATAGGACTCATATTGAACCAATCTATTAGATCATGAAGAACCCAGCGAAAACAGTACATGCGCATTCACCGGCACAACCAATAAAGACAACTCCTTCTAAATTCATTCTAGGCTCCTTGAAACTGAGCCACCGACATTGACGCAGCTCTTAATCAAGCAGGCTTTCCTGGTGGCTAATGTGAGGATCCGAGTTGTTTTGCATATATTAAACGCTGACGCGAGGAGCCGTAGACGAAGCTGCCTCTGCACTTCTACCGGTATGATCACCGGCGACCGCCCATTCATCCCTAAACTGGAAGATCTACCAGGCACGCTGCAAAGGGCGCAGCTCCTCGTTTCCTACCATAAACGGGTTCGTTCCAACATAAACTGCCTTGGCGTCTGCAGATCTCTTTTCTTCCCCGCGTGTCATCGCATTACCGAATCATACCCGGCACCGGCTAAAGACACGACACCGAGAATTCACCGAGACGTATTCTTCATTGGATACTTTTGAGACGCCGTAAAGGATTGGATGGGTCCGGTCATTCAGGCCTATATGAATCACTGAGATCGTGGAAGGCGGAAGTTATGTCGGAATGATTTCTGCGACTTGCGTGTAGCCAGCCGTCGTCACATCTTCAGCTACCATTGCATCACTACTAAGATTCCTCGATATTGGCCTTGATCTCGTTCTGGACTTCGTCCCCGCCCCCCTCCTCGATCTCGTAGCCTACATACTGCAAACCTTTCTTGGGATCGACGACGAAATCTTCTCTCGGCATAGTATTTGGCCCGTTTCTGATTGACTGTTTGGACAAGGAGTCATTAATGGAGGTGAAGGCGATCGTGAACTCCTACAGCGACCTGTTGATGCTGCCGGGCAGGTGGCGTACGCGCTCTTCGGCTCGGCGTTGCGGGATGCCCATCCCATGCGGCACTTCCAGTCTAATGAAATGTTGAAGAGAAAGAGACGAGACATGCAGACGGTGGATAGGGCACTATTTTGACATACAATAATGCGATGATGACTGCGAGAATATTTTTCTCAGCGTGTATCGCTTCAAGCAGAGACCCTGCAGTGAGACCTTGAGCGCACACTCGATGACAGATGTGGACTAGTTGCTGCCGATGACCAGAGACACAATTTCTCACGATATTCAGATCGGGTTTGTGTCGAGTGGGACCACCTTTGCGTTTACAGTCAAGTCTACCGGTACTGCTCGATCACACAAAAATGAACGGTATTGTCAATAGACGTCCTAAAGCATGGAGAATTTCCAGCTACCACTCCGTCACGAATGAACTCTACGGCTCTCCAAGCTCAATCTCGTCCTTGTCCCGTCTCCACTTTCTTATCCCTTGTAGTCCATAAGCCTATACCATTCCGCTTCCTTCTTTTCATGGAGCGAGTGACGAAACACGCGCTCCTTTTTCAAGTGTTAGTGGCAAAGTACCTGGGCCCATAGCTTAATCGCGTTGTTGGATAAGCAGTCATCGATTGAAGTGAACTCCATCGATTTTTGTGGAGATGAGCTTCGAACTGAGGTACATTATCCGGCTGTGGTATTTTTGAGCAAGATATAAATTTAGGTGGTAATCCAGCTATGCTTCAGATGATGATTCCTACAGGTAACACTAGTAAACGCCTACATGCATCATATCGTAAGCTAGGACACCGCCTCTTCCTCGAGATCCCACACATCTTCCAACTCGTTGGGTGGAGCTGGCCCCGGCTCTATGTTAACCGCCGCAAATGGGGTTACCGAATAGATCTGCTCGTCCCCATTAATCCAAAGCCTTGCCCGCTCCATGAAATCCTCAAGCGTCGGATATTTTCCGTGAACTTGTAAAGGTTGTCCGGGTCAAGATTTAACAGGTAGTACTGACTCGTGTCGTCGCCGCATCGAATAATGGTCGTATATGTCCCAACCTTGTACATGACGAAGAAGATATCGCCATAAATGCTATAATATCCTTCCAGTATGGCATTTCTCTGATACGACCATTGATGCAGGGTGCTATAAGGTCGCTGCCATCGAATGCGCCCCAGTAGCAGCTCCACCCGAGTGGAATATTAGAACGGTCTGTGTTTAAGCGGTGGTTTGGTTTGGCGAAATCGATGGTCAGTTCGGTCTGAGCTCGCGATGAAAGTGAGGTATAAGACTAGCTTGTCTGGCACTACACTCACAGTCATCGAGATGAAGACTTTTTTACTAAGTATATGGAGAGCAATGTTCTGAATAGGGACTATGCAAGACCCGCGCTGCCGCGCAAGACAGCCCATTACCCGGCATGTAACGGCAGCTTGCGGCTTTGATGCCGCGACGGTGGCTCTGAGTCAGAAACTGAATTTTACAGTCACCTCCTTCAACTCGATCTCATCCAGGCGGTAGCCTCCTTCTCTTGCGGACGCGAAGGTCCTCATTCTTTTCTTCAGCAGGATAATTAATGTTCACTGAATTCAAGAAGAGAAGACTAAGTACAACCTCTAACCATATATAGTGATAAGCCTCTTCGTGAATGTCGCTTGCACGTCCAGCACCCCCATCTTGCTCATCTTGCTCAACCTACCCACTATAAAACGCCTCGGTTCCTCCAATTCTTTCTTGCCAGCTGGAGGATCCCGATATATCATGTCCTGAAACGCGAATCTAGACGGCTGTCTAGGTTTATCGCAAGAAAGATTGACCATCAACTTGATATTTAGGTCATCCAGTGCGTCCCAAAGGCTTTTGATACCTTTGATTTTGTCCGTGTCAGGCGAAGGAGCGAAGAGGTCTATTTCCTTTACGGTTGGGACGTCTATTTTTGTGATCACCATCAGCCACTGCGACAAATCTTCAGAGTGTGCTTTGAACCAGACCGCCAGTTTTCTGATCCTGAGCATCCTCAGATGCAGGAGTATCGACTCAAAGCCTTCGAGTTGCGCCGCCTATTAGTATTGGTTCTAGAGAATGACGCAAAGGCTCACCGCAACTCGGGAGGTCTGTAACCTTGAGCTCTTCCAGCCTATCTTTTGTCCGCTGAAGTAATTTCACAAACAGACGCCACTCCTCCTCGTTCTTCTCAACGAACTTGACCGCCAGCGAACGTAAGTTCCTCAGCATTTCCGGCTTTGCAAGAACGCTCTTCAGAATTTTTTTGGCATGCGGACGAAGTTCGATTTCCAGTAACTTCAAATTCCCGTTGAACCCCTCCACGCTCTCGCCTTTGATTCGTCCAAACAGCGTGAGCTCCTCTACCTGAGGCCCAACACCTTCCCAGAACCCCGTCATATCTACATCGACCAGAAAGATTCTCTTCAACGCATGACAGCCCTTCAGATCCAAATTCCCCCACTTCACCCCACGGAAAAAGATCTCTTCGAGGTACTTCATATGGGCGCATACCGCGGTCAACTCGGAGGCTACCCATTTCGAGTCGTTATAGACATCCAGGACATTGACCCAGGCCCCTATCTGAGGTGTTTCTTGGAACGTGGTCCATCGTTTTGCGTTGCTGAATCTAACGATGTGGAAAAGATGAAATCGGGAGCGAGGCAAGAGGCAGCGCGAAGCGAGGCAGCAGAATCTTAGAGTTCGAGCGGAGCGGTAGGTATCCGACCATAATGTGATGGCGTCGAT
Source organism: Armillaria cepistipes (assembly GCA_900157415.1). Lineage (NCBI taxonomy): Eukaryota > Fungi > Basidiomycota > Agaricomycetes > Agaricales > Physalacriaceae > Armillaria > Armillaria cepistipes. Next base: position 272,391 of record FTRY01000026.1, read on the forward strand.
TATGAGTTCGAGGATATCTTGGGACAATTGAGGGGTTGACGCCGACTCTAGACTGCAAGAGTGCTCCATGGGAGGGATGGAAGAGGAGTAAAGGGAAGAAACGGTGGCTTATAAGTTCTGAGCCATGATTAAGGAAGGTGAGACCTTAGGCCTTTAGGTTTCAGGAAATTCCCGTACTTGGATTTCTAGTCCTGGCGAATCGTAGCTCCGGCAGCTAGGAAATACAGCCACATCGAAAACGAATAGAAACGGAAACAAAATCAAGATAGCATCGAGCTACTATCAGTAGGAACATGAGACCGTCGTGTTGACGGGGCTAATTTGTTAGGGAGCAGAAATAGGCTTTGTCGCAAGAGTGAGTAGGATCCCTTTATACATGTTTCGATAAGCCTACGAAGCTAATTCAAACGTATCAACCGGGTCAAGAGTTACTCAAATACCGGACTCCGGCCCATGCCAACGAAGAATAGTTACAGGCTATAAAGAAGCTTGCCGTTCGGCGAAGGAACAGATGCGCGTTAGTAACATTCTCGGTTCCTTGGAAATCGGACGGCGTTACATTAATCGTTACAAGGCACATGAAGTGTATTCTGGGGGTGGCGAAGTTAGTATCACAATGAACGCCGTGATTTATTGGCAGAGTACATTCTGAATCTCACCATGTTTACAGCATATGAGATTCGTCATGCCGGGGAAAATGTGGACGCTTGACGCAAGCTTATCAGAGTATCCAGGAATTAAGCTTCAATGTATTTGCCCCTCGAGCTTTTCATTTTCACTTCCCTTTCACAGGCCAGGAGGATAGTCCGGACGGATCTCGGAACTGCGGCGCGTTCCCCGGAATCGAACCACAGCCTCACCTTAAGCTTCATCGCCGGCACGTCATCTAGCAAGAATTTCAACTCACAGTTAGGCACGCGGATCTGGATTTGCAACATCAAGCACCTCTTCACACCATCTCCTATTCGCAGCCAGTCACCGCTGAACGAGTAGGAAAATGGAATCATAGCCATCAATCTTTCGCATCGCTTCCCTACCCGTTCCGGCAGTTTGACCATACCTTTCAATAGTGGCCCGTTCCTACCAGTATCCGCATGTCAGTGCCGTAATGTTGGGTTGATATTGTCAAGCTCCTGATTCATTCCGCATATACATGTCAGAGTTTGCTGCCCGCAGGTGGATAAATAGCGGTGGTGTACTGTATGTCTCCCACTTCAACTCAACACGGTCCCCCCTTACCAATATCCACCAAACGACGTATCGATGCCCCTTCTTACCCCGAAGGAAAGACTAGAAACTATCGAACTGGGAGTCTGGAAGGTCTCCTTCCTCAAAAGCACACCTTTCAACGTTCGAGAGCGAATTTCGGACTTTGGATCTGCGTTTCCCTACTTTCACCGTTTGGCCCTCGAAGTGTACACCCTCGAGCCCGTGTTGGCGATCCTGTTTGTGTTAAACAGACTATGGAAGGCCGTCGAGGGCGCTTTGCTGCTTTACCTCTCCAGCCGAATTTTACGGATCGTAGGGACTTTCGCGTATCCTTTTCATCTGCTTACAAACTTCCTGTGTATAGATCGAAATAGGGCTCATACAAGGCGCGCCAGACACGGGAGCTATCCTGAATGCGGTGGCAGCGCGTATGGCCTGCGTTGTACTTGCAGCAATATTACAATGGGCCAGGTTAGTTTCTTATTTTTCTTGACATCCGGCAAGTACTCTAATTATTCCAGCGAGCAAGTAGTCCCGATTCTGAAAACCCGGATTATGACTCACTTTGAGCTGTATTTGATGCAAGGTATGTATACGCGATAGTCTCTTTCAGTAGCTAACATGCTCTTCACGCACTTTTAGCCCAATTAAGAATAGACGTCCCCACTTCGCAAGGCAGGTTCTATTCGTGCGTCGCGTATCAGATTCATTGATTCCCTCTTAGAGCCGCGCAGCAAATTCAGAGCGTCTTCATACAATGCATGGACTTCATTTGAGGGAATCGTTGGCTTTGTGACGGATGTAATGAAGGCTTTGAGCCAGCTCACCCTCATCCTGCAAGCCTCCAAATCTACGGGTTCATCTCTGTTCACTGTTTTGTGTGTCATGAAACCGGTATTCCTCGCTCTGTCGAGCCGTTCACTATGGGACACTCGTATGTTGTCTCTGGCTCCTTTATCATATGGGCTGATATTTTCTACTAGCGCATATTGTTTATACGGACAATGAAAATCGAAAGCGTATGAAGGCATTCAACGTCATGGCTTCCCCGGGTTATAGATCCGAGGTTCTTGCCGGAGACTTGATCGGCTACATCATTAACGGTAATTAATCCCATCAAACTGTCTCCGATATTCTCAAGAATGATGTTTTACAACAGAATATAAGAAGGCGGCTGCGCTGCTCCGCGGCCTCTCAGATGACTGGGCTCCCAATCAATATATGAACAGGAAGTCTCCAATGTGGCAAGTTGCTAGTGATTTGATGGGCGACATACCAATGGTATGATCGGTATAACTACTCACGTTCTGGTGCTCAAGCTTCTTTCATTAATTTCCAGGCTTATTGCGCAATTGTGTCCATCCTCCACCCAGAGAAACTATCGCTATCCTCCATTGCCATACTCCAACAATCCTCGCAGATCCTCGAATGGACCCTCCAGCTCCTTGTAGTGAACGTCAACTCATTCCGGAAACAGTACCAAGAGATCAAGAACATATACGATGCCTCAAAAGTCGCGACCAAACTCCAAGACGGCAATGTATCGTATCCTAGGACTGGGGAAGAGAAACTCAAGGGCATGTCATTCGAACTGCGGGACGTCTCCTTCACTTACCCAGGCAGCCAAAATACCAAACCAACCCTGTCCAACATCAACCTATCCATTAAATCCGGACAACTCGTTGTCATCGTTGGTGCCAACGGAAGTGGAAAAACCACCATCTTGAAACTCCTCTCGCGGTTTTATGATCCTTCTTCCTCGCCAGACTCGATTCTTGTTGATGGGATCCCGATCTCGCGGTACCGTATGGCAGATCTGCGGCGGGCGACGGCGACGTTGACGCAGGATCATTCGCTCTTTCCGCTCTCGTTGGGAGAGAACATCGGGTTGGGATACGCAGAGAGGGCGTGGGACACGGGGATGATAGACCGAGCTGCGGAGATGGGTGGGGCGACGCATTGTTTGGGGAAGCTGGAGAAGGGGAAGAAGACTAGGCTGGAGACGGGAAACGAGGCATACGGATACAATGTACCTGACGAACCGTCCCATCCTTTGCAGGTGGAGCTGGAGAAGATGCAAAAGAACATCTCCCTGTCTGGTGGAGAGATGCAGAGGATCGTCGCGTGAGTTTTCTCCCTTTTGGTGATCATTTTGGCCTCACTCTTGTCAAATAGGGCGAGGACGTTCATGCGTTTTGAATCGGGATCTGTAAAGCTGGTCGCGGTTGACGAACCGAGTTCGGCATTAGATGCTGAAGGCGAAGCGTCTCTGTTTAGCAATCTTATCCAAGTTCGGCAAGGGAAGACTATGATCTTTGTTACGCATCGGTTCGGGCATTTGACCAAGCACGCTGATCTCGTTGTGTAAGTCTTTTGGTTGGACGCAAATTTTAGTGACTGAAGTCTTTGTAGGTGCATGAAAGACGGTACGATAGCCGAGGCTGGTACTCATGTAGAGCTCATAGAAAGAGACGGAGAGTACGCCAAACTGTACAATATACAAGCTAGCGCATTTGTGGATAGCACCTAACGTGCAAAGGCCTCGACTTGTATTCGTATTTAGTATTTGTATTTAAATATCTATATTTACGGTACTCAACAAGGTGTAAGGCGGACATATTACATTTACACAGACACAGACACAAACATATAAGTATCTTCGTCGTATTTCTTCAGCACATTATCGGCAAAGTCTGTGCTCACAATCAGCTCATGCATGCCCTCCGTCGGGTTTCTACACCTGTATCCCCCGACCACCTCTTGAATCCGCTCGCACGTGCGGTCGTAAAACTGTGCTACCCGCGGTTGTGTATTCTCTTCATCACCTCTCGCAGACGAGAAGTGCAGGTATTGAAGAAGGGGCCAAGAAGACAACAAATCAAGAGTCCGCGTCTTAAGAGAACGTGTTTAGCCCACGAGTCCTATACAAAATGCGAAACGTTACATACAATCACATTATCAGAACCTTCAACGTTTGCATGAGCTGAATCGAGGGCCAATCGTAAAGTAGCCAATTTACTGCACTGCACCAAAGCTGCGAGATGATTCTCCTCCAAACACCATGCACCGGCATAATATGGCTGGATGTACAGTTCCGTGAGTGTCTGCACATGTCCCGGTAGGATTGCATGATAAAGATCGTCAGCGCAGTGCCTTTCCTCTTCATAGTCTGCTTCCTCAAGGTCAATGCTGATTCCTAGTAGCTGGATCCCCGAGTAAGACTTAAGGTAGTCGAGAAGAGACCTCGTTCTCCACGAAACGGACATTGATATGAGTTTTATGCCTTCCGCACGAGCGCGTTCCCAGAATTGGCTTGGGACCTCCATATCCAACGTGAGATGAGACAATGAGCGTAGATGTCGATACATTTTAGGAAGCAAGGAAGCTGGCATGACGAGCCCGCTGAGGTAAAGTCTTGTTAAGGGGAGATCGACTTCGGGAGGTACGCGGGAAAGGAGCGTCTCGACGGATGGGTGTGTAGGAGATAGCTCATCGCAACTCGTCACCGATAAATACATCAGATTGGGACAGTTTCCCACTATATGCGGGCAAAAGTCCATTACCCGAAATCCACTAAATGCGAACGTGGTGAGATTTCGAAAGGCGGAGAAGGCAGTATTATGCGAGCAATTAGGATTCAACTGGATGCTCACGTCCTTCAAATGAGGGCAAGCCGTGAATTTCTTCATGATTAAATCGAGAGCGCTTCTTCTGACCGATCCTTGCGACCATTCGATCCAACTGCGACGCGAAGTTAGCGAGTTTTTCCGACTACTAATGGCGCAACACATACTCGAGAGATCTCAAATCGATTAATCTTGGAATAGCCCCGATGAGAAGTTTCTCGATAGCTTGGGTTTTTCGTGCGCGTTTGCGCGCCATGCGGTGCCAGACACGTCGATATTTGAGATGGGGAGGGTCGAATGGTGATACGAATCGCAGGGTTTGGATGTATTTCCCTACGTCAGTTTTCCCGGACGCGAGAGCTCGGAGCAATGAAATAGAGGTGTAGTATCGATTGTCCTTGTGGAGACATATCTCAATAGTCTCAAAGACAAAAGGTGTAACGACATCTCGGAAGTATTTGCATGTGCCTCGAAGGGTTATCAGGTCGTCGTGATCGAGCTATGAAGAAGTGAGAATCAGCTCCGGAGGTCTTTCCTTCCAGTGGTACGAACAGCCTTACCTCGAACACGATGCCTTCTAGTATCTCAGGCGGTACCGCAGAGAGCATGGGAGTTCGAAGAGAAATGCCGACAAGTTCTAGTTCCTCGGGGCCGGATTATGCAATTTGTTCCGCTACCTTGGGCCCCTTGGACTTGCCGGATGTACCGATCACAGACTGGACCCTCGTTCCTGTTCGATTGAATGATGGAACGAGCCGCATTTGACGGCCTGAACAAATTTGCCGGCCAAGCGGGCCTGGCCATCATTGGCAGTTTGACATAATGAGCAAATAATGAGGATATGGGAAAGGACGTCAATTGTCATCTCGGACGAACTTCAACTTCAAAGAACTGAAAGATGTGGTAACTGACAGGAGCCCTTTGTAAGAAGGAAGACAACACCAAAAATTTGGAAGTAGCAAAAGGTGATATGGTTATCAAATCCAAATGAAAGCCTATGAGCGACCTCATTTATAACGGCAGAACCTCAACTTTAGCCGCTACATCATTCCAAAACGTCGACCTGACCCGACGTCTTAATGCCGACCTTGATCTTGCGGGCGCTCGCCATAGCCGGCCACGCAGAATTGAACACATCCTCCAATTCTTCCAATGTACGTCCACGCTGAGAAGGCGGGATTAGTGAGTCCACGTTCGAAGAAAATACCGATATGTCACTCACGGTCTCCACACAGAATAAAAACCACAAAACGGATGCGACAAGATCCCATCCGACGAACACGAAGTAATACTTCCATCCAAGACGTCCTAAACCCACACTGTTTCCAAAGGTGTTGATAAAGCCGGCGACATTGGATATCAGGATATGAACTGCAAAGAGCAACGAAGTGCAGATTAGCAAGGAACTTACTGCGTCGTAAATCAGACTTACTTCCCATGCCCTTGGCGCGTATGTCCTGTCGTAAAACTCTATAGATCTCGCATTAGCAGTCACAGATGGCATCGGAAAACAGGTACCTACTCTGCACAGTACAGCGCTTGAAGAGGAGTGTACGTAAAACTGTAAACGACACCGAAGAGGAAAACCATGGTGATGGAAGCGTTGGCGCCGGCCGCGTTCGCATTGTCTGATTTACCATCTGTAGAATTTCCTTACAATCAATAGGGTAATTGGAAAGCTAGCGTTAGACGTACATGCGGAAGTTAAGGCGGCGACCATCGCTAACAATACCGCAAGTGTGAAAGCCCCGATGTATAATCGCCTGCGACGTCCAATACGGTCGGACAATGCAGCACCCTTTAATAGATGACAGCAAAACTACGCGACCGGAGAAGGAAAGGACATACACTAAAGGCGCCAAATGCGGATAAAATTGAATTCGCGAAGTTGCTGGAAAGGGAGGATAAGCTCAGGTGCAACGGACGAGGTCGAAAGTGACGTACTAGACGAGTTGCTGATGTTTTGATTTTACCCCAGCGTTACTCATCAATGTAGGAAGGAAATAGGTGATCAGCTGGAAAGCCCGTTATAGCTATTCAGAAAGATGAAACGCTTGGCAACTTACTCCGTTCCCTGCAAGTTGTCCGTTGACCTTGGAGAGGAATTCCGATGAAGGTCACAAGAGAGAAGAAGAATGACTTACACACTGAAATATGGGTCAGATACACGTGCATTAGAGAGGATAACAGCATACCATCAGCACAAGGCAAAGCATGCGCCATCCTGGCCGTCAGCGTTATGTTAGAACCAATGCGGGCAGTAATGAATGAAATCAAGAGTCGACGTACGACTATTTTTATCCTTAAAGAGACCGCTATAGTCCCAAAACGGTTCACGTTTCTTGACCTCTATGGCATCTTGAAACTCCTTCAGTTGAAGCTGAATGTTTCAAGTCAGAGAAGTAACACGATGACTAGAGTAGGTGATCAACCGCACCTCGATAACTGGATTTGTCTTTCCATCATTGCTGTGATAGCCAACAAGGACTTCCCTCGCTTTGTCCAAGCGACCTTTCTGAACGTACCACCGCGGACTTTCAGGACAGAGCCAACAGCAACACATAACGATAATCTGGACGTGCCATTAGAACCTGGATAGAACCATAGAGAAATTCGTACCGGAGGGAAAATTTGCAAGATAAGCGGAAGACGCCAAGCCCAAGTACTGTTCATCTTCTGTGTACCAATCATAGCTCCAGTGGCCGGTATGCTGCCAATGAAGAAGCATCTGTGGAGGATATTGTAGTGCAACAGTGTTTAAACGCGAACGATGACGCACGAGTTGTACATGCCACCGAGACGACCTCGCCATTGAGGAGGCGCCAATTCTGTGACCCATGTTGGCGCGGCCGTCGTAGAAATAGAGATTCCGAACCCGAGAATGAACTAGACGAGGCATGAGTGCAGATCAAGAAAAACAATCCTTTTGCTCACCCGACCACCCAAGAAAGCACTCGCATTCTGAGCGGAGGCGATTATGGCCGCTCCAATAAGGATGAAGAAGGCGCCCTGATACCGCAGTCAGCAGGGACACTATAGAACGAAAAGGGCTGACAGTAAACATTCCGCCCCGTCTCCCCCACTAGAATAAATCGAGGTTAGATAAGATATCTCGGATGAGTATTACGTACAGTATCACTAAGTGGACCTGCAAAAAATGCGCCGACGACATTGCCGACAATGCTGATCAAGAGGATAAGCGTTTCGCGCTGGATATAAATAAAGGGTACTTACTAAATCATGAAAACAATTCCTGTAGATACGCCAACTTGTTCGTAACCGAACTAACGCTTATTTTTCAGTGAACCAAGGGTGCAAAGAGCGGGACATACATAGTCCAAGTATTGGTCCATGGCGTTGATACCGCTCATCAGGCTTCCGTCGAATCCAGAAGATACAGCGTTCAAGAATCCCACCATTACGATGAAATAGAGCTGAATTCGTGGGGTGAGGTTACTTAGATAAGGATAGTTGAATGTACCTTAAACGCCCGCTTGCTCCTTGGGTCCAACAAAGTCGTCTCTACAGCTTTTGAAAATTCGACATTGTAGGCTACATCAACTCTGCTGATTGGAGGACTATAGATGACAGGGGATGCGGGGGTTCCTTTGATATCTTCGTCAGAGAGTTCGTCTATGGCCATGAAAGAAGTACTAGACCGCTCCGAACAAGGTCCGCTGGGATTTATATCGATTGCATTGATAGACACCACCAAATAACGCTAAAGTCGGACCGTTGAGAGATAAGAGAATAGGTATGCTGCTATAAAAATCACAAGCACGGTGCGGCGTTCACACGCATTGTGCTCGTATCCCGATCAGTGATTGCATGCGGAACGACTGCTTCAGCTGAACAGAAGAGCGACTTGAGGATCAGATCAGTATACTATACACCGGATAGTGACTTTTCACAGTGTAAGATGAAGTTATATAGACAAGAGACAGAATACGCACTGTTTTGTCGTAGTTAACATTCGAGTCCCGGTGTCTCTGATGAATATAATGTCCGCCGGATAGATTTTTAGAGGCAAAATCGAAGGCAGGCTCACACGAGAGAAGTTTGCCAAGGGAAGTCATGTGCAAGTCATGGGAAAGTCTAAGGCTAAAAATGGAAATCACCTTCGGAGACTTCGGCCCGTACTAACCCCTGTACTTGTGATTGGATCCACCACTGGACTGCTCAAGCGCTCAGACATTGCTCAGTTCGTTATCTTCCCCTCACCTCGATTCTTGATAGAGAAACAAGCGGCTTTTACCATCGACATCCTGCGATTCTCTTCAGCCCACGTATGTGTGCCGGCACTTCAAGTTCACTGCGGCACCTCACGCGAGCAGAAGAACCGTCCAAGAACCTGTCACTCATGATCGAGTACGTTTTTAATTGTCCTTCCCGTGACTCAGGTATTATGACTGTCGCTTGTGAATACTCTTTTGGCTTTCACCAGACTTGCCTTCACCCTACAAGGGCTTGAAGCTTGAAATCCTCCCTGACTGTTTCGCATCTATAACAGCCGGAACGGCAAAAGTCAACCAAAATCGAGGAAGAAAGAAAGAGATAAAATGGTATTCAAGTTGACGACTACCCTTTTGGCGGTTGTTTGCTGCGTGAAGGCATGCTCCAACCTCGACAAGGAAACATTCCTTGACGATCTTGTCGACAAGATGACTATTCCCGAGCTTGTTATGCAGCTTCATCTCATGTTCGCCGATAATGTTGTTGGTCCGAGGTCAGACAATGAGCTATACGGTGTGATTATCATGTTTACAATTTATTCCCTACTTCTAATACCCCAGCAGATTTTGCTATGCAATCAGCACCCACAGCTGGTGTTGGTGTTATCCACGACTGGTATCCCACCGATCCGACTTACTATAACACGCTTCAGAAGTTCAATCGCGACAAGAGTCGCCTCGGAATCCCTTTTATGCAGTTGGGCGAATGCGTCCATGGTGTGGGATCGTTCAAGCAGTCGATGTTTCCTCAAGCAATAGGACTGGGCGCTAGCTTCGATCGAGAGATGGTGTACAAAGTTGGGAGAGCCATCGGTGAAGAAGCTCGAGCTATAGGTATCCATGCGTGTCTGGCGCCTGTGCTTGATTTAGGAAAAGAACCGAGGTGGGGACGAGTGCAGGGTACGTTGTGCGGTCAAATTCCCTGTATATACAGAACTGACCGGCGGTTAATAGAGGCATGGGGAGAAGATTTTGTTCTCACATCTCATATGGGCGTCGCGTTCGCGTCTGGTCTGTCAAAGAATGGATCATGGGGCGACCCTGACGCTGTAGTTCCTGTTATGAAGGTATGAATATGAACACTTCGTCGTACAGGCAACAAACTCACTGGATGTGTTTATACAGCATTTCGCCGCTCATGGCAGTCCACATGGCGGAATTAATGCTGCCTCTTTTATGGGCCATGGATTGCGCCAAGTCATGATGGAGATGCTCGTACCTTTCAAGGCTGCTTTCGAGCTCGGGGGCGCCAGAGGTGTCATGATGTAGGTGCTTACTTATAATACAATCCTCCGGCTGTGGCACTCATTCGGAATTGACCATAGGGCATACCACGAATTGGATGACATACCTGCTCATGTACATCCATTACTATATGATGCATTGGATGGATGGGATTTCGATGGTAAGCTGGCGATATTTTGCCTGTCTTCCGGCATCTAATCTCTTCGCCGTAGGTTTTATCATGGCTGATGACACAGGTACGAGATCCAAATATCTGAATGATGGACTTGCTGAATCCTCAAAGGAATGAGAATGCTAAATGTGCGACATACCGTGTCAAATTCCCCGGCGGATACCATTCAACAATGGTTTAATGCCGGCGGAAATCTGCAATTCTATGACTATGATCTGCCAACGTATCTTAATGTGAGTCAGCCTGGCGTCAACTCATATTTCTATGCTTACCTGAAATAGTGCACTATCGATCTGATAGCGAATGGGACTGTCGCTGAGTCCACCTTGCGATCCCATGCTCGGAGGATTCTCGGCGTTAAATATGACCTCGGACTCTTCAACGATCCATACATCCCCGATGGCCTCGATTATAAGAATCTAACAGCTGAATATATCCCCCTCACTCTCGATGCAGCCCGCCGTTCCATCGTTCTCCTCGAGAACAAAAACTCGACGCTCCCCATCAGACCTACGAAGCAAGGTATCTCCAAGATTGCTCTCATCGGACCTTTCTCCGACATTCTCAACTACGGTGACTACTCAGGCTCATGGGGCGAGTACCCCGTCGCCAATTCGAGCACCATAAGACAGGCGATGAAGGACTACCTCTCTACAAACCATCCAAATGTCAGCCTCGTCTCGAGCTGGGGTGCCGATACCTGGATGTACACTGCCCAGCATGCCATCCCGGGGTACCTTCTCTCCTCTAACGGTATTCCCGGCGGGTTGCTCGCGACATACTACTCCGATACCAATTTTCTCGACGCAGTCTTCCAAGTACAGGAGCAACCAAACCGGGACTGGGGAATATACCCTCCCCTCGGTCTGCCCTCAAACAACTTCAGTGTCGTTTGGGAAGGCGAGCTCGAGGTACCATTGGATGGAAGCAATGTCGATGGATACATCGGCATTGCGGTCTATGCGAACAATACGGGGCGGCTATACGTCGACGATGTCCTAGTCGCTCACTCTGAGCTCTCAGATACGGGGACTGTGATGGGCAACATCCAGTCACTAAGCTACGTCCGTGCGAATGCAACGAGCACTCCACCGGGGGGAGCTCCGTTTACCTGGAGAGCCGGTGCGAGACATAAACTGAGAGTCGAGTTCCAGGCATGGAATCTGTGGCAAAAGGTCGAGAATGTTAATTCTATCAACGCGCAGGTGGAGCTGTTTTGGAACCTAGTGGATCGGACAGATGCTGTGGGCAAGGCTGTAGATGTTGCGAATGAGGCGGACGTTGTGGTGTTAGCAGTCGGCGCCAGTTGGAGTAGTGACGGTGAAAGTGGAGATAGGGCTACCTTGGGCTTGTCCGTTAATCAAAGTGGGTCCAATAAGCTTCGTTATACTTCGGTGCTGATATTGTTCAAGCCAAACTAGCTGACGCAATCTTCGCTTTGAGGAAACCTGTAGTGCTTGTGCTAGAGGGCGGTCGGCCGTTTGCGATCCCAGAATACTATAGCAAGTGCGCCGCCGCTATCAATGCTGTTGGTATTCGTGCCACAATCTTACTTTCGTTCTGACCAATTAGTATAGTTCTTCCCTGGTCAATCGGGCGGACGAGCTATCGCGGATGTTTTGTTTGGAGAATTCAATCCTGGTGGAAGAGTGCCGTTGAGCGTGCCATACGACGTAGCGCAGCTTCCTGTTTACTACAAGTGAGGATGAAGTTTGTAATTCGGTCGTCCATTCTCTGACCTTGGTGTTAGCTACAAGTTTACGGATCACGCGAGGAATTATACGGACTTGAATTCTTTTCCTACGGTATGTTCTGTATTACCTGGCTAGTAGCCTATGTAGATTGATGTGGCTGCAGTACTCTTACGGCTACGGCCTGTCATACACGACGTTCTCTGTACAAAATTTCAATGCCACTTCCAATGGTGGAGTGAAGACATTTACTTCAGGCGAAACAATTACTTTCCGCGTGGAGATCACCAACGAAGGGGATCTCGCTGGTTCATACGTTGCTCAGGTATGAATGGTACTTTATCTGCTCCCTTTGCTGACATGTTTCTGTAGGTCTATCTGTTAGTCCGGGTCTCCGCTATCGTACGCCCGCAGAAGCAGCTCGTCGCATTTAATAGAGTTTATCTTAATGCCGGGGAGACGAAGGTAGCGACGATGGAGCTCGAGGTAGACAGGTACCTGAGAATTATTAATAGGAGATATGAATGGGAACTGGAGAGGGGAGAATATGTGTTTGCTTTGCTTGAGCATGGGGGTCCGGATGCAAACACGGAAACTAATGTAACAATGTTTTGTCTGGGGTAGCTTGAAGGAACACATAACATTTCGTCGTTCACTATTTAACAATCACTAGTCGTATCCTCCGGAAGATAAAGAAGGCGGCAATTCCCCGCCACAGTTGACCTCAACGTCATCTGTAAGCTCCAAGATCACGGTCGAAGACGTTGTGAACACATCCCAGTCCAGAAAGCAGGTTGATTTCTGTGGCCTGCCATTGACAGTTACGCTCTATATTGACATTAGCATGATTTTGAGCCTATATGATTCCAGAGGTACCTTGACATAGATGCCGCTACCGAAGCCTCGGCTCACGATGGTAGTAGTAGAATTTAACAGGGGATTGTGAAACGATATCGAAGGGAAGTACGGCGAAGAGAGGAGATACTGTTTTGTAGCCGGCAACGGGTACATCCCAGCGAGGTAGAAGAAGACATAACTGCCCATCGCCCCTTTGGATAGGATTTAACGGCAACATCATTGACTGGTCGATTCAAAGATACACACCAGAATCTGCCAAGCGTCAGTCGCACGAAGAAAGGTAAAGAAAGGCGAGCGTACCATCGTTCCCGGGTAAACCATTCCGAGATGTGTTGAAGTATTGATTAATGGTCTCTCTTACGCGGCGCGCACTATACCCGGGCTTGTCGGCATAGTGATACATATGCGGTATCTGCTGTGACGGCTCGTTTGTCGAATCAAAGTAGCCCTATCTGACGATTAAATGTCGGCTGATAAAATAATGTAAAGTGTACCCACATTATCAAACATCCAGTCAAGTCGTTCAATGAACCTCTGACGGCCGCCTTGCAGCTCAATAAGCTTGGCTGTGTCGTGCGGGACATACTGCACAAATGAGCACGGTAATGTATCAAAAGTCTAAACGTATACCTGAGAATATACTATAGGAGACGTCTCATAGAACCCATCGCGACGGATGGCATTCAGAAAGCATGTCGATCCAGTTGGATCGTGAATGCTGCAATGCCTTGGATCGGTGTAGTTCCACGTTCCGTTAGCAAAGCGGGGCTATTTATTCATCAGCAACATTGTAATAAAAATTTAAACTCGGCTATACCTGGAAGAACCCGGAAACATCCTCTTCGATGTCTGGAACGCTGATGTTTCCATTCCATGAGTTCACAAAGTTCCGCGCTCTGGCAGCATACTGGTCATGAGAGATGAGCTATACGCACGTGGAAGAAGCGCAAACAAAGTCCAGACCTTCACAGCATCTTCAACCTTGTTCATACCCTTAGCTACCTGTGAGATGGCGAAGTCATCGAAAGCGTACTAAGACATTCCTTGTCGGCGCCGAGAGACAAAGGTGAATGGATGCGAGAATTACCTCTATAGAACGCGAAACCTGTTTTGTGTTCGCGCCACCACGATACGTCGTGTCTGAAGGAATGAAGCCTGAGTAAAGGATCAGCCAGGTAGTTTGACCGATACGTTGGGATATACATACCGAGCTCTTTCCATACATCTGCTTGCCGGCCTTGGATATTCCAATTTGGAGGGGTGTTCTCCGCGTCGGCGAGAAGTGCGTTGTACAGATCTTTGTCGGAAACACCTAGTGAAGAGGTGTGATTCTGATATCTTCGGATAGGTTACATCAGTTGTTGGGCTTGAAAAAAATGAATGAATTGACTTGATGAAGAATTCTGCTAGGATAGGGTCACCATCTAGAGGACATGAGAAACCCTTCTGCAAGATAAAGGAAATTTATCGACATACGGCTCCCGCCTTGGACGAATCTTTATTGGTCTTCACGTGAATTTTGATATGAAAATGCACAGGAATATAGAACGTACTGCTTTGTTCCCATTTCACGACACTCAGGAAGCCAGCCCTCGTTCTTCTGGATATCGATCATCCCCCGAACAATATCTGCAAACCTTTGGGGGTCGTGGAGTGACATGAGAGGAAAGAGTGTTCGGTAGGTATCCCACTGCACAAGTAACATCAGCACGAAAGCCATATAACAACGAGGTAGGTCTGACGTTACAATAAAACGAGTCGTAATAAGGCTCGCTTGAAGACCACCCTGGATTTTCACCTGTCACTGAAAGAATATCATCAATCGTTGTCGTGTAGGCAGATAAATACGTGACTCACGATTCGCAGGAGTGATATGAGTCCTGTAAAGCTAGTTTGTTGTGTTCAAAACCAGAAAAGGACGGAAGTGAGAGGAAGACGCACGGAAGAGTACAGAAGAGTCGTTGTATTATCGGTCACGCCATTATTATTGACCTGCACTCGGCTCAGAATGTCCCGCCATTGCGCTTCACTGTCCTGAACAACCCTCTCGAAGTCCCAATCAAGAATTTCTTCCTCCGCATTGGCACACGCCTGCTCTACGGAGAGTAACGAGATGCCGACACGTGCTAGGATGGTAGTAGGTCCCGTTCTCGAGCCTGGAAACCCGACTAAACCACCGTGCTCGTAGCCCCATGCTACCAAAAAAGTTATTGACAACGTAAAACAGAAGAAGACGGTCAGTGCTCACTATAGTAATGCTGCTGGATATCCGTCCCCCAGAGATCGGGATAGTTGATCTTATAAGGACCATATTCGACTGGCCCACTGAAGTCACCCTTGAAATCGACGCATGCATATGCTTTGTAGCGGGCTATCCCAAACGAGTCGGCAAAGCTTCCGCTAGCTACATGTGTGTGAAACACGGTACCAAAAGGTTGACGGGAAATAGGGACGCACCTGTCATGCGACCGGTCTCCGAGTTGATAACCATCGTTATGTCATTGGCGCTAATCTGTCCGTCGTTCGTAACATCTAGCAAGATCCTGGGCGTAGTAGATTCTTCAGGGAAGGTGTATCGATGTAAAGCGGTTCGTCGTGTCGATGTCAGTTCAACTCTGATTGAATTAGAGAGGTTAGTAGAGAAATAGCCAGGTGAGGCATAGTCGTCGACTGAACCTAAAACCAAGCTTTGGTCGGTAAGATGGAATATCGCAAAGTACGTTTCGTACCATCAGGTAGTATATGACGCAGTATTTTCCTCGAGTCGATTGTCGTCAGGCATTGTTCAAACGCCGAACAGTTGTGTATGGGAAAAAGCTTGAAGTTCGATAAAGGGACTTGCTATTAACTAAGTTGAGCAACCAGTCGTAAGAAACCGAATGGACGAACTCCTCCTGTCCCAGACTGATGCAGCTGGGAGAAGCCTGTGACATTATACCTGGCATCACCGTCGTACCCAGCGTGCTTCAGGTTGAAATAAGCTTAGGGTTTGATAACTGAATATGAAATGTCCTACGTTTCCAGGCGAATCAGTGTCCATCCCTACTTTAACCATACCATGGGGAACCGTCGCGCCTGTTTGATGTCTGTTCAGCTCCCCAGCATGTACACACTTCTTTTGAAACGAACCAGGAAAAGTATGTCCCCCATTGACTGTGCCGATAAACAGATTAACGTACTGAAGGGGATCAAGAGCAGCGGCGACAGCTAGGAGCCAGCTGTACAACAATAGCAGCTTCATGGGAGCACTAAAGCGAGCAGGACATGGTCAGCTGATAGCCATACGACCCAGAGTTTTCGAAGGACTTCTTTTCTGCCTTTTGAAGTGAACTCTCGCGTTCTCCTTGGCCAGCAGCGGATGGTTCATGTTCACTATGACAGGTTAGTGATGTTCCGAAGAAATGCCGGTATACGGTGTCTACAAAAGTGTTCAACCAGTCTCGAGAAAGCAAATGACAGTGACTGTTGCCGAACGCTGAACGTTGATTTCCAATCTGATTTTCCCGAGTTTGACGCGAAACCACGTCATCCGTCGCGGCCCGTCCGCGGCGGTGTAGGGCCGGTGCTATTCGCGTTCATGGTTGGCTCGATAGGCTAGAAAATCAGGTTTTCTATACGTCTTTCTTTGCTTGATCTGCTAGCGAAGGTCCCACTATCACTTTGGAATTGATTTGTGAAAATTTCTCTATACCCTTTGTTTGATCTCCACCCCCATTAGTTGTTGGTACGCTTAGTAGTACTTGGCCATCTACCATTGTGGAATTACCATCCCCGGACGGCTTTGATAACATTTCTTATTGAACGCATCCAAGTATTTCACCGTGTCATTTTCTCCCGAGCCTGACTAACAGTCCCAATTTGCGAGTGTCATGCAAGTAGAGACCTACTTTATTTCCTAAGACGAGAGGGTGCGGAGGGAGTGTTTCTATTCGTATGAAACACCAGTGATGCATAGACAATGAGGAAGAAATTGCAAAGTTAACCCATACACGAGCAGATGAATAAGAATAATCTATCGAATAAACACAACGCCAGAAATACTAGCTCTCAGCTTTCCATCCTCTGCAATTTGCGCAATGACTTGATTGGCGCCGACGCTACATCGTCCGTATCGTCCTTCAATCGCGACATAGATTTCATCTGTGCTTGCTCTGGTTCAGGCTCGCATTTAACCAACGGTGGGGAAACGTCCTCATCGATGTCCGTATCCATATCCACATCTAACAACTGCTCCAACGGATTTCTCCAGAAGCTTGTCGAACAATCTGGGTCGGAAATTTCTGGGAAGTTGGGGGTGGGGACAAAGCTGATCGCGTTTTCGGAAACGGTTATGGTCGCTCTGATCCTCTCTGATTTCCTGAGTAAGGCTACTTCGTTTTCCAAGGAAGCGATACGTCGCTCTTGGGATTGAAACTTTAGGCGCAAAAGCTTGTAGAGCTCAGGTGATGGAGAGGGTAAGGCAAAGGTGACGGATTCACAGCCCAGGTCGAGAGGTATGGGCAAATTTACAGGATCACAAGGTTCCAGAGCATGCGTTTTCGTCGACAGGGTTTCGTCGGCTAATGTGGGTGGGGCTGCGGGCCGGTCCCTCCAGACCTTTGTACGCTGCCAAGACTCCAGGTAATCTTGTGCGTTTCTTGCAGGGAGCGGTGCGTTCTCGTTCGTATCCCATATCCAATCACCCCGAATCTCCTTTAGCCCGCTCATCCACCTGTTGGCCATAACGCCGCCCTCGATTTGCTCTTCATCAAGTTTGAATCCCTTCAGTCCCTTCAGCACCAGTCGCTTCCAATCTATGATCATCAGCACCCTAACTGCGAGAGAGCGGAAAAAAAACTCACCAGATTTGACGGCATCTTTCCGATACTCCTCGTCCCCATACATCTCCCAAAACTCCTTCAGATATCTTGGGTGGGATAACAACCACCCCATGCGATACCGTGCCAGGGCCCTATCAAACACTGCACACCTCCAGCTCCTTCCAACCCCCTCCTCACTCATCGCTCGCCTGACCTCGTCAAGAAACGCTTTGCAAAGCCTTGACACGTGCAAGATTCCGGTCTTGAACTCGCTCCACTCCTTGTCGTCCGCCAGGACCAACCGGAGGGAGCTCCACATAAATTCCCCCACGAACATCAGGGGTATACGATACACGTTCGGTACTACCGTTGTAGATCCGTCCGCCGAGGTGATAGTAGCCCATTTCGAACGATGTGTACGGCCTGGGACGGAGAATGAGTGGGTGACGAGATGTTTAACGATATCGTCTTTGGACCACGCCGATGCATCTCTGTAGTCTAGTTCGTCAGGATGGTCCCATCCCAAATCTTTGGCAGGCGAAGGGGAGTGAAGGTGGATGATTGCGTCGACTTGTTCTTCCTTCGGCTCTGATTTCACAATGGGAGCGGTTTGGTATTTCTGTGTTTTCTTTTGACGAATCCGGTGGCTGGGATGCGAGTTCGAGCTAATGGAGTCTTTGGTAATGCGCGTCATGGTGGAACTGTGCTGTTGGCAAGAGAATTAGAAACATCAATGCTGAGAAGATATTTAGGAGATCCATACCGATTTCAGGGGATGATAAAATAACAAAAATTTAAATAATCCAGACCTTAAAGTGGTGTTGGGGTATTGGAAGAGAGTCGAAGAGTCAAAGAAATGCTGTCCGAGGTGGTGGTGTGGTAGGTGAAAAAGGACCTGCCGAAAGCGGCAATTCCGATGTCAGCGCGACAACGTGATACTTGCGTCGCCGGTCGGTTTGTACATTGTCCCGTCGACCATATTGGGCTATAATTCTGATATAAAGTACATTGGTCTGTGTACCATGTAATGCGAATATTCGACCGGTTTCCGTCGCATCGTCATTTGTTATAACATATCGCAATCAAGTCGTCCTAGCGGAGACTGTTGTTTACCTATGTAGCGGACATGACAACTGTCAACTTCAGTCAATCAATAAATGATGCAGCTTTGAATGGTCGTGGGCGAGAAGTACAGGTATAAGCTCCCAGTCTAAGAAATCTCCCCTATGTTTACAATCAATAAGCGCTAGACGGTGTCGTACGAATTATTCTTTTCCTGGATACTACAAGATGCCCATCTCGCAACTACCAAATTTTCCGTCTGAGAAAATGCATCCCAAAAAGACAAAGGCGAATAAATAGGCTCAGCGGAGTCATAATGACTCAGAACCATCAAGTGAGGGCGAGATATATTTGTAAAAGGCCCCACATCCAGAATATGTCTGTACCCTGACTATTCGAATACAGGGAGATGCTGTGTCACTAGAGGGTACAGCACCTTTGAAGCAGCGTACAGAGGTCAAGTGTCCAGGAAATGCTGAATTCGCTAGTAGACTTGTCGCGACCTCCCTAAGTCACGCAACTTTTAAGGGTTTATTCTCTTCTACGTTCAGCACTTCTTTCCTCGTTCGAGCTATGGTACGGGAAAAGGTTGGCGCTGTATCTTAGGCCATGCGATTCATGAGGCCTGGGATAATGTGGCGGCCGTCGGAACACCTGATCTAGAAGCCTGACGCATCATGTATTACTTGTCGTGATGAACATCTCTTTACTTAGCCTGCACCTGATGCGTTTGAGTATTCAGAAACTGGATACAAAGAGATTAGACATTTATAAACCAGCGAATAGCATAGAAAAAAATACTGAGATGATGGGAGAGTACACTTCTGTGGCACCGGCTATCGGTGCGCCTCAGCCGGCGTCCAGAATTGACAATCAACGCTCAATTTCAAACCATCAGCTACCTCGCTCTTCGACAGGATTTCTTCTGCGCCTTACTGATTTTATCTTCTGATATCCGATTAGTGGCATTACGAGCTTCGTTCTTTTCTGTCCCTTTAGTGGGCGCATTGGCACAGCAACACAGTATTCAAGTCTTGACAACAAATTTTGCTGGGTCAGGTCTCGTCGGAGAAGCGTCACCTTGCGGGCCTAGGTTCTACTTCTTAAATAGCCCTCCGATTCTCTTTATTATGCACCTATGTCTGACTAATATCTGTAGGTCCTAACGGAGAATACCGCAGTTTGCGCCAGTGACCACAGCCATAATTTGACCGGGAAACTTCCTTCAAGCCGTATTAACTCGAGCAGAGAACACGGTGGAATCTTCTACTTCATTCTACGGAATGATCTCAGGCTGACATCTTCGTCGTCAGGATCAGATACTATATTGACCTCCGTATCCAGAGCCATGCGAGTAAATATCACCGTTGCATTCATACTGAGAGCGTCAGTGCGGTCATTGCCCGTGCTGGCACTGAATGTACGTCTTTAGATTCACTTCCTCCAATTCGAAGCGGTATTGGTACCTGTCCTACTCGGCGTCAGACACGAGGCGCGGATGACGCGATCCTTGTCCCGTTTTAGGGTTCCTGATCTTTGTCCCTTCTGCTTGCTTTGTCTTTCTAAAGTGGCTGTGCGGGAAGATGGCAATATTTAAACGGAGCGCTAGCGCTATCAGTTCTACCTTCCGTTCCTTTCCCTCTGTCTATTTGCCCTGGTGGCACCTTTTCCTTCTTCTTCCAGCCCACTAGTAAAACAATGGCGATGGTACAGAACCTTACTCTGCTAGAGTCCAGGATTATCAATAAAACGGGAAGTCCTTGCTCTCGCTTGAAATGCATCCAGAAAAGTGTGTCTGTTCGATTCTTTGCTAAAAGCTCTATAGGCTTATAAAACGTCGCAGCTCGTGACTTTGATGTACGTTCGATTGAAGTAAGATTATTCTCCCCTCTCACTTCTCAGGTGTATCATGGAGTCCTCGATAAATTCGGCGAGATCTCGGTTCGCGTGAGGATACCCCTGGCTCGTGACGGCGGCGCTGTCACCCCTTATCAAGTTATGCTATCAGAGGTCCGTATTTTTCGTTTGCCTCTCTCCCCAGATGCCTGAGTTTTCCGACAGTTTGCAACACTTTCGTTCTTACGATCTCAGGTTCCCAAGTCTGTCCCTGTTCAGATTCCAATCTGCATTGACGAGGATAAGGACAATTTAGTCGGTGGTCCATGGATAGCGACTACATTGGTACGTGCGTGTAACCGATATCGTATATCCGTCTGAGTCTGTTGTCATCATTCCAGACCAAGGGGCCCTTTCTAAATGTCATCATCCACACTCTCAACTCCGTACAACGCGAGACCATTATCGATTCCGTCGCAGAGACGTATTACAGGATCCTCATGTCTCGCAGCAGCAAATTTTCAAAAATTGGCAGTATCTATCGCCATGAAGACCGTGAACAAATGGCTCGGGACTGGTTCTTTACAGACGACGACGGCAACCGTGATATCAAATCTCGTTCCGATTACTTTGTGGGACCTATCGCAGTATGCCCTCCAGATTCGAATGAATTGGACCGTAATACTGAGCCCCCGAATATCTGGCATTGCGGTCCGTTTGAATCTGCGGATAAATGGCTTGCAGCGATTGCCTCACGGGACTTGGACTATACAGGCACGCCTTCCGACCTTTCCCTTGACGAGCGGCGCGATAGAGAGCGTGACGTCAACGAGATATTGGGACGCATGCGCAAGAAAGATCGGGATTTCAGGAAACGACTGGTACTCGAGCACCCTGCCTTCTCCCTGTCTTGCTTCCAGGTAGATCTTGCTGATCCTACGAAGATTGTTTCCATTTCCGGTTGGGCTGGGGCGCGGGTTGTGCCGTCGTGGGCAATCAACCCTCCGTTGGATATACCGGAAAATATAGGGCAGGTTGAGCAGAAGCGCTTGATCACTAGGTTTGCCTGGGGCGTGACGCAGAAATTTCCAGAGGCAGATTGGCGAAACAGCTCGATGTTTGACAAGCTTCTCGTCGCGCAGAATAGTCATATGGATCCCAATGACAGAGCCTCGCTCTTCAAGAACAAAACTGTGCTGCAGAAAATGCGTGGGTTGATCTCTTTATGAGCTTCTTGTTGTTTGATTGACCTAGTGATGTAGTGACGTTCCAGAAGAAGGACGAACCTTTAGACAAAATACTGCCGGAAGATTTGGATTCCATTATCGATCGCTTCTCTGAATAAGCGGGTTGCATTTAGAAATCTTCGTTGTGACCCGTCTGTATGGATCCTCTTTGATCAACTTATCCTTATTTTTGCCTGTCACTGCATCTTGGAAAGGAAAAATATTCTGTTGAACAAGTCAAGTCAGTGGATGTCGGACTCGTCTTCATTCCCAATAGTTGCCGAACAGTCGGGAGACCCAACTATTCACAATGCTGTAACGACTTCAACACGAAGTATACCTAGGAAGAAAAATCTTCATACAGCGATGTCATTGCCATAGTTGGGATCGAACCCAGCGACGGCTGTAACTGACCAACTTCTGAGCCAGCACGCCCATGCTCTGTCGAAATACGATTAGTCTTCTTACACAGATCTATGTTATACCTTCTATCGTATGGACCTTCGGTATCGCACTGTATAGACCATCCATACGAGAGATCCTTAGATCCTGTCACAAATCCGGCTGGAAGCATTTTGAATAAATCTCTGGTTACACTCAGGAAGCACTTCTGAAGCAGGTAAACCTTGCAGAACCCGATTGTCACTGCTTGAAGGACTGTGGGTGAGAGTGAAGTGACTTCTATTCTTGATCATGCAAAATAACGACATAGAAAGAACGCAAATTGTGCTTGCTGAAGGCGGTGCACGAGGCGGAAAGATCAATGTATAAAAACTGAAGTATTTGGCAAAAAACAGAAAGGCTGCAGGGATGTGATGAGCATACGTCAGCACATATATTCACCAGTCGCAGTGGACTCACGAAATTCCACGTATATCTGTGTCAGAAATTTTCATACCCACAGATTGCCCCCGCAACGCGCACTAATATAACAACCTGAAAGGGAAAAAAGTTCTTAGGGATCTCGCCGTTATGAACATGATTCACTGCACGCACGATGACAGCACCGAATATCATTTTCCAATAACGCAAAGAGCAGCCTTCCTCCTTTCCTGGTACTGGCTTCAAAACGCTTTCATGAACCTGGAGATGCAACGATGGGGAGTTGAATACGGTTGTTCTCAGTATAACGTGAAGGACACTTGCTGATTTCTTTGAAGAAGATACGAGGACTGGCTGGACACTCGAGGTGAGCTCTGTGACGAAGGTCGAGAACTATTTGACAAGGATCACCAAGGGAGGAGTCAAGAAGGAATCCATGTGGGGGCCGTATCGACGGTACGGATGGTAGTGAATGCGCCGTACAGTTTTGTACCTTGAAGCTTTGAGAAAGGTTCCTCCATAAGCGCGCGTTGGGTCGTCCATAGTCGTGGTGAGAAGGCAAAAGTCGTCGCCGTCTTTTCTGTTAAATGCGGCGGAAGGTAAAATTTCAGTGTGCGACATTGCGGAAGCATGTGCAAACAATGCACACGGAAATCAGTAGTCGGAGGCGGTTTGACGGCTTAGGGAATGCCGTTCCTTTTCCGTACGCGTGCGATTGGATGTCTTTCTATCGAAGGAATTAGATGGCAGTACGTGAATGCCTTGCGGACACACTGCAGTAGAACTCTGGCAACATGCAGGATGGGCTTAAATATTTCATAGTTCAGTTGAAGAAGACCGGCGGAATAAGAAGCACTGTCGGAATAACACAGTGATCCCTCGCTGGCCCATACCAATCTTTGATGATGAGATTTCACGAATCCGTTGTTAGGACACGAAAAGAGTATAGATGCCTTTGATTGTTAAGCCAATGATGTTCGATTAGCTGGGCGCATGAAAATAAAATAAAAAGACTACGCAAGCCTTCTATAAGGTCCTTCCTTGTTCATGAGATGAAAAATGACCGTCAGCCTGTGCAAGTTCGGATATAGGGAATCGAACCCATAGATGCTGCAACGGGCCCCTACACCATACCCGAGGTATATGCAAATCGGAGAGAGGGAACCATGAGCTAACCGCAGCGTCTCTCCCAAGACCCAAAAGACCATGTACACAAACGATTCAGGTACAGGAAATCAAACCCTTTTTACATTCACGGGCGATGTTATCATCTTTTACACCATATCCGTGTTCGCGTAGTGAGAAGACGTTAGATCAGAGGGATACCCCAGGAAATGGGATAGACACTTGGATCGAAATGTCCAGTACTAGAACGTTGCCCCAAGAAACCTTCCTTGTTCGTGATAAAAATAAGCACTTCGTCATCCAAATCGGGAATCGAACCCAGAGATGCCGCGACAAGCGTCTGCACATACCCGAATCCCGATGTATAACTCTCAAAACCAGGAAAATTATAACTGCCAGGAAAGCAAGGAAGAATATTCTGGGCGAAAGAGATAGTCACTGGTGGGGATATGCAAATCGGATAGAAGCATGCACGAACTGACCACAACGTCTCTCCCAGGCCATTAAGTGTTAAGCCAATGATGCTCGATTGGCTGGACACATGGGGAGAAAATAAAACGACTACGTGAATCTTCTGTACAAGCCGTCATTGATTGTGCGATAAAAACTAACCAAACACCATCTCAATGTTCGGATACAGGGAATCAAACCCAGAGAAAACGCAACTGGCCTCTGCACCACACCCGAACGCTGATGTACGACTCAAAACTGGGAAAAGTATGCTGCCTGGAAAGCAAGTCAATTTGAATACTTAGAAGAAAAACATTCTGGGCGAAAGAGGTAGTCACTGGTGGGAATATGGAAACTTTCGGATAGAAGTCACTCGGACCATGCAACAGCTGACCGCAACGTCTCTCCAAAGACCTAAAACCAAAGAAATGTCACCAATTCAGATACGAGGGAATCGAACCCTCGTTCCATACATCGGAGGGTGCCAAGGCCGTTACACCACATCTGACGTTGCATAGTGAGAAAACATTGAAGCGAGATGGAAATCGGATAGACTTTGATCGCACATGGTCGTTATGAGAGACCGCCAGAGCGAATCGTCAATATAGGAAGCATAAACCATAGCTTCGTCTTCGGCTTCCACTCGAATTCTGAAGCGTCTCCCTGGTGCTTCGCCAATTTCGGGGTTCTGTTCCCTGTATCTGAATTAGTGGTAGGCATCGCTTTTGGGTATTAGGAGGGGGACAATGAGGGTGCAATCCGAGCAGAGTACAATTTTCCGCATATGCGCCTCTTCACTTGAATGGTGAGGTAGGCAAGAGATGGGACATTCTTCCCTGTATCCGACCAGCAAGATATACTGAAAGCGGCGCTGCTTACGCTCACCTTGATATTATCAGTGCGACGTGTGTAATCCGTGAAGGGAATATACACTCCTGAGTTTGAAGGTCACAGGTTGAAACTTGATACTCCTCCGTATATTTGCAAGGACAGTCAGGTAGAAGATACACTGCTCGCATTTGTAAAGAAGAGGGATTTATTTCCTGCCTAGCACAGAGATGAATGTATGCCTGCTTCACCACAGAGTTAAACTATGGGCGAATTTGAAAGGGCGTACAAAATCGACTACTCATCTAACGTCGGGTATGGCATAATGGTTAATATTGTCGCATCTCGAGGTTCGATTCCTCGTATCAGAATTTGCCACAGTCATCACGACTTTTTGGATATTGCTCACCTCGGAGGCGAAAACGTCAGCAGTAAGTAGAAAGAGGGCGACCTCGTCTTCAGCGTGGATGTATGGCAGGTGACTCGGGCTGCGACAGAGACACCTACTGGAGAAAGACTGCTACGATGACAGCGTACCTGACTCGTATCAATTGATGCCCTCTTCAGAATCCCACTCTCTGACTGCTCCCATTCCATCGAAAGCGATAGAGGTGAGTGTATGCGCCCGGCATCAGCGTTTCAATTTTCTATGAATCCTGTTGAGGTATACGAGTTCAAAGTTGAAAGCAGCGGCCGAGGCCCGAGTATATCATGGTCGTACGGTAGGAGAGCTGGGTCGGTGTGTGACGAGGGCAGTCCTTGTACGTATGTACGCTCATACATCATCCTGAAGCTGAGGTTGTGGTACGGGTTTCTGACAGTGACATGACATAAGAGCTACGATCCCTGCATTAGACAGGTCGAGGTTCGATCCCTCGTCTCTGAAATACTCGTTGCGCATGGCGCATATTACATTTTATATAGAGCTCACAAGGGGGAGAGTTGTGATTCGGTTTGCTTTATAATGCATTGTCGACCACTGGAAAAACACCATTATCAGACAAACGCGCCTGTATTCCCATCAGCATTGCGACATTCACAATCCTAGAAATCCGTTGCAGATGTGGACTCCGCTGCCAGTGTGACCAAAGAGCTCGCGGAAGAAGCCTTTGAAACGATTCCGCCGGGAGATTCCAGGTTGAAACGTGTGGAGGGCTGGAAACGTCCTTGTGGTTACCACGAAAAAGACTTGGACATCAATGCATCAGTCATAATGCATAAAGCTTTAAAGACGGCATTAATTCGACAGGTCCCTGGTCACGGTCCTCCACCCACCCTATTATTCCCGCAGTGGATGTTAGACTCGTCTTCATTCGTAATAGTTGCCGTAATGACTTCAAGACGCAGTATACACTGCTAGTGGTAAAATTTAAAGTGACAAAGCGCGTCAAGAAACGTCAACATCGTCGCCACATCTGCCACGATGACGTGCATGCGCTTCAGAGTATCTTCTAAGTTCTGGCATCAGTAGTATGTCAGATCTCCTCAGTGAACAGTAAGCTACCAAAGCAATTCAGCAACATACTACCGATTCGGGTACATTGCGCCTCGAAGGTTACCTTTGTTAAAGACAGAATGAGGTGGAACATCAAGACCTATGGAATGCAAAACACCTAAACCCGCTAACTTGAAAAGAATAAAAGAATATACGCTTAAGTACAAGAGCTAGTTGGGCATAAAGAGAGCCATCCAAGACCTCGCGTATCTGCCATCAAACCTCCGGTGCACCACGATATGCGGTTGGTGGACTAGTAGACTTTGCCGGCGAAAACCTGTTAGGGATCATATTCGAGTCCGGAGATGATGTCGGAAGTGGGGTGTAAGACTGAGGATACCCTCCGGGAGCTTGCTGCTGGCCATAAGGTACGCCGTTGGCAGAAGGAAAAGTCGACGGGTCGTTAGGGTCCTACAAAGTATGAGCTCGATAGCAAAATCTCAACACGTAACTCACATAAACTTTATTATACACAGGAGGCGCATACGCCAACCCGGTAAGGTTCTTACCAACAAAGGAAGAAGTGATAAGTGGGATATCGCCTCCCATAGGACCAGTAGTCACGACGCCAGCAAGCCCACGGCGACGATGTCGGCGCACCAAGAAGAAGATCAGAGCAGCGATTATCGCAAGGCCCACAACACACCCAACAACGCCACCGGCAATCGCACCAGTGTTGCTGCTCGAGCCACTTGAGCTTGATTCAGAGGCTTCCGTACGGGTGGAATAGGAAGAGATAGATGTGGAACGCGAAGTAGAGCCGCTGGTGGACGCAATGTGGGTCGCCTCGACACCTTTATCGAGTACGGCACTAGCAAAGTCGAAGGTGCCATTTGTGAAAAGGGATTGATAGGCATAGTGCGGTACTGCAGTGCCGTCGGGTATTTTTCCCGGATACCTGCAAGTCAATAGAAAGGTTATTCCATGCTCTCGGATTAGAATAAGCAAACGTACGTCTGGTACGTTGTTGTGCAATTAGCTACCCACTCACCCCAGCTACGTGTGCCGCCGTTAATCCTTAACCCTGACGGACTCACGAAGGAAACTCACACTGAGACGGAACCACCCTGGCAAGCAGCACATACGTTCAGGAGAGAATAGTACACGGTATTGCATACACAGTTAGACGTGTATTCTGTGCTTACACCCGAATAGTGGTATCCCGACGGAAGGGTCTGGATCGTGAAATCTGTCATGAAATGATTTTTTTCAGAAAAAATGCACTTGACGATATCCTGGAGAGCAGAGCGTACTAGCGGTACATACACCTCCCAATGCTCTCCCTACGTCGCAAGGACTTTGATTTAGCGAGTTGAACGCCTACATCGAAGATCAGTCGTCAATCCTCGTGGTATCAAGGATGATGGCCACTTACCCATGAGTACGCAGCATCCGTACAGGTCGCCTCGCTCTGTGCCCTTGCACCCCTCAAGTTCTGCAAAGCTAGAACAGATAGAAACACCGCAAAGTCGTGCAACATGGTAGACTCGTACGCGGGGAGAGTGAAAGATCACCGCTATCCCTATTGCAGCATTTAAAGTAAACCAGATCTGTTTGATGGAAGCTATGCTGTACATATCTCATGCCTGGATTTTGTTTAGGCTGTGCTGCTGATTCCTCCCATACGCTTTGTATACGTCAAGAGTAGTAGGGATGATCCCCACCGTACCCGTACCGTCAGATCCTCCAGCCACTGGATTACGGTACGGTTTACGGTACAGATGTAACCCATAAGATCCGTAGCGTATTACAGCTTTACAGCCGTAAATACGGCATGCATTTTTTTGCAGTAGAAGTGGCTCGAACGACTGCCTTTCTTGCCGCCATGTGGATCGTGTAGACACACTTTCTTCGATCTCGCTCCTACAAATAATTTTTCCGGAGACAAATACTCAGTATGCACAATAATTCAACGGGTTTCTACTTGTTTCGACTCCGATCTTGGCCCGATCTAACAGGTTCGACAATATCCCTTGACGGATACATTAATCTAGTACGAATTCATGATGTAAAAACACTCAAAATGCGATGAATCATTCATCATCGCATTTTGAGTGTTTTAAAGGTGGTTCGTGCGGAATGGCTTCTTTGCATAGCTTCTATACTGATCGCATTCCATCTAGCACATATATCCTACCCCAACTTTACAAAATGTTGCCGTATCACCCATACCACCGTTTTACGGCCGTACCATACACTGTACCGTACCGTCGGGCTGTCTTGGCAAGAATATTATGGTACGGGTACGGGTCGCTTATCATGGGTCAAAACGCAGCTTTCTGGGTGAGCCCGGTCTGATTGGTACCAAGGACAAGGATCGCCACGTAACTGAGTCTGGCAAGCCTTTCGAGCTACCAAACCTCGTAATTTAAAAGGAAGATAGTACGCGATGTTTGTGACCTCCAAGAGGCTCGGTGATAGCTCTCCGGACCCATAGTACGACGTTACCGCATTGTGTACAAATGCGGTGAAAAAATGACCCGGAAACATGATTAATTATGACAGTCAAAGCCGGATCGCCCAGTGGAGGAGTCTGATGTGCAAAGCCAGGAACCGAACTCGTCTCGCCCACGTGGCTGCGCCATCACATTTGGGCGGAAGCTAACCCTTGAAGCCATTGGCGTCGTATGGTTCCGCGTACTATGTCAGACAGTGCGAACAAGAGGTCCTTCGATATCACTCCTAGAAATCAATTCAATACTGTTCGACTGTTGTACTAAAATTAAAATAGCTAGGCAATTGTTCTCCGTATAAAATCCGACATGTAACCTTGTTCTCAGTTTTGCCTCTTTCCCTTCCAAAGCATCTAAGGGCAAGCAGATTTCCGTGGCGATATTATATCACGCTCAGTTAACAAACAGAATACAAGATGTACGGACCACTTTACATTTTATTAGTGGATGGATCCGAGGACTCCGGGGCGCTTCTTCTCTGATAAACAGATAGTTGTTATTAGTTGCTCAGGAAAGGATCACAATAGCCTACCCGAAAATCCTCGCCCAAACAGGCCTTACACAGGGGAACGATGCCGAATCGAGAAGTCAACTACCAACCAACCGGTGTATCCTGTTTAAAGACAAGCTTTGATTTCAAAGTTCAGCCTCGTGCATCGGACAGAATGTCGTTCTGAGTGATACATGTGCGTGAGAACAGGAAACATTCTGAGTGCCAGAAATCAGTGTTTATACAGGGAAATGGATGTCGTAGGGCCCAATTCTCAGACTGTGACGCCCAGAAAAGCTTTGCTAAGCGCCTAGTACCTACCATGATAAGGACGAAGACGTTTCAGCCTGTCCATCTCACTACGATGCTCGGCCTCACACCTCTTGCGTGGCTGCATTTTCTGGAAAAGCAAAATCGTCATCATCAAAGTATCCATCTCACTCATCTTCCTCCATTCTTGATTTTGATCCTTGATTAATCGCCGTTATTAGAGTGGTCGCTATTTTTAATGTGCTGTTCACTAGCGTCTGCATAGCATTCACTGCGAAGACAAGTATCAGTGTATGTGATCTAAGACATTCTATTATAGCGCTTCCGGAAAATAATGAGAATCGCACAAAATGTCGTCATCGGTTACATCGAAGGATATTTACCTCGTTTGATCATAACCCTTCGACACATTTGGCAGCATCTCTCCTTCACTGACTACTACGAACGCCCTTTTACTCATCCCGTACCACGCTGGAAAGCGGTAGTCGTTATCGTTGATGTGAATATGGTAGCAGGGCTCAACACAGGGGCTTCTAACAATTCCTGCGACAATATGGAAGGATTGCCTGCCACGACTCTCAGACCGGTCAGGGGTCAACGTTTCAACAGCGGATATACCAGAAAGAGTATTTACAAGCTGATTTGGGTTCGAAAACATGACGACGTCATTTCCCGCGATTCTCATTATTCTCCGGAGGCGCTGTAAGTATGCATTCAATCGAATTTCTTGAGAATCGCTACTTATTCAAGGTGATTCGAAAAATTGTTTGATAGCTTGCTTATGCAGAACACTGCAGACAAATGCGTCCGTCTTTTCCCCCATCACCTTATCCCGGTCTTCTTTGCCCTTCTTGTGTCCTCTGCGGAGGATGTTATCTAGTGCCGCATGTTGATTTCGTGCCCCAATAAAAGAGTTCAGGGGCAGGACGCCATACTCTATATCGGTGCTGCGCCCATATGCTACAATCAACGTCTATTTGTACTGATCGGCTCAGTCTTCTACATTCCCTGACGCCCATGCCACCAATAAACACTTTTTATTACCTGTTTTGAATCCTGTTATTTGATTGAGTTCCTCATGAATATTCGTCTTTTCACTGGTTTTTATCTCATTCGCGGTGTCCATCTCCTAGACAACTGACGGATTGGATGTTTCCCCTCATGCTGGGCACAGAGATATAAGGAATTCATGACATCCGATGTTCTTTCCACGGTTACGCGCCTTGCCCCCTTTAGCTTACTGCTTCTCGATAGCGGCCTCCAGGTCTGGGGTGGGATAATTTCTGAATATGCTACTCCTTATTGCTTTGTGAGTCAAATATCACTATGTTACTGTGTAGATCCAAAAGGTTTAGGGCGGTAGATCTTTCCTCCAGTTTGCCATTTCGCGTGCTTTTCATTTTGACAACTTCACGGGGACTTTGGCTGTCGGGATACCTATAACACTATTCTGGCATCATGGTGTGAGCGATCCGAGTCAGATAGAGTTTGTACTAGTGAGCCTCCCGACATCTTTCCAAGGGATCAAATTATTCTCGAATTCCGACATCACCCAACCTGACGGGACGCTCAATGTGGTTTTTCCTGGATCGGGGTGTGTTTCGACTCTCGAGTATATTTCCAATAAGTAATAACTCGGCTTCCTCTAACCACAGAGATTACACTGTCAAAGCATTTACCAATCAAACTGGTCATGCAGCAGTACTTACTACCCAGACATTCGAGGTTCTACCTCCCTCAGAGAATGGTGGAAGTGACAACAGCACGGTGCCATTGTCGTACGTAACATGACATTCATAAACTGTCAGACTGGATGCTTATACTCTCTTGGTGTGGGATAGTGCTGTACAGTCGGTATCCGTGAATTCATCAGGCACTTATGATACTACGTCGCTGCACTCCGTACAGTCATCCAGGTATGTATTTGAGCATTATTGGACTTGAAGTTGGGTCCCTCGCTCAAAAATCGTGTTTCAGCAGCGCCTCCACAGAATCAGTACAAAGCACGGCAATTGCTTCACCGTACGCCATCCATGAGCGTAGTCAATTTAATCTGATCATTATTGTAGGAATTCAAATTCACATCGAAATCATAAAACATCGATCATTATTGGCGCAGTACTAGGATCCCTGGTGTCCCTGCTGCTACTCATTGGATGCGCGACATGTATGTTCATACGCCAGCGGAAAGAGCGGAATTTGAACCGCCGTCTGTTAGAACCGGACCCCATGATCATATTGGAGAATTCGCATTCTCCACCACCTAGAAAGAAAAATAGCGAAACCGTCTCTCGTATGCTGGCAGGAGAAACGACGCCAAACTTGCAGGACAGAAGCTATCCGACAGCCGAAGAGGTTCTAACTGACGGCGGGAGAGAAAGGAGAAATAGCATCGGCAATCCTGTTACTTCTGACCCCCAGGGTGCGCCACAACAAGCGCCCTTGGATGTAATGGCTGCGGTTGTGAGATCAATGAACCAGCTTGTACAGTTGTTCATGAACCGGGAAGCACAGAGGGCTCCGGGGGGTTCGTTGGATTCACTGCCAGAATACGAATAAAGAATATTTATTGGGTTTCATGATTATACGAGCTGAAGCGAAAAGAAATTTCTATACATGCTTGGGCTTAGCACATATGATATAGAAGCAAGATGAAGCAAGAGAGATAAACTTGAATTAATAGAAACGGAATTGTAGAAGCAGTTCAAGGATGTACTACCGCCATTCAAAGGACTATCTTTGAAAGTCATCGTATCGGCAAGATCAATATGGAAAGTATCTAGCCAATAGTTTCTCTTCGTGAATGACAAAGAAACTCAAACGAGAATCACATGTACAGATCCCGCATATCACCATCCATCATAATGGGCCCGTTTCATTTTCTCTGCGGCGTAGAAGCCTGAAGGTGTTTACCGCCGACGGATAAGCCGATCCAAACATTGTACTCGGTCAGGACCGTATCAGAACATGTTAAGATCAACCCAGAGCTCAACACATGGAGGCTCATGTGTGATGTCTGTGGAGAATTCAAGTTTTCAAGTTTTCAAGTTGACATGCTAGTATGGAGTGTCTTTCCAAAATCCATGAAGATGCTTTGGCGTAAGTGTTAGTTTGTGTGCCTTTGTATGATCCATTTTGCCGGTCACCCGTTCGAACCTTGCCTTGGCCTTTTTTTCCCTCTCGTTTTGTCGCATTCACGGAAACTCTTGTCAATTTCAACAGAAAAATAAGGCATTCAAATGACTGGAGCTTGTTTATTATGAATCTCAGCACCCACTACTTATATCTGGCTATGTCACAGTAAATCTGAATATCTGTTGACATAATATGTAAGTCCAGTGTTTATCACAGTCATAGATATCTGCTTCGGCTACGGATAGGCTTGGGAGGATTACAGATGTATAGCTTTGCTTTACCAGAGCCTTTGCATGTGTTCATAAGAGAACACGATGCTTCAACACAGGCACGGCAGCGCTTCTTCTGCTGCCTTCCTTTTTTCAAGCCAGTAAAATTCATAGATCCACCGCCGTGTGACTTCAATGATACCAATGATCCTGGCATCAAAGGTAGCCGGAACGGCAATGGAAGCGATGTTGGGAGATTGTTTATCATGATGTCGGAAGATCCACGAGGTGGATTGGTATGCGCCGTGTGAGGCTGGAATTGGCATCGAGGTCTGAATCTACTGTTTTAGGCTTCTCAAAGTGTTGAAATTGCTTGAAGAGCCCATGCACTCCGTTTCCGAGCCTAACACATTTTGATTTGATAGCAAATTTGCCGGTTGCATCTTGAACTGAGGATGCATAAGCGACAGAATCAGGCCGGGCTCCCTTTGATTTTCGCCCTGCCCTAGCACGAGCACCGCCATGGCCACCAGCCATGTTGTAGTCAGGTTGAAAGGGATATAAATGCGCAGCAACAAACCTTGAGCGAGACGCGTCGCGGGGCTATTATCGCAGTGATAGAATCGGAACGCGCGTGTACCGTTGCCAGATATATCGACGTGAGAACAAACTGCCTAAGACATATTGATTTCTGATTGGCCAATGCGTATGTATGAGCTATGTACAAATCGGGACATAACCTCTCCACAGGCACCGAACATGAGCCCACATGGAAACGGTCTACCCAGCGTCTAACCCATCTCGGTCCCTCGGTGGTTTTCGGAAGTTCCAACCTTTGGCTGAGCTCAAACTTCTCAAAATGCAAACGAAATGAAAGTCAGAAAAATTCTACACTCACTCCTGCCTTTCTGCCTCGAACATGACATCGGTTTTGTCCTTTAGTCTCGGAATCTCGAGATAGACGCCGGAGCTATCAGCAGGACGAACGACAAGTCTAGACTACGTAATGGTATGCCTTCATACCGCATGCGTGACATTCGCTCTACAGGGATTCGACCTCCGGAGTATGTCCTTCATTCTGTGTAAGAACCAGCAAGATGAGCGAAAAAGGGACACACAGAACCCCCTACCAAGCATGGGATTGCTTCGCAAGGTTAAGTTTTGAAAACATTGATCTGTGCTCTGACCAAGTTCTGACTAGGCCTAGCAAGCAACTCACTCGCTGGACAGAGGATTCGGCGAAACACTGGCACGTAGTCAAAACACAACGAGGCTGTCGAGAACATGAGGCAAGTTAATAGCAAGCATTGACGAAGCAAAATCGGAAACAAAGAAAAAACAAAATTTAATTAGTAGTATGTATAGCCACGTGATACGTGGTCCCAATCGGCCCGAGTCCCCGGGATGATCCTTTGACACTTCAAACGACGACCAATACGAACGCGAAAACAAACAACAAGTTCCCGTCTTCCTTCCTTTCCAACACTACAGCCGTGTATGAAATATGAGATTAGGCGTCGGACGAATCCCCAAGGGATCTTTTACTACATAAGCACTGGGGACATCGAAAGCGACGACATACAATAAGGAGGATGTTTTCGCCACTGATGATGACATCATGACGGTGGTGGTCTTATGCGCACAGACCACCACCCGAGGGTTTTAAGAGACACGCGACTACCCAAAACTTTTCTTCCTTTCCCCCATCATGTCCTTCCCCGTCATTATAGCTTCACACTCGGTTGGGCGTTATTCTGCGCCGACGTGTACCATGCCTGTTCACCGCTCTTGTCCCCTACAGGCTGCTCACGTTCGGAAGTCGTAGACTCGAGTCGAGTCTGGCTGTCCTGGTGCCATCATGCCCGAGCCCTTTCATCGTTATTGTTATTCTGGCAATATGACGTCGCGTTGCGCCAACTATTTCTGAGCCCTAATCCCCTCCTCCATCGCATACGCGTCAGCATCCCTTGGCCATCGACTACACATCTCCAGTACGCCTCCCCGTCAATAACACTGGTCTATATCATTCTTTGTGACGCCTTGGTCCGGGCAAAAAACTCTCGGCAACCGGCATCCTCAGGTATCGCCGCTTCCAAATGGGAAGCCTTTGTCATTCGATCGTCGCTACGGTTGTCACCACGCGCTGAGAACAAATGAGAAACGTCCCTCGACTATCTTTCACCAAGGAGTGAGACTTATATCAATGATCAACACAAATCCTTGCGGTAAGGTTTTCTATTAATAATGGCGTACGCTTGATGCTGACTATGAAATCCTAGCGGCAGAAAATCATCCTTCAGTTGACTATCCATTGAAAGATATGCCATGATCATGTGCACGCAATCTGTACCTTGGCATGTCGCAAGGTGCGATCTCCCTTCTCTCCTCGCTGTTCTTGTGGACTAATGCATGAACTCAGTTCAAGTAGCGTATTCCTCCGTCACTGGCGATGATCGAACAGTAGCCATATGCCAGTGCGGGTTGAGTTCATCGATGCTCGTTGGGCACGACACTGATTCGTATGTAACTGGTGATATGTTCCATGTCCGTCTTTTTTCTAGAAGCCAAGTCAATACTGTTCGAATATTAATAGCTTTGAGTGATGTATGTACTAAAATCGAAATACCTAGGCGATTGTTCTCCGTATAAAACACGACATGTGGCCTCGTTCTCGGTTTTGTCTCTTTCGATTCCAGAAGATCTGAGGACTAGCAGGCTTCCCGGATGATATTCCTTCGTTGCAATTCCATCCAGGGCTCATCGCGTCCTTCAGCTTAGACATCTGCATACTGTACCGGCACCCTCATAAGGGCATAGATCAAAAAGAACGCCAGATAGTTGTGCATGAAACTAGACATCTTTCCGAGTGCCGCGGAAATCAGTGTTTGGACGGGGAAATTGATGTAATAGGGAGAGCATCAGGCTGTAATACTCCGAGAAGCTTGGTTAAGCACGCGCCATGATACGGACAAACACACGTTGCATCCCAAACGGTACCTTTTCGCCAATGTTTCGTTCAGACCTTACATATTGATATTGTTCAAACGCGCTAGATTTCGAACCGTCAGCCGTCCCGAGCAACCTTACAAGTACGGTCTCAAGGATTTGTGTCATCAAGGATAACTGTCCGTCTAAGTATCTCATCTTGGTTTCGTCGTGGTTCATCTTCACTGGGCGCTTGATTAATCGCTGTTATCAGAGTGGCGCCGCTTCATAAATGTTGGCAACAAATTCTTGGCTGTGTTCGGAGCTCTTTCACGGGTTATATCTTTACCAAAAGAAACTGTTGAGCTGATGGTGCTTACTGGCATCTGTATAGCCTTCATGTTCTGTGTTATCGGACATCGCAAGTGAAGCAGTACGTGCCTTATTCTTGGGATTCGGGCGCAGGCCTCCATTTTCAATATCCTATTGTCCGAGACTGCGTATCTTTCCGTACTTTGAACAAAGAAACATAGACATTGCTTTTTAGGCTCGAGCTCAAGTCTACTCTGCTGATCACTCTTCTGGCTTCACTGTACCCCACTAACGTGTGGCTTCTTTCTGCCTGCCCTGAATCGTGATATTTGGATGCTTCGGTTGATGAATATTCATCTGATCACGGGTATCCATCTCAATGGCGGTGTATTGATTTATCCGTTTCCTAGAACGATGATGGATCGGATATTATTCCTCAAACTAGGCATAGATGCTTATTCTGACATCCGCCATTCTCTTCACGGCTACGCCCACCGCTCCTTAGATTGCTGTTCCTCGATACCGAGTCCACAAACGGCTTTCTCGCGAGATGATCTTTCAAGATGCTACTCCGTATTGCTTTGTGAGTCAATTCTTAGCATGTTACCGTGCGAAGGCTCAAGATCGCTGTAGATATTGCCTCAGATTTGCCATTTCGCACGGCCTCAGTTTTGACTCCTTTCCAGGGAATGTGACTGTCGGGATTCCCATAACGCTAACGTGGCATCGCAAAACAAACGATTCAAATCAAATAGACTTCGTGCTAAGAAGTAGCCCTGGAGAGGTTTCATTAGAAGGGCTCCACTTGGTCGCAGCAACCGACACCACTCAACCTGATGGAACACTCAATGTGACTTTTCCTGGATCGGGGTGTGTCCCGAGCATCTTTTCAATAAATGCTCACTCATCCTTTTTCGAACCGTAGAGGGTACACTATCGAAGCAATCACCAATCAAACTGGTGTTGTAACAGTAGCTGCTGCCCAGAGATTCGAGGTTGCGTCTTCGTCGTACGTAATATCAAACTCATAAACTGTCGTACCGGACGCTTATACTCAAACAGTTCCTCCACGGAGTCAGTGAAAAGCACTACAGCTGCCCCACCGTACGTCATCCATGAACGTACTCAATTGATCTGATTGTTTTCGTAGGAACTCGAATTCGACCCATGGAAATCATAAAACATCTATCATAATTGGCGCCGTAATAGGGACTCTGGTGTCTCTGTTTCTACTTGGAGGCGGGGCATTTCTCTTCATACGCCGGCGGAAACGCCGAACACCGAAGCACCATCTGTCACCCAACCTGGAGATACAGCCTGAGCTAGATTTGCATTCTCCGCCAGTTGGTAATAAAAACAGCGAAACCGTCTCTCCCATGCTGGAGGATGAGATGACGCCAAACTTGGCAGACATAAGTCCGGAAGGAAATGTGGCTGAAGATGAGAGAGAAAGGAGAGATAGCGTCGAAACACATCTGCATGCCGATACTTCTGAGCCCCAGAGTGCGCAGCAACAGGAGGGTTCTCATGCTGTCCTGGATGATGTAGCAGCCGAGGTTTTGAGGTTGAGGGTCCAGGTACAGCGGCTCATCGAACGGGAAGCGGAGAGGGTCCAGGGCAGTGCATTTGAGCCACCGCCGGCCTATGCATAAAGAATATTTGTGGAGTAATGATCATGACTATACGAGCTTTAGCGATACAATCTGCGTGGCGACATAGAAAGAGTATCACACATGTATATTATGCATCTCCTTGTCCATCATTATGGGCATTTTTCCCTTTTTTGTGCGTAGAAATACGTGCCCAATGCCAAGGGATAAATCGATGCACTGTACTCGGCCGGAACATATCGCCACCGGCACATAGGTCGAACACAACGTAGACATAGCGTTTGTCGATGATGATTAGACAGTAGTGATACGGCCGAGGAATTCGCGCTCTTGGAGACCCGCCTCGAATGAACCATACACTTGGGTTCATGGAGGCAGGGTCGTCTTTATGTGAGGTAACGTCAATCGCGGGGTAGGCTGTCGGCACCAAGACACCCCGGTCCCCATGAAGAGAAGGCGTCGTCGGGGAAGGTTGGGGATTGGTGCAGGCTTCAAAGATTTGTCGGGTAAATGGGCGAGATGAAGTTGCGCAAGAAAAAACGGGACTATCAAAGTCGACGAAGGTGAAGGAACGAAGGCAGTATGTATTGATGGCACACCGCCAATACCAGCCCTCCGTCGCCTTTCACGTCGCAAACTGTGATCCAGGCATACTAATTTGGAGTGCCTACGAGCTTTGGCTGGCGTGGGAGGGACCGATGCTAGACGGGGAGAGGATAGGCAGCGGCGGACGTTGTGGTGGTCGGGCCGCCGTAGTGTTGGGTGCGTTCAAGTCGCCCATCTGCTACCAAAAAGATGTATTAGTCGTCATCGTCGTTGGACGTCGAGGTCCTGATGTTGCTTCCGTCCTTCCGCCCGGACCCTGCCGTCGTCCTGCACATCTCCTAGATGCCCTCCCTCCCTCTCAGCCCTTCCTCACACCCTACAATATCCCTCCTTCACGCTCGTAGCCTCCTCGTGATCTCCGAT
The DNA here is from genome assembly GCA_900157415.1 of Armillaria cepistipes. Classification (NCBI taxonomy): domain Eukaryota; kingdom Fungi; phylum Basidiomycota; class Agaricomycetes; order Agaricales; family Physalacriaceae; genus Armillaria; species Armillaria cepistipes. The sequence goes on from FTRY01000026.1 coordinate 311,440, forward strand.
TGTTGTCATCTTTGTCCAATAGGTCATTATCGTAGTCGTCCGTTTGTGGCCGCCGATGGCAATTTTGAGGGAGCTAGGTGGTTGGAATATGGACTGGGGGTATATTTGCCACATTGGCGGGCGGCGTTGGGGACCAGCATCGTCGTTGTCGAGTACGGAGGTAATGCCGTCTGTCGTTGCAGGTTACACAGGGTATTGCATTGTCTGAGGGCTTACATGCGGGGGTGGGAGGTGGAATCGCTATCCGGGGCTCTTGGGGCCACCGGATGCGCAAAAAATATGAGTAAGCATATAAAAAATAAATGTATACCTTTTTACGCCCACGAGAGGGCTATTGAGAGCGTCAATGGGGCGGGGTCGTGTTCGAGGTGCACGAAATCAAAGGCACAGCCACTTGATCACTGGTCAGACCGTCAGACCGTGACGATTGAGCAAGGGGAATGGATGTTCCTAAAATTGAGTTATGACTAGAAAAAAAACATATGAGGGCTCGGAATAAGTGCCTAAAGAGGCGTCACTCTCTGGTCACGCTGAAAGGCGACCTTCTCGATGACATATAGCATATTAGAGCACCTGCATCTTGAAAGTTGAAATCTCGCGAGATCTCGCAATCCCTCGCAAGATCCGGCGAGACCCCGGATTATTGTCCAGTAAAGCCGAGCATAGTTATGTCAACGTTAACAGATCCACAATTCATTCAGAATTATTCTTAGGCCTTATCGGACTTCGGTGAGCCGGTTCAGTATCGAGGACTGTACTGATAGACGGGCTGTACTGTTTCAGCCCCAAGCCAATACCCTTTAAGACCGTGACCGCCTTCTTAGCACCGGTGCTGTATATACTGCTGTGCTCAGCTGTATGATATATCATTCATGTGCGAAAACGAATCCTGCCATAAAGCGCCTAGTGAAAGGATCTTTATCTTTCCCACTTCTTTCCCTCTTACCATCATCACCATCCTTCCACATCACCTCAACCAAGTACCCATATCTGTTCTCTTGCTTTCTCGACAACGACTATCCTTCCACCATGACTCGCACATCTAATCTGGAATCCTGGATTAACGTAGCCAAGCTTGGTGTGGCCACAGGCGAATTAGCCCCGTTTCCGTACATCAAAGGCCTTTGTGGGTGTGCTGTAGTGGTGCTGGAGACCATTGAAGTGCGTGACGAACCTCCGCTTCACGTTATATCATCACTAACCAGGGATTGCAGAAAGCTGGCAAGAATAACGAGGATCTACTAGACTTGGCGGACAGTATAGGGAAGACAATAGAGATGGTTCAAAATACTGTTACGGAACATGGAGAAAGTAGCGCTCTTCGTTTCCGTGATGTTTGCTCAGAGCTTGAAGTGTGAGTGAGCGCAAACAAATTCTGAATCCTTGCTTACAATGCATGTTTTAGACACTTGACGGACTTGATTGCTAAATTAAACAGCACCCAACGCAAGTCCCGTGGGATCAAGCGTTTCTTGAAGGCAAAGAGCGTTTCCGATGCTATCAATAGTTGCCAAGAGCGCGTGCGTACAATTAAGGCTGATTTTGTGGTACGTCTTGAGACTTGCTACTATATGTTCATTGCTTACCGTTCAACGTTGACAGATTCACACGGCCATTGACTCGCGTTTCGTTATTTCGGACATCAAGGATGGATTAAGGAACGGCACAGAGGCTCTTACTAGTGCCATCGAGACGTCGCAAAGGCATACCATGTTGAATATCAATAAGCACGCAAATAACATACATGAAGAAATACGCACATGGGGTGTCTTGCACAGCCAGAAAGCGGACAAACTTAGCGCGGATGTACAAACATTAAAGGGACAGGGTTCATATAAAGGATCTGTACTTTACTCTTCTTATATGATGAATCTACTGATTGATCATTGCATGACTGTAGATTCGAAATATTGAACTAGGGGATATCTATTGGATAGAGCCCCTTACTTCAGGTTATTGGGGTGCCCTTTCTGATTACAAAGCCAACATTGAGAATATTAATGAGCCTAAAATTGTTCGTGTATATCAACATTCCCATAAACAAGATGTCATGAAAGTGAGTTGTGCCAGCTCTCTAGCTCATCTCCTGGTGGCTCAGGTATCCTCTAGCAATTCCATAGAGATGTTGATAGACTTATCGATATTAAGTAAGCCTGTGACACTTTGTGACAGAGATCATGTGACAATGCTCACTCAGGAAGGATGGAAAACACAATATTGCCCAGATATTTGGTGTATGCAGATCCCTAGATTTCACTGCAATTATACTTCATGGTAAACAATGATCATAATTCATTTGGCATTTCTGAGCTTATACTTTCTGGAGGTACCATACAAGATTCAGTTGATGATCACTGTGCATCCTTGACTGCAATTCAGTTGTTGCGCTTCAGTATTCAATTGGTGAGCCACTCTGAAATGTACCCAGGTAGATGCCACTAAATTATGTGCTTTCTGTAGTCCAATGATTTAGAGGTGCTGCATTTCCTGATTTTTTGTTCATCAGTCTTGAATAGTCAAATTAGTCTGTCTCAGATTATCTCAGTAGGCTTTATCATAAATCTCCACATGGTTGGATTGACTATGCAGATGTGAGTAATTGCCTTGAGAGAATACATGCATGGACTAACAGCCCATGCTTCAAAGGATTGGGACATCCGTGACATGTATATCAATGAACAAGGCCGGATTGTATTCACCAAATTCTCACTTCAATATCTAATTTCCAACTTTGAGGTACAGATAATTCAGAACCACAAAGGGTGTTCTGCAGTGACATTGATGTTCTCAGAGGAGGTGTTTCCAGACAGCCTAGCCATGAGGGATTGGAACTCACTGATAGGTTATAGTCCAAGTTTGAAAAAAAAACATCTTATAGACATTTATAACATCCTCTATATCTCAATGAGTTGTCATCGTTTATCACCACTATGTGATCTTAACATGTACAGCTCAGGCAGTATATATGCAGTAACAACCCAATATCTTCCTAGGGACTATCTGGTCGTTGGCAAGATTCCAGTTGTGCCAACTGAACAGGCTGTAGCATGGGGATTGTTTAATAATAGTAAAACCTCAGGCTTTAGGTATGATCTTCATGAATATCCATGTGTACTCCTTGCTGACTTTGCTCTTTCAGTGGATCAATCACCATTCAAGAATCATTTATTAGTCAAAGACAATCTCTTAGGATATTCTCCCTGGACCACTACTTGTCTGGACAGAATAAAAGATTTCAGTGGATGGTGCATTCATTATTTGCACAAGCTTCACAGTTGCCATTGTCCTCTTCTCAGAACCCAAGAGACATTGATTATAGGATGCACAACATGGAATACATTGAAGGTTGGTGTAACATATCAGAGGGACTAAAAAATATATTGACCAATATCTAGTACTGTATTCATGGCCTGTGATGTTTATACTGGATATCTTGCCATCCTATGATCCCTTCCAATTACTGGATACATTTATGGCAGACAATGATTTTTCATTTGCCCTCTCATTAACAGTCTGTGAACCCAATCTCGATCAGCAATCCAACACAGTTTCCTGGCCTGTCATTCATTGGTATTGTGACCTGGATATGTCCAATGAGATATCTGTGGAAGAAGTGGAAGCTCTCTTTGGAGTTGAAGTTAGATTCAGCGCAGATGGAGACATGTACCAAATACCAAAAAAGCAACTCTCAACAATTGTTGAGATAAACACCATGTTTGGGTTTGATCCCACACTCAAGGGTGCAGATATATGCAAGTATTTTGATCTTCCTCGCATGGAGATCTTCAAAGATCCAGTTGTAGCTATTCCTGGTAAGTGAGATCTGATATCTTGTGCCTATGCACTCCACTAAAAAAGCCTACAGAGCACAAATTCAGACGAACCACATTGCCAACACCTGTTGATGGCTACAAGGACACTACAGATGTCACCCCAGTTACTCATATACAAGCTGAGAAAGAGCCATTGATCTCAGACATACAGAATCAGCTCATTGGAATACTCATTGCATTGAATGTTCTTCTTCTGTCATTGGTTATACATTATTCTATCATGGTATAGAGGAAACAGGTTATATATCACATTGACAGCTACTTTGATCCACCCAAAATTCCCAAATCTTGTACTCATAGACCTACCCAAATATACACTTCCAAATTTGTGATCCTGCTCTCCACCTCTTTTCAGATGCCTGACCATCTCCAAGAACTGACTTGTTCTCAATCACTTGCCATGATAGGTAAGGCATCACTTAGACAGACTGCTGATGGATAGATTAACTTTCATGTCAACGACATTACATACCTCTGACAAAGTGCCATATGGGACATATCTGAGTGAATTGAGTGGTTAAGCTTGGTGAAGTTGAAAAACAAGAAATTATGCTCACTTAATGATCATGGGTGTACTTGATCACATTCTTCTTACCAAGTAATTGGTCAAAGCATTGCTTATGCCTGAAAGAGGAAAACATAAATCCACTGCCCTCTGGCCATACACAGATTACAACACTCACTAAAAAGCTGTCCAATAGTTAGCCTCTCTATAACCTCATCACCCAAGCTTATAACCTCCTCCTCCTCCCCTTCTACATGCTTTGTCAACCCTGTCATGACCAGCTCTTTCAAAATCAACTTGCAGCTGGTCCAATTATGCATCCTGAACAAGATTCCCATTGTGTTAGACCTGAACTCCAATCAAGAGTAAACAATGGCTGTATCGCGTTTGTACAGTCACCGTTGAGTCTCATGATGAAAGGAGGTTCTGGACTAAGGTTATTAATGCTTAGTGAGAATGAATGTGTTTTGGTATGAATAAACTTTAGCTCAAAGCTAGGGAATATACAGCTTGAGCTATAGTACTTATATACTAAAGTGAGGGGTCTAATAATAAGTGCACCGTTGCAGGAAAAAAGTAGACATATCACAAGGTGAACAATGGTGACTGTATCGCAATGTCATGACTCTGTGGAGTCACAGATCCTATGGATAAGATAAGATAAGAGGCACTTAGATAAAGAAAATGAATAAATTGTAACATTACCCCCTTGTTAAGGCAGGCGTCCTGACTGCTGTTATGGTATGCCTATCAGTTTGGAGGGTCCTCACGTCTCTTGTTCAGGATCTGGACATCCAAACATATCCCATACCTCTTCTTGGTCATACCACACCTTCTTTCCTGTAAATGAGTTGATATAGAAATGCCAATCCAGTGTTCTGCTGGCGGTCTGGTTGACGTGCTCAGAAAGGAACTCTTTGATTAATTTGTCAGCGTCCATGTTGTCCTCCTGTACCCAGCTATTTGATTCTGGTCCATAGCCCTTCCATTTTACGAAGTAATCAGTGACTTGATGCCATGGTTCCCCAGCTTTTCCTCTAACCTTGCAATGTCTACTGTCAAGAACTTTCTCAACTTTGTAGTGTTCAGCACTGTCAATGAGATCAGGCAGTGGTGGTGGTGGTGGTGGTTGTTCTTGATTTGGGAAGGCCGGTGGTGCGTATGGAGTGAGAAGTGCTTCGTTAAATGTTGGGTGAATGTGCCAATTTGTAGGGAGTTTGAGAGTGTATGCTGAGGCTCCTTTCTTTGCAGTGATCAGGAAGGGGCCCATTTGCTTGTCTGTGGGCTTCTTCTTTGGGAGAGGCAGGTGCAGGTTAGTCATATTGAGCCAGACCTTGTCTCCTACTTGATACTCAATCGCTGGGTGTTTCTTTTTATCGTACTGGGCTTTCATTTGGTTGGCAGCTTTCTCGAGCGACCTTTTTGTGGCAGCATGGATTTCCTGCATTTTGGAGACGAATGTGGTTGAGGCTGGCATTCAGAAGGGTGTCAGGGGTTTGGCTCCTGGTAGAACGTGGGCATTGTAACCATAGTTGACTTCAAAAGGGCTTTTACTGGTGGCTGAATGGATGCAATTGTTATGAGCGAAGACAGTGAGTGACAGTCACTCTGTCCAGTTGTCCTGAAGATGATTGATGAAGATTTGGAGGTATTTCTCAACCTCCTGGTTGACTCATTCTGTCTGTCCATCTATCTGAGGGTGGAAGGCGGTAGATGCATTGGCTTTGATTTGGAGCAAGTCATAGAGATCTTTCATGAACTTGGAGACAAACACAGTTCCTCGGTCAGAGATGACCACCTGTGGCATTCTGTGTTTGGCATAGACTTCATCTTGTAGGATCTTCACCCATCCTTCTGATGAGAGCTCTGTGGAGCATGTGATAGGAATGATTTCTTTGGGGAAATAGTCAACAATCATAATGATAGCATCATAATCATCACAGATTAGTAGACCAGTGATCATGTCTATGGAAATGTGAGTCCATGGTCTGGAGGGTATGGCATTGGGTGCCACTTTTGTCTGAGTGCTCGACTTGGTTTGTTGGCACGTTTTGCAAGCACAGATGTATGCCTCTATGTCCTTCTTCATCTTGGACCACCAATACTCTCTCATAGAACGAGTTCCTTGGTCTTTTTGACTCCTGGGTGTCCTGCTGTGATATGATCGTGAGACTGTGCAATGATTTCTCCTCTCAGTGTATGGTTGCAGGGAATGTAGATTCAGTTGTCATAATAGATCAGTCCATTCTCTATCTTCATTCCTCGGTCTCCATGGTTAAGAGATCCAGAGATGTGCTTGTCCCATAGGTGGTGGTCGAGTGTGGCCTGCTTGATCTTCATCTGCATCTCTTCTATCATGGGCATGAGCATTGCTCAGAAGTGTTCAGGTTTGAGGACTACAATTTTGTCATTATCTTCTTTGCCCTGTTCGTGGTCTGCTCATCGGCTAAGTAAGTCATCCTTTTTGTTTGCTATGCCTGGTTTGTGGTGAAGAGAGAAGTGGTATCCGGCCAGCTTGGTTACCCAACACGCTTGTCATCAGTCTAGCTTTTGGGGTTTTTGGAAGTACTGGAGATTTTAATGATCTGTCCAGATTTCAAAATCCTGAGCTGCCCCCATTAGGTAGTGTCTCCACTCATTGAGGGTGAGCATGATAGCGAGTAGTTCTTTGTTGTAAATTTCATAGTTTTGTTCCGTAAATGTGAGTGCTTTGGATAAAAATGTGACTGGGTGCCATTTTCTGCCTTGTTCTTGTGACAAGACAGCACCTATTGCCCCCTCACTAGCATCTGCTTCTACATGGAATTTGCCTTCTTCTGTTGGTATTGCTAATACCACATCTTCTGCCAATTGCCTCTTTAATTGGTCAAAAGCATTCTGCTGCGCCACCCCCCATTTCCACGGATCATTCCCCATCAGCTGAGTCATTGGCTTCACGATTTTGCTGTATCCTTTTATAAATCGTCAGTAGAAGTTGATGAAGCCTAGGAACGACTGTAGCTGTTGTTTCTTGGTTGGTACAGGCCATTCTGCTATCCCCTGGATTTTGACTGGGTACATGTGAATGCTGCCTTTGTGGATGATGACTCCAAGGTATTTTGTCTCTAACGTCTTGAACTCACATTTCTCTGCTTTAAGGAATAGCTTGTTTTTTCATAGGACTTTTAGGACTTCACATGTGATACGACAATGTTCTTCCTTGGTTTTTGACATAATCAGGATATCATTAAGATAGACGGTTACTGCTCCTGACGTGATGAGATCTTTGAAGATGTCATTCATCATCCATTGGAAGGTAGCAGGGGAGTTCATGAGTCCAAAGAACATAACCATGGGCTCGAACAAGCCTCGGTTTGTCCTGAATGCTGCCTTCCATTCGTCACTGTCCTTGATGCATACATTATTGTATTCCCATCAAACAACGAGTTTAGAGAAATACTTGATTCCTTGTAATTTGTCCATGAGCTCAGAGATGAGAGGGAGTGTGTAACAGTTCTTGATTGTCATCTCATTGAGCTTTCGATAGTCTTGTACTGGCCATAATTTGCCATTTTTTTTTTCACAAAGAAGAAGGGCGAAGCCATGCTCTTCTTGTTCATTGCAATTTAGAGGATAGACCTTGCAGTCAAGGTTGGTGCTTGCATTAGGAATGAGTTTGATTGCATGGTCCCACATCTTTGGTTCAGGGAGTTCATCGAAATTGTTTTTGTCGAACAAGTCGTTGAAATCTCTGCACCAGCCCAGAATCATTTCTTCAAACAATTTGGTCTTCTTCTCTGCATTGGCTTTGGTGGCAAGGTCATTGGCATGATGAGTGCATATGAGGATGGCTTGTGTGAAGTCTACTGCAAGAATGGTTTCTCCTTCTTCTAGTTCTTCATCCCACTTGTTGTTGGGATCTGCATCGGGAAGTACAAATGGGGTTTTATGGCATTGGCATTGTGCAAATGTTAATTTCCCGGTTTTCCAATTGACAAGTGGATTGTGCCTTGCTAGCCAATCATGACCAAGAAAGATTTGTCAATCACCTAATTCAGTAACAGCTAAGTCTATCTGTTCTGCATGATCTCCGATTATGAGATGGATCTTGGTGTATTTGGTAATTTGCTCCCCCTTAGTTTTTTGTTCCATCGGCATTATAGACTGGGATTGGCATGGCCACTGCATGAGTAGGAATATTGTGTTGCTCAACAAACACTTGGTTGATAGTGCTACTGGTGCATCCGCTGTCTACTAATGCTGAAGTGGAGATTTTGGTAAGGTTTTCTAGAGTCTTGATTCGAATGTTGACTGCTAGATCCTTCCTGTTTCTGCTTAGTTGGCTGATGTATCGTTTTGGCTGTAGTAGTTCTTCCAGCCACCAGAGGGCATTGATTTGTGTTGCCTTCTGTATCCCTTCGATCATCTCATTGACAACTTCCTCCACATGTGTCTTGTGAATCCAATTCTTTAAGATCACTTTTGTCTCTGACTCCATTCTTGCTTCTATTATCTCACATAGTGTCCATTCAGCACTGAACAGTTTGAGCCATTCATGTGGGACCTTCTCAGTCTTCGTGCCAGAGCCTGGAGGCTCAGCTACCATTGACTGGGTCACCTCAAGTGTTACAGGGGATGTTAAATGAATTTTCTGCATTCGGAAACTGGTATTGTCTTCCTCATCAAGGACTTTTCCATGCATACCTTAGGTGTCTCCCACCTTGTTCAGGCCCCCTCATTCCTGTTGGTAGGGGTCTTTTGCACAGGGTTGGTTAAGTCCTTGGTCTTTGCCAAAGCCCCTTGATGAATAAGGGATTTAAACTTTGGCAGCCTTACAGTGATCTCTGTTACCAGAGGAGGTTTTGCTGAAGCTATTCCCTCAAATCCTCCAGCGAAGCTGGAGCTCCGTGGAGCCATTTTGCCAGGGGGGGTGCCAAGTGCTTAGTCCCCTACCCCATCCGGTCGAACCATTATGATGGGTGTCACTATGGTAGGTGACTTGTCATTTGATGCTTTCACCCGTAATGGGTTACTTGCTGAACATTTAGCCGGTAGTTTAACTATTGCAGTGGCATACTGTTCTGTTGTCTGATTCTTGCTTAGTTTCCGATCTGTTTGCAAAGTTGTGGGTATATTCAAATGCATGGTAGGTACTACAAATACATGAGTCTGACTAGCAGGCATGACATGTGTACCAGATGAAACTAAGTCCTTAGCCAAGTAAGTTGAATCATTTACTTCCTGGCGTTGTCTTTTACCTCCTCAATTGTTGCCAACATTGGTGCTTCGACCATTGGATGCATGTCCCAGTAATAGTTGAGTCAATGCATGGCCTCTTCCCTGGACTTAGGTGCATTGGGGCAGTTGCATTTAAAGTGACCGAGCTGACCGCATCGGAAACACTTTGCTGCTGCCCATGCTGCATCAATATCCATCAGCACACCGTGCCCTCCATATATTGTCCCTGTTGCTGTTTTCTTCTCTGGCATGTATGTTGATGCTTGACCACCCTTTTAGGGCAAGGTTGTCTTCAGTGTCTGTGGTCTGGAGTCAATTCACCCAGCCATAGTTCCTTCCGCCTTCTTGAGGTGGTAGTTATAGTCCATATGGAGTAAGTGAGCCTTCCACCCTTCATAGGTGTTTGGCACCTCCCTGTCTCCAGCATAGATGGTATTCTTGCTGATCTCATGGGCAGCTTTCTTGACCTGGGTGAGCATGACTTGCTTATTGCTGTGTATTCCTGTGTTGTATGCCAGTTCTTTGAATTTCTGGAAGAACTGGTCAGTGTCTTGGAAGTTGGTCTGCCTGAGCTTTTCCCACTGTGCATGTTTAATCTGCAAGTTGGTGTCCTTCCAGAATCGCTTCCTGACTTCTTCCTTGAAGTCGGCATATGAGGGGTATAGTTGTTCCCCCTCATTGTCAACTCCGATCATTCGGGTGCCCAGTTCCCACCATTTTTGTGCATCCCCATCGAATCGTGACATGCAAAAGATTACCTTATACAGTGGGTAATGGAAGTGCTGGTTGAATAGGGAGAAGTGCATTTCGCACTGTGAGAAGAAGCAGGAGATATCGGTAGATTCTCCTTTGAAGTCATTGACCTCCTTTAGGATCTTTGGTTCGAGATTGTCATAAGGAGTGGCATTGCCCTGTGTCAATACCCATGGCATGGGAGGAGTCAGTGCCTTTGGTGGTGATGGGAGTCATGGGAGCACCCATCTAATGGGTACAACAGGAGGTGGTTGAGGGGGTATGCCAGATGATCCTGGGTCTGGATCTACTCTGCTGAAGGGTACATACCCTTTGCTGTATGTCCCTGGGGGTCCTCCTCCCCTTTGATAGGAGAAGGAGGGAAGTGGTACTTGGGGGGGGAGTTACTGGCAGTTCATCTGGCATTGGTTGCTGGATCTCGATTTCCATAGATAGATCAAGATGGACTGGTCAATAGGGGCTAAGCACTCTCATTGGTGCTTCTGGGTGTACGTCGTTATAGAGAAGGCTGGCATATTGGCTGGCTTCCCCTCGTAGGATATTATCGCAAGGGATTTTCCTTTCTGAAAAATAGAAATATTCCACCCTGGCAGGGGTGCTTGCCCATGCCAGGCTGGCAAGTAATTCATAGGCAAAATAACTAAATAAGTTGTCATAGTCTGCATGTAGTAATACTGGTGGAGGCTGGGTCATGTCTACTGCTCCAAATAGGTGGATGGCATCAGGTAGCATCATTGGTGGGGGGTTCAGGAGTTGTCTCAGTTTGGGGTTGGATCTCTGGGATAGAGGATGAGGGACTCTCTCCATAGATCCCATTGACGTACTCTGCCTCAGGGAGTAACTCTGTAGCAGTGTTTGAGTTGGTTGATTCGCTTCCATAGCTGTGTCCCATTGTCTTGCTGAGCTGGTTCAGACGTGCATTGGGATACTGCTCATTGATTTGTCACCAGGCAGATTGGATTGGATGGGATGGTCCAGCAACTAGTTTGAGGTCTGGTGTGGGCTTCCTGATTTGGACAATGGGTTGGTCCCAGTGGATGACACTGGGGTATTCGGTTGATTTGGGGGAAGCGGTTCTGTGATCGGGGGAGCCGCTTCCTGCTTGGAAATAGGCGCTGTATGGAATGGTAAGATTGTCCCAAAGGTCGTTGGGATCAAATGGGGTTGGGGATGGAACATCGCTTGCCCTCCTGTATTTATTACTAGTGACATAACTGTAGTAGGAGGTAATGGGATGGTTTGGATAGCTTGCACCCAACTCATATTGTACATGCTGCTCGATGAGGCGATCCTCTGAAAGGGGTTAGGGGGATCAAATGACATAGGGAGTAGAGCTGGAAGAGCTGGTGGCGGAGATGATGATGAGAGGCATGCGCCTTCTGGGAGGGGTGGGAGGTCTTCTTTCTTGAAGGTGCTCATTACTCAACTGAAGACTGTCCTCCGTCTCTCTGCAATCTGTAAGGATGTTGTTGATTGGTGCCGCTTGTCGTGGTATGGGTGCATGGATGATCATTCGTGGCTGGAGTGGGATGTCATTGCTGTTAGGTGCAGGGTTTATCTATTGGTTTATAATGATCATAGGGGGGGGAGGGTGTTTGCAGTCTGTTTTTGGGATTCGCTCTATGGAACCTGACAGCGAGGACGATGGCAGTTGTGAGAAGGAAGGTGCTTGGGGCCAGGGTGCTGGCTATGATGATTGTGTTGTCGTTCTCCATGAAAGCTTTGATTAAGGAGTAAGAAAAGCTTTGAGCTAATTGTTAGACCCAAACTCCAATCAAGAGTAAACAATGGCTGTATTGCATTTGTACAGTCACCGTTGAGTCTCATGATGAAAGGAGGTTCTGGACTAAGGTTATTAACGCTTAGCGAGAATGAATGTGTTTCGGTATGAATAAACTTTAGCTCAAAGCTAGGGAATATACAGCTTGAGCTACAGTACTTATATACTAAAGTGAGGGGTCTAATAATAAGTGCACCATTGCAGAAAAGAAGTAGAAATATCACAAGGTGAACAACGGTGACTGTATCACAATGTCATGACTCTGTGGAGTTGTGGATCCTATGGATAAGATAAGATAAGCACCAAAGATAAGATAAGAGGCACTTAGATAAAGAAAATGAATAAATTGTAACACATTGTCTGCACCTTTCTTCCCAGATCCTCCTTCAGCTCCCTGAGAGGCATCTTTGTGCACTCATTATAGCATTTGTCTGTTTCTCACTTCTCCACCCATACAGGTGGGAGAGGTTTATATGATATCGAGAGGGATGGTTTACCAGATTGGTGGGATTGGTGGGTGATGGTCTCATGTGGGTGGTACACTCCTTGGACTAAATTTTCACACCAAGAGAATAGTTGCCAGCCTTGGCATCTTTGAAGGACTGTTCAAGGTAAGATATGCGTCACCAGGAACAGGGACCCTTATGTAAGCTATGACAGTCACATTACATAAGCGCAAAATCCATTGGAAAATTTTTCATTTTATCTCTGTGAGCACTCTGGAAAGCCATAGATCATCTAAAAGATAGCAATAATGATACCCAAGTATGGAATTTGTGCATGAGATGAGGTTTGTGATGATCCAGCAGCTATCATGCCAGATGGGAGGAGGCAGAAGGCAGGAAGCTGTGGACCCCATCTGAACACGGAAGAATTCTTGACCCTTTGAGGCCAAACAATGATGACAGGAAACAAACAGTCATAATGAAGACAGCAAGAAGTTAATACTTTACTTTCACAGGAGAGAATACTACTGCAGTGAAAAGCAGCAACCATGGAGGTGATGATGGGCGTAAGAGAGAAACATGTAAGTAGTATGGACTGCCGGCCGAAACAGCCCTTTCTAGGGTTAGGGCGCTCCGACTGCCATTGTTGCTTGGCCTGTGCCATGACACTGATACTTGTATCATCGCCATCATGATCCGCTACCCTACATAGTGATTACAGCATTCAATGGTGAAGACATTGGTCACTGGATTACACTGTACATGCTGCTATGCCTGTTCTTCTAGCCATGTGGTGAGTACACTCAATCAAATTTTGATAACAAATCTCATCCAACATACTAGGTCACTGTCTTCCAAATGCGACTCGTATACGGTAAGTATACGGGTAAATTATCGTACGTACATGGGGAAAACATATGCTGTACCGTTGTGCAAATCGCAGCCATAACCGTATACGGTACGGTAGGTATCCCTGTCCAGAATCACCACAGGGCCTGCCAGTGATGCTTCTCCAACGGTAAATCTAATGCCTCACCGTGCAGGAGCACACTGTGATCAGCTACTCATATGAACCCACAGCTGATTTCTAAGCAGAAGACCATGCTATAAGATTTGTTTTCAAAGTGGTCAGAGCAGTCAACTTGAAGGCAGTGCAGTGAGGTATTGTGCCGTGTAATGATGATGATGAAACTCAAAGTACCCTGCTTTTCTCGTATAGATTGATGTCCAGCCTCGAGCTGGTATTATCAAATGAACGGAATACTGGTGTTTCATCCTGATGATGAATGGTAAATACGAATGTCATGAAATTCGTTGTCGTGCTTTAACTCTAGGGTTCGTACTGCCCTTGCACCCAAGCACGTTTCAGGGCCCAAGTTCTCCGTGGAGCACCTAGTCGGCCTCAAATCCCCATGACCATGAGAAGCCCTTGGTGTACATATTGTCCTACGTTATACCACTACACCGGTAGCTCAAATGCACCACCGTGGAGTCGTTACTGTTTCAACTGGAGCCATAATTGTTTCATTTACAGTATAAAAGTCGAAGCATTTTCTACGAATGCCTCCAACTCTTATGAATACGTGAGGTAGCGTAGTAGCTGATGTACGTAGCTAGTATTCGTAATATAATTGAGTTCTTTACCAAAGAAGGGATCCGAGAAGGGAAGTAAGTCGACGAGCGCTAAGCGTAGTCGAAGGGATGACTGATCGGTCCAGAAAGCGCTAAGCGTAACTGGTAAGGATCGGAGGCAGCGAGCGCTAAGCGTAGCTGTCTCGGATTCTCAAATTCACACAAGGTAAAATGATAAGTCAAAGAGTAGATAGATATTTCGTAGCTACATGAATACTTATATACTAAGGAAACTACAGAGAATATTCTAGTAGTACAGCCTTGAGAATGTTCTAGGGGTTTCTGTTATGTTCAGGATAGGTGAAGGTAGGTACGGAATATCAAAGAAAGAAAGAGAAAGAAAGAGTCCTTGTTTAGGCGTCGAAAGACTTAGTGAGGTTAGGCATATCCATAACACCAACGCTCCATCAACGAGATGCAATTCGCTCTGAAAACCCTTGCTATCGTCGCCGCCACTGCTGGTATGGCCAAGGCCATCTGTCCGGGCTACAAGTACGCTCGTAGCAGAGTTCCTCCATTCGACACCTATGCTAACCTGAAATTTTACAGCTTCGGTATTGCCGACCTTGGAGGAGGAAGTATTGGCTCTTGTACGCGACACATTTCTGAGCTTCTTCATTCACGTTTAACTGAACACTCGCAGGGAGGGTCTATGACGATTCGTGCAATTCGGCCCTGACGGTCATTACCGACAACCCGTGCACCCAGGGTTCCTTTGACTATAGCCCTGCTCCGATCACGTTCACCGGGTTGCATCTCGACGGCCAAAAGTAGGTCCTCCGACCTGTTGAGTTGCGGCAATCGCTTATTGTTCTTCATAGCTATGCCTGCCGTGGTGATCCCAATGCGGGGTCCTGTGATGGACATGGTATCCAAGTCTGCGTGCGTCCCTTCTCACGCGTTTGAGAGAGTGAAATTAACCTTTCATACCAGTGCCGTAATGATGGGAACTAAATCCATTTCTCTGCTGTACGAGTAATTTGATAGCGTATCACATTATACGCCTTTCCGTATGTCACTACGCGTGTAATCGGAGGTCTATACATGTATCTCTATCAAAATCGTTTTAATTGGATTGCAGTATATGAGCACCCCGCAGACACTCTGGCAACACGCATGATGGACTTCAAACATTTCACGGTTCAAGAGAAGATCGACGGAATAAGAACAAAATGATCCCCACTGGCCCGTACCAATTCTTGACCATGAAGTTTCACGAATCCATTATCGGGGCGCGAAATGAGTAGGGATGCCGTTGATTGTAAAGCAAGTAATGTTCCGTTATCCTATCTAGGAGCATGGCGAGAAAATAAAATAAAATAAAATGACTGCCCCGACCTTGCATTAGCACTCGTAGAAATCTTTCCAGTTCATGAGATAAAACTATTCAGTTACCAATGATCTCGAATATAGGGAATCGAACCCAGAGATGGAGGCCGTAGCCTCTACAGCATATCCGATGAACGAACTTTGAAATCGTGAAAATATGTTGCCTGGAAAGCAATACAAAATAAGCATTGTGCGCAAAAGACGTAGTCACTGGCCCCGGGTATATGCAAATCGGATAGAAGTGACCATGAGCCAGTCTATATGCTCTCCAAAAAAAGGCTAATACCTATCATTAATTCAGATACAGGGAATCGAACCCTCTTTCCATAGGTTGGTGATGTCGTCCTTTACACCATATCTGAGGTTGCTTGGTGAGAAGGCGTTCGAGGTCAGATGGATACGGCAGGAAATCGGATAGACGCTTGGATCGAAAACGGCCATCATTTGCGCTACTGGAACGAATCCTGAAGATACACTGCCCGCGCTTTTCGAGAAGAGTGATCGATTTTCTGAGCAGTAAGGATGCATGTATGCGCTCATTCATCACGGCGTTATCCTTTGGGTGAGTTGAAAGGGCGCACAAAGGCTATATTTACCGTCGGATACGGCTTAACCGTTAACATGGTCGCATCTCGAGGTTCGATTCATGGTGTCCGATTCATCATAATAACGGGGTAATTTTTATTTTTGCTCACGAAGCGAAGGAATAAAACTGTGCGAGCGTCGCATTCAGCACCAGTGAAGCAGTGTACAACGGGTGACTATGATAAAGACGCGTAGTTGAGAAAGATTGCTACGATGACAGCACACGAGAAGATTTAGCTCATAACGATTGCTGTCCTTCTCAGAGCCCAACTCCAAGACAGCTCCCAGAGTCGAGGTATACAAGTCGACATTGAAGGAAGAGGCTAAGTATATCGTGGTCATACGGGAGGAGAGACAAGTCGCAAGGGAGAGGTTTGCCATTCGGTTCACTCTTTAGAACATAAGTTATGCATCATGGACCAAGCATCGTACAGCCGCATTACAAAAACGCACGTATTACCATCAACACTACGTCGCGGACAACACAATGAAACCGACGGTACCGTTCCGGGCTCCGCTGCCAGCGTGACAAAAGAGCTTGCAGAATACGCCGAAGCGATTATGCTGGGAGATTTGAGACTGCAGGAAGCGGAGGAATGGGAAAATCCTTGCCGCAAGATACCTGTTACTAAATAGCAAGACAACGCGACGGATAGGCTTACGCTGTACAGTCGGCCCTGAGTCTGTACGTCACAGGGTTAAGACAGCAGCTTTGCAGGTTTGGTGTACTGCCTAAGTGCCTTTATTTGACGTTCAGTCGTGTTCAAACCTTATCCGTCTGTGTAAATAAATCAATAAAGCCAAGCGGAATGGGCAGTAAATTGGCAAGAAACGAGAGTTCGAAATTAGTAGAGAACCGGTCATGTGATAGATCAGTAAATCGGCCCGAGTCCCGGGGATACTGCTCTGTCACCTTCCACCACCATCTCTGGCAGTCGACCTGTCTTCCATATCCTCCGCCCCTTTTGATATTACTACAGCCATGCATATGGACCAGGAAACGCGTGGAATTAGACTTCGGATGAATGCCGAAGGACTCGAGTCTGGGGAAGGCCAAAGCAACGACCTACATATATTGAAGGCGGAGGATGTTCTTTCCATGAATGACGATATCATGAAGGCGCAGATATCGCACGCACAGGCCATCTCCTGGCGATTATAAAAGACGCGCGACTATCGAAAGCATTCCGTCTTTCTCTCATCATGTCCTTCCGCATCACTCTCGCTCTAATCTGTGAATCGCCTCGTTGGGCATAATTCTGCACCAATACGTGTCGCATCAGTCCCCTCAAATCTCTGCATCTTCGCCGTCGTCATCCCACCATGCCTCTTACATATCTGGCCACGCACCGGTAGTAATATGCTCACGTAGTTTTCAAGTTGGTGTAACTACGCTTGTTGTGGTTCGATTCTAGTGAGCGAACATCATTCTTTCATCTTTTACAGTCCATTGACTTATCAAGGCTACACAGATCGATTCAGTGCTATCTCATGTGGCGTATGGACGGCGAAATAGAGCAAAGCAACGCGTCTCGTCCGTCGACATTATCCGTGGCCCTGCATACCGTGAAAAGAATAGACATGTTCTGACAGGACAAGACCAGTAATGAGCAAGAGGATGACATCGCACCTCTCCTACTAGTGGAGATGCGGGACAATGTAAGCATGTTTTCCGGAGTTTAATTTTTTTTGTTGCTTATGTCGTTGAAGGTTGCACGATTACTCGGTACGTATATCGTTGGATTCGGCACGAAGTCTCTGATCGCCATCACCAGAGTCCCTCTTGCACTATCTGACGGATCATAATCGTGTTCTCTTGACCCTCGAGTATGTGCCGTTCTTTATATACGTTACAAATCCTGAATTTCCCCAGTTCCACTCCTTCTGTTGTCGAGCAGTCCATCTGACTCGAAGCGCCTGTCATATTCTCGTACCACCCATAGTCTGGCCTCTTTCTCCGACGCTTTCCAACACGCTGCAAGCGGCAAGCCCAAAATTTCCGTTGTGCAGCCGAGGGTATCTCTGCATGCTCGCCTCGTTCGGCTTTGGACGTGACGTTGATGTCTATCTAACTGGCGACATGTTCTATGTTCGTCTTTCTCCCCCATACTTTGACGTTGTATTGATACCTCATTGATACCGTTAGGTATTGCCATCAGTTGTTGCGGATATGTACATGATTTTGCGTAAGTCATCTTGATGCAAATGAAAGTAACGTGAATAAATTTCGTCCAGTTTGCCACGCGAGCAGGACTTAAACGGTGCCATGCCATTGCAGCACGCTTCCTATGTGCTCGCTTTACACCAGAGTGGTTCTCTGAAGAAGGGCCTGCTCGGGCGGTTTATAATGCTGTCTCAAATGACTGGGCCAAGATAATTATGGACAGACGACGATCTCAGGTTTGCTTTCCTTATGAATCTGTTGTGGTATCGGTGCCGTGTCCACTCTTCGCAGGATTCACTCTCTCATGGTGGTGCTCGTTGGATCAAGCAATGCAAGGAAGACGTCCTGCGACTGTCTCTATTCGAAAAGCCTATTTCACTGTCTCCAGCGGGCCTTACATCGTCGCGTTTCGCCAGAGTGACCGTGTTAGAATGATGGGCTTCTCCATGGAGGGATCTGCTCGAGCAGTTGACGACGTGATCTCCATGGAATGGGCGAAGATCCTCTTGGATACACGAGGTTATGAGGTAAGCTTTCATTGCGTGAGTTACCGCGATACTCATCAAGAATAACTGCTAGTCGTTGGCGTCTTCTGGTCTAAGACACGAAGCGAAGCAATGTGAGGAAGAGGTTTACCGGCTCTATGTACTCCAGAGCAAGACGCCATTGCAGACTGCGTCTTACATTGTCGCTTTCCATCACAGAAAACACGTCAGAATACTTGGCTTCCTTGAGGAACGAGCTGCGCGCGCTGTACATGGCGCTGTATCTGACAAGTGGGCCAAGGTTCTCATGAATAGACGTAATCCTCATCGAGTATGTGCCGCCCATTATATTCTTGACGATATTTGACTTGTCCTAGTCTCACTCCTATCGTCGAGGAATACATCTCAATCGAAGCGCCGGTCATAATCCAACCGTCTTTTGACCTGTCCAGTCTCTGACGCTCTCCAACCCGTTGCAAGCATTGCTTCTCCCTTGTGCAGCAGAGGGTACCTTTGCATTCTCGCCTCATTGCGCTTTGGTGTGTGGGGAGGAGTGAACGACTGGATAGCAAAAGGACTTGGTAAATGTCAGGCCGCGGCATCGGTGGGCGAGAAGAGCGAGGGCTCAGAGGGACGATTGGTGGTTCTGGGCGAACCGTTGTCGGTGAACTAGCTCGTGGATAGGGTGAAAGTGCATCGCCATGAATACCGACGACAGATAGCTCGGAACTGGTTCTTTACAGACGACGACCGTGATGTCGACTTTCGGTCCGGTCGCTTTGTAGGACCTATCGTGGTATGCGCTCCAGATTCGAATGGATCCTTCCGTAATACTGAGCCCTTAATATCTACGATTGCGGTCTGTTTGAATCTGGATAAGCGCTTGCAGCGATCGCATCTCGGGATTTTGACAATACAGGCATGCCCTGCGTTCTCTCCCTTCCATTCTTCGTGCATTGTGCTGATTGTGTTGTTCTAGATTTCAAAGGAGGAATTATGCGTTCTGGGTCGGAATCGGCGGCAATTGGGGCCTCCGACTTCTGGTCTCCCTGCTCTTAACCCCACTTGCGCTGGCCCGGTGTTTTCCTCTACCGGTTTGCCTGTCTCATGTCTTCCTAGTTTTACGTGTATTCTGGTCGCTGATTTCGCTGCTCTCAGGTTCTCGCTTTCATCCTCGTCATCTTTTGTCGCTGATCGTTGTTACCTTATCGCTTGCGCTATCGGAGAACAGATTGGATATCTCCATACTCACTCACACTCACCCGCCTGGTGCGATCCTTCTTTTTCAATCTTGGTTCGTATGTCTGCGGTTTCATTACCCTGCAATTGGTACCTTCTGTTCAATAGTGAACTTGCTTTCATGCATTTTCGGACTCTTTCCACCTATACGGTCGACTCTGTCGTACTTGTTCTATCATTGTGGTGGATTTATAACGCTTATGCCCCGGTATATTATACAGTCATTTTACGTGTCATACCGTGCATCGTGTGATTTAATTTCTTCAGCGTGCTTTGTTTTTCTGCTTGCATTTCAATTCGGTCCTGGCTATCATTACGGTCGCTCCGCTTTCTTTCTGTGAGTGGCCTCCCGGCCGTGTTCTCGTCTCACTGCCGCAGTTTGTCATCAGGCTCAATCAAGGTCTTCGCTCTTCTGGATATCGGTTGGTTGTCACCTCCTCCGCTTATTTGTCCACCGAAGTGTTCGCTAATGATCATCGTTTCATTTCAGCGTTTTCATTTAAACTTATCGCCTTTCCGTTTTCACTTCCCATTTAATCTCTCGTTCTTTCCACTACCTTGATTCAATTACTCTTATTTTGTTCGCTCCATTTCCCATTCTCCACCAACGTGTCTACCGTATATATTGTATTCATTCGGTTCTTTCAATCTTCTTTTCCTTTTGTTTGTACTCCGCTCCGCGGTCTACAAATCATCAGCAGCAAGTAAATCCGTTTTTAATTTCAAGTCCCGCCACTCATAAATATCACAGTATTGTGCGCTTCCAGCTCTTCAGTCCCTTCCCTCCATGCTTTATCCCTTCAACCTCAGCCGCCTATCTGACCCCAAGGCAAGTCTCGCCACAGATGACGAACGAGAACTAGAATCATTCCAACTCGGCGTCTGGATGGTGTCAATTCTCAAAAGCTCTCCGTTGAATCTCAGGAAGCAATTGTTGGACTTGAAAGACGCACTCCGATATTTTCAGCGCCTGGCTACTGATGTGTACACCCTCGAACCAATGCTCGTGACCTTGTTCGTGCTCAACGAACTATGGTCGGGAATCCAAGGTGCTTTGCTATTACACTTGTCCAGTCAAATCCTCCGGATGGTACGTGTTTCTTCTTCCATGTTTTATATCGAACTTACGCTGTCTCGCAAAGGTCGAAATAGGTTTGGTCCACGGGTCCCCAGAGATTGGCGCCATTCTCAAGGCCCTCGCTATGCGGGTTCTCGGTGTTGTATTTGCAGCACTACTGCACTGGGCAAGGTTAATTCAACACTCTTTTCATACGTCTGTTGCTAAGGCTATAGTTTTTACAGCGAACGAGTTACTCCAATCCTGAAAGCTCGGGTGAAAAATCATTTTGAGCTGCTTTCGATGCAAGGTAACTGGACGCGTTGACTTCGTCCGGACATGTCTAACATGTATCCATCTCATATGTAGCTCAATTGAAGATGGATCTTCCCACATCGCAAGGTAATCATCCAATCCATTGACGGCCAATCTTTATTTACTAAAGTAGTCCATTTTAAGAACCGCGTAGCAAGGTTCGAGCCAGCTCTCACGATGCATGGACATCTTTTGAGGGTATTGTCCGATTCTTGACCGACGTTGTGAATACGCTGAGCCAGCTTGTACTCATCGTGCAAGCTTCTCGATCTACCGGGTCGCATCTCTTTACCGCCCTCTGCATCATGAAGCCACTGCTTCTCACTGTCACTGGACGAACGCTCTGGAATATACGTACGGCGCTGCTCTTTCCTTTGCTTATTTAGACTGAAGTTACCTCATAGCTCACATCGTTCACACGGATAACGAATACCGGCAGCGTATGAAGGCTTTGAACAGCATGTCGGCCCCGAGGCATAGATCCGAAGTCCTTGGGAGTGATATCGTCAACTATATCATAAATGGTAGATATTTAGAGACCTATCTTTCCTGGATATATCTGAATTCCTTCTTTCAGAGTACAGAAAGGCAACCCGGCTTTTTGGCGGTCTCTCAGATCAACGGGCCCAATATCAATACATGGCCAGGACATCGCCTGCATAGGACATCATCGATGACATCCTCAGCGACATGCCTATTGTACGTATACGATAACAGAACGAGTCTATTAGACCATCGGATCGTCCATTCCAGATATACTGCGCAGTCATCTCCATTCTCTACCCCGAGAGACTCTCGATTTCCTCTATAGCCATACTCCAGCAATCGGCACAGTCCCTGGACTGGGCCATCCAAGGCGTTGCTGCGAGAATTAATGTCATCCGGAGACAATGCCAGGAGCTCAAGAACGTCTATGACTCGTCCAACATCGCGAACACGCTCGTTGACGGCGATATCGCCTACCCGAACTCTGCCTCCGAGGAGAAACTCAAAGGGATGTCATTTGAATTGCGCGATGTTTCATTCTCCTACCCCGGAAGCCGAAGCACTAAACCCGCCCTATCAAGTATCAATTTATCGATCAAGGCCGGACAAATGGTCGTCATCGTTGGCTCAAACGGCAGTGGCAAATCGACGATCCTAAAGCTACTCTCACGATTTTACGATCCCACATCTGTACCGGACTCTATTCTAGTCGACGGTATTCCGATCTCGCGGTATCATACGGCAGACCTACGGCGGGCGACTGCGACCTTGACACAGGAACATTCCCTTTTCCCACTTTCTTTAGGAGGGAATATAGGGTTGGGATATGCGGAAAGGGTGAATGACGCGGAGATGATTGATCGCTCAGCCGAGAAGGGAGGTGCGAGTCATTGTCTGAAGAAGCTGGAACGGGGAAAGGAGACGATACTGTATACGCAGAATGAGGCGTATGGATACAACCTGCCGGATGACCCAGATCATCCTCTACAGATGGAGCTGGAGAAGTTGCAGAAGAACATTGAGCTCTCGGGCGGGGAGAAACAGAGGATTGTTGCGTGAGCGTCCTTTCTTTTCACATTTAACCTCGTTTTGACGTATCTTTACCTTAGAGCAAGGACTTTTATGCGATTCGAGACCGGAAAAGTCAGATTTGTGGCCGTCGATTAGCAGAGCTCGGCGTTAGACTCTGAAGGGGAATTTACACTGTTCGACAATCTTATTCGATCACGGGAAGGAAAGACGATGATATTCGTTACACATCGGTTTGGACATTTAACGAAGTATGCAGACTTCGTTGTGTAAGCTCTTGTTTCCGTTCACTGTATCGCAAGTCACTGATTTGGGTCTCTGAAGCTGCATGAAAGATGGAACGATAACCGAAACTGGTACTCATGAAGAACTTATGGCAAGGGAGGGAGACTATGCCAAATTATACGACATTCAAGCGAGTGCATTTGTTGATAAGAAGAATTTGTGACTTTGATTGATCTGTATTAATTTTTACGCTTCCGTGTAGTTGATGTCTGTGTAAAGTGACATCGCTTGCCCTCTCTCACTTGAGCTGATGTTCGGCACGCGCCCGGAGACCGGGTGTGTATCGAGAATGTTACAATTTCGGCTAACTGGGTTTGCTGAGCGAGTTGTGAGCCTGGGGTCTGTGGTCCCTGGCATGTGAAGCAGCAGGAGATTCAAGTTGACAACCTGGAAGTCATCGTGAGCCAGAAGAACGTGCATCCGTTAGTCCTTGCGTGATGATAAGGCTCGTACTGGATCAAATGTGATCAAAAAAGAGAAGTTCATCCTTCTGTTTCATCAAGCATCTGATTGGACCATTTTATTGACCCTCCTTCAACTTGGAGTCGTCTCGCCAAAATTTACAGCATTTCATCCATCCCACCCCGCCGAGCTAAGCTACACCAGCTAGCTTGGCATTTTCCAGCAGAACAGCCATGGAATCCAAAGAGAGAACTCATTTCGAAAAGCGTTGTTTTACTCCAGCACCACAAGAAATTCCAACTCTTTTCGGTTTTCGCCTGTTATGTACCGTATGTATGACATAGGTTCCATGGGATCTGTGACAATGTCGAAAGACCTGATCTGAGAGCCTGACCAAAGCCTGACGCACCGTGTATTATTTATCGTGATGAATATCTCTTTACATACTAGTCTGCTTTTGATTTGGTCCAACACGTAGGAACTAGACGCAAAGAGATTAGCTATAGCATGTTTTATCAAGGAGCGAATATCACAGACTGGAAAGTTGTACGTACAACCCCGGTCACCGGCTACCGGTGCGATTCAGCAGGCGTCCAGAAATTGGCAATCAACGCTTCACCTTGGCTTCACCCGCCTTGCACTTCGACAGGATTGCTTCGTATTTCTTATTGATCACCTCGACCAGATTCAGTCACCGCTGTGTATCGACATGCATGGCAAGTCGTGCCTGAACTTTTGGAAAGTGCATAATCAATCTTCTGTGAAAATTTTCTAATTGATCCCGGCATAGCTCTCTATCTACGTGATTGATCCCGTACAGCTTTACCTCGAGCTGTCCAAATATAGATCAATATTCAGCTGCTTGGCAGTGCTTGCGCAGTCGCATTAAGCCCTTTGGAAGCTTCCGAAGCATCAAAATATATTCTGTTTACTTATAGGCTCGAGCTGTAAGTTACAGCTCGAAGCTTCCATCGGGACTCTGCGTCCAACACATATATAAGCTCTGCAGTACGACCGGCTAACTGTAGTTATGATGGAGCAACGTGCCCACATCCTCTACACCACGCACCTCATCCGTAAAGGTCATGGGTATCCATTTTGGTATCCTGGGCCAGATTGCAGTCGTCCGGCAGACTACACTGAGCGGGGCGTACAGCCTGGGGATGTAGGCATCCTGAACAACACCGGCGGCTTCGATCATCTCTTCAATATCTTTCGCGATACTGATGATCCAGTCAATAGAGGCCATGTACCACCCAACTTTCAACCTCTTCGTCCACAAGAGACCGAATCCCTCCAGATTACTCGAGCTTGTTATCACTACAATATTGCCAGCGCCAACGTTGACTGCACGGAGATATCAGCAGGTGCTTCTGCCAACGTAACTGGGTGAGTGTAGCATGCCGCTCAGGCCATTATCGCCGGCTTTGTTGACATTACTTGCATCAGTCTCATCCGGGCAGAGGCGTCCTTCGAATTTAGCACCGAGAACGAATCTGCGGCCATCTTATGTCTTCCGAATAGCGCTACAAAGTACGAAATGTTAAACAAGAGAGCGATAAAAGAGTATGCCATTGCAAACGGGGCAGATTGGTATACCTATGTCAATAGCCGCGACTATTTGGCACGAGAAGCGTCAAACGGAACCTTATATCTCGTCACTGGATGCGATAAGACAGATTCTTGGGGTCTTGCAGCCGTTGGGAAGCCATCTCATAGTCGCTCGGTCCGCCTAAGCTTTATTGCAGCTGGCATGGCGGGTGGAGAGGTAAGAGGAGCTCATACGTGGAGCAGTAGTTTCTCAGCGGATACGCGGGTTCACCCTCTTCCCTCGATTCAAGATTCTTATCCTGTGGATCGCGAGAACCAGTGCATCTTTGCGCGTGGCTTTACCATATCCCTTTCGGATAGCCTTTTCAAATCCGATGGGAAGACAATCTTGAGAAACATCTCTGGTTCTCTCAAAGACGAGATGCCTTCCTTTGATAATAAGGCGCCCTGTCCTCCGAGTCGATCGCCTGAACAACCTGCTTCGTCTAGTCACCGTTTGAACTGGCGTGCTTGGATAGCACACTGGCATGGCAGTGTTGCCACGTCGCCAACAATGGATCGCCAGGACGATCCGGACTCAAGCGAAGACCCGTTGTCAGACAAGGGTTCCGACCTTGATATTTCCATATCAGAATTCCCCCCCAGAGATAGTGAAGTAAGCCTCATGGCACTAGTCGTACTTACAAACTACTCATCTTCCCATCAGCTCATGAATCCTTCTGCGGCTATGAATTCCTATCTCTTGAAGAAGGTGAACATCACGCTACTTTCGTGAATGTATGTTATTGTATTAATACCCCATAGGATCCGTCACTCGATATAGTGGTCACGCACGACGATGAATGGATGGAGATCATCAAAGAGTTTGGTATGGATGAAAACTCCACAAATGCAATTCTCTGGGCCAAGATTGGGGACGAGCTGGATAAACGGTCGCTCCCACCCACAATCGACTCTATATCCTTGAGTAAGGTTAATGTGGCTGCTGATCAAGACTCGCATGATCACTTACAGGTACGTTCATTTGACAGATCAAGTACAGTATCCGTGACCTGTCTACTAGATTTCACCTAATGTTTCCACGGTGAGCTTAGCTTCGAGTACAAGTCCCGTCCTCTCCCTCACTTCTCACTCCCAGGTAACTCCGACAGCCGAGAGTATAACGGCTCAGAAATCAACAGATAGTGCTTCAAGTCCCGTCGGAGGCTTCCATGATGTTAGGGACTTGGGTTCCTACCATGCACCTACCGGAGACGAGGAAAACTCTGATAGCACACCCGATAGCAGTGGAAGCCCTTCCGGGGACCCCGAATTTCGCAAGACTCTTGCTAGTCGAATTTACTCCGTCATGTCCAAGGCCTCGAAGGATTCGAATGAAAGTGGAGCCTCTGGTCTCAACAACTGTAGTCCTTTCTGAACTGGATTTTGGATCATTCCTAATTGCTCTCTAGACCTGCAGAAAAAGAACCGACTCAATGATATTAGTTGGGTTGAGTCGCACTCCGGCCCCAAGAGTGCACCGCTTTGGACGATGACCTGCAAAAGTGAGCTTCCGAATGATTGCCTAAAACCTCTTCTGACGAACTCTATACAGTCGATGACGAGGCTCGCGGCACTGGTACAGGGTCGCAAAAACATGTCGCCAAGGACATGGCGGCGAATCAGGCGCTAGCTTATGTGATGAACACCGAGTAGATGAACGGACAGTTGATACTTCCCTCCGAACATTGACGTTTCCATCACGCGGCAACTGCCGGGATCAATGGCGGTCACAGCCGGCGAAGACGTTTCTCGTCCCTGCGACCGTCTTTGCCGCCTGTTTGGCTCCCTCCCCCACTGCCTCCGCGGCCTCTCTTGTCTCTCCCTCTCTCCCCCTTTCTCTGTCCGTGCAACCGATCGGCGCGGCGTATTCTTCGTTTTGTTTCTTTGCTTTCTTTCCAGACGGGGGTTGACACAAATGTGTCGCCCATCTCATTTGATGTCTTTCGTCGATGACGAGGATTTTGTTGTGTTCGTGCGGGAATTGGGGAGGGATTGTCATGGCTAACACGAATGTGTTGCTGTGCCCGTTTGACGTCCTTCGTCGGCGGATTGAGTTTGCAGTTTGCGATGCGACTGACTGTGGAGGGCTTGATTTTTGCTTGCTTGTTTTGTTTTTGGTTTGGGGGAATATCACATTGCATTCCTTCCTCTCATTCTCCTCTCTCTCCCAATCACGTCTCTTGCTCTTTCCTCTCCCACACCCTGACTAAACCGAGACACTTTGCCACCAGGAATCATGACAGCACCACCGATCATGGCCTTCGTCTTGCCGCCTGTCTCACAGGGTCGTTTGTTGGCATCCTCATCCTTACTTTCTTCTTCATCAGGAGGAGACGACTTGTTCGACAGCAGCGACGCGCATCCACCAGCACACAGCGACGCGCATCCACCAACACACTCGGACTCATCATGTCTTTCCCACTGCCCCCAAATTTGCTGCCAGCACCAGAGCTATATGTCTTTCCTTGCCTTCAAGACAATAAAAAAAATTGGCTTGACAAGAATGGTAATTTTAAAACTGAGGAACTTGACCTGTACGTTTGTTGTTTCTTTCTGCTGGTTTTGCTTTGACTGAATGCCATTCCCCAGGTCTCCGGTGCGCAAGAATAAATGGTTGGAAGAACTTTGTGAGCGCTTTGGACTCGCACATTCAGGCAACAAAACGACGCGACGTGAGCGGCTTGTGAAGTTCAGCCAAGCCGGGACGGAACATTGGAAGGCAAAGTACGTTTATTCATGCCATACACAGATGAATACTCATCTCCCTCTCCTCTCACAGGCTTCTCCCTCTGACACGTCTTCCTCACAAGGGAGTGAGGGTGGTGAGGGATGGCGGTATCACAAAGAGGAAGCTGGCATATTGAGCAAACCGCATCCATGATGTGAGTATACCAGTGAGCAACCCTAAAGGGGCACTCGTCCCTATGTCAAGATCTGTGGATACTCGCAGTCAGGCCAAGGTGGACGACTACATTCCTTGGGTAAGTCCGTTTTTGTTCGTGTTCATGCTTGGTTTGTTGATTGCATCTTCAGGCAGAAAGGAGGATGGCCAAGACAGCAAAAGAAGAAGAATGTGCGCGGAATCTGCGACACACCCACCTCCCAGAGCCCGGAGTCAACAATGCCCGCAATATTAATGTGCCTAACACAGTATGCGCTCTCTCTTTTCACTGTCCATTCGACCCTAACGGCCATCTCAAACGTGCAGGATCCCTTAGTGAGCCCTGACTTTTTCCAGCATCTTGCCTCTATCGTTGAGGAGAAGCTGGTCGCTCATCGAAACTCTTCCCCCTCATCCTTGTCTTCGACTGTGTCAATGGTAACTCCCCATCCCTCCATGGATTTCAACTCAACCATTATGGGGCTCACTGCAAGTTCACCTGAAGCCTTCTCTGGTATAGTGGACCGACCAGACTCACCGATCCTACCATCCTTTGGGCCCATGCAGATGAATTCACCGTCCACACTGCTCTCTCTGCCTGCTCCGCCGGTGTCTGAGTGCAATGGCAATACTCCAGTATCATCTGAGGATACTGCCATCAACCCCATCCAGTGCTCATTGGTCTTTGCCGATGGCCAGGTCTCAATCGTTCGCCAGGGTGACGTTCCGCTGACTAAACCGTTCTCCTATTCAACGAATCTTGAAAATCTAGTTCAGTGCTGGGATGATCGCAATCCAGACTGGGCACCATCTGTTGACTACCCTATCATTATCCATGGTTGCCCCATTCCAATAAAGTATTGGAAACATATCTACAAGTCGAACAAGAAAACAGGGAACGAATGGGAAAAACTCAGGAGCATCTGGTTGGAATGGAAGGTACGCTCACTTTTTTCTTTCTTTCTGTTGTTCATTTTCTTACCTTTTGCCTTCAGTATTTTGTTGAAGCATATCAGGCATCTCCAATGCCTGAAGCCTTCTGGGCTGAGTTTTCCGACTCTTGAGGACAGAGGCTGAAATTCATGCCAATCAAAAAAATTCTTTTGATGCGACGAACCGATGCAAATCTCGTTCTAGCACAACAAGCGTTGACAGAGTACGGTGACGACTTTATTAACCATTTTAGCTATAAACTTAATGGGAAACTAATTCGTGTGACAGACGTTCCAACTATTGTCCGGCTGTATAAGGAGAAGAAGGGAATTAGTTGCAGCGAGGATGATTAGTATACAGTTCATAAGTTTCAAAATGTTACAACGTTTTTCTCATTCACCCATGATGTGAGGTACAACAATACCACCTAATCGTCCCACATGAGCAGAAGTATAACAACGGTTGACGTGATCAGGCATATGTTATTACAATTGATATTGGCTAAACCGCGGTACTCCAATAATGCTTCAATAAAGTGCGAACTTTTACATGAAATCATCAACACTGTTCCTATTTTTGGCACCAGGGAGTACTGTGGGTGCGTGCTTGCTATACCGCCGTGCTGTCAAAGTCCTGCCCATTATTCAAGTATCGGTATCCCGATGCTTGTGTGCTTCCCCACCAGTGGTCTGACGGCACATAAAATCACAGTACTTCATATATTATATATCAAAATATTGATTTTATTTTGAACGACAAAATACAAAATGTAAGAATTTCGCTAGGCATGATAGAGTTGACGCTGTAGAGCATCAGCAAAGGATCGTGGCAGCGAATGGATAGCACCATTCGATTGCCAGGTGTCAAAAATAGTGGTGTAGGCTCGGAGATGGTCGTACAGCGAGCAGAGGGGGCAAAATGGCTGAGGGATGGGAGATAGGCGATGATCGTCATCTGCAGTGGGCGAGGCAACACCGCGGGGGGAAATAAACATTAGGATTGTGATCACCCATGTTGAAAATGAGAGACACACAGATGTGGTCACTACGGATGGCTGACGTGAGCAGGAAGAGTTGATATTGGATTCTAAGGGGGTCACAGCGCCGAGGGCGTCAGTGAGAATATTTATGTCGTCTTGATGTTGTCTGTAGTGCTTGTTGATGTCGAGTTGCTCCTTGAAAAGGCGTCACCGTCGTTAATCGTCGGGGTCCCGGTCATCCTCCTGCTCTCCTGCTCATTCCCTCACATTTCCGTCCCGCGAAGCGTGATGAGAGAAGAGGTCAACTTAGCGTTCAAAGAATACTAAATAGGAAGTTTTTAACCTTTCATAGCGCTTTACCAATACTTGAATCGTTAATTCCACACATAAAACAGCATAAATACATCCTGTATACATGATATATTATATACAAGTTATTTTGGGGGGTCTGGGGTACATTGTCCGAGCAGAGGGTATATTTTGAGGATTCACTTCGCTCGTTACTACATTACACCAGAGTTTTCTCTCTCTTTGACAACCGACTGTCCCCTCCAACGATGCTCGCGTCACACCAAAATCGAGTCAGATCTGTGTAAAAAAACAATTTCCTTTATTTATTTTATCAATCTTAACAATTTCTAGGTCTTTGTTACGCATCCGGTGACCCCAAGAGTCCGAATAATATTCCCCACAGCCCACTACCCATCACGCACGCGTAAGTCCTCCCGCAAGGCAAAACCTTGACTAACCCCCAACAACACAGAACAATGCCACTAAACTCTGCAACCATAATGCTTATTGATACCTCACCTGGCTGCAAATACGACCGCAATCCCCAACCTCACAGGCCCAGCATCCTATGCATCAATATCGGTGCTAAGCATGGCACTTGTGCGTATCTAGAGTGTCTCGTTTTCCCAGGGATTCCGTACCAATGGCCATCTCGCACCAGGAGGATGGATGCAGCGGCAACAGCGTAATCCAACCACATGGATGACGACGACAGTGAGATGCGTGCAGATGGTTTAAATATGGGGGAGGACTCATGGCAAGGATGTGAGACACAGAGAGGGGATGGAAATGTGAGGGAATGAGTGAGAGGGTGTGAGGATGTCCTTGACCCCAACGGTTAACGACGGCGACACCTTTTCAAGGAGCAACTCGTGGTCAACAAACACTACAGATGACATCAAGATGGCAGAAATATTCCCACCAATGCCCTCGGTGCTGCGACCTCCTCTGAAAACCAATATCAACTCTTCCTGCTTGTGTCAGTCACCCATAGTGACGACATCCGTGCATCTCATCGCCTATCCTCCATCTCTCCACCATTTTGCCCCCCTCTGCACGCTGTACGACCATCTCTGAGTCCACCCTACCATTCTTGACACTAGGCAATCGAATGATGCCATCCGTTCGTTGCTGCAATCCTTCCCTGACGCTCTACAGCGTCGACTTCAGCCCACCTAGCAAAATTAATTCCATTTTGTATTTTTATTCTTAAATAAGATCAGTATTTTGACATATATGATACAAAATAATGTGAATTTATGTACCATCAGGCCCCTGGTAGGGGAGCGCACAGGCATTGGGATACCGACACTTAATGGGTGGGACTTTGACGGCATGGCGGTATAGTGAGGACGTGCCCATAGTGCTTCCTGGTGCCAAAAATAGTAATAGCGTTGATGATTTTCATGTAAAAAGTTCACACTTTATTCGAGTGTTATCGGAGTACCGCAATATAGCCTATATCAATTGTAATAACATACGTTACCTGATCACGTCAACCGTTGTTATACTTTTGCTTTTGTGGGACGATTAGGTGAACAATACAATACAATTAAGCACACGGACATGTTCGTCCACAGGTCATACATTTAATTACTTGGCGGTCCAGCTTGAAAAACTCATCTCGATGAAGAGTTGGAGTGTCGTTTGCTGAAATCAGATATTTGACGATTGTCATGTGTGAAAAGTCCGTACTCCAACCGCCCCATTCACAGATCTGTTGAATTGGCCAACGAAGTTCACATGCGAGCCACTGGCATCCACCACGGTGAAAAGAATGTGTACCATAGGGATATGGTGTGATATCCAAGCCCCACAGGTTATTTCGAAAGAGCTGCAGGAAGACCTCCACTTTCTAACAAAATTCCAAATGAGTATGGACCATAACATATAGAACTTGTACTTTACCATTGCTGTGTTCTTAGTAGTGATGGGACGGTCGCGTTTATCAATGTTGGGGAAAAGATTCCCTTTGTTAATCCTTGAGGCACTGATCCATGCGCTGAAAGCTCAAACAGGACAGAGATGTGCCATCTGTTCTGGCAGTTCTCATAATACAAATGGAGGTATGCCTATTGTCCGAAACATGTCAGCAGGCAATGGCACTATAGCGGTTTAATGCGCTTACCGCCAACTGGTGTGTTTTTACGAAAAGGAAGGGTGATCAACATACAACCAATGTCATCTTCGTCATCATAGACATCGACCTCATGGGCCTGGAGGTTCAACACCTCATCAATGCGGAGTAAGCACGTAAACGCTATGAGATAGACAGCCTGGAGTAATCGCCGTGTATTTCCTCCACACCAGTTGCCTTGAGAGAGATGATCGTTATCCCAGTTTTCAGGCTTATGATTATGCTCGTAGAGCCACCGTAGAGTATCCTAGAAAATAAAAGATGTAATGAGTTCTTGGCAACAGAAACCGACACATACAGGTCCAATGGCTCGAGCGCTAGTCGAAGTTTCACCTTTGGCAACCTGTTTTTTCCATCAGCCCACATATTACCGACAAGTTTCAAAGCATACTTTGCATTTGTGAAGACCTAACATATACGAGGATACAAGATCAGAGATCGATGGGTTTCCAAGTGCCGTTGCTCTGCTCCAAGGTACTTTACCTCGACGACCAGTCTTATGAAAGCCATATGTGGTGCCTGCTCTGAGCTTCATAGCATTCGAGTAGCTCTTCTCTGCGTTGTTAGGTCCTCTGCTTATGCCGTGCATATCAATATCATCACACCTTGTCAAGTCAGATAGAGATGATACAGATTGAATGCTTAAACGTACTGTTTCATGATAAATCCGACAATGTAGTAATCGATGTTTGGGTCAAGCTTCTGCACAGTGAATATATTAGTACCCGGCTGGATGATGCTCTCCTCGACAAGGAAGTCATTAAATGCTGACATGATCCTGTGTAAGCGTAGTCATGTTAGAATGATACAGGTGTCAGGAACTAAGAATGTCAGTCGACCTTTTATATGTAGCATCAGTGCCCTCCTTAACACCCCTCGATGCTTCGCTAATATTGGCTAAAACCTCCTCGACGTCGTCTGGTGCATTCGGGTCCATCTGCATATTACCGTTGTGTTCATTAGACACACCACAGCTCTCCTGCTCGCCCTCGATGTCATCTATGACCTCTAGATCTGAGGATACAGTTTCTAGGACCTTGCGAATTCCTAGCGCATTTGTGATATCATTGGTTGTATTCATGTCCGTATGATACTAAGAGGAGGAAGAGAGAGAAAGTGAGTCAAGTCTGCGATACATCCTATATATATATGAAAAAGAGGGGTAGGTGCCCCTTTTCAGAATCCATTCTCATCATCTGTGCATAACTCGAGAATCTCCCCTTTTGCTGTATATCGAACCTCAATTCGGTACTTCGGGGATGAGGCACGTCTCTGGCGCTTTATTGGAGCAGCTTCTTAGAGAACCATAAGAGACAGATTACATGAGGTTTTGAAATGAGCCCTACCTGTCATTTCATCGCCGCTCTCATCACTAGATATGTCTAAGACTGAGTAAGATCTGTTGCGTAGATTGGCAGAAGTTGAGGCTGTAGCATTATAAAAGTTATTGTCAGAGATTTAACAGACAGGAATGCATACTTGACATACTGACAGGCTGAGAGATGCTTGGTTCTGCTTTGATGAGCCTCGCTTTCTTGATACTTCGTTCGACCATCTTATGTTTTCTGCCAATTTTGAGAGTTGGATGTTGTATATCGTCCAAAGTGTTCGGCCATGCATGAAGGGTCAATACACGAGAGAGCCATGCACGAATTTCTGGTTTCTTCACAAACTGATCATACTCGGCTGCTGTGGTATCGGTATTGTATGTTCCATCAATCGCCAAGGTGATCTGTGTCAGGATTTCACCAGGAAGGATGAAAGATACATAGATCTCTGAACCTGAATGTTCACGCTGATTTGCACATACAGCATGTGCTTTAGAAACTATAGCATGCTGAGATATATGAGCGTTGTCATCCTTGAATAGTCCCCATCGTTTGTATAAATCTTGAAGCAGGTCGCGAGTGGCTAATCCTGGGAAGACATGGTCATGGAAGTTGTGGATGATGCCCATCAAGTGTCCCCAAACGAAGAGCTCCTCACATAGGTTGGCAAGGTGGGATATGTTTGGTTGATTCAGCGAGGGAGCAGCAGGCACATTATTGGGCCCATTCGACTGCGATGTTACTGGGTGAAGATATTGGATGAGAACCGACACCTGAGGGAAGCCAAGTGGGATGCACGAAGCTAGGGAACGCTGCCGTGCTCCCTGTGTCTCCAATGTCATGGAAAAGTCCTGACGCCACGCAGACGCAACAGCAGCATAACCATCGACTTCAGATGCTTCTAGGGCATCAAATAGCTGTTTTCCAATGCTCGACTTCGCGATACTGGCCGCAGTTCGGATGCCGCATCCCTGAATTCCATCCTATCACATAAGAATGAGTCTATATCAATTGAAGACAATGCGTAACTTACATCATAATCACCCCCTGCAAGTAACACAATCATGACGAGATTGTTGCAGGAGAATTGGGATTCGGCCTCATAAACCTCGATCAGATATTTGGAATCACTTTCCTCTTTTCTAATGAATATGTTAGAAAATTATACTGATAGAAATAAACTGATCCAACTCACATCCGAATCACTTGTCGAGCACCAAATATCATTGTATCAAAGTCTTCTGACATCACGGCGTCAATCTGACCAAGACGTGAGAGCATCGCAAGCTCAGCCTCTGCTTCGCCTGGAGCCTGTGATTCGTGTCAAGACAAGAAATGACACGTGAAAAGAAGAGGCCCGTACCTCCCAATAGGAGAACCCAAATCCTTCGAGCAGCCGCTTAAAATCGTTGGTTAACCAGACTGGTGTCTTCTTCAGTCTTTTTACGCTTATAAGCAGGGCGGTGTGGGCCGTCAAACATGAATAAAGGTATGACCGGGAGATGAAACAGGCGTCCTAGTCATTTGAAAAGCGACGCTTGGGCTGGACTCTTCATCTGTCTGTGATGGTATGTTGCTGCAGACATCCATCCACTAGAAAGAGGTGATGTTAGTCAGACTTGATATGTATGATAGGCTAGATATAGCTACCTAGCATCTACGCCTATGCGTGGAGCAAGCTCATGTACAACGCCGGTGGATATCGTCTCAGAAGCCCAATCAACGAATGATACAGAGCTTGTGGGGTTCAGAAGCTGCAAAGGAAGATGTTAGAGCTAGCATAATTACAGGAGAAAAGCAAACAAACATCCCAGCCACCTTTGACACCCATGGTAAGAGAGGAAGAGGCTGCTATAGGGGTTGTCTGGGAATCCTCGTAGCTGGACAACTTGCTGAGCAATCTGCGACTTATGGATTCCAAAAGAGAAAAGGCAGCATGAATATATTATCTCGAAATACGAGGCTACCTTGAGGGTTCTGAATCTGCACAATACATAGTCTGAGGCGTATCGTCAAGCCCAGCTGCAGGAATCCATCACGGCACTCATGGAGCAGCTAGGAGACCAGTTGCGCAAACCAACCATAAGTCGGAAAGGGCAATTCACAGCTGAGCATTATACGCGATGGTTGTACGCAGACAAGCAATTATGAAGTACTTGCACCTCCCGAATTCCAATTTTTGGAGGCGCAGGTACATCATAAGTCAACGTTCAGGGTAGCAACACTTTCGAACACTATCTCGAATTCCACAAATAGTAGCAATAATCTGCATTAGAAGAGTCAGATACATATTCAATTCTAGAGTCAAGCAATGTACCTCATAGTAACCTTTTGAACCACCTTCTCGGATGTGATTTGGATGGCGTCAAAGGAAGTTCACGCCTCTCCAGACTGAATCTAGTGATGTGAGCAGTGAGGATGCCGAGACGCCTTCCATCGCACACTGCACAGCGAAGAAACAAAACTTAGAGCTTGTGAACGTTAATGCTTGGAGAGGCTTGAATATCAGCAGATGGTATGAGACAATGACTGATGCGTTGAGGGTGATAGATTATTTGACGGCTGACAAAGTAAGATATGAGAACTGGATTTGTAGGCCAAGGATAGGAGAACATACTCGAATAAAAATAGTCAAGAGAATGCGTTGGCAGGAACGAAGCTGCTAAGACAGCGAGACGGAAAGGCGTAGGTCCACTGCCTTTCGATGTCAAGTCTGCCATTATGCCAAACATCCAGTTGCCAAGCATGGCACTGCCGTGGATCGTGGGCATCAGGGTGGTCGGAACATACGAAAGCGGTTGAGAGACCAAGTCTTTTTCTTCATCCTCTATTGCCGACCGTTGACATGGCTGCAGTGGGAGATAACCTTGTTCAATAACAGTGCCATTCCTCAGGATGTAGACAAAGTCATTCAACGTGATCTGTGACGGATCGCAAGTGATGACGATGGCGGTTTGGTCTTCTTGCCATTTTTCGAAAACTCTGATGACCAGGACACAAGAGGTGGGATCCAAGGCAGAAATGGCTTCATCTGATGATAAAAATAAGAACATGATAGGCTACAAATGTTTAAGTCAAAACTCACCGAGAATCAAGCCAAACAAACTCCTTGATTTCGTGCACAATAGCTGGCCTTTGCTTCTTGCCGCCGCTCAAGTTTGTACCTCCACTTCCCAGCTTTGCCTCGTATCGAGAACATTACTTAGAGAGTCACGTTCCTGCAATGCCACATTGATTGCTGGTAGCTATTGCAGATGCAGTACAATCAATGAGCGTTGATGCGATAGAGTCTTGAGGTCATTCAATGGTAAGGAGAGGACAGGCGACCGTCTGGAAGAAGGTTTGGACTAGGACAAGAGGGGGGACAGAGGCGAGGATGAGCGTGAGTTCCCAGAAACGTGAAAGGGCATGTAATACACAGTGATACACTGTTCATTAAGTCTGAAATTTGAGAATCAACAGCAGATTTAAAAGAAACTCACCGTGGACCAACCGGAGGCCATGGGCCAACACTTGTGGTGTGTACCACCAGGCGCTTGATTAGGGAGCAAAACCAACGAGAAGGGAAGGATAATCCCAGCAAAAGATGCTAAGGATAGCATCGTCAAGCCTATGGTCCGGCGACGAAGGACGTCAAATGAACAGGCCAACCCAAGAGGGTCAAGCCAGTAGGGTGGGGAGTGGAGAGAGCAGGCAGAATAACACCGTCAAGCCCATAGTCCAACGACAAAAGATGTCAAACGGACAAGCCGACCCAAGAGGGTCAGGCCAGTGGGTGAGGAGTGGAAAGAGTGCCAAATGCCTAAGTGCCACGACGTGGCACTTAGTCAGCCACAGCCACCGAGGCCAAGCGCCCGGGCTGAGGTCCTTGCCATACCAATATAATTTTTGTCATTCCTAACCGCCTCAAGAAACAAAATGGCAAGGTAATGCTCTTCTAGGTGTCTGGAATTTGTACTGTTTTTCTTTTGCGCAGGGCCCCTCGGAACCACAGCAAGACTTGAGCATCCAGTTCCACAACAAGCTTGAGGATTCGTCATGCTGCCCATGAGCTGCTCAAGCTCGACAACAAGGACCCTAAGCGTCTCTTCAAGGGTAATGCCCTTATCCGTCGTCTCGTCCGTATCGGTGTACTGGATGAGGCTCGCATGCGTCTCGATTACATGTTGGCCCTGAAGATTGAGGATTTCTTGGAGAGGTGTCTCCAGACCCAGGTTTTCAAGCTTGGTTTGGCTGAAAGCATTCATCATGCATGGGTTTTGATTAGGCAATGGCACATTCGGTATGTCTTCTCGAGGTGCTGTATATTATACTATGCTCACAGGCTTTATAGGGTTGGCAAGCAGATTGTCAACATTCCCTCCTTCGTTGTGCGTCTGGACTCCCAGAAGCACATCGACTTTGCCCTCACCTCGCCATACGGTGGAGGTGGAGGCCGACCTGGCTGTGTTGAGCGAAAGCGTGCTGCCACTGCTGCCAAGAAGGAGGAGGATGGTGATGATGAGGAAGACGAGTAGATGTACGCGCCTCTTGTTCTATGCTCGTTGTATATGTCGTCGCTATGTTATCATGCAACCAAAACATCTTGAGCTGCCTTCATCGTTGTGTCAAATGTTTATATCGATTGAAGAAATATCATTAAGAATCAAAGTATTGATACAGTCAGTGCAACGCAAACAGTATAAGATAACAGTAGTCTACTTCCAAGCAAAGGTAATCTGCAGGAAAATGGTTAAATGCGTAATGAAAACATCGTCAAGGATAAGATTGAACTTGATTACCCGCTCTGTCAAGTGCTCTCGGACAAGTCGAGAAACCTAATCGACATTGACCAAGTGGACAAGTATATGTGAGGCATCATGCACATTTTCTCGCTGAGTAATTAGCTGACTAGCTTTGAACTGGGCGACAACACTCTTCAAACACTGTGGCGATGATACTATATTCAAGCTAAAGTAATATTGAGACCATGTAAAGTTGTGGAAAAAAAAATCCTCTGCATCATCACACTCATCATACCTGTACAATGATATAAACTTTATCCTTAAACTCACCGCAGTGCAAACAAAAAAACCTCGCCGGTCCGGCTAACGAACTTGACTTCTATGCACGATAAGTGTATCTGCGGTGTCTCTCTACTATCAACATCTAGTTAGAGTTCTCGAGGACTTTGGTCATGATAGCAGCGAATGCAAACTGATCGATCAGATCGTCACCCAATCCAGATTCCAGATCTAGATCAAAAGAAAATAACCACGATGTTAGTATTCCCTATACTTCTATCCCTTATGGTACGTGCTGGATGGCCCCTAGGATATCACAATATTCATATAAAACCATCGTATCTGCCTCGTAAACTAGGTAAGTAGAATTTCTTCCTCTTTCCCGAAACCTACTCACAGAACCCAACAGGATGTGATAACGTTTTAGCATGAGTTGACATTCCCCCATGAAAACACGCTCCAAGTGCAAATGAGTGAAATTGCTTAAGGTTCCAAAAGATTAAGATGGTATCAAAACACCGTCCCTCCGAACACTCGTGAGACATACAAGCTTGCCGAGTCGTTCGATGGCATCTCGAATGACTCGATATACCTCGATATGTGTGCTAGCTTTCATGTGATGTCCAAGGTCGTATTTGATCTCATTCTCACTCCGATTTTGCGCTGCTTTCTGCTTTCTTTCACTCTTGCTTGACCTTTTTGCTCTCATTCTCATCCGCTATGTCATCCTGGTTCTCCAGAAAGGTGAGTGGTCCTCCGACATCGTCTCTCTTGCTTGATTTACATGTTCATCCAGGGAATAGAGTCCATAGCGAAACTGGTGCAATCCGCCATCAAGTGGGTGGTTTCTTCATATTCCGTCGTATTCTCATCCTGGCAAACCAGATATATTCGTTCTAAGGTCAGCATTCTATGTACGACGGTCGGTCAGCAGGCAATCTTCATTCAGGGCGACAGGGAATAGACAAAGTCTTCGGGGCCCGGGGGTGGGGGGAGAATGATTCTGGAGACAACCCTCCGCCGTTGCGGGTGTCGAGTGTGGTGGTCCGGCACGCGGACTCTTGTGATAGGTTAGTATTCTGTATCTTCACTGCCTCATCTAATTTCCTCGCAGGTGCGGATGGCAAAGTTCAAATTCTATGGGTCGAATGAACCATTATACCATTCGAGGCTTCAACGGTGCGGATAGTATGGTTTTCATGGCAGAATTGACAGTCAGATCGTGGACACTGAGGCGTGGGTGTATGCACCAAATCAATCAAAGAAGTTCAAGAAGGGCATCTTCAAACCAACAGATTTTGATGGACCGGTGGGTCGTGTTCTCTTATGCAACTTGGAAATTGTGCTGATTGATGCCGCAGATCTGATAGCTACTTGAATGTCTTTCTGTATATCTTTTGAGAACATCGGAAGAAATGTATATCTTCATTTTATGTGTCCTTCTTCAGTGACTGATGAATAGAGCGGCAGGCGGAAATACCAAGTTAAAAGGCAAATCGACTGGCGTGTACAGACGCCTGGACGAGGCGACAGTACTGAGCTGGCTATTGCATCACCTTGTAGTACTTACATTTGGTGCTAATTCGGATTAACTGAAATACTTGAATCGTGAAAGTCGAAGAGAGGAACGGTGGCGTTGCACTGGCATGGGCAATTAACAATGGCGTAAGTTGGACATAAGCCAAGGGAAAATAATTTACAGGCCCAGCCGGTGTCTTCCTGTATCAAGGCCTTCACTATACACGAACTCTTCGTCGTGTTCACTCTGTTGACTGAGGACACCTAGATACGTTATGGGAGAGCAAAAATACTGACTGAATGTCAATTTCATTCACTGCCGTAAGGCTTCGCATGACGCTTGACAATTAGCACACTAATTTACTACACCTATATCCGAATTCCCGGTCTTGATCTGAACCCCTGCTCCAGCCATTGGTTCAACACAGTATCAACAGTGATAGTCGAGGGATGAGAGACAGCGTACTTATATTCCTTAGAATTACTGTGTCATTTTGTAGCTCCCATTCAAGCCAATGTAGCATCCCTACAGCCTGATGTATTTGTTGTGCTTTCTTTGGCATCGATTCTGCATCTCATCTCGCACGGACTCCCAAAAAAAAAATGCAGCTCCTCTGTCGTGCCAGCACCTGTAAGCGCCAACACCCTATAGAAACTGGGGGGAATACACACCTAGACAGGCAAATTTGGGTTGACCGAGACGTACCTCAGTGGTGTCACTAAGAACCGGATCTACGTAATGCGTTACCTGAAGAAAGAAGTGAATCTATGGCTGCATGGACTGTAGGCGGGAGGGAGAATTTGGAGGAAAATTGGCTGAAAATATACACCATCATAAATCGACTCAACAGACACAGGCACGTACAAGAATATTCAAACCCGCAATGAGCACTTGGCGAATAGATATCTTCCGAGGTGGCCAAGTCGGCCCGCGATCCCGATCTCCAGATATGGCAAGTGCTCTACAAGTTTGAGTGGATCAAAGCACCTCCGTGAACGAGGAAAATGCTACAATCTCCATGAGATGTACTTAAAAATTTATCGAATATACGCTAAATTATGTGGCTATACGTTAATCAAAAACAAAAAAATACCCCGCGGATGAGGCCACAGCAGCCTACTCAGCTAATTTTCATTTGTGTATGCATGTCACTGTAATTATTCCAAGGTTGAGACCAAGCTCTTCATTGAATTTCGTTTGTACATGTGTGTCAGTGCCATCAACCTTTTCTATTTAACCCCACTATACACAGCTTCTTACCACCACTTTCACTTCTTTTGATCTCTCTATTTTGTCAAATTTTCACTCTTCCCTGGTTCATTTTTCATTGGTTGCTTCCTATGGGTCGAATCCTGGGCCCTGTATCCGGGGGTGTCTCGCACCGACTCCTACGTCCATTGCCCCACCCCCCCGCGGCGTCTTCTGGAAGTTCCGATGCGACACCTAGGTACGTCTGCAAAACATAGTTGATCTCCGTCGACGGTTCCAAACGAGAGGCTCAGCAGCGTGCTCATCGACTACCTCCAATGCAGGGAGGGGAGCTCCAACACCAA
The DNA here is from genome assembly GCA_900157415.1 of Armillaria cepistipes. Classification (NCBI taxonomy): domain Eukaryota; kingdom Fungi; phylum Basidiomycota; class Agaricomycetes; order Agaricales; family Physalacriaceae; genus Armillaria; species Armillaria cepistipes. The sequence goes on from FTRY01000026.1 coordinate 353,199, forward strand.
TACTATGGACACGTGCATGTCGTCCCACCCTCCCGCGAGGTATGTCTGTGAAATATGATTGCTCTCCGTTGACAGTTTCAACTGATATGCCCAGAAACCCGACCATTTCCCCTCACTCATGCGCTGATGAGAGTCCTGAAGTCGTCGCTATGGACACGCGCACCGGACTCTCCTGGTCCTCCGAGTCTCTCAACACCACTGACGCCAACATTATTCCGTCCAATGGCAAGGAAAGTTCGTGTTCATGCCTAGGAGTGGTAGGCATGTCCCTGGTAAAGTTCACATGGGTTCGCAGGGTGGTCATTGGCTTAGGTGGGCATAGCCGCAAGGTTGAGAGGCAGTAGGACTCACAGAGTTTTGATCTTCAGTATACCATGGTAGGTGTCTTCAATTTTGGGTGACAGATAAGTGCGGTATTTGCTCACCGGCCTAGCAGCTACTCATTCTACCTCATGATCTCCTTACTCTTGATATCATGGCGGCTCGCTTCCTCAGACCTTGTTTATTTCCCGAAGTCACTTAACTGCATATTGTATGTACATCGCATGGCGTCCATTCATTTCTTGGCATCGTGGGTCTGGCCATATTTTACTCATATCCATATTTTCTCTAGCTTACTTAGATCTTGTTATACTATACAATTACTCTCTTGAAACCCATAAGATTTTGAACATACATCGTATACATGTGTACATGTGCGGAAACTCGCCATAGTATCTAATCATATCATTACTTTAGTTCACATAATTGATTCCGGAGCTTAATAATGAGTTACTAGATGGAAACTAAAGCCAATCATACACACTACGAGTGCATCACACAACTGCCAGGCGAGGAGTCTTATTACCCCATTGATTTTATAGCGCCCGTGTGGACTCCATCCTCACATATGGCGCTCGAATTGTGGTGATTACTGCTGATTCTATGCTCCGACACCTCGAAAAGGTGGTGAGACCGTAGATGTTGCATAGGATCGAGCTATGGAGGGGTCAATACGTCGAGATGTAGTAGGATGAATAGATGGATGTACCATCCCAGGGTACTTGAGTGCCCATCCTCCCTCCTGTGTCATTTTGGCCGTCACCTTATCGTCTTCTAGCGTGTGCACGCCAGTAATCGATACGTCGTGTCACAACATAAATGAGCTAAGGTCAACCCTCCATGTTCAAGGTGGTTGTTCAATACAGATAATTGCGTATGGAACGAGTGAACTACAAAAGTGGTGAATTTCCGGGAATATAAGCATAAGGGACAACTTACCTACCCTCGGCACGTCCCTGCATCCTCCCCTCCCCTCCACCCCTGCCTCATCACCTTGGCTTCACAAGGGTTTTGCTCGCCGGACGATGGTACATCGCGTCGGGCCAAATTTCCCTCTAATGGGATGGCGGAAAGCAGAATACTTCATGCCTGCGGAGATTGGGCTACAGATGGGTGAGTCCCAGTGGATTCAAATCAACGGACAGTGCTTACCTTCCCCGGCACATCACTGCGTGCCTTCTCTTTGGTTCTCACATTCTGGCGCTGCCGGACGACGATGTCGCCTGGGCGCAAAAACAAGTCCTTCAAAGTACTTGGAGGGAGCATGCCGTAAGGAAATCAAATCGAGTATTTCGTTCCCACTTGAACAACACCACTTTCGCGCCTCCGGTTATAGCTTCCCGTATCTTCTTCTTGTTGAACTGATTCGCAAATCTTCGCTGTGTTTCATCGTCCATTTCGTGGTGAACTGCTGAGCAATGAAACCAGATGAAGACCTCGAGACTGGATGTTCAATTCGAGCTTATCAAGTGCGCGCCATGTTGTATACTGTGTGGAGACGCCGTCAGCTGGAACAATGGCATCAGGAAGGATCACGTACCATTGTGCAGACCATCCCAAGACCCAGATAAGTACCTCGAAACTCTTTACATGTCGAGCCTGACCTTAGCGAGCCTTGCTGTTCACAGGCCCGGTGACGGCCATCGTCTGATCATTCCAGTGCGGATCGACTGCGAGGGAAACTGGGAGGGGTGAGTACGCTTGAACATTGCCATAACTTGGTATGCATACCTCTGGTCCCACTAGATATCGTGTACAGTACGTGTAGACTGCAGAGACATGTTCACAAAGGTCATGATATCGGGATGCAAGTCGTTTACCTCCTTGATCTGCCTCGTCCTGAGAATGAGCCCGATACTATCAAAAATGAGAGTGACGCCAAAAACAACCTAAAAAACTCTAGCTGTGAGCATACAGTCAAGTCTCGAACCTTACTGAGCATACCCAAACGTGTTGCATCTGGATTGTCGCGTCCCATCAACTCCCATCAATCCCACCCCTAGCCTCCCTCTAGAAATGTGTCAACAAAGCATTGATCGATCGGAGGAGAGGGCGCACAGCTGGATGTGCGGGGCAACATGCCGGAGTCGTCGTCATCGTTTTCGCCATGGCAAAGCCAATCGAAAGATGTCTAGACGAGGTGAGCAAGGATAACATGATCAACGGTCAGTATACGCACCTCGGGCCTGTTCTACCTCCCTGTGAATTTCATGGAATTTCAAGTTTAAACTGCGCTGCATGAAAACTCATTAGCAAACCTTTACAACGCCAAAATACTGAACGCTTACCATGTTGATGGTTCATTCAAAGAATGGGTCCCCAGATAGTGAGATATCGGCAATGGCAAGACTGCAAAAAATGAAGCAAAGAATCAAGGAAATGGCCAAGAAACGAGCTCACCATTATTAAGGTCGATGATCAATGGGTGATCAAACCCAAACGAGTAGCTTTCATGTCATGGGACCATGATGTGCCAATGACCCGAGGCCAGAAACTCGTCATGCAAGACAACAAGCAGGGTATGCCCGTCGTCTGACATAGCGAGCAGCTACACCTTGGAGACGAAATGAGAATGGGAGGTGAGGGATAAAGGAGAGGAGATGAGATTTTCCAGAGGATTTTGCACCTCATTTTAAACCTCTACGGCAAATCCTTGGTGCCGAAAACATTGCCTACACGCTGTCAGAACTGTTGGCATGAAACACAAACCCATGTGTCCCAAAATTTCGAAGATTCGCAGGACACATCTGTTGGATTTCGAGCCCTAGGTGTCAACAAGATAAGCCGAGGAGATCTGAGTTGGGGAATTGGTTGGGCTTACTCTTGGTGTTATTACAGGAAAATATATGGGTCGCCGTGTGAGTTCAACGAGTTCAAAGACTCGTAATTGACCGGGAGGAGATATCCCTCCTGGCCATTGGGGATTTCGGGAAGTGAGGCTTCTGAGCAGGCGTCGTAGATTTGATGGTTGCTGACAGGTGTTTTGAATTTTTGAAGATGTCGAGGACTTGAGAAATGGGGATTCAGTGTATTGTAGTATTATCCTTGCTATTGTATGGGTTATCGTGTGGTTGGCGACCAAATAACGAACTTTCAGAGAGAAATCAGCTACTCATGCAAGTAATTAAAGCTCACCGGGGATTTTCAAAGCTGACGAGGTTGAGAATGAGTGGTTTCAAGATCTGTCTGACATTTCATGACTTTTATTGCAACAAAAAACTTCTTAGACACCCTCAGCAAGCGTAGCTTGCGATGGCCACATGTGCCGGCAGCAAACGGCTCCCATGCCCACAGCTTTTGTCGCTGCCATCATCGTCCTTCATCGTCCTTGCAATCCGTCGTCTCCTTTCGCAAGGTATGCGCCCCATTTTGGCATATACTGTATTCACGACCTCCTAGAACATGAGCAACTCGATGGATGAACACCAGGCAACTACCTTGTCTGAGCAAATCAAGCTGTATGTATCTGCTCTTTCCTTCCCACCCTAATCCGCCTCAAACATCCGGCGTAGCGACATTCTCTCGCCCGCTGTTCACGACGTGCAACCGGCATCATCGAACACGACTTTGACATGAGACCCCGAGACTTCCAATGACCAACAGCAGGGAAATCACTCGTCTGAGCAAACAGAGCCGTATGTATCTGTTGTTCCCTCACCACCTCAATCCTCCTCAAATGTCCGGCGTAGCGGCACACTCTCGTCCACTGTTCTTGACATGCAAATGGCATCAAGCACTACAGCCTTGACGCAAGACCCCAAATCATCTGACCCACAGCGGGTTACCTTCGCACGCTTGGGCAGCCGGGTGACCGTCGTTGGGCACATGGATGGGGAAGGCACCTTGTTGAGGGTAGAGGTCATTCTCTCGAGGGGAAACCTCAGTGTCGCAGTGGGATATGACTTTGGGGAGCACGTATCTCTTGTCCTCGAGCTCACCGTTCTCGAGAATGGCGATGTTCGCATTGTCAGCGGGGACATTCATCTATCGTTCGGAGCGGCATTCAGGGCACAGTATCATTTTGTTCACTGAGGCCAAGGTAAGTAATCTAAGCATTAGCATCAGTATCCACTCACCGTTGGGTCACTAGGATTATTTCGGCCTTGTATCACATGTTTCTTGATATTTCTTGATAATAGCTAGTCTACGCAGACATAATGTATTATATCCATACCATTCACTTTGTACATAGAATCTAAAAAATGTTCCTTTCAGTATGTGCATCACAATTAGACCAGGAATGCCTACCTGTTTACCCAAGCACCCACATCACACAGCCACCACGTGTACTCGGAACATTCCCGATGGCTAGATATCGGCCTGGGCATTGAACATTTGTCTTGCAGAGGTTCTTGAAACTTTTGTTGAAAATTGTATTAGCTTTCCAGATGCTGTGATATGTCTGAAGATGTTATCAACGAAATGAGGTGTGCGAATGACAGGTGGGTGAAAAAACCTACCTCGAAACCTTTTGAGATTAATATCTTATGCTGTTTTAGAATGGCTGGGTGCCATCAAAATTTTGACGGTCTGTCCACGGCTTTCCTAAAGCCACATTATCCTTCGACTTGGAGTGAGATCTTTCTATTTCTCAGAACATCAGAGTAGCTTTGGGATGACATGAATCAAAGATACTTACTCACTGAGCCATTGATTCTGTCCCTTCTATCAAGTGATGAACTCGGGAGATAAAAACTCTCAAGCGAGGATCACACACCGCACTGATCGCTGCATCGAAGACGTGTTGCACCACCAAGGTCCCCGCATTTTTGAATTTTGGAACTTGTCGAGGAGGAGAGGTATCCAGGCTCGGATTAGTGTTGTTCTTGCCGTTTCATGGATACTCATTTAGTTTTGAAAGCAATTCGATATTCCAATTTGTTGAACAGAAGATAGTCAGATTGAGCTGGACTACATAGTCGAAGCTGAGGAGATAGGAAACAATGGAGATCGAGGGGACATCGGCTCAGAGATGGAGGATTCCTTCACCAAGACTTTTCGGAGCCCTTAGCGATAAATTCATATTGACTATTCCAATTCTGTCACATGTCTAGAGTTACTGTTGTGTAAACGGGATGCGCAAATGACGGGTGGGTGAAATACCCTTTACCTCGAAATGAATATCTCATGCCGAAGGATGGGGCATCATCCTTTGCTTGTTGACATTCTCCTTTTGAATCTCGGCCAGGCTTGTTCCACTCAGGCTTAATCTGGGAATAGACCTTTTGCATTACTCAAATTGGGCTGGAATAAGAGGATATTCATCCACCGAGTTCTGTTTTAAATTAAAGCTGTTATTGTGTTCGAATCAAATATCTACATCTCATAATTCCTGCATAGAATGAGGATCAGATTAACGATGAGATAAGGTTTAACTTACTTTTGGGGGGGAGGGGGTGCAAAAGAATATTGAGGTCGCTGTACGACGACTCTAGCAAACTGAGACTCTTGGGATTCAACAGGGAGAGGGCTGACGAGCAGGAATTTAGAGAGGCAAAGTGTATGTGTGTGCGCTGCATGTTTTGATGGTTGCAACGGAAGGCTTGTCTCGCCACCAAGGTCTCCGTGGTTGGAACTTTGGAAGATGTCGCAAAGGTGGGTTTATAGCGGCCGTGAATTTAGGGTTCACTGGAGGAATACAAGCGAGCTGTCATGGAACGTTGAATACCCAGACAGACGTTTCAAGATGTATGTGATTACATACCGTAGTACATCAGGATGAAGCATGTACTAGAGAATTTTGTTCGGCGACAGGTATTCGTCCGGCATTTGGACATTGGGTCGTTTCAATATAGGTAGGGAAGCACCACCGTTGACTGGAAGCCATTAGCACATCGTAACTTGAAAAAACCTAGAAACATGTACTTTCAGCTGCCATCCATTTTGCCTTGAACTTCTGCTTGAGCCGATTATTGTACCGCGTCGCTTCTGTTAACCACTAGTCAGCCAACAACACCACCAGCAGAAGCAACAATGCACTCTTATGTTCTGCCCTCCGCGCCTTATGTTATCCTCATCTAGCTTTTCACCACTGTGTCGGCCCATGTCCGTGAGAATGATATTTGCTGGCAAACATTAGGTGAAACGCATTTGAGACGAGAATAACGCACCATGGACTTGGAATGCAGAGAGAATCAGATATAATCTGCCGACGAAACGTCAAGCAGATAGCCCGACCCATGCAGGTCAAAGCCAAGATATAGAGGGTTGAACAGGAGGCTGAAACATTGGAGAGCTTGCAGTTGGAGAGCTTGCGCGTGGTGTTACATGTGGGGAGCGCATAATGTTGAGGAATGGTGCATAGTGGTAGATCGCAGGGTCAGACAGCGCGTGGTGAGTGTTTGCAGAATCCGACTCTGCAAAGTGACGGGCAGGGTGCATAAACCAGAAAGTGACTGTAACACCATGTTGGTCTGTCACATCACATGTGTCCAAAAGCAGCTAGGGCGCCGAAAGACACATCAATCACTCTCACACTCACCACTCGCTCTCTCCCGCGCTCGCTCACTCCACTCTTTCCACCAAGTACCAGGCACACCATTCTACATACAATGGTGAGAACTCCTACCTAGCTATCTTATCTTCTTTGGGTTGACACAAATGTGTCGCCCATCTCATTTGACATCTTTCGTCGATGAGATTTGTGTGCTTTGTTCTATTCATGCGGTGGATTTACAGTTGACACGAGTGTGTCGCTGTGCCCATTTGACGTCCTTCGTCGGTGGATAGATTGAGTTGTGACTAACACCAGTGGTGTTGTTGCTGTTGCATGACGTCTTTCGTCGGCAGTCCGAAGGGCCATCTGTTTCGCTTCAATGTTGGACAAATCTCGGCGACCCAATTTTCAATCTTCGTGGCCTGTGTCTCCACGAATCTCAACATTCACAGAGTAGTCATGCATTCCCTTCCCACCGACTGGACACCGCTTCCCACTGACTGGACACCTTCACAAATTCGCGGAAACCCATCCTTGTTGTTGCACAAAAAAGCACCAAATCTTCATATGTTCATCGACCTTGGTTGAAACACAGGCAGTATGCTAAAAACTGTGCTAGCATTATGTGCTTTTGACGGGAAAGTCGGACATGTGTTAGACGGTATCGACTCCTTCATCATTACCCCCAACTCCAGCCTCATCCCCAAGCCTCCCCTGGGATCTAACAGGGAAGTATATATGCGGGAAAACTTTCGATATGGCCACGACGACCCGCTCCAGTGGCCACAGGCCTACATTGAGCAGTTTCCGCACCTGGTGTGCATACGCTGGGTAACTCCCGCTGATCCCAAAGATACCTTTCATTCACTTTATTATGGATTGACAAAGTATGATTTTGTCGAGTGCGATCCGAACAGTCTCGTGGAGGGAGTTGGTCTTCTGCGTTGGTCGTCATTTCTCAAACTCCAAGCTGTGTGCAATATTGTCGTTGAGTCGATGAAATCTGTCGATGGCAGCACATCTGTGTCTCGTAGCATGCGTGGACACCTGAGTGTCATTGAACTGCTTCTCGGGCATCTACATGCTCTACCAACATCCTACCTGCGCGTCTGTTTGACTTTCGCAGAAACTCAGCATGTGGCCCTAGAACTTAGGGCCTTCGTTGAGTACATGACTGTCTTCAAGCCTCTCATGGACTCTCCCGAGACCGATGCGCCTGCCATGCCTGTAGATACTGGTCTCATGGGCTCGTACATCCACGATGCGACGGTTCTTCAGAGATTTTTCAAGGCGGGAATACCAGTCTGGCGCATCGTGGACATGAAGGACCTCCCAGGTACCCGTGTGGACTGTGTCAATGACTATGCAACCTCGCCATATCCTCTGGGTCCTTGCCCGCTGCAATTGCCCTCTGTCTTTGTAGGGTCATCGAGAGATCCAGGGAAATACAGGAAGATTCAAGAATTCGTATTGCACTCTTGTCGATGGACCGATCCATTTGCATTGGCATCTCCCATTATTCTGAATCGTCCAGATGTTCCTCTCACCGTGGCATCCTCGTCAATGTCTCGATATTCTCCCTGTGGGTTCTTGTCTCTTTTTTTGTATCAAAGTGGACATTAACATGTTTTACAGATAATAAGAATACACGTCCACAGTCTGCGAACAGTCATAAGCTAATGGACCCTCAACATCCTCTCCTTCCACCATTGGTCGAGCCATGGCGTCGTGGACTACTTGCCGTGAATGCCAACCCTTCACGCTGTCATTCTTCTGGTCATCCACAGCTGACGGCAATTCCGAGGGAATCACAGTATGCCTTCCCCCGGCCAGATATCATTGCACTTTTGGATAAGGAGGAAAAAGTCAATTCATTTCTTATCTCTTGGCTGTGTCTGTGAACACCTTTGTTTGCGTGCCTCACAGTCACGGAGCGGGTCCCTCCAAATATGTATCATCAAGAGTGGCGGACCATGTTGGCGCTCGGATTTCTGAAAGCGGCAGGAGAGGGCAGTGGGCTAGCAAAGAGACGGCGGCAGGAGGTCACTAAGATCATGGAGGGTTACATAGAATTTCCTCTCTGTGCGGATAACAATGCGTCAACAGTGTTTTGGCGGGAAAAGGCATACGAAACCCTTACGATCAAGGAGCGTATGGAGATACTCTGGGAATTGGCCGAGGTGAATTTCCGCTGTGAGTTCAGAGCCCTGCATCAACGAGCCACAGTGAACGCAAGTGCCGCTGTACAAGCACTGGATGTCTTCCGTTGCTTTCCTAATGGACAACAACTACCAGGACAAATTGATGTCGGCTCTGCGAATCACGGCGTTGCCCATCACTTATGGCTGCAACGTGCCCCTTACATATTCGCAATGAAGAAGCTAATGAAAACATGGAGTGGGAACCATCCGGCATTCCTGGATCTGGTGAAGTCCAGTGGTTGGACCAAGGACGAGTTTTTAAGCATGGAAAATTCTATTGCAGCTCACTACTGTGATACTTTCTTCTTATATTTTGGCCGTGCACCCGTTCTGCCTCGCCAATTGGCCCACCTAACCTCAGAGTCATATGTCCTTGAACCTCGTGACCAGGTTGCAACAAGCCGTTCAGGTGTTTATCTGGATATTGAGGAGTTGATATAAGCCGAGCCATTGAATAGAATAAAAATACACATTTTCTCGTGTTGTATTCCGTACCTGTAATGGCATTGCAACATGAATAAACCATACCATGACATGACGTGACATTGACCAAAGGGATTTGACTGTAAGGTGGCGAATATGAAAACGACAACGCGAGGCTGGGCTGAACGTCCTGCGGAGGTTGTAGTGAACGTCATTTTTCAGGCTCGACAGAACTTCCTATTTTTTTTGGCAGGGACTGATGGTAGTTTGGAAGTGTCAGGAAGTGCAAAAAAGACATTTCAATGGTGCGGTCCGAAAATCAAAGACGTTTTGCGCCTCATCAAAAGACATTTGCATACGGCAGATCTAACGGCAGATCATATCCATATTCCATTCCTCTTGGTCTAGAGGCTATAAAGAGGCAGTCATTCTTTCTTTGCCAGTCATTCTTTGCTTATCTCTCTCAATGGCGCCCTCACCAACACGTCTACCTAAGTGAGTTCCTTCCTCTTATCCCATCCCATACTTTCTTTCTTTCGTTCTCTATTTTTTATTCTATGTTACAGTACATGTCCTCTGCGTCGTTCTCTCTCTATTTTTCTCTGTTTATATTCTACTACGTTTCCCTTTTCTTTCTCACTAGTACGTGTCGTGCGTCGTTCTCTATTTTTTCTCTGTTATTTTATTCTGTTGTTCTTACTACGTATTCTCTCTCTTCTCTCGTCTTTCCTTTCCGCGTCCTCTTGTTGTTCCCTCTCCCTCGCGCGCTCCCCTTTCCTCTCTCTCATCTCGATCGCGACGCGCGCGCTCTTTCTTCCTTCTTCTTTTGCTTCCGTCCTCGCCGTCTCTTGGCCGCCGCCGCCGCGGGAGCCGTTCCCTTGGCGCGTCTCGGCAGGACTCGGCTCAGGGTGTTTGCCTCCCGTCAACGCTCGGTCACAGTCGGTCACAGTGACGGCAAACGTCTTCTTTCGTCGTGTAAACTAGCTTCTCCGTTTAGATTTGGGACTGTGACATGGCACCGCACCTGTTTTGTTATGATTGATGTGATGTTCCTAACTGTACTGATGTTTATGGTGTATGTCTAGTTTTGAAAGAACTGGACAATCAGGCACAAAGCGGTGGTCGCTGATTCAATGTACAGCCAGGAGAGGTATCCTTTCGTTAAATCGAGAGAGCGGAAAGGCGAGTGACCCGGCTGAACAAGAACGGGCCGCCATGTGTCGGGAACTACGATCCTGGAAATTTCTCCTGAACCTCACACACCGTGCAAAGAATTAGTCAGCGTGTGAAAGGCAAATACGACAGAGATATCCACGTCGTCACAGGGTAAGACCTTGAATACGATAGCTTTAATGTTGGAATCGCCAGAAAGACCGGTTGTGCCGGCGCACGAGACTCAGTCAACAGATTCATGGGTGTCTAAGTGAAGGAAGACACGTCATTAATGATAAAGGATGAGAGAAAACTTCGAAGAATGACACATTCCGACAATAATGAATGAAGAACAGCAGTCAGCCGGAGTATGTTTCACGGCTAACCCAAGCCCTTCTACTTGACAGTCGCCTTCATATACTTAATGTGACTGGTTATCGATGTCACATATAAACACTCTAACCAGTACGATCAGCCTTGTTTGCTCAAAAAACTATGGTGGGACCTGATTGCGCCTGGGATCAGCCCGCGGAAACAAAAACACGTATAGACGCACCATATCACGGCAGGATGTAAAAGCAAGGATTAGGCGCGCCGGTCATACTTTCCAATTTTTGGTGAATGCCGTAGTGGACGCGCACTGTCCACCCGATCTATCCAAATCAGAGTTCCACGGCCCTGGCTGTTTGCGTACCCGTCCCGACAAGCCAAATTGAGTCACCACCCGCGCTCATGCACTGGTCATCGAGGCGTTAATCATAGCCCCGTCCTCGCATTACCCTGTCGGAGTTAGTACGTAGGAATCCTCTGCACAAAAGCTGACGACCATCCAACGGCGGATATGGCACAGAGGCTAAAGTTGTGGCATAATAAGGCATCTCAAGGTTCGATTCCTCCGAGTCCATCCAGATTCTCAGTTGCTTAAAGTTTTGATGTTGTTCACGAGGCGAAAACCGTGGATAGGCTAGCGCGTCCTTGTCACCCTACTCGACAAAGTCCATGAGCACGGTCGCAACTACAAGTAGCGGTGATAGAATCAGGTAGGGTTCGTTTTCAAGGCGATTACATAAACAAAAGTGGACGTATCCCAGGTTGATCCCAGGCACGGTTGCGGCATCAGCCAATCATGCGTTCAAGGGTATATTCGGTCCTCTACTGGCAAAACGTGACAGAAACAGCCCTTCGTGACTCGTGGAAGCAGAGTCGGATGGTTATCCAGGACTTTTGGCGGAATGATGGTCTACTTCAACGAAGGAACGAGAAAGCAAGTACGACTCCGAGACGGAAATCTGGCAATCGCTCCCAATCAAACGTCTATATGCGCACACTGGAAACATGCTACTCTGACGCTTGCCTTCCCCAGGACCTGATGAAAAAATTAATCAATCAAAACACGATGTCATGGTAGGACAAAGTGTACCCTGGGCCTGAATATTTGAATCCCAGTTCTCGTACTGGAATTGACATGATGTAAGTTTCAGCCGTGCGAGCGACCAATAGAGACGTGTTGGAGGATTCAAGCAGAACATATGGAGCTCCCATCGTCAAGAAGAACCATTGTAAGAGAGCCCCCTGTATGCGCACCGGCAACGACCCTTCAGTGCCCGAGTTTGAAAGAGCTGTACATCGTAATTAGGTGAAAAAGCTGTTGCATCTCGGTGGTACAGTAGCGTCCTTTGATAAAACTGTAGGAATGGAATGGCGAGTGATCTGGTTGCAGGCGAAATTGGGCGAGCATAATCTTGACCCTGAGAACTGCTCAGCCGGCGAGATAGCCAGCGCAACATCCGTTACGCTGGTCATAGATACCTGTATGGCTATGAGTCATCCGACGAGAGAGGAATACTAGTCGAACACACCTCTAATTGTAACTCATTTTCTCTTTCCTCGACACTCAGTCCTGGGGCTCAAAATTACTACCACGTCGCGTCAAATTTCAAGCCATACCGTATGCAACATGTTTGCCGTTGTCGATTGGAGGCAGACGCGTCAAGGATGGTGGAGAGAGTGAAGAGAGACGCGGTCTTCGGACAATAACAGGTTCAAACAATGAACAGTGGGTCGCGGGCCGCTAGGCCGGAGCGCGCTGTCAAACTTATCTCAACCTCCCAAGCTTTTGCTTAGCCTGTCCGGTGATACTTGCCTGCATCATCACCGTCACGACCTGCTACCCTACACAGCGATTGCTGTGCTCAACAGGGAATACGTTAACCACTGGGTACACACTGCTACGCCTATTCTTTTTCCTATGTGGGTGCGTCAAATTTCAATCAAATGTTGACAACAAGTCTCACCCAACATCCAGATTCGCCACGGGCCCTGACGCGGACGTCGCTCAAACAGTAAATGAAATGTGTCCATACGCCTCAATTCTAACTGCGGCGATATATGCCGAGGAACAATGTGCGAATCACCAGCCTAAAGGTGCACTACAGTGCCATATTGGTGTGTTCGAGGCTCACGCCGGACTATTCCCTATAGCTAAGAAATCCGTCAAGTGCCGTGGAATAGCGTACTGTGACCAGCAACTAATGCGAACCCAAAGCCGATGTCGAAGGGGAGACTGCGCTATAAGATGTATTTTCAAAGCGGCAAGAGCAGTGAACTTGAAGGTGATGCAATGTGGTATTGGGCCGTGTAATCATGATGATGATACTCAAATTATCCTTCGTTTTTTTGTATAGATTGATGTCCAGCCTCGAGCTGGTATATTCCAGTTCACCGAATACTGGTGTTTCATCCTGATGATACACGGTAAATACGAACGTCATGAAATTCGTTGTCGCCCTTTAACTCTAGGATTCGTACTGCCCTTGCACCCAAGCACGTTTCAGTGACCAGGTTCTCCGTGGAGCACATAGTTGGCCTCAAATTCCCATGACCACGAGAAGCCTTCGTGTGCGTATTGTCCTACGTTATTCCGCTACTTACACCGGTAGCTCAAATGCACCGCCGTGGAGTCATAAATGTTTCAACTGGAGCCATAATTGTTTTATTAACAGTATAAAAGTCGAGGCATTTTCTAAGAATGCCTCCAACGCACCTTCAGCGAGATGCAAGTTACTCTGAAAACCCTTGCTATCGTCGCTGCTACTACTGGTATGGCCAAGGCCATCTGTCCTGGCTACAAGTACGCTCGTCTTTGATCCGCCATTGCTGTACGAAACCCTGATCATGAAACTTAACGAATACATTATTGGGACACGAAATGAGTAGAGATGCCGTTGATTGTAAATCCAGTAATGTTCCGTTATCGTATCTAGGAGCACGGCGAGAAAATAAAATATAATGACGCCCCGACTTTGCATTAGCACTCATAGAAATCTTCTGAGTTCATGAGATAAAACGATTCGTTTACCATTCGTCTTGGAAATAGAGAGTCGAACCCAGAGATGGAGCGTGTAGCATCAACACCATATTCGGTGGATGAACCTTGAAATATGGGAGACATTCTTCCTGGAAAATAATGAAAAATGAACATTCTGCACGAAAGACATAGTCACTGGCGGGCATATATAAATCGGATGCAGGGACCACGAGCTAATAAAGTTGCTCTCGCAACTAAAGGTGAAGACGTCACACATCGTTATTTCAGATACAGGGAATCAAACCCTCTTTCCATACACAGGCGATATTATCTTTTACGCCATATCTGAAGTTGCATAGTGAGAGGTCATTCGAGGGCAGGTGAATATGCCAGGAAACCGGATTCAAACTTTCAACGGTTCCATTCTCTCAGAATCATGTTCAGGTATACAAATCGATTGCATTAAGAAAGAAGAGGATAAGTATACCAAGATCGTACGGCAGGAGAGTTGAGCTCGTGGGCGAAGAGCGCAGTCCTTGTGTACAAGACCAAAAATGCACATGCTCGCTGAATTCAGATACAGGGAACCGAACCCTTCTTCAATACTTTGGTGATGTGGTCCTTTACACCATATCTGAAGTTGCTTGGTGATAAGATGTTCGAGGTAAGGTGGATGCGCCAGGAAATAGGATGGACACTTGGATTGAAACCGGTCGTTACGTATATTGCTGGAACGAGTCATGAAGATACGCTGCTCGCACCTTGGAGAGGAATCGGTTTTCTGAGCAGTAAAATGGCTGTACGCGCTCCTTCATCCCGGCGTTATCCTTTAGGCGGGTTCGGATAGGGCATGACAGTTAACATGGTCGCATCCTGAGGTTCGATTCCTCATATCTGATTTGCTATTATCGCTGAGAATCATCATGATTTTTGGCATTGCTCACCAGACGAAGCAATAAAAAGGGATAAGTGTCGTGTTCAACACAAGTGAATAGTGTATGACGTAAACCCCTCCTTGCATAAAACTGCTATGAGGACAGCGCACGAGAAGAGTGAGATCGTAACAGTTGCTGCCCTCCTCGGAATCCTACTCCAAGATTGCTCACGACATCGACGTTCCCATCCTCTCCATCTTGTCGAGGTAACATTGAAGGAGGAGGCTAAGTATACCATGGCCGTATGGACGGAGACCTGAGTCAGTGGGCGAAGAGTACGATCCTTATGTGCTCGCACATCATCCTGACACTGAGGTGGCGGTATCTTGCGGTACCCTATAGTTCTTGATATGGCATATTCACTAAGATCGGCATGTTAGGAGGCTCGAGGTTCAATTCCTCATGTGTGAAATAGTCGTTGTCTTTATTTCTTTTTGTATACCGCTCCCAAGGGGGAGGCTGGCCATTCCGTCAGCGTTGGCTCTGTAAATATTATGGACCAAGCGTCGTACATCGCCATGCGAATTCTCATTAGCCCGTGTCATCGACAATACAAGGAAGCCGACGCCGATGCGGACTCCGGTGCTGCCAGCGTGACAAAAGAGCTCGCTGAGCGAGCCTAAGCGCTTATGCTGGGAGATTTGAAACCACAGCAAGCGGAGGACCGGGAAACTCCTTGTCATAAATACTTGTACATCATCCAGGGTTTCTCGAAGTGCGTTCAGAACTCCCATGCTAAAGAAACGGGTCAATCAGCGTATGGAATGGCAAAATGAAAAGGGCACCTAGGTGTGTGTCATATGTCCTCCACAACAAATAATCCACGCCTTCAAACTTGTCGATCTCAATGTCACTGCTCTTTTCCCTTCGGCGGAACTCTATGAAAGATTCCACCGTTCATTGGTTCCGAGAGCGGAGGGGTGCTTCGACGACAAAACAAAACCATCGAGACCGCATCGATGTGATCGCGATTCCTACCGAAGCCGGTCGCACGTTTGCATTGAAAAAGTCTTAAGCATAGGATTGGCTTGCAAGGTTCGGTTCAGAAACATTGAGCTATGTTCTTATTAAGAATGAGTAAAGACACCACCAGAATCATTATAATAGGCAGCTCACCTCGCGGGCAGGATGGCGATACATATGGCCAAAACATAACGAGGCTCAGACTGAGAAGACGAGACATGTTAATAGCATGCAAAGGCGATGAATCGAAAAGAGGGCCAGTCTTACAATATATGGCAGTCCGTGTAACAGACAACTGTGCAGGTTTCTTCTACCGTTATTCGTCTGTGTACATAAATAAATAAAACCGACCGAGATTGGCAGGAAATTGGTAAGAAATCGGAAAGAAATGAGAATTCGAAATTAGTATTGAATCAGTCGCGTGATGGGCGAACAAACCGGCCCGAGTTCTCTGTCACCTTCCACCACCAACGACGCCATCACTGTCATCAGCCTTCCTGTCTTCCGCTTCCTCCACCCTTTTCGATAACACTACAGCCATGTATACGAATTCGGAAACGCATGGGAGTAAGCGTCGGATGAATCGATGAAGGTCGAGACGTCGAAGGGCTATACACTTGGATGGTGATTGAGGAATCTGAGGTCGGCGAAAGCGACGCCCTACATACATTGAAGGTGGAGGATGTTCTCGCCACGAATGATGACATTATGACAGCGCAGTTACCGCGCGCGCTTATCGAAAGCCTTCCTTCTTTCCCCCATCAAGTCCTTCCGCATCACCATCCCTATCGCTCTAATCTGTGAATCTCATTGTCAGGCGTAATTCTGCACCAATACGTGTCGCGTCAGTCCCCTCAAATCTCTGCATCTTCGTCATCGTCTCACCGTCCTTCTTACATCTCCGGCAGTAATATACTCACGTAGTTTGCCAATTGGTTGTAGTCGCGCCTCTTATGTTACGATTCTAGTGAGTGAACCCTAATCTTGCATCTTTCCAACGTTCATTAACATTGGCTGATCAAGGCGGCACAGATCTATCTAGTGCTATCCCACGTGGCGCATGTACGGCGAAATAGAAAAAGCCGATGCTTCTCATCCGTCGACGTTATCAATTTACTGATTACTGGCCTACTCTTCACGCAACATGTCTATTCCTTTCGTCAAAACGGTGTGCAGGACAATGGTGGATATCGTACCACTCCGGTCAGCACAGAAATGGGTCACTGTTGGAAGCACAGTCCGGTCCTTCCGTAACCACGTGCACATTCGGATACCATTCGGATTGTTCGTAACCACGTCCGGGACTACCACTAGCTCTCTCCATTCTCTCTCTTGGATCTAGCAAGACGGTCTCACCGTAAGCGTGTTTTCCTCTCTGGTGGTCATTTTTTTCGATGCTCATGTCGTTGAAGGTTAACGTTGAGCTGTTACTCCGTACATCTATCGTTGGATTTTGCTCCAGAACTCTGATCAGCGTCGCCAGAGTTCTCCTCGCTCCGTTTAAAGGATCATAATGAAATTCTCTTGACCATCGAGTACGTGCCGCCTTTTATATCCGTTATTTTACTGACTTTCCCTAGTCTCACACCTCTGCTGTCGAGGAGTCCATCGGACCCGAAGTGCCTGTCATATTCTCGTACCATCCACCCATGCTCCGGCCTCTCCCGTCTCTGACACATTCCAACCCGCTGGAACCCTTGCTTCTCCGTTGTGCTGCCGAGGGTAACTATGTATTCTCCTCCCATTCCGCTCTGGACTCTGTGTAGGGAGGAGTAAACGAACCGTCAGCAAGATGACCTGGTAAAGGACTGGTCCGCACGTTCGTGGGTGAGAAGAGCGAGGGCTCAGAGGGACGATTGCTGGTTCTGGATGAACCGTTGCCGTAAAATCAGCTTGCGAAAAGGTGGAAACATATCTTGGCTTGTCGCAGGGTAATATCTTCATTTTCTCCTCGCTGTTCTCGTGGATTGATGTATACGTTCAGTTCAATAACATATCCTTTCATCACGGGCGACGTTTGAACAGTAGCCATGTGCAGGATCTGGCTACTCGTCGGACGGGACACGGATGTCTACTTGACTGTCGAGATGTCCCATGTTCCTTTCTTCCCCATGCTTCGACATCGTACTGATACCTCATTGATAACATGAGGTATTGGCATCAATTGATTGCTGCTGGCAAACATGTCATTCTACGTAAATGTCAGTGCAAATGAAATTCGCATCCTCCTACCCGGTCACACGAACACGAAACGCGGTTTCCTTTCTGTTCTGGCTGAACAGCTCCCGTGGGAGATTTAAGTTGATGACCTTGAAGTCGTCGTGAGCCAGCAGGATGCGCAAATGTTGGTCTTGAATTTTCCATTCACCTCTCTCCGAATACCTGGTTTAAATATCTCCACACAGTTTTCAACTCTTTCGCTTTTGTGATCGCAGGTTTCGAAGTCCGTCACTGTTCAGATTCAGATCTGTATCGACGAGCACAAGGACAATTTAGTTGATGGTCCGTGGATGTCGTAGTTGATCCGCTTCTGAATCATTCCAGACCAGAAGACCCTTTCTAAATGACATCTTCCACACTCAAACTCCAAGAGACGTATCATAAGATCCTAATACCTATTGAACTCGAGGCAGAAGCAGGTAAAATACTTTCTCCTACCGCTGAATTGCCGAAGTCAGGATCGAACCCAGCGATGGCTGTAACGGACCGACTGAACTAGCACGCTCTAACGTGGGTTGTCCAATTATTTATGGTTCAGAGAGAAATATACCGGTTCCCTTTTTTAATGATGAAAATGAGAAGGATGAAGGACTCCGTGCCCTACAGATCACATTATTGTGACGCGTCGAGCTGGTAGTACCAAATCAAGTTAGCATCAGCAAGTAAACTCATTTTTAATTTCTTATATCGCCACTGATAAATATCCCTGTCTTGCGGGCCCGAGTTGTTCAGCCTCCTTCCCTCTATGCTTTATCCGTATGGGCGTAATAGCGTGTAAAAATTCGGATGGGCACAAGTGCTCTTCTTCCAGTCACAAGTTACTGATAAGTGCGCAAGTTAGCATCTTCCCACAGCTTATGCGCCTTTCTATAGATAAGGGTCGTGTCATTGTCAATATTACTGTAAATGTCTGGATAAGATCAGCGGGGACCCGGGAGCTGGACGGACGAGCACAGGACGATTTGGTTGAATGGGCCGAATTATTCGGTGGTTACCATCGTCGTGGTCAAGCCGGGGTGGTACGAGCTCCCTTGAGCTTCTTATTTCTCTACCTTGGCTGTTTCTTCATCGCCGTTTCCGGGTTCCCGCGGTGAAGTCAGATGAATTATTTGTCTTCGGTGCTTTGCATGCTGTGTTTGTTCCTCAGTAGTTGGCCACACTCGAAATTGAGGTGTGTACGTCTTGACTCTTTTGTGCAATGATTTCCTTTCGAACTGACATACCCACTGTAAACCATAGATTTCAATGCTCTGCGGCTGCGACTACGAGTCGGTGATTAATGGAGTTCAAGGAGAAAATATGGGAGAGTTCAAGGCCCAAGGGTTCGCGATATAGCATGCTGAACATCGTAGTATGTACTGTGGTTTGTTCTTTCCCTGTCAATTGGTACGGTAGATAACGATCTCGATCAGGTATCCCGGATTCGGGCAGCGGAGTCGAGGCTCAGATAAATGACGGTCTAGATCTTGGACACGAACTTGTGGGGGAAAAGATCCTTAACTTGCGGGGGAAGTCGATGAGACAAGTTCACTTGCGTACTTATAAGGAACTTGGGACTGGAAAAAGATGACTTGCTCCTATCTGAATTTTTACACGCTATTACGCCCATATATTCGTCAAGCTTCAGCCGTTTAACTGTCCCCAAGTACAATATCGCCGCAGGCGACGAGCGAGAACTTGAAGCCTTCCGACTAGCGTCCGGAAGGTGCCAATCCTCAGGAGTGCTCCATTAAATTTCGGACAGGAATTTTTGGACTTATAAGAGGCATCCGGATACTTTATGCGTCTAGCCATGGGTGTATGCACCCTCGAACCCACACTCATGCGAGTCCGAAGTGCTCTACTACTATACTTGTCGAGTCAAATGCTCCAGATTGTAAGCGTCTATCATTTTACCTGCTACATATGCTAAGGCTGGCATAGATATAAACGGCTTTATGAAGGAAGACACGCTCACGTATTACGGTACCCATTCACCGAGATTGTCACTTGATCCTTTCACATTACTTTCACAGTGAAGTTCACGCTTGTTGAGCTCGGAGAAATGGCTAGACCGGTGATTTGGCGACGGACGTATCTGGGGTGGGGAACGCCATCGTTGTCAGTTGCCCTATCCTGTTAAGGCTTCAACGCATTGTTTGTCAATCTTCTCTTCCTGGGCGCTTCTTCTGGATGGCTGCGAGGCAGGGGCTATTTAAAACAGTAAATTTGAATCCGTTCAGCTCGGAAATTATACACCCCAATGTGTCGGGATGGTAAAGTTGACGGATTTTGAGGTCAAAAGACTCTGTCAAAAGTTTATACACCATTCAGACATTGTTCCCCGCTTATGCATATTCCAAAAATAGCCGCTTATCAGCGGCGGAGGTCACCAGGACGCTGACGACGACGACGATGATGATCGGAGCCCATGCAGAGGCCTACGAAAATGTTCCTTACCCTTGGAACCCATATTTACGCCGAGAAAAATGGAACAACGTGATGCCCGCTATCAATTTCTTTGGGCAAGAAGCATCCATTCATTCGGGTGCCCCGTGCGAGTCAAAATCACAGCTGGCTGGAGCACAGGTCAGCTCATCTTGATTAGCTACCACCACGTATCCCACCGGTCGAAACAGCCTCAAAGCCCCAAGTAAGGACAGCTCTTACTGCAGTCGAAATGGTAGGACTCTCTTTATGCCCTGTGTTGCCTAGCGCGAACTATACACATTCCACGGTTCAGCTGCCGCTCACTCGTGATTATACTGGACCTCCGCAAAACACTCCCTACATCGTGGCATTTAACCAACACAATTGTGTTCAAGTGATTGGCCTGTACAGTCCAGAGCTAGCTCTAGCAGTGTATAATGCAATTTCAACGCATTGGCCAAAGGTCAGATACAATAGGCAAAATTCTTTGGTACGTGTGATTTGGAACTTGAACTTGTGATGATATTGACTAGTTGGACAAGGTAATGAATTTTAATACTAACTTGCCAGACCTACTATGCATACAAAAGATATCGCAGCTGGACGCCTTCAATGGCAGCGTACCATCACAGCAGGCGCGATATGTGGTCGCTTATTACTGGATCAATAGAGTCATCCAGATTGGCTTCTGTGAATTAGCGCATGCTGAGGCGGTGTTTTGCATAATTTCAGCCCAGGGCGTGTTAGCTAAGATACTTATGGATAGGTGGAATCAGGTATGCTTTCCAATTATGAATTTGTTGTTGATACTGATGATATGTCTTCTTCGAAGATTCTAGGTGACTCTGCTGGTAGTCATTATTACACAGAGCAATGCCGGAGCTCGGTCCTGCAACTGCCTCAGCTCCTAGAACCTATTGAAGTGCACCGTGTGCGTTACGTTGTTGCATTTCGCCAAAATGACTACATTAGAATGGTTGGCCTCTCTGAGGATTGGGAGGCTCAAGCGGTTTACAACGCGGTCCCATTGCTATCACCGAAGATCCTCTTCGATAGAAAATCTTCTCCAACTGAGGTAGGCTTTGAAGTGTGTAAGATGTTGTCATACTAATTAAAAATGACTGTTAGTTTTTAGATACTTCTCTCACCGATCTCAATTACATGCAATATATGAGGGACGAGTTTCGAAAGATCAGTCTAGTAATTCCGGGCAGTACGTTCCTGCAGACCGCGTCTTACATTATCGGCTTCCATCAGAGTCCCGATCAGTGTCCCGATGGGTGTCCCCACATCAGGATCCTTGGATTCGGTGATGAACAAATTGCACGCGCCGTGTATGATGCTGTATCCTCATACGCCAAGGTTCTCATGAATAAACAAAATTCTCAGGTGAGTTTCTGAGTGGCTGTGTGTGGCGATGCTGTTAATCTGCCAGAAGCCATTGCATTTATCTGGTCTCCCGCACTTGATCGAACGGTGCCGAACAGATATCCTTCGTACAGTTTCAATTCAATGAGTAAATGTACTGAAATTGAAATAGCTACATCATTACTCCCCCAGAGATGTATAGAATGCAATATGTAATCTAACCTTTCACTCCGTGTCGTCTCTTTCCATTCCAGAGGATCTAAGGACGAGCGAGTTTCCCTGGCGATATTCCATCTACTGGAAAGCTAAGGCGTCCAACTTTTTTCCTTGTCGAGCCTCCATGGGGACGATCAGGAACGAAGTATGACCCTCCCAGATTGCGGTAATGCATCACGAACAAGAATTTCCCTAGCCGTTCAACATCGCGGCGTTTAAGGGTGATCTTGCCGGTGGCAACTTGGAATGGAGAGTTCCAATGACGACTGAGGCTTCCCTCTCTAGGGTGGAAAGCTTTTCCTCAAGCTCATTGACGTCGCTGGGGTTGCTTGCATCCCTGTAGAGGTTCTTGAGCCCATAAATGGACCCAGTGGAACGAACATCAAGGCACCCTGATGCCAAGTCATAGTAGAGGACGTGCTCAAGATAGACATCGGTGCGTTTGTACTCTCTGTCGCGCTCTGCACCGGTCCTGTAGCAAGCCGTTAAAATCGACCAAACACGGTGCGAGCACTTACATACGACGACCGACTTGAAAACGTCGTAGTATGAATCTCGGGATGGCGTGGTGGAACTGGTCATTTTCATTAAGCGATTTGCCGGAGGATGCGGCTG
The DNA here is from genome assembly GCA_900157415.1 of Armillaria cepistipes. Classification (NCBI taxonomy): domain Eukaryota; kingdom Fungi; phylum Basidiomycota; class Agaricomycetes; order Agaricales; family Physalacriaceae; genus Armillaria; species Armillaria cepistipes. Next base: position 375,765 of record FTRY01000026.1, read on the forward strand.
GTTTAGCTCGAAGAGGCATCAGTACTAGGAGGGGACCAGGTAAGCGCCAGAATCGCAGGAAGTGGGAAACCGATCACATGCCCCGCTTCGATCGCGGCGCTTAGATACCCCTGACATGTACAGCCACTGCGTGGCCGGTATTTCCCATCGGAAAAACAAGACCTCAAAATATTGCGTTGATCTTCCAATGGTAAAAACGAGTTCAGAAAAGAAGCTGGAAGATGAGATCATTTCCATTCTTTTAAGGTAAGGAAAACAACCTGAAAATGGGAGTGGAAAATCCGTTTCTCGCTGTGGCGAGTCCTATGTACTTATATCGAGGTCCCGGGAAACTCCTGCCAAGGTTTGTCCGGGGAAATAGCCAATATAACCTCGTTTTGACGTATCGTTGCATCAGGGCAAGAACCTTCATGCGCTTCGAGACTGGACAGGTCAGATTTGTCGTCGTCGACGAGCCAACCTCGGTGTTCGACTCCGAAGGGGAATTTGCGCTGTTCGACAATCTGATTCGAGCACGAGAAGGAAAGACAATGATTTTTATTACACATCGGTTTGGACATTTGACGAAACGTGCAGATCTCGTTGTATAAGCCCTTCTTTCCGTTCCGTGTATCATTGGTCACTAATTTAGGTATACGAAGTCGTGTGAATCCGACTCAGATGGAACGATAGCCGAAGCACTGGGTACTTGCCATAAGCTCAACATAAGCTTTTCGTGAAGGAGGGAGAGTACGCGAAATTATATGACATTCAGGCGAGCGCATTTGTTGATATTGACATAGCTGCACCTCTGTGGCATAGCGTGTGATGTTTGTATGCATGATATGGTGGCGGATGGTACGACTCATGTTGATCGGAGTTACTTCTTATCAAGCGATAAACGGCTGAATCCCATACTAAGCAATGTGGCGCGCTGGAGTTTCCCAGGCTTTAGGTAGATCATAATCGGCAGGAAAAGATAAGCAGAGCGACTCTTCTCTGTATGTCATCATCATCTTACTCTCGTCAGTGCTAGACGCCGGATGGTATATGTGGAAGGAAAAAGAAAAGGTAACTCGCAAACTCCGATGGAGTTGCTCAGAAGCTAATATTACCCACCGGCCAATGAAAAGATGCAGTTGTCCTGGACCAGGATAGTTGTTCAACATCAAGATGCACTTTGACGGAAGATTGTGCTGCGCAATAAGTAAATGACTGTTAATCACCGAGTGTCTTTTTAACAACAAAAATACCAAAACAGGACTCTTTTGGCGCAAAACAATCCCATCAGGTCATTTGATCGAAATCTTATTCCCAACACTTCGAGCCATGTCTTGGAATTGAATTGCCACCAACACGACTCTCCAGTTTCCTTTCTGATCTTTTCTTCTTGTATATCTTTTCTTCATTTTCTCTGGCTACGTCTTATTCCTTCCTTGGCGCCGAATTGGCGAGTTGGTACCTCCATCCGGTCCGACGTGTTCTCGGTCTTTCGCCAGCGTTACCTTCTTCCAGTCTACGCAATGGGCGCATGCTTGTCCTCTGGTGGCTTTGAGGTGACAGATACGGAGAAGGCTCTGCATAAAAGAGCGGAGAAAGAGCTCAAGGAGGTGCCCTTGCTCGCGATATGAGTGTACGTGCAGCGCTAACCTGCGCCACCTCCAGGCGAAGGCCAAAATGGCCACCCAAGTCAAGGTACATACACCCTATAATGTATCCTGCTGTACCCCAAGTTCATATACCGCACGTAGGTTTTACTTTTGGGATCTGGAGATTCTGGAAAGTCGACTGTGCTAAAGGTGCATTTCTACCTTATCGTACTACACGTCCCTCATCCTCTACGATGATAGCAAATGCGTCTCATCCATAAAATTCCGTTTGCGCCACAAGAAATCGAGTCATTCCGACAGTTCACGTTCGACAACCTGACTGGCGGCTTGAAGTGCATCCTTGATGCGATGGAAGACATGGACCTCAAGGTTTCGGAGGACAACATTGAACATATCGATGTCATAGACAATGCGCGCTACTTGAAGGATGGAGAACCGTTCCCGATAGAATATCTTGAGCCACTCAAGGCGTTATGGCTAGATCCGGGGATTCGCAAAGCGTGGCAGAGAGGAAACGAAGCAGCTTTGCCTGAAAAGTACGTCCACCCCTTCCCTTGTTGCTCTATATGTCGTTCTTACAGAGCGTAGCTTGGAATATTTCTTCTCTGATCTTGATCGCCTATTTGATCCTACATATCAGCCGACTGACCAGGACATCATACAATGCCGCGTTCGGACGACCGGGATCAAAGAAACCGTCTTCAACCTTCAGGACCGCGAGCTTACTATGGTCGACGTGGGCGGCCAGAAGTCTGAACGGCGGAAATGGATACACTGTTTCCAGGACGTGACCAGTATCTTATTCCTCGTCAGCTTGAGTGGATATGACCAATGTCTAGTAGAAGACAAGGATGCGGTATGTGATTATTATTGACATCTCGGTGAATCACCGCTCTGATGTGATCTGATAGAATCAAATGCAAGATGCGATGACCATATGGGACTCGATATGTCACTCGCAGTGGTTCAAGTACACTTCGATTGTACGCAGGACCCTCTTATAATCGAGTAGCCTCAAACACAGCGTGTCTTCTAGATCTTATTTTTGAACAAGAACGACCTCTTCGAAAAGAAGATACCCCATTCGGATATCAAAAATTTCTTCCCGGTGCGTCATTTTCTCCTGCGCATCTGTCAATCATCTCCTCATCGATTCTTAGGATTATGATGGTGAGCCAGGTGACGTCCGTGCAGGTCGCAGTTATTTCAAGCGTCGCTTTTCGAAACTGGCCACTAAGGCTGGTCGGCAGAAGGAGAGGGAGATATATATTCAGTAAGTTTTTTCGTATGTAGTCATAGTTGAGAAATGCTGATGCGTAATCTCTTAGCATAACGACAGCAACTGATACTGCCATGCTTCGGGTCGTAATGGCCGCCGTGGAAGGTACGTTGCATTCTATTTAGCTTTCCTAATACTATCGATTGACATTCGGCCCTTTAGAGTGAGTATCCTTCCTCTTATTCCACCACCCCCCACCTTCCTTCCTCACTATTCCCGACTTATCCCATCGTCTTCCCCCTTCTCTCTTTAGTATCGTGGTTCGGTCCAGCCTTACCAATGCGACGCTGCTCTGAATTTCATCCTTGGCCCGGCTTCGTTCATCTTTCTTTAAACCCATTCTGACTTTTCCCCCTTTTTTCGCGTCGACCTGTGCTTTCATTCCATGATCAAAATACGCCCCAGTTCTATTATGTCTAGTAATGTACGTCACCCACCTTGTTCCTCGTTGATCCCATCTGATCTGTTGAACAGATCCGCGCTGCTCTGCTTTGATTGCTATCCTGTAACATCCATTGGCTTTCTGTAACATACACGTACTTTTACGACCCTACGACTGTCACTACTTCTGGGATATTCATTCCCCTACATCAATTCTACTTGCATTATCGCTATTCACGTTGACCTCCGACGGTACATTCATCTAAGTTCCCTTTCGCAAAGATAGATATGAAGCATAGAAGTCCACGGCTATAGTTTCTGGATCTGGTGCTGTGAACATTCTGTTTCCCAGGGTTGCGTTTCATGTCGTAACGGCACGTCTTTGTATTTATGAGGGTGGCGTCGAAACATATATCTTAGCCCTAGCCCAGCTAGCGTCTTCATCATTAGCTCGAACGTCATTTTCCAGTTCAGAGTCTGGCGTCAGACTATCACCGAACAGACTTTCTCATCACCGCGGGTGTTGACCTCCAAGCATGCGATATCAGGAATACCAACGGCAAAGTCGACGTGTTCATTTGTTATCTAATGGACTTCTCGTTTGAGAGGCTGATATAAACTACAGAGGTGTGACTAGACCAATCTCCGTAGCTTGTGCTGCCAATGCTGATTAGGACCAAGACACGTTTTTTCTGCATCCGTTCTATATGACCTGAGTTAGATCGCAGAGACTAACATCCGACATCGATGTGATGCAAAGGGTAACACTGCCGCGCCTCATAGTATGACGAGAAATCCCCGCCGCATGTCGGGGTTCAATTCCCTGCGTCTGGCTTGTAGTGTTGGGATCAGGTTTTGGACCTTGGGAGAGGGGAGGAGACACGTCAATGGTCTCGCACATCATCTGGCGGTCTTTCCGGTTCAGTGTGCTCATCGTCACACTTTACCATCACTGACTCGTGTCAAGATAAGCCTATTCAATGTTAGATATGGCGTAAAAGCTAACATCGCGGCGTTATCCAGTCGCACGAGGTTCGATTCCTCGTATCTGGAATACTTAATAAGGCTCCAATCATTTTTATAATCACATAGTTTGACTCGAATACGGGCCGCGTTCTAGGCTCACAATTGATCTGGCTGCTACATTTACGGAGTACAGCGGAAAAGAGATTCAGCGCGAATACATGAACAAGCGCACGCATATCCTCCGTTCCTCAAGTTCAAGTGTCATAGTATGCGTCGACCACGGACCGCGCGTGGGGTAATCTTTTGGTCCTATCAGTCACAGAAACGAGTAAGAAAGACAGACTCACCTACGCGGGGTATTGCTTCGACAACAAGTACGGTTGGTGGGTGCATTATATCGCCGTCACGCCAAAATGCCGCGAGCAAAACCCGGGCCATTCTCTCTTCTGCGCTGCGAGTAATAAGCAAGGGTTCCATCTTTTACTGGTTCAGATGAAGGAAAAGCTTGACAACGACACCAGAACTGAAAGGGCATTGAAACCCGAAATTTTGTAGGGATAGAGCGCGGGACCAGGTTAGTGTAGGAAACAGGCTATGGAAGGGACTCCGCGTGACGTTTTCCTATCCAGTTCCTCTCTTTAGCTTTAGTTCTCCAGTGGCACGGTCTCATCCCAGGGTTCGAGCATGAAGGGGTTCTTTAACGCCGTAGGACAAGACGTCCTATCACTTTTTAGCTACCAACGAGATAGTATAAGAGAAACGTCGCGGTTAGCTTATGGTTCGAGTCCCTCTATCTGCTTAAAACAATGGGCGATAATTGCGTGTTTTTATTCCGGCCGGCTACTAAGCCTTAAGTACCTCTTCCAAGTTCCGGAATTTGATAGACGCATCCTTCGGTAATCGCTGGCGTAATCGGAAATGGTATAGAGGCCGGTCGTGGCAGCTCTGGTTCGATTCCCCATATTCGAAATAGCATGGCAACGATTTATTTTCATCTCATGGGGAAAGGAGATTTCCAGGAGTAGTTATTTGATGCAGAGTTCCAGTATCCTTCTTGATCTGGCAACCGAAGGGCAACGATTTGTCCCTTGGACTGTTTTTCATCCAAGGTAAGCGGACGGGTCTCTATCCCGGTCTCGCTGCGTCCCGTCTCAGGATACATCGACGAATGAAATCGATCGCTTATCCCAATGTCAGATATGGCGGAAAGGATAACATTGCCACACTTCATATGTACGGCAAGAACTCAGGGTTCGATTCCCTGTATCTGAATACGTGAACTCAAAGTTGTGATTCCTTTTGGATTTTTGGCGGAGCGTTCATTCCAAGCACGTACAAAAATGGTAACATAGATGGTCGCCCGCACTGCGCAGAAACATGCACGAACAGTTTTGCTCTATCATCGAATGCGCCAAGGTCCGCCGGTCGTGGTACTTCCATCAGTTGAAGGGGATATAGGTTGGGTATCCATAGTATGGGTACGATGCTTCTGAGCTGGCCCAGAGGTTAGCTTGTCCTGGAGAGGGAATGATGACCTCTTCAGTTTACATGAGCTAGTCAAGATTGAAGAGAGGACTTGGCGCACTTGACCCTTTCTTGCCCAACGGAGGCTTCTCCGATCCTTCTCTCTCCGCGTTAGCCAAGAAGAGAGCTCGTCTCTCTGAGGAGTAGACGTGACTGTATGCGCTCAAAGCAATGAGCAAAGTAGTCGCTCGTTTCGACTGTGTAAAAGCTTCGTCACGGTCCTGTGGCAGGAGGGACTCGTGTGTTCCTTGTGACACAGAAGGCTTCATCCCTAGCTCTCGACGTCGTCCGACAGTGAGATGACTATATGCGCACGTCCACTCCTTCCTAACCGCCCGACGTACGTCCCTGCAGTCAGGCACAAAGCAGTTCCGAATCCCAAATCAGATATGGCGTAAAGGCTGACAATGCTGCGTTTGACAGTTCGAGGTTCGATCCCTCGTATCTGACTTTGTTTATCTGTTCGAAGTTGTTCATTAAATTTTGGAAGGTGAAAAAAAGTCACTGCAAGGATTTGGCAAGGACATGACAACACAAATGCACGCGCGCACACACGGCCAGCCGCGTAATGTCGACACAGGCTAAACTCGGCCTCTCTTGTAAACTGCAAATTATGGAACGTGACTGCATGGCGAAGGTGCCTAAAGTTGCTCGTGGCACTGGTGGTAAAGATTTCCATGAAGCCATGATAATGGGAGGGCGGGTCGGTTGGAGAGGTAGCGATATTAACGTGCATATTCCATGCACTCTAAGCGCGGCGCAAAGGCAGTGTCTGACAATGGAAGGGTTGGGGCAGTCATTATGACACAGAAGACCTCGTCCCCAACCCTTGACGTCATCCGGCGCTGAAGTGACTGCATGCACCCGTACACTCCAACCGTCAGAAGTCAGTCCCTGTAATCGATCACAAAGTAGTTCTGTATACAATATCGGATATAGCGGAAGGGCTGACGACGTTGTGTGAGTCAGTTTGAGGTTCAATTCCTTGTATCTGAGATTTGAAGTGAAAGAGCTACTTGTATTTTTTTGTAAGCTGAAGAAGCGGAGAGGCAAGGGTACGACGGCGCAATTACTTGGTAAATTGGATGAATCAAAGTGTCGGAAACATGAGGCGGCCGCGTGTGTAACGGCTTTCTAATGATCGTTGGCTGGATATCGAACTTTCGCGATACTCGATGTCGGCATGATGATAGGAGCGTAGGCACGGTCCGGTCCATCCGTGACCACGTGTGCTCTAGGACAGGTTTCCGAGGTTTCGCCGTACATTCCCGTTGTTCGTAGCTTACCGTTGCACTATCGCATACATTCTCTCTCCTGGGCCTAGTGAGACGGTTCCAATGAATCGCGGGAGTAGGCCAATTATACAAGTCTGACATGAACTCCATTCCGATTGCGGTTCTACTCTTTCAATAGTATGTAATTCTATATTTTCTAAGCGGGCTCTAATGATTGTATGTTGGTCCTACTTCCCACCATGATTGTCCATGACCATGGTCGCTGAATATCGCTCCTCCTCGCTCGAATAGCCGGAGTATGATAAACTATTACGAAAGGTTGCAGGTTCATGTTTCCAAAGCATGATAATGGCATCGTCCCTAGCGTGGAGTGTGCTCGCAAGGATTTGAGACTCTGTAGATACACGACCAGTCGTACAAGGTGGACGAACATGGGTGTTTATACCAGCGGATCTCTGCGTTAGTCGATCCGAGTCTCATAGGCGGTGCATCCTGTGGCCCGTTGGGATCTTTCCATGCACGGAATAAAGGTCTAATTTCCAATTCGGCATGCTGAAGTGCGTGATATGTGACTAGACGAAATCTGCAATTCATATCTGTTACCACCTTTGCAAAGATTAGTCCAAAAATAGAACATAAGAAATGGTATACAACTCACTTCATCGACCCAGTACAGGACATCGGTTATCTCCCTAAGAATATTGTCGCCTCTGCGAGCTATAGATGCAACTTGAAGCCACTTCGACAACTGGTCTTCAAAAAGGACGCGTAAATCCTCGAAATCCTGAACACCGAAACCCTGTATGTGCCACAGCGGCCCAACCAAAGCGTAATCTCGAATATGAGGAGGAATCGGAATGTCAGAATCTGGCATCCAGGATACCAAGAAATCGGTAAGCGACAAAAGGCATTGTCTGGAAAATTTCCTTCTGTAGGCCTCGATGTCGATAAACCATCTTTCCTTGCATCGCAAAGGGTTTGTCAAGAAGTCGTCAAACGATTTGTGTATGAGCTGGATAAAACCGCCGTTCTCTTCGTTCCTCTGTAAAACACTACCGAGCTTCGCAAGGATGACGCGCGGATTGGGATCTTTCGGAGAGAGTACAATATTGAGAGCTTCCGGCGTCATTCCGGGGGGTATTCGTGCGAGCATCAATGCACCAAGGACGTCTAGTATGCATTTAATGAGGTCTTCGTCACTCCCGGGGAGTTTGGACTCGGATAGTATAGTGTCGAGAGTCGTCTTGTACAGAGTCGTCAGGGACTCTGTAGCATCGTTCGGGACATGACTTCTCAGCAACGCTTCGAGCCTCGATATACTGGGACATTCCACAATGAATCGACAGACGGTGGCCGCCCATATGAACAGTCCACTGGCCCGCTTCGCCAGTCGATCAATGACGTCCATTTCTCTACACGTCTTTTCAAAGACTTCATCACGGGTCAGGGGGTCGTTGTGAATGGCGGTAAATTCTGCTTGGATGAAATGTCGGATATCGGCGTTAACTTCCTGCGAAGCAGTGTCCAACGCGAACCTGGTCACAGCTGAATTTGGCGCAGCAAATGCTCGAGATATGGCTTCAATGGGACGGCTGAATATAAGGAGTCGCATGAAAGGGAGTTTTGGACCGAATCCTCTGGATAAAACGGAGAGCATTTCTTTAGACGCGTCGCTTTCATCCAAACCGTCAATGATGACAACTAAAGGTCCCTCTTCTGCCAAGTCCTGGAGGCTCTCCAAGGGCTCTCGAAGAAGTAAGCGAAATTGTTCGCTGGCAGAAGACGCCCCCAATGACAAAATAGCTCTGTTTCTGCGAATCACCGAGGAAATAGCGGTGCCGATCCGGGTGTCATACATCCCCAGCGAGTATGCAATGCTCGTGATATAGCGAGATACGTTGCGGTATTCAATACGATCATAGCGAATGAAGGCGCCGAGACGATTCCGCCTGCTGGCGTGGACGGTGAGGAGTTCGTGGAGCGTACCGACGAGGGAGCTCTTCCCCGTCCCGGCCAAGCCGCTGCACCAAAGCATGTCTCCGGTACATTTTGCGATCCAGGACATGAGGTAACTGATGGTTTCGATGCGTGTACCCTTCATGCATGTAGACTTGGGTCGGAGCTCGGTGGGTGGCCGAAGATCTTGGAGCAACTCCCTCATAGCTAAAGGCAGTGTTAAGTGTTGGTGTATATGCATATAGTTAAAGAACGTACCCAGCTCGTCGACCAGCTGGTGAGTTCCGAGCGTCACAATAAGCGTCTCTTTAGTAATTCCTGATTGAAGCTTCTCGCGTAACCCTTCGAATCCTTCTTGAAAGTCTTTGGCCTTGACTGACAGGTTCGGAGTGAGTATTTTCTCTATATGAAACGGAGTTCAAGCTTTAAATCTCATGTATAAAGTACGTTTGTCATACCTATGCTGCCTTTCTTCGCGTATCCTTCAATGAAATAGGAACATTCGATGGTTTGCTCAAACAGGCACTCATAAACGGGATAAAGTCGGTCTCGCTTCCGCAGTATTTCATCCTCGCTAGCATCCCGATAAGCGCTCACCATGGAGGTATACAGGTCCAGGACAAGCTGGTTTTCTTCTTTCTGCTTCTTCAAAACCTGATTATTGAATGGCGGGTCAAGACTAGCTGTCATATGAAACGCACGCATGACACCTACTTTATATCCAATGGACACAATATTGAATGCGATTTTAGCGGCGGGATGGACCTATATGCGTGTCAATTGAATTGATGTAATCGTTATGCTACAAGCACACCTCTGCTAGCATATCAATCACCACCTTCAAAGGCTCTAGAGAGTCCAGCACAGTCAGAATTGCATTCGCTTGCTGGTCAGGTTTGGTGATCGACTTCACCAGTTCTCCCGCGACCTCTCGAGAATCCCCAGAGCAAAATACTCTCAGGGAGCACACTGTTATGGCAGGAGATTCGCTATTCATAAGGGAAACCGTCGTCTCTGAGGGCATGTTAAAGAACACCGCAGCTGATACTAGCATGATGGTCACGTACCAGCCCTGGAAAGTAGGTCAAAATTTAGGATTTCCGCACATCCCAACGGCTTTCTTCGTCCTAATGTCTTTGCATGAGCATGAATCTCGAATTTTACAAGACTTGAGCTTGATTCCTCGAAGTCGCCTCTGTGATTTAAGATCAGAGAATGTTAGATTAAACACGAACACTAGACCTCACAAGTCAACGCTAACAGACCAGGAAGGCGCTGACCCAGACGCCATTTGGAATACGGGTGTTTGATGATCAATGTTTCTCCCGAGAACCTTCAGGTAGATACCGGTGCAATTACGGACTGAAGCCTGAAGATCGTAAACCTCTAACTCTAGATAAAGCATGAGACCCGCAGTGGTCATCTTCCGCGGTTGTCACGAACTTTGGATATAACTGCCAATCTAGACGTGAGCCAATGGTATCATCTCAGATTTCTTTATAGGGTCTAACCGTTTTCGATCTGCGGCTTGAGTAGCAAGTCCCATCTATCCACGACGGACGTCAACACAGATGCCAAAGATCAAACTGAATGCGTATCTCCCCCACCTTAGCGACCGTTAATGTCACGGGCTCAGTCGGCTTGAAGGGTGCCCCGATGGTAGGCGAAGGCCCTCTCAGGTCGTCGGAACAGATGATTTTGACCGAGCATGTATCTTGGACGCCTGATGTGCTGCTAAGATAGAATGTCGTACCTGAGCACAATTTGAGCGTGTGTGACTAAGGCGAAAGATGACATACAGTCGTTGCCCACTACATCGGACACATGTTTCTTCGAACACCCTAAGAGTTTTGCCGGCATCAGCGACACTCTGCTAGGCCTGTAAAGCTTGAATTCAACAACCGTCGAGGTGCTGAGGTCAATCCTAACCATGTGCATATTCAGAAGGCAATACGTCGAACGCTAAACTAGAGCATACCAGTTGGGCATCATAGACCAGACGATTACTGATTGAGAATTGACTTTGTAGGTGGGTGATTTGCGAGAAGTGCTTCCAACGACGACCTCCACGAATAAATGCGAAGCATTTTTGGCCAGTGTCTGAAAGTCGTGAATCTCCACTTCTGCATGGCGAGAGATATGAAAGTCAGCGCAGTGTTCGAACTGAGAATTTGCCACGAACGTTGCAAATAACGAAATACGCTGGAAATATGGAGGTGAGGGTTACTAGAGAGCTAGGCGAAGAATACTCACTGTTTCTGGTCCGCCATCGCAGGACTACTCTTGGTGGTTGTTGGGGAGGTGCATTGTTGTTTCGGTGTCTCCAGCCTAATGATAAGAGCCTTGATTGAATGGGCAGGTCCTTCGTGACGCTGCGCATAAAGTCCAGACAAGAACCGTACCGCGTATCACGGCATCCCTTTCCTCGGTCATCCTCGCAACTGCTGCCACATGCTTGTTAAGAATAGATATGAGCATGCGGAGTGATGGAAGATTCTACCAAGATGCACGTCAGCTCAGCTATTGCCGGGAATGTTTCCTTCGAAAGGTAAAACCCCGAGGCCCTGTTCCCAATCAACATAGTGAGCTGGCGTTGTTGCTGCAGAATACAAGGGAATGGCATTGTACGTACGTATAGAATGGCCGTCATTGCCTGCCTCGTAAACATTGTCCTCGCCAAGTCGCCGGTGCCTGAAACAGGGTTCAAAGCGTTGTTTCCATCTCGTATACGTGTATCGTATCCTGGGAAGTAAGCATAACACGTACGAGGGGTGGCTTCAAGCTATCAATACACAAATGCACGACTTCAATTGCGAAGGACATCACTTATTGACCGTTGGTTTCTGTACATTTTCGATCAGTGTAGCTTCGTCAAACCCGACCTGCAATTCTCAGTATCAGCACCAGTCGAAACAAAGCGGATAATGTCGGAATATTCACACGTTTCAAGGTCCCCGCTAAGAATGGCACAATGGAACCGGCGTCAAAGCACTTCTAACATTGGCTACCATGCGGACCTATACAATTTGTTGACGTGAATCAAGGGTCAGTCACGTTAACTTTAGCATCACCATTCCTTGCCGGTGAGAATACACGTTCACCGAGACTTCGTTCGTGTTGCGTACGGCATGTATACCAGAGTCCAGGGAAGGATGGACCGATACGTTCAGACCTTGTACGTGGCTGGCTTATTAGCGAACCCGAATAACATTGTAGAACTTTAAAATGAAAGGCTCTTCGGATAGTGCCATAGGGAGGTAGTGCTCGCTTGCTGGTGTTCGGAAGTGTGGCCTGGTCTTGGTAGTCATCTTTGTAGCTGAGACGGCAAGACAGACCCACAGTATTCATCGGATTTCGCATTTCCCTGAGCCGAAGTAATGCCGGCGGCAGAACAGCGGCATCCATCGTTTGCCATAAAGACTTTCTTTGTCTTAACCTAAAACGCAGCCAATACAAGGTCAGTACAAGGCACACAGTCAACGAGCTCATGAGTAGACAACATCAGGAGGTTCGCTGAATAGATCGAATTCTCCATTTAATTACAGGTAGGGATTACAACGGCGACGAACTGATATGCAGGCAGCAGAACGTCCATTCTACTAGACAGAAGTTAATGAGTCGCGTGAGCCGAAAACTAAATTCCCTACTGCATAATCAGTTATCGTTATATTAACAAAAGACTGCAAGACGTACGGAAGAATTTGTAGATTATAAGCACATGGATCTAAGGAAAGAAACCGACGGGCGACTCTTCTTTAATAACTCGAGAAGTTAATTTTCCAGGAACCGAAACCAACATACCATTATCTTTACCTGAATACGCTTTACGCAGGGACTTGACACCGTCGAGAAAGATGTTACTGCTGGGAAATCCGCCGTTCGTGCGAAAGGCCGCACACTGTGATAAGATGCCATGTCGTCTAACGTGAGACTTCGAAGGCTCTTTCTTTTGAACAGTCGCGGGACGAAGTCGAGATCAGGAAATTGGGGCTGGGCGAGACAAACATGAGGTTGGGTAGAGCGTCGAGGACTCGAGGGTACCTAAATTCTGTGCCATTTTGAATGCTTTGCAAGATACATTGATTATTGACAGCGGCGAGGTCTGGATGGGCTGCCAATACATCGCGTTTCATGAAGCGACCAACGTTTGGGTTCGATATGATGACGCGGTGGTTGAACACCTCAGCAACGGGCATCGAACGGCCAGGGACGATTTCTTGTCTGGAAGTACAAGCAAAGAGTAATCGCTAGGATATGATGATAAGAATGATGAAAGCAAAAATCCGAGTGGAAAATTACCCTGCCACCCACCCGACGACGTTCTCATCACGAATACTTGAACGTAATGGCAGCTGCATAGACGCTTGATAGGCATGAAACGAAAAGCGTCAAAGAAGAGAGACGAGGCTAGCACACGTCTGATAAATGTTTGGGAGAAAATACAGACGAAACGGTTCACCAAAGGCTGCGAAAACATGTTACGCAAGGTTGGACGAGTCAGTCGCGCAGTAAGATTTCCCATCTATATTGGTGAAGGCATCAATGGGCGGATACCCAATACTAAGACAGTGGTCCATAAATCCCCGAGAAACGATATGTGATCGTCCACGATTGATGGCGTAGCTTATTTCCTACGGCTATCCTTTAGTTTACCTGCGAAAAGTAACTTCCGGATGAGAAACCTACTAGGACGAGTGGAGGGACATAGACCTTAGAACACTGGATGCCAGATGCACGATGCCACATCGTGATATAAAGATATCCACCGGGCACTAATGAGTATTGATATTGAGATGCTGTTACAAATGCTGTGAGGGAAGAAATCTGTAGATTATTATCATCATTAACGTTATCGATGTTCTCCACTGTCAGCTGCACGTACTACAATGCATGAATTGTTGTGACAGCGAGATTTGCGGAGACTACCACCAACGAGAACAGAATAAAATGAACACATGAAGCTCCGAGAAGACGGCGGTTGGCAGTAGCAGGGTGAGAGGGTTGCGGCAAATACCGATCATTTCGATGTGACCACGTGCGCCTATTGATCTCGGAGCCGAACTACTATTGCCTAAAACCTGCGCACGTTCAGCGCTGGCAATGCACAGCACGGCATCATGATCAGGGACTGTTGCTCAGCGCTCATGCCGATCGGTCGCGGCGAAGTCGCGACTGGACATTGAACCTGACAGTGCTTTGCTAGTGGCCAACCTCTCATCTTGTAGGGATACAAATTGGTTTTTGCTCGTTGCGCACCGCCTTTTAACTAACGCAATCAATAGGATGAAGCGGTGGGCCATCGCAGGGCGTGGCATATCCGAGCCCTGAAGTTGGCTGAGCTGGGCTGCTCTGCGTGGGCATGGCACAAAGCTCATGTTCAGCGCAATGACAACATGGTAAATTGATATCCAATTATGACATGGAGTTTTCTCGCCGTAGTAACTAATACTGATCAGTTGATATCACCATGGCTTACACATATGAGTACGAAGAATGAACACTGACTTAACCTTGCTAACTATAGGTAGTGGGTGTACTCAAAAGGAACGAACGATCCAACTCCCAAGCACAAGTCAAACGAAGCTTTTCAACGAGGGGCAGGTATATCTATGAAGGGGATCAGGACAATCATCCACAATGACACGGAGAACCTACTTCAACTATACTCTTCGACAACCCAAGACCTTCATCCGTTCCCTACCCGGTGTCTCATTAAGACATCGAATAGCGTAAACGTCAGTCAAGATGCTGTCAACAAGAACACAGTCAGTAACGAAACAAAAATGGATAGGCAGAACGTACACACGTGGGATACATGGATATGCTGAGCTTGAGTGTCTCGCCGATGTTCTTGGTAATGGTCGATTTGTCGTCACTACATCGAGGATAATAAATTTCGGCTCACTGGGCTGGACAAGCGTTCGTAAGTGGAAGGGGATGAAGCATACCACAAAGGAACCACGAATGCTCACTGATTACATTCTCCCCATACACCAGCCTGACTCCAAACAAACGGTCGACGAGAACAACGTCAAGAGTCGGAATCTGCGCGTCAAACGGAGGGTGTGCAAAGGCCACCATGGGGTGGTTCAGCTGAAGCTGGAGTACTCCGACAAAAAAGCAGGTGCTTGAAGCTCGCCAGGAAGCCAACTACCAAGTCGAAGTCGAATGAGGCTGCTTGACGAGATGCAGGCATGACTAGAAAAGTAATTTAACACGGGTCATCCGCAATGCTGACCAAAGGAGGACGTACATCTATCAGTGCTATACCTTCCGACGACAACCTGAAAACTTCATTCTAGTACATCAGGAAACACCGAGAAGCCTAAATGACCTACATAGTGCTACCGTAGCCTATAGAGGACTATGGAGGACATTTAGGCTTCTCAGTTTTTCCTGATGTACCCCACCTTGTATCGTTACGAAGCTGTTAGAATATTAGGCTGGTCGCCGGTCAGGATGCCATGGCGTAGTTCAATGAGATGGGGAGTAAGACTGAGGCGGCGTTCCCATGGGAGGGTTTATCTCGTGTGAAAGGACTTCGAGGAACCAGAAGGTTGTAGCATTAATCGGCAGGAAGACGGCGGGGGAAGAGCAATCGGTGCTCAAAAAAGAACATGTAACAGGTGTGACGCGTGACAAGGACGCGGATATAGAGTTCGGCATTCACGGCACGGCAAATTGTCGGACTATCGCAATCATGCACCGCCACCGAGATGCTCAGGTTAGCTTAGACCGAATCCTGTGCTCAACATGAATACAATTATATCAACATTCAAGCGCCGTGATGGCATGACTAGCAGATGATGAATCATCTCAACAGCAGCAGGTAAATCTGTGTCTATTTCAAGTCCCGCGACTGATAAATATCGCAGTATTGCGCTTCTAGTCCTTCAGCTTCAGTCCCCTCTCTCCATGCTCTACTCCCTAAACTTCAGTCCCCTAACTGTCCCGAAGGAAAATCTCGCCGCAGACAAGAAAAGAGAACTAGAAACATTCCAACTCGGCGTCTGGAAAGTTTCGGTCCTCAAAAGTTCTCCGTTGAATCTCAGAAAGCAATTCTTGGACTTGAAAGACGCACTCCGATGCTTTAAACGTCTGGCCATCGATGTATACACCCTTGAGCCCATACTGGCGACGTTATTCGTGCTTAGCAAACTATGGTCGGGAGTTCAAAGTGCTCTATTATTATACTTCTCCAGTCATATCCTTCGAATGGTACGTGTTTCTCCTTCCCTGTTTTATATTGAACTTACACTGTCGCGCGAAGGTCGAAATAGGTTTGATCCAGGGTGCCCCAGATGTTGGAGCCATTCTCAAGGCCCTTGCTATGCGGATTTTCTTCGTCATATTTGCAGCAGTAATACAATGGGAAAGGTAAATTCACGCTCTTCTCATGCATATGTTGCTGATGCAGCGATTGTTACAGCGAACGATTTCATCCAATTCTGAAGACGCGGATAACGACTCATTTCGAACTATTTTTAATGCAGGGTACTCCGACCTCTTGCTTACATCTAGCCATATCTGATCTCATATCCAGCTCAATTAAGGATAGACCTTCCTACTTCGCAAGGTATTGATACGTTCCGCAGTGGACGACGTTTTACTAAAGTAGTCCATTTTAAGAACCACGCAGTAAAGTCCGAGCTACTTCTCACGACGCATGGGCATCATTTACGGGCATCGTGGAGTTTTTGACGGACGTGACGAAGGCGCTGAGCCAGCTTGTACTCATCGCCGAAGCTTCTCGATCTTCCGGGTCGCCGATCTTTACAGCCCTCTGTATCATGAAGCCATTTTTTCTCGTGTTTACTGGACGTACCCTATGGAATATACGTGCGTCAGTCCTTTTTCCCTGACCTCATTTAGACTGAAGAAAATATAGCTCACATTGTTTATACCGATAACGAGCACCGGCAGCGTATGAAGGCTTTGGACAGTATGTCATCCCCAAGGTATAGGTCCGAAGTCCTTGGGAGTGATATCGTCGACTATATCATAAATGGTAGACTTCATCAACCTTTACTTGATCTATCATAATCTGTCTTGTTTCAGAGTACCGAAAAGCAGGCCAACTTCTGGGTGGTCTCTCAGATGAATGGGCTCCACTTCAATACATGGTCAGGAAATCGCCTGTATGGCAAATTACGAACGACGTCCTTGGCGACATGCCTATTGTATGTACACGATTACGTTTCCTGTCTGTTACACTAGCTGACCGACCATTCCAGATATACTGTGCACTGGTCTACATCCTCTACCCTGAGAGACTCTCTCTTTCGTCTATCGCGATACTCCAACAATCGTCGCAGCACCTAGACTGGGCCATTCAGTATGTTGTTATGAACATGAATTCCTTTCAAAAACAATATCAGGAGCTCAAGAATGTCTATGACTCGTCTAATATAGCAAACACACTCGCCGACGGAGATATTGCCTACCCGAACCCTTCCTCCAAGGAGAAACCCCATGGGATGTCATTCGAATTGCGTAACGCTTCATTCACCTACCCCGGAAGCCAAAGCACCAAACCTGCCCTATCGAATATCAACCTAACCATCAAGCCCGGACAAATGGTCGTTATTGTCGGCTCGAACGGTAGCGGCAAATCGACCATCTTAAAACTTCTTTCGCGATTCTATGATCCCACATCGGGATCAGACTCGATTCTTCTTGATGGCATCCCAATCTCGCGGTATCGTATGGCGGATCTGCGGCGGGCGACAGCGACGTTGACACAGGACCATTCCCTCTTCCCGCTTTCTCTAGGAGAGAATATAGGATTAGGATACGCAGAAAGAGTGGATGACGCAGGGATGATTGATCGCTCTGCCCAGAAGGGAGGCGCAAGCCACTGTTTGAAGAAGTTGGAACTGGGAAAGGAGACGAAACTGAGTACAGATAACGAGGCGTATGGGTCCAACCTACCGGATGACCCTGACCATCCTTTACAAGCCGAGCTGGAGAAGTTGCAAAAGAATATCGAGCTCTCTGGTGGGGAGAAACAGAGGATTGTAGCGTGAGTGTTCATTTCTCTTTTGGAAATAATCTCGTTCTGACTTATCTTCATCACCTTAGGGCAAGGACCTTTATGCGATTCGAGACAGGAAAAGTCAGGTTTGTCGCTGTAGACGAGCCAACCTCGGCGTTAGACTCCGAAGGAGAATTTGCACTGTTCGACAATCTTATTCAAGCACGAGAAGGAAAGACGATGATATTTGTTACACATCGGTTTGGACATTTAACGAAGCGTGCGGATCTTGTTGTGTGAGTTCTTGTCCCTGTTCCGTATATCGCTGGTCACTGAATCAGATATACAAAGCTGTATGAAAGATGGAACGATAGCTGAAGCTGGGACTCATGCAGAGCTTATGGCAAAGGAAGGAGAATATGCCAAATTGTACAACATTCAAGCGAGCGCATTTATAGATAACGACAGTTCATGACGTTGATTGATCTGTATCAAATTTGGTGCTTCCGTGTACTTAAACAATGTCTGCGTGAAGTAAAGTCCTCTTATTTGTCCGACTGTATGCGTATTTGGACTTCATCCATTCCGAGCCCTTTCCTGTGTAATACAGGCTCGATCTTATGCGGTTTCAGGGGTACATCCTCGGTGGTGGTGCATTTTGGATACTTATACTGGGTCTTGCCGGTTCAAAGGGTTGTTTACTCTTCCATCTCGTCTACGTGTACTTATCGTATCCTGTGAAGTAAGCATAGTTTTGCGCCGTCTAATAACATGTACGAGGGGTGGTTCCAAGTTATCAATACTCAAAGGCATGATTTCAATTGCAAAGAACATCACCTATTGGCCGTTGGTTTCTGTACATTCTCTACCAATGTAGCTTCGGCAAAGCCGACCTGCAAATTCTCAGTGTAAGCGCCAGTTGTAACAAAGCGGATCATGGGAGTACTCACACGTTTTCAGGTCCCCGCTATGAATGGCACAATGGAACGAGCTTCAAGGCACTTCTAGCATCGGCTACCATGCACACCTATACAATTTGTTGATGTGATTCACGTTAACGTTAACATCACTATTCCTTCGCCGGTGCGAACACAAGTTCACCGAGACTTCGTTCGCATTGTATACGACATATATACAAGAGTCCGGGGAAGGACGGACCGACTAGCGAAGCTCAGAGCGGAGGAAAACAGGTCCGTATAGTTCAAATAACATTATAGATATTGAGATGAAAGGCTCTTCAGAGTACAGGAAAGTGGTTCTCGCTTGTTGTTGTTCGGTATTCTGGCCTGGACTTGGTAGTAATGATTGTAGCTGAGACGGCAAGACAGACCCACGCTATTCATCAGATTCGCATTTCCCTGAGTGCCAGCGGCATGATAGCGTCCAAATAGCGTCTATCTAAGCGCATTTGGCATAAAGAGTTTCTTCACCTTAGCCTAAAAAGCCGCTAATACAAGGTCAGTGCAAGGCTCATAGTCAAGGAACTCATGAATAGACAACATCAGGAGGTTCGCTGAATAGGTCGTATTCTCCAGTTACAGGTGGGGGTGACGACAATGAGGAGGCCGTCGAACTGATATGCAAAACGTCCACTCTGCTAGATCAAAGATGATGAGTTGTGTGAACCGACGGCTAAATTCTTTACTGAATAATCAGTTATCGTTGTATTAACAAAAGACTGCAAGACGTACTGAACATGTTGCAGATTGTAAACACATAGACCTAAGGAAAGGAACCGACGGGTGCGTCTTGTCTAATAACCCGAGTAGTTAGTCTTCTAGGAAAAGAAACCAGTATCTCATTATGTTTACCGGACTTGACACAGCGGAGAAAGATATCATTTCCAGGAAATCCGCCGTTACTCCGAAGGCCACGCACTGCGATGAGATGTCTTGTCGCCAAACGTGTGGCTTCGAATGCTCCCTCCTTCGACCCGTTGTGGGATGAAGTTGGAATCAGAAAATTGGGGCTGCACGGGGACGATGAACGTGGGGCTGGGTAGAGCTTCGAGAGTAGGAAAATTCTGTGACATTTTGAGCTTTTAGCCAGATGTATTGAACATCAATGGCGGCGAGTTCTGGATGGCTTGCAAATATAAAGTGTTTCGTGGTGTGACCAACGTGGGAATTAGACATGATGACGCGATGGTAGAACATCTCAGCATCAGCCATCAGATGGCCAAAGATTGTTTGTCTCGAAGTGAGGCGGAGAGTATGGAAAACCTAGATGGAAGAGAAGTCGTCGGCCAAACCCCGAGAGCATATTGTCGGTTGTAATGCCACACAAAGGTGTTATCCTAATGCTCGTCAAGTATTACTGGACGGAGTGTGGGCATGGGGCGGGGCATGCTACTATGACGGCCGAAGACTAGTCACTGCAATATGATGATAAAAAGACGAAGGCAAAAGTCTGGTAGTAAACTCACCCTGCTGATAAGAACCAGCGGACGGTGTTCTCATCGCGACTGCATAAACGTAATGGCGACTGCTCAAGACGACGCATAGCCGCTGGGCAGGTATGAAGCTACAGAGGCGGATGGCTGGATGTCCGGCGGAAGAGAGCCTCGTGTTCCCGAAACGCAACTTCAATATCGTCAATGTCCTGCGATAACGAGAGGCAGGTGCCAGTACTGATTTGAGGGTATTTCGCTTCGGTGGGATCCCTTGGCTAGCATCGAAGAGATAGGTAACGAGGTGACGGGATCCGCATCAATACATGGTATATTAACCAAAGCGTCACTGAAAGTGTATGCTGGGCTCTTTACACTTTCCGGGAGGGGGAAAAGGTTCATAGTACTGAGGCTAGGACCAGATAGTCTTCAACTTGGAGTGAGCATCAAAGATGAGAGACGAGGCTAACGCGCGTATGATAAAGGTTCAGACGTTGGCCCTGGTTGAGGAGAACTTTAGCAAGGCGGAAATGTAAAACAAAGAATCCACGCACTGCACAACACAGGAAGCAAGGTATGCTGGGCAGGAATCGACAAGCCAGTCGTGCAGTAAGAGTTCCAATCTACATTGGTGAAGGCATCAACGGGAGAATACTCCTTGAAAGCGAAGGTAGTCCATAAATCCCCAAGAAACGGCGCGTGATCGTCCATGCTGACTCACTAGCGCCAAAGTGCAGTCCAGGATTGTGGGTGTATCTCATATAGCTCGGATATCCCTCAGTTACCCTGCGAAGATCAAAATTCGGATAAGAAACATACTAGACCTCCAAGACTGCGGAACGCCTGTCGGCGGATGCTAGCTCATTCGAGAGAGGCCCGATACCACGTTGTGATCTACCAAGGAGATCACCAACTAGCGTTTGGATTGAGAAGCAGTTAGAACCGCCGTGAGGGAAGAAACCTGTACGTCATCGTTCCCCATTAATGTTCCACTGTAATTTGCTGCTGCTGCACCTGTTGCAATGTACGCATCAAAAACAAGTGTCGAGACAGCGATATTTGTGGAGGCAATATTTTGGAAAATATCGATCAACAAGGACAGAATATAACGAACGGATGAAGCACAAATAAGACTGCGGTTGGCAGAGGGCCGCGGCAAACGCCGATCATTTTGATGGGGCCACGCGTTGTAGGACGCATATAGCTCTCAGTCCAACCACCATCACCTACAGCCTGCGCATCTTCGACGCTGGTAGCGCACAGCACGGAATTTACGCGACCCCACAGTTTTGGGACGCCCCTTGGACAATGCCTGAAGGCTCAATTACCTCATGATCCGGGGCCGTCGCTCAGCGCTCATGCCGATTGGTCACGGCTGGCGTCTAGACATTGAACCTGACACTGCCTTTGCCGGTGGCCACCCTCTCATGTTGTAGGGAGATGACATGACTATTACGGAGGCATACCTTCATAGCGCATCCATTTTTACCTAAGAAAATCAATTGGACCTTGTTCAGCCTGAATACAATTACATCAATATTCGAGCGCCGTGTTTGTATGACTCGATGATGAATCAGATTCACAGCTGCAAGTAAATCAGTTCCTATTTTAAGTCCCTTGACTCATAAACGTTCGCAGTATTGTGCACTTCCAGCTCTTCAGTGCCCTCTCACCATGCTTTATCCCTTAAACTTCAGTCGTCTGACTGTCCCAAAGGCGGATCTCACCACGAACGACAAACGAGAACTAGAAACAGTACAACTCGGTGTATGGAAGGTTTCAATCCTCAAAAGCTCTCCGTTGAATCTCAGAAAACAATTCTTGGACTTGAAAGACGCACTTCGGTACATTAGACGTCTGGCCATCGATGTATACACCCTTGAGCCCATACTGGCGACGTTATTCGCGTTCAACAAATTATGGTCAGGAGTTCAAAGTGCTCTACTATTATACTTCTCAAGTCAAATCCTCCGAATGGTACGTGTCTCTTCTTCACTGTTTTATCTTGAACTTACGCCATCTCGCGAAGGTTGAAACAGGTTTGATCCACGGTGCCCCAGATGTTGGCGCCATTCTCAAGGCCCTTGCTGTGCGGATTTTCTTCGTCATATTTGCAGCAGTACTACAATGGGAAAGGTAAATTCACGCTGTTCTCATACGTATGTCCCTGATCTGTGATGCAACGTCTTACAGTGAACGATTTCAAGCAACACTGAAGACACGTATAACGACTCATTTCGAATTGTTTTTAATGCAGGGTACTCTGACCTATTGCTTTCGTCCCGCCATATCTGATCTCATATCCAGCTCAATTAAGGATAGATCTTCCCACTTCGCAAGGTAATCATATATCTCGCAGGGGGCTACGTTTTACTGAAGTGTCCCATTTTCAAGAACCACGCAGTAAAGTCCGAGCTACCTCTTACGACGCATGGACATCATTTACGAGTATCGTGGAGTTTTTCACCAACATCAGCAAGGCGCTGAGCCAGCTTGTACTCATTGTCGAAGCTTCTCGATCTTCCGGGTCGCCGATCTTTACAGCCCTCTGTATCATGAAGCCATTTTTTCTCGCGTTTACTGGACGTGCCCTATGGAATATACGTGCATCAGTCCTTTTTTCCTATCCTCATTTAGACTGAAGGAAATTATAGCTCACATTGTTTATACCGATAATGAGCACCGGCAGCGTATGAAGGCTTTGGACAGTATGTCATCCCCAGGGTATAGGTCCGAAGTCCTTGGGAGTAATATCGTCGACTATATCATAAATGGTAGACTTCATCAACCTTTACTTGATCTATCATAATCTGTCTTGTTTCAGAGTACCGAAAAGCAGGCCAACTTCTGGGTGGTCTCTCAGATGAATGGGCTCCACTTCAATACATGATCAGGACAACGCCTATATGGCAAATTACCAACGATGTCCTCGGCGACATGCCTATTGTATGTGCACAGTTAAATATTAAATTTGTGGGACTAGTAGTAGCTGACCGATCCTTACAGATATACTGTGCACTAGTCTATATTCTCTATCCCGAGAGATTCTCGCTATCCTCTATCGCGATACTCCAACAATCATCACAGCACCTAGATTGGACCATCGGCTATGTTGTCGAGAACATCAATCAGTTCCAGAGAAGATACCAAAAGCTCAAGAACGTTTATGACTCAGCTAATATTGCGAACACGCTCGTTGATGGCGACATTGCCTATCCGAATACTTCCTCCGATGATAAACCCAAAGGGATGTCATTTGAACTGCACGATGTTTCATTCTCCTACCCCGGAAGTCAAACCGCCAAACCCGCTCTTTCGAATATCAACTTATCCATCTCGTCCGGGCAAATGGTCGTTATTGTTGGCTCGAACGGTAGCGGCAAATCGACCATCCTCAAACTACTCTCACGATTCTACGATCCCACATCTGGACCAGAGTCTATTCTAGTCGATGGCATCCCAATTTCCCAGTATCGTATGTCAGATCTGCGGCGGGCAACAGCGACCTTGACACAGGATCATTCCCTTTTCCCACTATCTCTAGGAGAGAATATAGGGTTGGGGTATGCGGAGAAAGTGAAAAACGCGGAGATGATTGATCGCGCTGCCCAGAAGGGAGGCGCGAGTCACTGCCTGAAGAGTCTCAAGCGGGGAAAGGAG
The DNA here is from genome assembly GCA_900157415.1 of Armillaria cepistipes. NCBI lineage: Eukaryota > Fungi > Basidiomycota > Agaricomycetes > Agaricales > Physalacriaceae > Armillaria > Armillaria cepistipes. Next base: position 399,718 of record FTRY01000026.1, read on the forward strand.
AAGACATTGAGTACAGATAACGAGGCGTATGGGTCACGCCTACCCAACGACCCGGATCATCCTTTACAAGCCGAGCTGGAGAAGTTGCAGAAGAATATCCAGCTCTCGGGCGGTGAGACGCAGAGGATTGTAGCGTGAATATCCTTTCCTTTTGGATATAACTTTGTTTTGACGCATCGTTGCCTTAGGGCAAGGACTTTCATGCGATTCGAGACAGGAAAGGTCAGATTTGTTGCTGTAGATGAGCCAACCTCGGCTTTAGACTCCGAAGGAGAATTTGCACTGTTCGACAATCTTATTCGAGCGCGAGAAGGGAAGACTATGATATTTGTTACGCATCGATTTGGATATTTGACAAAGCGCGCGGATCTCGTTGTGTAAGCCCTTGTTTTCGTTGCGTGTATCGCAGGTCACTAATCGAGCATATGAAGCTGCATGAAAGATGGAACGATAGCCGAATCTGGTACTCACGAAGAGCTTATGGCAAGTCAGGGAGAGTACGCTAAGTTATACAATATTCAAGCGAGCGCATTTGTAGATACAGAGAGTTCGTGGCTTTGATGGAGCTGTAATCATTTGATATACGTCCGTATACTCAAATAATTGCTGTGTACAGTAGCCTCCTCTTATTAGTCGAAACTTATGAGTACTCGGGACTATGACCATACTACATGTCTAGTCATACTTCGAACAAAGAAATGTGTGTGTCGCCCTTGAGGCTCGATTTTAATGAATTTACCGGATAGTTTTCCGTGCTTACTGTATCCAATGATTCCCATCAACAAACGCCGGTGTCCTTGTTACCTGTTCTGAATCCTGATATTTAAATTCACACAGTCATCACATCACGAGTTTGACAAGAGTTTGATCCCAATTTCAGTGCATTAACTCCTCCATCTCCTAGACTATTGATAGATTCAGTGTTTCCCCTCGAGCAAGGTATAGATGTCGTGCACTGCAAACATTGGTCAGTTTCTCCACGGCGACAGGCCCTGCGCTTCTTAGATTACTACTCCTCGATAGCAGCCTCCAGGAGGCGTGATTCTCAAAGATGTTACTCATCGTTTTGTGAGTCAATTCACACTATGTCACTGCGAACTCAACGCTAAAGGTCCATAACTATAGATTTTGCCTCAATTTCACCATTTCTCAAGGATTTCGATTTGACAACTTCACAGGGACTGTAACTGCGACCATACCTATAACGCTATCCTGGCATCGCGAAGTGGGAGATCCGGACAACATATCTTTCGCGCTAAGAATCATACAGTCACAGGGTAGTTTTCAAGAGCCCTCCTTCTCGGCAACCGACCTCACTCAATTTGACGGGACGGTCAATGTGTCTTTCCCTGTATCGGGGTGCGTCCCGACTCTCGAGTATTTTCCCATACGTACTATTCACTCATCGCTTTTCAACCATAGAGTGTACCGGATTTCAGCAAAAAACGATGGATTCGGACTTGCTAACAGCCAGATATTCGACGTTGCACCCAGTGGCAGCGGAATTAATATGGTGCCGTCGTCACGGTATGTAGCATCATAGTCATGCACTGACCATGCCGGATGTTTATACTATTTTTGTGAGAGATAGACCTCTACCATCAGGATCTGTGAATCCACCAGCCTCTCGTGATGCAGACTCCCGAAGAGCCGCTTAGGTCCGTATCCGCCGAGCATAGGATTCGGGGATGTCGCTCAATATCCCTGTTTCTACAGCTCCACCACGAAATCACTACAGAGTACAGCAAATTGTCCACCGTGAGTCATCCATGAACGTAGTCGATCCGGTCTAATTCTTAGCGCAGGACTTCAAATTCGGCCCCAGGAAATCGTAGAAGATCTATCATGATTGGCGCGGTAATAGGCTCTCTGCCTTTCCTGCTGCTTGTCTTAGGGGGCGGGGTATCTTTCTTCATACGTCGGCAGAGGCACAGGAACTTGGAGTACCATCTCTCACCCAACCCGAAGATGATACCCGAGCCAAATTCCCAGTCTTCGCCAGCTGGCTGAGTTCGAAAGCGAATCCGCGAGATGACACCACATGGAGAGGGCGGGAGCCAGGACACAGTTGGGGGTAGTGGAACAGGAACTCCGACCGAAGATGAGAGAGAAAGGACAACTAGTACTGGCACGCCTTTGCATATAAATACTTCAGAGTCTCAGAGTCCGCGGCAACGGGAAGCTCCACAGGCTGCCTTGGGTGATGTCGTCACCGAGGTTTTGAGGCTGAGGACTCAGGTTCAGCAGCTCCTTGCGGAACGGGAAGCAAGGAGGGTTGAAAGCAACGCACTCGATCCGCCGCCAGAGTATGTATAAAGAACGTCCTTAGGATAATACGAGGAGAGACAGTGACGACGTAGGGTTTATCTTGAGGTCACGGATTGTAAAGACTGTAATACTCTATGAAAACCGAGCGTTGACCTCGCTTTATGAAGAATTTCGTGAACTGCAGCATAGATCGAGCTACATTCATAACGACGGAACTGTGCTCGGTCAGGAACTTCACAAAAGTCCAAAATGTCTGCTACCTCGCTGCGTATGCCATTACGTTGGCTTCTTTGTTTCCATGAGAATGATCGGGATCGTCTTTGAAGCTAGAATGGATTAGAAGTCGGCAGAATGAACCACAAGTGTAAACTACATAATGACAGATCTTCATACCGCCTGGGTGATGTTTACCGGCCATGGTTTCGATCTCCCGAATATATCTGTGATTCTGCATGAGGGAGAGGGAAGACCTGACCCACAGAGCAGTTAGTACCAAGCATGGGATTGGCTCAAGGTTCCGTTTCGACGACATCGCTGACTGTCTCTGATTAAGACATGAGTAAAAATTTAACGATAATCATATTAAGCGTCTCACCCCATCAGTTGGAGGAGGATAATCATAAGCAAATCATAGCAAGGCTGCTGAGAACGCGAGACACGCTAATATTGCGCTGATAGGAGGAAAAGGAAGTCAGACTGACAGGGCATGTAAAATGGTTGGAGCAAGGACCCCGAAAGTTAAGTGTACCTCCGTTCGACGTTCAGTCTCTTTCCGTCTTCCCTAACTCGATGCAAAAAATGAGAGGAAATTGTACAAGGCGAAAAGAACTAAAATTGGATATTAGCACCGACTCAGTCACGCGATAGGTACATCAAGGAAATCGGCCCGAGCCCCGGGAATGACACCTTCAGCCAACACCGTGATGCGACCGGGGAATACCTTCTTTCTTTCTGTTCATTATGCCTTTCCCCGTCACTATGGCTCCAAACTGTGAATTGCCTTGTTGTTCCTGATTTCGTGCCGTATCACACTATGCCGCTCAAGACTCTTGACCTCCGTCGTCGTCGTCGTCGTCTCACCAGGCATCTTACTTCGTAGACTGACACCGTCCACTACGAACTCCTCGACGGCAAATTGGGAATATGCGACGTGTCTTTTTCAAGAACGTCGTTCTCTTCTACAAGGCTTGCCTCCGCCTGATCCTCGCCGAACATGTCTAATCCTTTCGTGAAAACAGGATGCTGGGCTATAGAGAACATTGCACCTCTACAGTTGACGGAGACGTTGGACAACGTAAGCGGCTTTTTTTAGTGGATGCTCATGTCGTTGAATGTTCGATTATTACTCTTGTTAGATTCGGCTCGGATATCTAATCAACATCACCAAGCCCCTCGCACCGTTCCAAGGATTATAATTGCATTTTTTCCACCATCGAATACGTGGCGCACTTTCTATCCACTGCAATGCCTTACTTTCTCTAGTGTTGCTTCTTCTTTCAATGAAGAATCCATCCACTCCAAACACCTGTCATAATCTCGTACAATTCACCCATATCCCGGGACCTCCAGAAGTCTCGGTTTTGCGTTATGCAGCCAGGGGTATCTCTGCATTCTCCCTTCCCTCAGCTGTGAAGACTGAGGAGGCGTGAACGATTCTCGCATAAGGCCTTGGTAAAGGTCAAGTCGGCGTGTCGGTGGGCAAGAAGATCGATGTGAGTGAGGAGCACAAGGGTGCAGAGGGGCGGGTGGTGGTTCTGGAAGAATTTTTTCCGTAAACTAGAAGGTGGAGACACATCTTCGGATGTCACAAGGTCTCCGTTCCATCCTCGCCGTTCTCGTAGGCTGATGTACTATGAGGTCAGTTCAAGTAGCGTATCCCTCCTTCAATGGCGACGTTCTAACAGCGGCTACATGTTCGGGATCAGGCGTATAAGGGCTCGTTTGACAAGACGCTGATGTGCATATCACTCTTCCTTTTCTCTTTGCCCTAATGGTTCTCCTCCTTCTAGCCCGCTACAATACCGGCGATAGCACAGAATATTCCTCAAAAAACGCTAACATATCCCAGTCACGGTTGCAGCATCATCAACCAATCATGCCTTTAAGGATGCATACGGTATCTGCTCTACTGGTGGATGTTTGATATTCGAGCTCACATAGTCCCCAAGCTACGGTGCTGATCATTAACTGTCGAGGTGCTCGTCTTACCAATCGCCGCTTGTTAACGTCTTGCCATTGTTCTTTCATTAGTTGTACGTATTCGTTGCTTATACCCGCCACTTTTAGTTAGAACTGTCGTATGAAAGAATTGTACTCACGTAGTATACACCATCTCGTTTGCAACGGATGTACAAAACCCTTTTCTCTCGCTCATTTCGCAGTCCTGAGTCTCGCGACTCCAATGATGGAACATAGAAAAGAGAGCTTGACGTGGCTGGTGGCTGGGTGTTAAGAGTCGGACTATTTTGAGTAATACAGGAGTTGATGAATACTCAAGTAAAACCTGAGTCATGAGAAAGGATGTCCTAAAGACGAGTTCCAACCACCAAGAGGGATCCGATAGGGTGCTAACAAGCGCTGGCCGTAGTTAGCGAGTTTGTCCGCAAGCGCTAGGCGTAACTGATGAGGTTTCCAACAAGCGCAAGGCGTAGTTGGAAGTCAAACGGAACGGCAAGCGCTAGGCGTAACCGATCAGATATGCTTAGATCACACAGTTAAGTGGACGTTGAAGAGTATTGAAATTAGGCTAAGAGATTCTAATACAATGTCAGGTAAGTATTTATACACTACTAGTAAGGACTTGAGTCAGTATTATTCTACACTATTCCATCGCATTCCAGCATTAGCAAGAAGAATAGAGAAAATATAAGAAAATGCCAGTAGTCCGAGATCAAGACCGAGAACGCCGAGAGAAAGCATGTGTTGACTCATGTGCGACCGGAAAAGGCCCGATATCCATAACACTGCAGAGGTATATGGTTGTCTGGGTCATATGGCCGGATGTCGGCTTACTTCGATGAAGCAGCGAGAAAGGAAGTACGAGACAGCATTCCGGCAAGCTCTTTCGAACAAAGTTTACATAAATGCCTATCGTTCGTCAAACAATGAAAAGTGGGAGGCGGGCCGGTATCCCGCCAATCAACGCCTTCTTTGTTACCTGTTCTGAATTCTGATATTTGAATGCTAGGCTTCATCTCATCACGGCAATGACTGTGTTACGTGTGTATTTTGATTGTTTCATCTATCGCCTAGAACACTGGTGAACAAATGGTTCCCCTCAAGCTGGGTACAGGGATAATGCACTTCTGACATCTGACATTCTCTCGACAGCTACGAGTCGAGCACTTCGTAGACTTGCACTGCTCTTCGATATGTACCCAAGCGGCCTGCAAGTGGCGTCATCCTTGAAGATGCTACTCCTTATTGTTTTGTGAGTCAATTCCCATCCGATTACTAGCGGTAACTACGTGGACTCTAAATATTTAGGCATGTAGATTTGGCCTCCAGTTTTCCATTTCGCACGGCCTTAGTTTTAGCTACTCTTCAGGGACTACGATTGCCGGAATACCTATAATTCTATACTGGCATCGCGATGTGAGCGATACGGGCCAGTTAAACTTCACGCTACAAACAATAAAGGCACATGGTGATTTTCATGAGCCCTTTCTCTCAGCGACCGACACCAGTCAACCGGACGGGACGCTCAATGTGACTTTTCCTACACCAGGGTGCGTCATGAACTTGTCCTGAGTATCTTCCGATAAGTACCATCCACTCATTGCTGTTGAACCATAGAGAACATAAGATTACAGCAACAGGTCACTCTGGTAGTACTATCTTTCAGACATTCAATGTTGCACTTAGTGACGGTGGCAGTAGTACGGCACCATTGTCATCAAGGTACATGATACCATATTCACAGACTGTCACACCTCATGCTTATACTCTCTTGGTGTGTGATAGTACCGTACCCACAGCATCTGTGCTTTCTACGTCGTCCCCTTTCGTGTCAGAATCCAGAGAGCCATCCAGGTCTGTATTTGCACGTTATAATACTTGGGACGTCGCTCAATATCCTTTTTCCAACAGTTCCTCCACGGAATCAGTACAAAACACTGCAACTGCTCCACCGTACGTCATCTCTGAATGCAGTCTACCAAATTCATGATCATCTCAGGAATTCACATTCGACCCATCAAAGTCGCAAAACACCTATTGTTATTGGTACAGTCATAGGGTCCCTGGTGTCCCTGCTGCTCATTTTTGGCACGGGTGCATTTATCTGCATACGCCGAAGGAAACACAGGAACCGGAAAATGAAACACCGTCTATCGCCGAACCCTAAATTAATGGATGAGTTCAATACACATTCTCCGCCAGTTAGGAATAAAAACAGCAAAACCATCACTCACACGTTGGTGGCAGGTGGGATGACGTTAAATGTAGGGAGCGGGATCCAGGAGCCGGTGGAGGAGGGTCCAGAGCGAAATCCAACTGATGTTGGAGGAGAAAGAAGAGATAGCATTGGCACGCCTGTGCATGTCGATTCCGAGTCCTATGTATATAGGATACTCGGTTATTATGCGAGTTGAACAGCCCATGGGAAAATATATTCGTGGTATCACGGCTTTTGCCGAATTGGCCATTTGAGGCTATTGTGGGAATATTTCTATTTGTTGTCGGCTTTCTCGGACTGGCTTGATAACCGTGCTTTGTCGGCTTTGTCGGTTTCCTATGGAATACAAGACTGGTACGCTCCGGTTATATGTATAGCCGGTGTGTGTGTGTATTTGTTCTTGCTATACATGGTAGTAGGACCTCAGACACATTGATTTTGCTATATTAATACATATATAGAAAGAATATCAGTTGTGACTAAGATGCATGCATCTGTGACTGTGCTTAAATATTAGCATTTATACTGCAGATCTTCATCTGTTCTCTTCTCTTCTCATCTCAGTTGGCTTGATTTTATTCTATCTTTATGTTTTCCTATTCCTCTGCATAGCTGTTTTGTACTCACACATTTCAGACATTGTGCGGCTGATTCCTTTTGTGGAACTGGTAGGGATGTCCACTGTTACTGTTATGTATACCAGAATGACATTTGCAATCATTATTATTTTCCAGTATTCCTCAATTTTGAACTTGCTTCAACTTCTTTGTCCTGGCAGCAAAAGCCCATGACTAATATGTGCTTATGGCAATTAGACTTGCACAAAATATGTTTTAAATTCAATAACAGATCAAGTTGATAAATATATAATTTAAGATTGGTCAGATAATAAGAGATATAATGTGACAGGTCCATGATAAATAGTAATCAAAGCAAATAAACTGAACTGTGCCACCTCTAGACCTCATTGAGACAGCAAATAACATTGTGACTGTGACTATAGTCACATGTCATCCAGCTAGATGAAGCTCTTTGTGACATCATGTGACCTGTCACGCATCGAGCCCGATGACTGCTTAGTCATATATATAAGCCATCGAGCTGGGCTCTTATTATTATAAAATATAAACTAAAAATTATTATTCTTTTATTCCACATACATTTAGATAAATCATTAAAAGATAAATACATCATTGCTTGTTTGTATGGTCTTGCATCTAGCTTTTCTTCTCTCTAGGGCTGCGCGCTGTAACCGTATTGTATGGAAATATGGCTTCCATGTACAGTATATGTACCGGAGCCATCAACGGCCGTAGTGTATGGTGTGGCTGGAGCCGTTCATGGCTTCGGTACATATACCGTTGATGTGCTCAGTAACAGGCAGCATGCAAACGAAACAAGTGTCTAGATCGTCAATCTAGATACTAAATCACACACATACAATCACCAATATTAAGTTCGAGGGTGAGTACAATAGAAGCACTTGTGGTGTATGTAGATTTTGATAATCAATTGGGTTTTGCTTTAAAACAACTTCAATTCAAGTCTAAAAGTGTTTACATGAGATACACTAATCGCAACAGTGAGGTATATGGACGTGGGGGTTTTGTAAGGTATAATTGGAGTGGCTTAGACTCGAAAACGACTTTGTCTAGAAGAGCTGGTAAGGCTTTAACTAGGGAAGCCTTAACAATCAAACAATCAAAGACCTAGAGGTCTACAAAGAGTGTAATTGCTCTGGAGTACACAGACTTGATTACAACACAAACGCATGCACTTGCAACAAAGAACCAAAGTTCTACAAAGAGTACACAGACTCTAGAGTATACTGACTCATTAACTGTTCAAACTTAAAGTGTTCTAGGGCTTATTTCACTTCAACTAGGCAATGTCTTTGGTCTGTGGTCGACTTAGCATGTCTAGATCACTTTAGTTGGTGAGAGAGCATGAGGCCTTTGTATGTGGAGCAGTTTAATTAACCAGCAAGGCGCAAACACAGGGACAACTCTTCTTCCTACTTAGTTCTTCTAGATTACTTATAGCCACCCTTTTGGGGTTGACTTGGTAAACTTAATTCACTTCAGTCAAGGATATGCGATTAAACCAGTGATTGATTAGGTAGCTATAAGGCTACTAGCACAAACGTGGGGGGAATGCTTTCCTGCCATTATGCATTTAGTTGCTGCTAATTTATACGATTTCTAGCCTAGGTATAGGAGCTTGTATCTAAAAGTAATTATGGTATGAGCTTTGGGTATCAATACAAACAATGAGTAATTAATTTACAAGGATTGTGCCATTCTGAGGTTTCTATTCAGTTGGACAGAATGACAAGCAGTTATTCTATTGCTAAGGAGTGTCCTAATGGTCCATAGAAACTCCTCGTTTGTCCTTCATGCCTTGCCACGTGGATTCCTATTCAATACTACAAATTGTGCAGTATCTTGAGGATGTAACCACCAATCGTGATTGATCGTTGGACTGAGATTGTATTTGCTTTGATCATTGCACGATCTTGAGCTATCTTGGTGCCAAGTGTCAGTTTATTCAGTTATTCCAAGTTTATTCATGTTCTAGACTACGTTCATTTCATGTTGTGAACTGTTGTGGACTTAGCGATTCTCTTCTAGGTTCATTCAGGTCGTCAAGATGACAAGTAATCTAGTCCTTCTGTGTTCTCCTTTATGTTTGTAACCCATCTCAATGTGTCCCTTGGTTCCGACTGTAAATAGTCTTTGTTTTGGGCAGAGAATGGCAATCAGTGTTGAAGGCTTATAAAGTTCACTCGTCTAGATGTCGCTTCTAAGTCCATTCTGATACTGTATTGCTCACTATCTTATGTAGTATACTAGCTATCAGTGTAAAGCCTTCACTATAGCTCTCTGTACCACTTGTAGACTGCACTATTTGATAGAAATTCACAAAATCTATGGGTAGCCTGATACCAAGCGTATCACCGTACACAGAAACTGTATTTCCATACAATACGATTACAGTGCACAGCCCTAGAGAGAAGAAAAGCTAGATGCAAGACCATACAAACAAGCAATGATGTATTTATCTTTTAATGATTTATCTAAATGTATGTGGAATAAAAGAATAATAATTTTTAGTTTATATTTTATAATAATAAGAGCCCAGCTCGATGGCTTATATATATGACTAAGCAGTCATCGGGCTCGATGCGTGACAGGTCACATGATGTCACAAAGAGCTTCATCTAGCTGGATGACATGTGACTATAGTCACAGTCACATTCAGAATATACTAGCCGTTTTTAATAAGTGTTTGTAGTTCATTAAATCCTCTTCTATCAAGTCTCTCATATCACCTTCCCATTACTGAGGCCATGAGGGAGTACTCATGAGGGGGCTTTACCAAAGCAGCAGAGTGTGGGATAGGTTCAGTCCCATAGCAGGTTGGACATCTGTTGATAGCACCCTGTAGTACAGACATCATTATGTTTCTGTTTAGAAGCCACAACAAACTTCTTTCCTTCCAGCACCCCCTTGGCCTGACCCAGACATCATTAAGAATTTTAGACATGTCTAACACCTCCAACTCTAACCTAAGGAACTGACCACTCTTTCCACCTGTTGATTATAAGCAACACAATCAATCCTCTTTTATTCCTTACCTTTATTGCTTCCATACATGGAGCTACAGTACTAAAACGGTTTTCCCAAAATAGTTGTATTTATTATATTTATAAAGAACTCATATCTATATTTGGCAATACAGCGGTATCCAGGGTATTAAGGCACAGATGCATTTGAAATAGAGCGTACCAGTCTTGTATTCCATAGTTTCCCCTCCTTTCTGTTTACTTGTCGTACAATTTGTTTTTTCTGGTGACATTTTGCTGTGACATGACATGGTTACCGTAGTTATTATGCTGTCCTGAGCTGAGCGTGGGAAAGAAATCTATTTGTGGTATCAAACCTTGCCAGAGTCACTACCTGAGGACACCATGGGAATTATTTCTATTCGTTCCCCATCTATTCCCGACTCTCTTTCCCGTTCTTTTCTGACTCTCTACCTGAGAGTGTCATGGGAATTCTTTCTATCTGTCCCCCGTCAATTCCCCTCTTCTTCCCTCTGAATCTGATTCTGGTACCGTCTTTTTCTTATCTGGTAAGCATTCTGTACCATTTGATCATTTCTTGACTATCACTTGCAAGATCAACTTCATCCTTGCACCGTTTCTCATGAAATTTGAAAAGTATGACCAAGCATTGTGCTTTGATGATCACCGAGTATATTGCGTCTGCGGATATTGGGTCGATTAGGTGACTCTTCATGGTGCATTTGATATAGACTCACTGTTTCTGAACACTGACTGATTGCACACTTCCCTATGACTAGCACATACTGTATAATTTTGACCAAGTGTTCAGTTCGCAAAGTGTTCATACAGGGTCCACCTGCTATATATAGGCTGATACCGGCTGTGCAGCGGCGAAAAATTCCCATATTCGTCGTGCACTGGCAAGTCAGAGACCCTGTTACCCATTACACCTTTACAAAAGTGTTCAGTTCAAGGGCCACCATTATGCGTTACTGAACACTTGGTCGAAATTATACAGTATTCTGACCTCGCACTTACCGACGAGGCTCAATGGTAATTCATTTAAGATGCAGCCACATTTCAGATTCTGACTGTTGAACTAGATTTCACTCCTGGCTCTTTTCTTGGTCTCACAAGCCTCCAAATGTCCGCTAATCAGCCGTGGTTCCGTGTCCATGTGTGACCTCGTACGCAAGGCTCGAAAGCTCAACACAGCACTGTTAGCTGTGATACATGCTTTGTGGACTAGTATTTTGGTACACAAATTTTTCCCCATTACTTGTATCCTGTTTATATTTGGATAGCTTGCTTACTCTGAGTCTGACACTAAGGACCTGTTTTCGGTAGCATTGTCAGCAGCCATGCTCCTGAATCTCTCGAGCACACATGCAACATTACCATCTGTTCTGGTAGCCTGGCGACAATATCAAAGTTCTGGTTAGTAAAATTTGGCCTTGCTAATGCTGTTCTTCACTTATACTCCCATCCTCACAGATATTGATGTTGATATTCCACACATGCTGCCAATTCAAGTTGTGGGGTAATGTATATGAGGGGCATCCATACACCCAGAACACGCGAAGAGGACACTGCTGTGACCGTTGTACATATCCACATGAATATCCTTTGACTTAAGTTGACTGAGCACCTCCAGAACCTTGCAATGTGTGCTTTCGAGTTCAGATACACTCACGGTAGCTCCTCGAACATCGGGGTAAGTTTTCCTCTGTTCCATTAGTGTCTTTGTGTCACTCAGAGACATAGCGGACCTCACCATCATGCCGAGATGACACATCACCTTCCCACGAGTAGTGGTAGGTAGCTCCGTGGCTGACGCAGAGTTCTGTGCTTATTACTTCTAGATTTAATGCACAAGACGATGGCGCTTGGCTATATGAATCAAGATCCCAGCAATGAGGTAAGCCGCCGATTCCAAGGCTGTTGTCACTCTACTTGAAGCCTGTTTTTTCTTGAATGAAAAGTCTTGCAGAGCCAATGTCCAGCACACATTGTAAGTCATTCATCTAGACTATTTCCTCCCTTCAGAGTGCTAAATTCTTCTCAGAGTTGACCTCGAAAATTCCTAGATGCAAACCTTGCAGAGCCAAACCTGTGGGTGGTCCCATTGTAAGTTGTTCATTTGACATGTTTTTTGCCCTTCAAAATACTCAATTTCACTCAGATTTCACCTCGAAGATTCGGGGGTCAAAACCTTGCGGAGTCAGTCCCCAGCAGGTGCACATTGTAAGTTGTTCCTTCGAGATACTTTTAGCCTCAACAATACTCAATTTTTCCTCAGATTTGAGCTCAAAAATCCTGAAATCAAGACCTTTCGTGGCCAATCTCCTGTATGGGAACATGGTAAGCTGTTCACTTATGATATTTTTGCCATCAAAAACCTTAAAAAAACCTCAGATTTGACCACCACAAATCTGAAGTCTAAACCCTGTGGAGCGAAACACCCCCAGTTGGTGAGTAGTTCCTCCATATGTACAAGCTTTTTCTGATCATTTCCCCTTTGACAGTGCCAGACTAACGGGACAAAGTGTCATCATTGTGCCGAGATGATGTATGGGTGTCCCGCGAGCAAAGGTAGGTGACTTGGTGCTTTTGGAGTAATTCTGTACTTATTACTTGCAAGTTTAGTGCTGGGCCATTATCGAGATGATAGCACTTGGCGAGATCCGGCAAGCGAGGTAAGATGCTGTATTCAAGGCTCTTTTTACTCATCTCTTCCTCTAGAAGCCCATTTTTCTTCGAAGAAAAACCCTGCGGGGCCAATCTCCTGTGCGTGCATGAAGTCATTATTTCACTGTTCAGAATACTGTAGTTTCTCCAGTTTGAGCTCTGATCCAAAGCTGATCCCCTGCACTGGCACATTGTAAGTCGTTCATTCAGGATGTTTTTGCTCTTCAAAATACTCAAATTTCCCGAGATTTGAGCTTGAAAATTTCGAGGTCCAAACCCTGCAGAGCAGAACGGCGCCGGTTAGTGAGTAATTCCTTGGTATGCACTTGATTCTTGTAGAACGGGCTGTTGATGGCAAATCTTTCTGGATGGCAAACTGTGCTCCTGCTGTAATAGAATTATAATCAAATTTATTTGAAGAAAAAAAAAACATAGGACTCGGTGATGAGCCTAGACTTCCGTGGCAACGGCAACACCAACTCAAAATGAGATTGGATAATTAACGTAGTGACACGGCAATCAAGGCGATCGGGTGTGCGAGTGGTTCGAGGCACCTCCGTGCAGTAGAACAATTCCTCTATACGCAAGAATACACTGCGACTTTAAGTCTGCGAAGTAGTACTGCTTGGTAGTCGAGTACTAAATGCTATGGCTTCAAGCCGGTAGGGATCTCTCGAAATGAGAGGGTACAAAAACGGGTATGACGTGAATACCACGGATTCGTATGCGAAAACGCGCTGTGAGACTAGAAAACGTCGCTCGACGGTAATCGGAGCGGGGTGAACAATGGAGAATAGACTAAACGGTCCGCAATAGTCTATGGGTGAGCGAGGCTATGAGAAAATGGCGTGGGGGACTGCGAGTGGCGAAATAAATGTGGAACGAGGTGCTGAGGGTGTACTGGCGAGAGAAAAATGTGGAACTACGAAAACTGGTGGCGATACTGGTCCTATACGATGCGATGGTGCTGAGTCGATGTCGAAACTTGTCTGGTACTGAAACGATCCTATCCTATGTCAAACTAACCTTCAAGTCCACTCGGGGGACTGATACTATACGAAAACTGGCTGAAACTGATCCTAAGTCTGCTCTGAGACTACCCAAGTGGGCGACGATAACGATGGCGAAAGAGAAACGGTAAAAACTCCAATGGTGTGAAAGTGAAACGATGACGGCCTATAAAAGATAACGGGGACGAGGTATGGCGCGGCGATCACGTATTGGCACAATGTGAGCGTGTACCAATAGTGTTAAGCACGAAGAGCGAGTGTGGAAGGACTCTTCACAGTTAAGAACCACGGAATAACTCTGATGAGCTCAAGAGGCGACGTGCAATCAAGAATATGCTGGTGCAAACGATATATTGCCGTAGAACGGTGAATAGACGTTGTTTACTGGCGATAGACTAGAGTGTGACGATAATTGACGTAGTCTGGGGTCAACAGGAGGTGAACTCCCTAGCTACGTTTTTCTAACTAGTTTTTATACTGAAAGTACGAAATTATAAATAGAGTATATATGCGAGGCTCGGTAAGATTGTAAGGCTTTTTAGCTTAGTAAAATCGTCGTCGACGTATGGTACTTCGTCTTCTAAAGTAACAGCAACTCGTCGACATTGCCGTGTATGGATGCGAACCGTATGGTTTTCGCTGAGCGATGCTCGGATCGTTAGGTGCTGTTTAGCTGCGGATTACTGAGCGATAGTCGTCGTACTGAGGAGTACGCGTGGGGTAACGTTTTCTTGAGGCCTTGGCGAAGTAACAGCCTTAGTAAACACGGTCTATAGTGGCCGTAGCTGGGAGGGTACTCGCGTCGATCACGTCATTTTCATTAAGTGATCAATGAGCGCATCAACTTGGTGCTTCTGAGTGATGTGTCAATTCCGTATTGGGGTGATTGTCGATCGAAGGTGCCTTGCCATGAGGAAGTACGGCAATTAGGATGCGTGGCAAGATGGGATGGATAACAAAGCGCGTGAGGAGTGGTTGCCATAGGATAAAAGTGGTATCAGTGCGTGTGCAATCATTGGTTTGCTGAAAGGCCGTTGAAGGGACAGTAGCATTAATTAGCAGGGGAAATCCGCGAGTTCTGAGCGTACAGAGCCTGGAGGCTCATCATCGGACCTGCCATGTGGATGTGCTGGCCCTCTCCAACTAGTAGGCATATTCAAGGCGGAGTACCCTTTAGATCCCACTTTCATGGAAGGGCCGCGTTCCTTGCTTCAGTGCGAGTGTCCTCATTGGCACAAACCCTGCTGGTGTTTTCAACCTCACTTCATGACCTGATTGCATCAGTTATTGTACCAGCCTGTGTCGGAGATTCTGCATCAGCCTTTTAATGCCAATAAGGTCTAAAAATGGCACAATCGGGCCAGGAAGCTTGCAAGAAAGGAGTCACAAATTTTAACTGGCCTTTTAATTGACCTTTTAAGGTCATTGGGGAAGCTTTTTCTCATCCAAATACCGAATAAAATCCTATCCGCATGAAAATAATTGAAAAAGCGGACTTAAAATGTGACTTACATTATAAGGCTCATATCAAATCTCCGACATGTGTCACGCTTCCATATCCCTGGTCTTCAGAGTCCCCCATTTATACATTGGGAGCTCGCGAGCACTATCTCAGGTCAGCATTTTTTAAGGTTTCCTCCATTGGTGCGCCGAGATGCCATCACCCTGAACTTTACAGGCTGCCAGGTCTACCCATATCCCAGCTCAGCTCAGCTCAAATTGCGCTGCTGCTGGTCTAAGGTTCACTCACATCGCATGTTCATTAGATTTTTGCCATACACAGTGGCATTTCAGTCTGAAATACATCGGAGCCTAGTCAATGTATACTAAACACTTATAGAAATTTGCATGCTAGTACAGTCATAGCATCTGAGCCATTGAAGGTCATATGGAAAATTATCATTGTGTCATGCTAAGCAATTCTATATAGCATGCATGGACAGTCATCTCATTCTTTGATGCAAATCTGATGCTATGAAATTGCTGATGGAATTGTTACTAGATGTATGGGTTAATTTCATCTATAAGATGCTCCAGACTATGACTGTACCATTATACACAGAAACTGGAATTACCTCACCTTCTGTTATGATTTATTCGTTTTTCCTTATCTTATCTTATCTCGGCACCTCGGCATCTTGGCACCTCGGCAGACCATGCCTAGACCAGACACTTACCACGATCCAGCATGCCACATGGTTCCCTGATGGTTTCCATTCATCGAATGACATATTGATGCATGGACTCTTTATTTAGAACATTCAGAAACATATATAAGTAGCGTACCTCTCAGCCATGTACCCTAGCTTCGAGCTACATTTAATCATACCGAACTCTTAACTCTCACCTTCAACGCTAGCCATCTGATTGTACCCCTCTCAGAACTTGCATATTGCCGCCACATAGGTGACTGTACGAACGCGATACAGCCCGTGTTTGCACTTGCTTGTTCTCCCCGGGTTCGGGTCTAACAGTTAGCTCGAAGCTTTCTACATCGTTCTACCAAGTGCATGCCGCAGGAAGAACAACCATCATTTCCTGTAACCGACGAACGAATCATTGAATCAGTACAAAACGAGGGACTGTCTCTTTACGACGCCCTTGCCCAACTCATACTTGCCATGTACGCGGCAACTATAATCCCGACACCTCGTAAATGAACGACTGGACTCCCGGAACTATCGCAGCAGTTACCATTTCTGCCATCCTATTTTGCATAGCGTTGATCGCTTCCATCATTGTTGACTGCTTCCAGCTCTACCGAAGTGTACGAGCATACCTTATCCAATGACGACTAGCATGCCAATGAACACCGAAATAGCAGACCTAGCACTACTATTCACATCCGCATTCGTAGGGGCAACAATCGCATTCTTAGCAGCCCTAATCACCTTCACCTTCCACCACGAAATCAGGAAACGCCTCATCCTATGAGGACTCGTCGTTCCACCCAATGAACCCCAACCAGACAACCCCGTGCTCCGACTCGCCCTGGAGCAGTGACAAGAAATACAGGAGGAGAATCGCAACCTCCTCCACGACATCGAACATGAAAGATGGGAACAGAGACTCCCCGTTGTCTGACTCCCTCCGAACTATAACCCTGAGAACGACCTGAACAGGCACCTATGGCTTGGGAATTTCCCACTGCCTTCACCGCCTGGAGAAACCGAAACGACCCCTGGGCTGAACCTCCTGACCACAGATCCTGACCTCTACCGACTGACGGGACGATATGGAATCCCCACCCCCAGTACATTCTGGACTGGGATCAACCCGTGGCCTTTGAACAGCAGCCTATCGACGTACTGCCCACGTACCAACGCCGCCCCATGGTTGGGGAGAGCACCCTGGCCAGGACTCGCCAACGTCTTAGAAGACAGAACCCAGTCCCCTTCCCCACCCCCCATCGAGCTATCGGTTTACCATCCACTTCAAACGACGATCCTGCGCAGATCTCTGACTCCGACACCCTCGTCGAACGAGACGTCCCCGAGCAGATTCGAATCCGCCCTGATGTCCCCAGTAACATCGAACCCGGGGAGGACCAACAGACCCCTAGAGAGATCCTCTTCGCCCGAATCCGAGGAGAAGAGGATCCTTTCAATGCAGACGGCCCCGACTTTGAGTGGCCTGAACTCGCCCCCGTTGACAGAGAGATCCTGGGCGAGGCCAGAGTTGCTGCATGGGAGATACGACGACTCGACGTCGAGAGATGAACCACGAACCACCTCCCAGGTCCACGAGAGTCGATGGACCTCTACCTGGCTGTCGAGCGAGGAGAGAGGCTTGACGCTCCTAATGCCACTCCCCTCGTTGAGCGTCTTAATGCCAACGCCCAGCGGGAGATATGGGATCCTGCCCCAGGACGAAGGTTACTACACCTTCGACCCCAAACCCCTGACGAACAAAGCGCCTTGGAGCACACCCTCTCCTGTCTCGTATGGCAGGAAAGACCATGGCGATCCTGAGCTGCCCTCTAGATTCCCGTATGGGTACGCGCCGCAGCCGCTACCCGACGAACCACCCCGATATCGACAATGTGGGGTGTATAGAGGAAGAAGAAGGAACCAGGCCGGGACCCGATCCGATGCACTGGACCACGGACGGACCAGTTTTCCATCCCACAGCCCAACAACTATGAAGGTCCCCCTGAAGCGGGACCCTCGGGCACCTATAACATCGAACGACCACCCCCCATGAGCAACGTTAAACCCTTGCTCATGGAAAAGCCCGAGCACTTCAAAGGTGCTCATGATGACATCGAGCGTTTCCTGGGAGACTGCAAGACCTACTTCGAGGTCTTCCAATGTCACTACATGCAACACCCTGCGCTCATGGTAGTCTTCGCCACCTCCCTAATGCGAGGAGCGGCCCAAGACCGGTGGGTCCACCTCCGCGACGAATACGAATACGTTCCCACCAGCAATGACAACAACAACGAAGAAGACCTGCCCTTTGACGGTGGTCCTCAATATCGATTCCCAGACTGGTCCAAATTCATCGCCATGGTCCGCGAACAGTTCCGCGACCCAGCCATTGAGTTAGTACATGAAAAGAAGATGGGAGAGCTCAAAATGATGGGGCCCGCCTATCTCTTCTTCCGACAGATGGAGAGAGAAGCCAAACTGGCTAATCGACTGGACGACCAGAGCGAGCGAGGGGTGTTGGTAGAAGCCGTACGGAAAGGAATTCCCCATGACTACTTGCGCACCATCACCAACATCGGATTCGGAATTCCGCACACCTATCAGGAATGGAAGGTGCGCATCATCACCATGTACGAAGAACGAACAAAGGACGGCATCTACGCTCAGACCCACTTCAAACCCCATGGCGACAACTGAAGGCCTGGCCAGAACCAACAACCGAATACCGCCACCAGTAGCAAGCCCGCTACAGGTGGCGCGACAAGTTCCTCATCAGCCAAACAGAATGACTGACCACGTGATGCAAAGGGATGGTACACGCCAAAGGGGGGGAAGCCCAGATGCAGATCGACACTCAGCGGAGCAAGCTGATGAGCGAAGGGAGATGTTTCAGGTGCCAGAAGAAAGGCCACCTGTTGAAGGACTGCCCCGACAAGAAGGAGGGGCATCAGGTAAGAGCGATTGAGGCAGCTCCAATGGAGCCGCCCAAGGACTCTCAAGCGAAGGATGAGGCGGGAAAAGATTAGGTCGTCACGCGTTCGATTCTGCTGTGATGACCAAGGACTTATCTACTGGTGTGCACGTTTCTTCTGCTGGACGGCCTCTTTCACTCAGCGAGGATGGTACTTCTATTGAAGATGCATCCTCTTTTACTTTTACAGACATTTTATATAATGCGCATTCGGATATACCCCCGCCCCACGATGAAGGGCGGGCTTTTAACACGACTTCCAATATACAGCCTACGCACCAATTACTGACTTCTATTTTGCACCCAGTACCAGAATTGATGAACCGATACAGTATCCTTACTGCTTATGACGCTCACAAACTTTCTCTAGGAAATGACTGCTCAAACGCCTCCACTGACGAGGCCGAACCGAGGGCAGAGAGCCCTCAGGAACCAACCACCGAAGATGTTGGAACACCAGGACTGCTGGCTAAACGTCTGACAAGTAACTCATCATGAGTGAATGCATCGAACGAAAAGACGACCACCATATCATCACCCATCTTAACGACGACACACCAGTCGAGGCCTTCCTTCGGGGAGTTTCAAGCCACAGTGACGAATGCCCAATCGGATGGGGCAGAGCGAGCGCCTGGCACAAACTCTGACGAAGCGGCCTTGCCCGTTGGCAAGGTACCTCCACAGGGCTCCAGCCGCGCTGCGAGTTTAGAGGGAATAGCCATAGGCGGCGAAACCTCCCCTGGTACGGAGCAGAACGCGAGGACATTGAAGTTTAAATCTCCTGGCAGAGTGGAGGCTTCGACGAAGGAATTCACTTCCCGTGACCAGCCATGGGGTCCGCACCCCCAGAAGCACAAACTTCTGATGACCGAAGGGAGATCGGGAACCCCGAAAGAAATGAGGAACCCTATGGGAGCATGAGCTCCCCACATGGGCCAAGGGGTCGGCAACTTGAATGCTGGTAAGTCTGTTCTTACGGCCCAAGCTGAGTCTAGTGTCTCTGCATGTATTAGTGGACAAGATCAGGACAACGCCCCTAGGAAACGCTGATGAGCCTAGACTTCCATGGCAATGGCAACACCCAAAACTCGGAGAGAGCTTAGGCAATTAACGTAGCAACACGGCAATCAAGGCAATGTGTGTGCGAGTGGTTCGGTGCACCTCCGTGCGGTCAATTCCTCAATAACACAAGATACACTGCGACTTTTCAGTCAGCAAAGTAGTACTCTTGGTCAAGGAGTACTAATAGACTTTGGCTGTAAGCCAGGAAGGATCTCGATAAACGAGATGGGAAGGAATCTGGTATGACGTGAATACCAAGAAACCAGGATGGAGACCACGAAAATGGTCTAGTAAACATGGGGATGGGCTAAAGAGCACGAAAATGGCTCTAGAAATCGTGGCAATGGACTAGAAATCGTAGCAACACGCTAGAAATCGTTGCGATGCACTAGAAATCATAGCAATGCGCTAGAAATCGTGGGGATGGACTTGAAAATGCGGGGAGGGACTAGAAGACGTCGAAATAGCCTAGTAAACGTGGCTTGGAGGTGTACCTAATATTGTGAGTCGAAACAATAGCAATAAACGTACGGAGACTGCAAGAAACTGGTAGAAATCGTAGCAACTGAGGTGCTGAGTGGGGTGTTGCGGCAATAGATGCACAGCAACTCCGAACAATGATAAAGACGAGGGTGATCCTATGGAGCTGAACTGGGCCTACACGGAGGCAATACTGAACTGAGCGATGAAAACGATGGCGATGTAGAAGGTGAAAGTGATAAAACAATCCTATGTGGTGAAAGTGAAGCGATGTTGTGGCATTTAAAAGACAAAAGCAAGTTATTGACGCAAGATTTCGTGTATTGGTGCAACCAACAACGTTTAAAGAGTAAAGCAAGTGATGGGGGATAACTTGGAGGAACCGTAGCTGACTGGTAATGCCGTAGCCTCGTCAACTGGGTAAGAACTCCCTCTAAAAATGCGGTATCTACCTAGTTTTTATACTACAAGTACGATTTCATAAATAGAATATTCTTCGAAGCCTTAGTAAGGCTGTAAGTCCTTGGCTTTTGTAATAGCCGTAGTAAACATATGGTATCTGTGGTTCTAAAGTAACAGCAAGTCTTCGACGTTGCCATGTATGGATGTGAACCATGTGGTTTTATTGAGCGATGAGCGGATCATGAGGTGCTGTTTAGCTGCGGATTATTGAGCTGCAGTTGCCGTGCTGAGGTGTATGCGTGGGGCAACGATAATTCGAAGTCTTGGCACTGTAACAGCCTTAGTAAACACGGTCTATAGTTGCCGTGGCTGTAATTATCGTAGCTGGAAGGGTACTCGCGTCAATCACATCATTTCATTAAATGATTGATGGCACATCAACCAGATGCTTCTGAGTGATATAGCAACCCTGTTTTAGGATGATTGTCAATCAAAGGTGCCTTACCGTGATGGGATACGGTAATTGTGATGCGAGGCGAGCTGGGAAGGATAATGGAGTGTGTGAGAAGTGGATGTTACGGTTCTAGGATTGTATCTGAATGTTTGTGGATTATACTGCGAAAATCCGTGGTATTATCGAGTGTTGGCAGTGTTATGGAGTGTGTGAGGATTATAATGGCGTCGTTTCGAAGGTATTGGGTGATGGATGGCTAAATCCGCGAATTCTGAGTGTACAGAGCCTGGAGGCTCATCAACGCACCTCAGGTTCCCTACCCACGACTGGAAAGGACGACCAGAAAGCTGACAGGAAGGAAGCCGCTAGTGCCCAGGCGGTAGAAAGGGGGCATCAGGTAGCTATGATCGAAGTACCTGACGAAGAAGACGATACCGCTTATCAGCGGTGGCTTGCTAAAGGTTCCCCTATAGTAACCCCAACCCGACCAGTCGCGACGCTTCCCACGCCTCCCGACTCTCCGATCCAAATCGGACGAACATACACTGATGGCCAGACTTATCAAGACTGGCAGACCCAAGGCAAGGTGACCTCACCAATGGTAGTTGTGCCCTCTGCGGCCAGTGCGAAGGTTCAAGAGGTCCCGCACCAAGGATGGATGAAACCGTTATCAGTAGATTGGACATTGTGAAACGTCCAAGAAGCACGCAGCAACAACGCCACCCGTGCCCAGCTCGTACTTTGGATGCACAAAGACCAACTTGGGGAGCTCACTGACGAACTCCTCGAAGAACTCCGAATCGGCGGCACTACCACCGTCAAACAACTCTATGAAATCCATGAACCGATCTGATATATCTGCAGAGCTTCCGGGGACTTCTCAATCCCTGTGACCCTAGAACCCGTCTCCACCTTAAAGCGGTTGACCACAAAAGCCCTGATCGACAGTGGCTGTACCGGAAGAG
Organism: Armillaria cepistipes; assembly: GCA_900157415.1. NCBI lineage: Eukaryota > Fungi > Basidiomycota > Agaricomycetes > Agaricales > Physalacriaceae > Armillaria > Armillaria cepistipes. Next base: position 422,132 of record FTRY01000026.1, read on the forward strand.
CCATCAATCAGGCATACATCGAGAAGCACAACCTCGACATGAAGAAAGCATTGATCCCTATACCAGTTTACAATGCTGACGGAACCTGCAACCAAGGCAGGGATATCACGGAGTTCGTAGAACTTTCGATGACGATTGGAGAACACCGCGAACATATCGACCTCGTGGTAACGAACCTTGGAAAGAAGGACATTTACCTGGGACACGACTGGCTCAAACACCATAACCCAAGTGTAAACTGGGAACGCAGCACGATCATATTTGGCCGCTGTGACTGCATGGGAGAACAACTTGTACTCCCCGATGCTGACCCCGACGATTGTTGGGATGAAGAGCTCGAGGAAGGCGACTCCATCCTCGCAGTCTGAATGGAAGAAGAACTGATCATTCGCGCTGTACATCACGCCAATGATCTCGCCGCCGCCGCTCATGCGGACAAACTGAAGAAGACCTTCGAAGAAATGGTCCCCAAACATTACCATTCCTTCCGTGACTTGTTCTCCAAGGAGAACTTCGATGAACTACCCGAACGAAAGCCCTGGGACCACGCCATTGAACTGGTGCCCAACGCGAAGTCCACCTTGGACTGCAAGGTGTACCCTCTGAACTGAAATGAACAGAAACAGCTCGACCAGTTCCTCGACGAGAACTTGGAGTCAGGACGCATCTGACCCTCCAAGTCTCTGTTCGCCTCCCCCTTCTTCGTCAAGAAAAAGGACGGCACTCTGCGACCAGTACAGGATTACTGCAAGCTCAATGAGATGACCATCAAGAATCGTTACCCATTACCACTCATCTCCGAACTCATTGACAAACTTCGCGGTGCCAAGTACATCACGAAACTCAACGTTTGTTGGGGATACAACAACATCCGAATCTGAGAAGGTGATGAAGAGAAAGCCGCCTTCCGCAAGAATCGAGGACTGTTTGAACCCACAGTCATGTTTTTCGGGCTCACCAATTCGCCCGCCACCTTCCAATGGATGATGAATGATATCTTCCACGATCTCATCGGGGAAGGCAAGGTCACGATCTATCTCAACGATATCCTGATCTTCTCAAAGAACCTAGACGAACACCAGAGGATCGTGAGACGCATACTCCAACGCCTTTGCGAGAACAAACTTTTCCTCAAAGCGGAGAAGTGCGAATTCGAAGTCCTCGAGACGGAATACCTCGGGGTGATCATCAGTGAAAATTCGGCCCGAATGGACCCAGTCAAGATTGCCGGCATTGCAGAATGGCTGACACCCAAGAAGAAGAAGGAACTTCAGTCGTTCCTTGGATTCACAAACTTCTACCAAAAATTCATCAAGAACTATTTGAAGGTCATGAAGGCGCTCACCCAGTTCACTGGGCTCACCACCTGGACATGGGGAAAACCCCAAGAAGATGCTTTCAAGGAATTGAAACGCCGAATGGCTGAGGACGTCATCCTCGCTATCCCGAACGATGACGATCCCTTTAGGGTAGAAGCCGATGCCAGCGAAGGAGCAGTCGGTGCCATTCTTAGTCAACAGCAGAACGGAGTTTGGCGCCCAGTAGCCTTCATGTCGAAACCACTCAGCACCACCAAACAAAATTACAAGATCTACGACAAAGAGCTGCTCGCAATCATGCTCGCACTCTCGGAATGGCGCCATTACCTCATGGGCACCGCGAAGGACATAGAAATCTGGACGGATCACCAGAACCTCCAGTATTTCTGACTACCCCAGAAGCTGAACCGACGCCAAGCATGCTGGGTAACTGAACTAGCCGAATATCACTTCGTGCTATGACACAAACCTGGCATCCTCAACAAGAAGGCAGACCTCTTATCCAGACGTGACGACCACGACCAAGGCAAGGACAACAAGGACGACATCGTCGTCCTCCAACCAGCACACTTCCGAGCCCTCATCATGCCAACAAGGGACTCGGTGCACCGACAGATCAAAGAAGTAACCCAACAAGAGGAGCTATGGGATGCAGGCATTGCCACCTCCCTCGCTCACGACCGAGGAGTATCCCGAAAGGAAGGGATGCTCTACTATGACAGACGAGTCTATGTCCCGCGAAAAGCCTCCCTACGAGGCGAGATCATTTCCTGAAGTCACAACCATATCACCGCCGGCCACCCAGGAATCGAGAAAACGAAGGAGTTAATACTCCATGAATTCTGGTGGCCCAAGATCAAGAAGGATGTTGAAGCGTACGTCAAAGGCTGCAAAACTTGCCAACGAACGAAGTCTAGCATCCAGGCAAAGGCAGCCCCGTTACACCCAAACGCAATCCCAGAAGGACCATGGATGCATATCTCCGTCGACATGGTCACCGGACTCCCCGACTCCCATGGACATGATGCGATCCTCATGATCGTTGACCGATTCTCCAAGGCGATCATACCGGTTGCCTGCAAAGTCAAACTCTCAGCTGAAGGCTGGGCCTGAATCCTTCGAGATCACATATACGCATGCCATGGAATGCCCCAAGTAGTAATATCCGACCGCGGCCCGCAATTCATCTCGCAGTTCATGAAAGAGCTTTACCGAATGCTTGACATCACTCCGAATGCCTCTACAGCCTTCCATCCACAGACCGATGGACAGACAGAACAATTCAACCAAGAAGTGGAAAAATACCTCCGCATCTTCGTGAACCATCGACAGACCAACTGGAGCGATTGGCTCCCACTCGGTGAGTTCGCGCACAACAATTGCATCCACAGCGCCACGAAGAAAAGCCCGTTCATGGTATTGTATGGCCGAAACCCTTGGATTATTCCCGATTCACCTCGAACAACCCCATTCTCGAATCCCGCTGCCGACGACTTCGCCAAATCCATGATGATCATTCACAAAGAAACCGAAAGGGCTCTTGATGAAGCGGCAGGACGAATGAAGGCGCAGTACGACAAAGGAAAGCGTACCGCCAGAAACCATAAGATTGGAGACCACATATGGCTCGACTCGAACAACCTGAGTCTCCCTCGCCCGAAAAAGAAGCTCGATGACAAGCGCATCAGACCATTCGAAATTCTCAAAAAGGCTGGAGCATCAGCGTACAAACTGAAACTCCCACCTCATTGGAAGATCCACCCATGCTTCAACGAGAAGCTCCTGACCCCGTACGTCCTGCCGGCATTCCCTAACCAGGAATTACCACCACCTCCGCCGCCCAACCTCATCAACGATGAGGAAGAATTCGAGATCGAAGAAGTTCTCGATTCTTGACCACAAACCCTATGAGGATGGAAGGGGAAGAAGCCGCGAAAGGCTATGGATTACTTTGTCAAATGGAAGGGATGGACACGAGAGCACAACTCCTGGGTCCAGGACGAAGAGATGGGCAACGCCCAAGAAGCCATAGAAGAATACGAGGAAAGGACGAATAGCATCAGAAGACTTGATGCTACCAAAATCGTAACAGCAAAAACCCACCAAAACATGACCATGATCCTAGACCATGACTACCAGAACGACGGAACCGCCCGCTACCTCACTCAATGGAAGGATGGTTCTCAACTATGGGTCCAGGATTCCTGAAAGTATTGCTTCGAATGGACGAAAATTCTGAAGCAATACTGGGAAAACCAACTCGCAAAAGACGAAGAAGACCCCGCATCATGGGATGACCCAGATGCTTACCTATGAAAATCTACAAGCAGTCGGGATGCCTGCCTTAATGAGGGGGTAATGTTACGATTTATTCGTTTTTCCTTATCTTATCTTATCTCAGCACCTTGGCAGACCATGCCTAGACCAGACACTTACCACGATCCAGCATGCCGCATGGTTCCCTGATGGTTTCCATTCATCGAACGACGTATTGATGCATGGACTCTTTATTTAGAACATTCAGAAACATATATAAGTAGCGTACCTCTCAGCCATGTACCCTAGCTTCAAGCTACGTTTAATCATACCGAACTCTTAACTCTCACCTTCAACGCTAGCCATCTGATCGTACCCCTCTCAGAACTTGCATATTGCCGCCACACAGGTGACTGTACAAATGCGATACAGCCCGTGTTTGCACTTGCTTGTTCTCCCTGGGTTCAGGTCTAACACCTTTGACCCCATTTTCAGACTTTACATTGGTTCTCAGGCCAAGTTCCTGAAGAGTATACTTCAGGAAAAGACACCTAATGTGCATGGCAATTGCGCTCTGGTGGGGTTAGCATGGGGGGGGATTATTGATTTCAAGTTTCCCATCTATAGGTCCTCAAGTTCTACAACAGTGTGTTACTCTGTCTGGGTTTCTTGGCCATGAGCTCGGCTTGGGGAATAAGTAGAGGGTAGTGAGGTTACTAGGGTTTTGTAGTGCAGTTACCTGTATCCTTGCATCCAGCATGCCTGAAGGTACCGTGCCATGTAATGATGAGATCAGATCAGATCAGTGAGATTGGTACAGTTATGAGTACTGCAGGTATCTATAAAGCTGGCTCACCAGGGCTATGAGATCAGCCTGAGTCCTGCCATTTATGCACCTTCAACACTTGACCTAGGGCTGCGCACCGTCGCCGTATAGTACGGCTTTCAGTAACCGTTATATGGAAGACATACCAAAGCCAAAAGTGCCCAACTGACCATTTGTATGGTATGGTATACGGCTGTTCCATTGCCATCAAGAGCCCCTATGGACGGCCATACAACATTGTAATACGGCTTATTGTATCAGGCTGTTGATCATATCTAAAACCTTTTTTAGAGCAATCATATCGCGCAAAATAGCGCCATGCAACCATCAGCCAATCCTGGATTTACTATTTCATTGTCTATCTCACAATGTGACTGCTCACACCTGTCTGACCAGGGTCTCATCAATTCTTGTTCACATTCAGGGCAGCACGTGCAACTTTCCCTTAAGTATGGGATGCCTCTGACCTAGTTTAACTTCATTGTATAGGTCCATTTTATGTTTGTTTTGTGATCTTGGGCACATCTGACTTGCTTTCCGCTCCAAGTTCAGTTATTTTTGAACTTGAATTATCTTCTTTGTCTCTCAAACCATCAAGCCATGCTGAAAGTTCTCTCTGGTAAGTCTATACAACTAAATTCATTTTATACCTGGGTAAATGGTCATCAATGGTTGTAGATGGCCGTAAGGCACCCGTACTGACACCGACAAGGCTTTTAAAATGACTATATGGTACAATGTATGGATAATTCCGTGACTGTCTGGGGCCATGGCTTTACAGCCGTATACTGTATATGGTACAGTGCACAGCCCTAACTTGACCAATATGAACACAAACACAAACACCATCAGTCTTCCTTTCCCTTAACCTGCTACCATCTTTGACAATGATCCAGCCATGAATCAACATATGCAATTAGGCATCAGGCAAATGTCCAAGGCCCTGGGGTCATACACAAAATTGATACAAAATGAATGGAAACTGATGACCGTGGGGATGGCAAAGGTGACGACCAACTTACAAAGTGAAGGATTTTCTCACTACCGATGGCTCCAGTCTGGGAAACGCCTGCCTGGGCATGATTTGGCTATACCGTGACCTGCTGAGACTGTGGGTGTGCTCTTTGAAAACTTGGAGGTAAGCGCCATATCAATATCACATCTTGTGATACAAAATCACAGACGCATTATGGCAACAATCTAAAAATAACAAAGAGGATATGCAAGACCTTGCAGACGAGATCATTGAAATCATGAGGATCATTAACGACGCTGGTATCCAAGCATCTGCGATGCCTGACGAAATCAAATATACTTCAAGTCTACAAATGGCCTGCTTACAGTTCCAAGAGTAATTGCCACTTCTCTTGTTATTGAATAGCTGTTCCTAATATTCTTCTGTAGATATCTATCTGATGTCTTGACACAAGTGAATGAAATCAACCCTGACAAAGGCAGTGTTTGAGGGAAAATCAGGGATGTATTGGCCTCTCAAGAAATAAAAGAGGACATTGGTCACCACCGAAAGGTGGTGAATGACGCTAGGAAAAATTTCGACATTGAGCCTTTTCTCTTACTGTGATAAATAGTTAGTTCACTGATGCTCCTGTTCAAAAGACCCAGTTGTCTTTGAACTTGTTGCAAGTATCATTGAAGATGTTGCAAGTAGTAACAAGAAATACTGGTACTATCTCCCATATTGATGGACAATTATCGTCACTCCAGCCTATGACTGTCCCTGCTAAATTGTCCATGAATAATACCCAGCACCCAGTTAACAGAGAAAGACAGATGTCGGGGCCATCCTACACGATTCCTGGGGGTACTGATCCAGTGAAAGATTTCGAAGAGCTGAACTCCGGCGCATCCTTCAACTACTATCTCAAGCCATGCAAAGAAAGGCTTTTGCAGCTGCACACCTTCAATAGCACTGCGCCATTGCAGCATGCTCCTTATATGGTTGCTTGGCACCAAAGTCATTGTGTCAGGATGATTGGCTTCTCCAAAGTCGGGCCTGCTCAGGCGGTTTATAATGCCCTCTCAACCAAGTGAGCTAAGGTACTTATGGACAGACAATGGGCTCAGGTATGCCTTCGAATTTTAAAACTGTTTTGGTGCTGACACGTCTCCTCGGAAGGAATTACTCTCTCATGGTGGTGGTCAATGGATCAATGAATGCAGGGAAGAGGTCCTGCAGCGGCCACTATTCCAAGATTCTATTTCACCATCGCACAGCTGGCTGTATATTGTTGCGTTTCACCACCAAGACCATGTTGGGATGATTGGCATTTCCATAGAGGGATGTGCTCAAACGGTTTACGACATGACTTCCACAAAATTTGCAAAGACCCTTATGGATACACAATGTTACGAGGTAGGCTTTTCAGCATGTGAGTTGCTACAATATGTACTCATCAAGAATGACCACTAGGCCTTGGCATCTCATGGTTATGGTAACTATACGAAGGAATGTAGGGAAGAGGTTCGCCTGCTCGATGCACTGCAGAGTGCTATACCATTACAGAGCACGCCTTATGTCATCACTTTCCATCAGAATACCTGCATCAGGATGCTTGGCTTCTCTGAGGAACAAGTTGTGTGTGATGTTGAAGAGACTCTGTGCGTGCAGGCTAGAAATGCAACAGCATCGAAGACACTGATCACACCCACACCCAACACTACACACACAAACCCTCAAAGTTCTTGGGGGATATTATGCAATAGAAGCAGATTGAAGAAATACAACTAAACTCTCAGAATGTATGATACACAAATATAGCGATAGTGCTTGTAGGGTATCTAGATCTCTCTAAGTCCAAAGGCTTTTAATAACAAGAGGGGCGACAGATGTCACTGGGCCTCAAGGCAAGGTGTACTACAATACACAACTCATCGCCACACACCAACAAAACCCTCAATAAGCCTTGCATGACACACACAGGTGACCACAAAGAACTTAAACACACCCTAAACATGACTCAAAGCTTGCGCTCTAAGCAGAAACCCTTCAAAACACATCCACTCAAGCCACAGGATTTGAACCCATGCACTCAAGCTTCCAAACCAATCATAGACCCACAGGGTTTGAACCTATGCGATCCAGAGACACAATAACCAAATAAACCCTGTCCAACAAGCTAAAGGGTTTGAACCTCTGCCACTTGCAGAAATGAGAACCCTCAAGTGCACACTAATCAGACCACAGGGTTTGAACCTGTGCCACCTGTAGTGCCACGCATTAAAGAAGGCCTCTGTATGAACACTAACCAGACCAAAGGATTTGAACCTCTGCTGCCTGTAGTATCTTGCACACAAGAAACACTGTCTGACAAGCCAAAGGGTTTGAACCTCTGCCACCTGTAGCACTGTGCATCACAAGAAACCCTCAAAACTCAAGAGCATGTCCACAATGACACAATATCTCTTATTCTCAGGGTAGAGTGCAAGTCAACCAATCACTCAAACCGTACACAAGTCCTGTGCTAGCTTTCTATGCCTTGTGTGCTACTCAAGTCACTCAAATGTTATCAATAAAAGGTCTATTCTCTCGCTCGAAGCTACAAACTAATCCCAAAGCTAGAGCACTAAGCTGAGGGCTTTCATGCTCCAACAAGGGGGTTCTGAAACTTATACACTATTACTATACTATGGTATTTATATACACTGCGCTCTACCAATTAATACAACCTTAAATAGTAACTCTTGGCATGCGGAACTTCCTTTCCTGGGTGCCATGCATGTCGCCATAATCATGCCATTGCTTGGCGCTTACTCAGAGCTCCAGCTCAGGGCCAGATCCTGGTCTCTCGGTTGCATGACATCGGTTAGCCATGCTATCCACATGTACTGACGTCGCCTAGTATCTCCTCGGAGTTGTAGTCTAGCGCACAACTTGTCTTTATGGTAATAATATCTTCTAGTGATTTCCATGGTCTTCTAGGACCACCCGCTTCTAGTCTAGGCCTCGCACACATCGGCCGAAGTCAGAGACATTGGTCTTACTTCAATTCTACACATTCTGAGGTCTAGAGTGCTAGCTCCCAGCATGGCAGTGCCTTGTGCATCATAGATCAAGGTTGCATGAAGTATCAATTATCTCCTGAGCTTCATTGGTTCTATTCTTAGCACACATCTTCTGTGCATTGTCAGCATATTCAGTGTCAAGTGCTGGGGCTTTAGACTTAGCATGACCCTTCTGGTATCACTCTACAGTTAAGCCATGTGCTCCACTGAACATCACTCAAGATATTGCATTGCCTGCACTTAGGACATTGCACTCTAAGGTATATCTCATTTCCTCGGTATCTAGCTTTTATAAAATGTATGTATTGATACATTTCGTGAAATTACATGTGTGAACACTTTTCAAGTGTGTCAACGTGTATAGTGCTGTCTCTATCCATTGGGCCAAGGTTCTCATGGATAAGCAGAATTCTGCAGTGAGTTTCTGGGCAGCTGGGTGTTAAGATGTTGCTAATCAAGCTCTAGAAGTCATTATCATCACATGGTTACATGTACTATGTCTGACAGTGCGAAAAAGAGGTCCTTTGATATGACTTCCAGCAACCCACTTGATAATTTTCTAATGTTAATAACTCCTTTGAGCAAATGTACTAAGAGTGAAATGGCTAAACAATTACTGATGATAGAGAACCATGATGACTTCAAGATAAAGCTATTAAACTCAAAAGTGAAATCAGAAAAAACTTTTCGGGCAACATTATTGCCAGAGATGGGATCAAACCCAGCAACAGCTGTAATGGACCAACCAAACTAGTTGGCCTGATGGTGAGTAGAACAGACAAATGTTCTATGCGTGGAGGAAGATTTTCCCGTCGTTTTTGAACCTCGTATACAGATAATCTATTCTTTTGATGCTGCAGAGCAAGACACTTAGATGTGTAACAAAAGTCAGCAGGACACACGCGACAGCAACAGATGAAAGGTTCATGAGGTGTCTCGGTCCTTAGAAAGAAAACAAAAAAATAGGTACAGCCAGTCTTCAAGCTTCAAGAACCAATGTGGGGATCGAACCAGGGAAGACCCAAACCATAACACCCAACCTACTGAACTGGTGCACCATCAGTAGTTCATATTCGGAAAATCATCAATTGGTCCAGATCTCATAGTCCATTCCCCTCCGAACACCAAGTTCTAGCCCAAGTACCTTCTATCTTGAGGCAAGCACTTTGTTAGTTATTGTCCATCTTTGCTGGAGCCGCCACAAATACATGGGGCTTTATTTATCAGACTTGAGGGCAAAGATCAGAACCTCCATCACCCTTCAACTTGAAGGAGCAGTATGTGTCATGTGCAGAAGCCTTCCTTGGATATATGTTTGGTATAATTTGAACGTGAAGCCCTGGCCTGAATGTCAGCCAATGTGGGAAATACCTGGTGTTAATATGTTAAGGATCACCCTCTGATATCCATCTCATGCCAGTGACAATGATGAGGAGAGTTGAAGCCTGTATCGCAGCGGTGCCTGCACCAGTAAAAATGAACAAAGATGGCCTTTATGCCACAGAAGTTATCGTCAATGCTGGGATCGAAACCTTCAGCACAATACCAACCAATATGGACAAACAATACTTCTCACAGAAATACAGTTCTCGATTACGGGATGCCAAAGGTACAAGAAGGGTGGAGTAACGAGACGAGAGACACGATCACTATGGGTCGATGAATGTGTAAGAACACTAAAGACAATTACATGAGAGATGAACAATAGATCCTTTTGTTTTTGGAGGAGACTGAGAAAGGACCATAGTTTTGGGCAAGTGACTTGTTGAAGATACCATGGGGAAATGAGAACATGGATAAGCACACCATGTCAGGGCAAGGATGTGAAATAGGGATTCAGAGTGCCGTTCATACTTTCCTATGATTGTTGGTGGATGCATTAGTGGATGTGAATCCATCCAATGTATCCAATTCAGGGTCCCATATCCCTGGTTGTTTTCATACCCATCCCAACAATCCAAATCAAGCCATCTTCTGTACTCATGCACTCATCAAAGCAGTGTTAATCATGGTCCTGGGCTCGCTTTCCATGTCAAGTAGTGCAGGAGGTCCCTGTGCACAAAAGTAGTTGACCTATCCAATGGTGGATATGGCATAAAGGTTGGCATTTCAATGTAACAAGGCATCTCGAGGTTCGATCCCTCATATACATATTCCTCGTTGTTATCACTTCAATTATTAAGTTCACTCATGAGGCAAAAATGTGGAGAGGCTAGCACGCTCATGTCACCCTTCTCCATGAAGTCCATAAGCATGGTCACAGCTCCGAGGAGTGGCAATAGAATGGGGTATGCATTGTAGCCAGTTTAATTACATACACAAATGTGAACATATCCCAGCCACGGTGTCAGGCCGGAAACCGGGCTGGTAGAAAAACCAGAATCCGGACCGAGAAAAGGTGCTGAGTAAGTGCTTACTAATCGCTTAGTAAGTCGTCGGTCATCTATAGCATGTGATGTCATGCCTGATGCGATGGATAAATAAGCAGCGCACTACGATGCGCCTACTAGCAGGAAATCCTTACTAATACACATACAGGATGGCCGAAGCTGAGTAATCCAAGTAGCTAAAAATAGGATAGCCAACTTGTATATAAAGGCCAGGAAACGAGATGCAATGTAACTTTTTACCCCAGAAAACAGAGTATTGAATTCAGAACCTGGGCAGTCAGAATCCGCCAACACATTAAGCAATTCACAAAATCATATAGATTTTGTGAAGACAGTCAGACAACAGCAAGAACACCAGACAGTTGCCAACCACCATACAGTTGGCCCAGTAGCAGCAAGAACCCTAAGAATCAGAGATCAAAGCGCATGCACGCTCTGATTAATTTTCAGTATCACACACGTTCATTCGTTGGACGTCCTTGGAGTCAAGCAGAGTATAGCATTTGTGCTGATTCCCCCAAACTCACCTTGTTGTACTAACATTTACAGTATGATATATATTCTTGTCACCCCTAAATTCCCATGACAACGGTTGCAGGGTCAACAAATCATGCCTTGAAACATGCATCTGGTCTCTGTAGCATGATAAAAATAGCCTAATGCGACTCATAGGGCGGGATGATGTGTCCTGTGATAAAGTAGCAAGAAAACAAGTGCAAGACGACATTCCAGCAATCTCTCCCGAACCAAGCATCCGTCATATGTGCACACTGGAAACAAGCGGCTGCAGTGTTCGCATGCCCAGGGTCTGATGAACGAATCAATCAACACACAAGAGGTGAATGTGACAGACCTACATCATCCCACTCTCAGTGAACGACAACCATGCCATCAATGCCATAATGACCAGTCCTGCCAGCGGACGAGCTTAGTATAAGAAGCAGGTGAAGAAGGAGAGGGCGTATATTATTCTCCTCCTCATAGTCCTGCAACAAATGCAGCATCCTGGCCGTGGAATGTAGTCCTAGAAAGCAAAGGCTGTCTCCTGATGATCTGATCAGTTCACAGGAGCCGGTCAAAGTAGGACAATGTGCACATGTATTCTGGTTCTCGTACTGGTATCGTTTCGATGTGAGTCAGAGCCACGACCAATAGAGGCGCATTGGAGGATCTGAGCAGAGGATATGCTGCATTGAATGTGCACGGGGATGTCTCCTTCGAATCGTGTTATGTGTACAACTCCTGATTTGAAACAACTGAGCAATTAGGCGCAAAAGTTGTTGCATTTCGGTAGTATGGCAGGAAGGCAGCGACCTTCTATTCTTGACCCTGGAAAACAATTTGACCAATGAAATAGCCGCTACAACATGCTTCGCCCTGGAATGGCCATGTTGTGTCACCTCACATGTGCATATCATTTGTCAATACCTGCACGGCTATGAGCTATCTGATTTGAGATGTTTTACTAGTCAGACACACCTCTAACTGTAACTCATATTTCGTATCCTCCAACACTGAGTACTGAGTACTTGAGGGCGGAGGATTACTACCATGGCGCGTCAAACATCATGCATCATGCATCAAGCTCAAGTTTTGAGGCACTGAGAAATTCGCGGTTATCGAGTCGAAACAGATGATGGTAGAGGGTGAAGAGAGGCGCCTTCAGCCAATAACACATTCAAACAATGACTCGGAACAGTGAGGCTGGGCCGGTAGGTCAGAGCTTGTCAGTCTCTCATAGACCGACGTTACACACATGACTGCGGTAGGGTTGACATTGTACTGAGGCCTAATAGCACCTAACTCAGTACTCAATGTTGTCAACTGTTGCCACCTGAACGCGGTCGAGAAGCTATCGTAGTTAGGCATCATGCCAGCAGCCAGATCCATGCAACGGAAAGGAGACAGACCGTAAAAGGTGCTGATCAGTCTATTGTCTGATTGCCGCACGGTAAGAAGCACATTGACTTTGAGTAATGAATCTGCGGATCAGTAGTTTGCATCTCACATATGAATGGTTTCTTTGTGTCTGGTTCTGAATTTTGATACTTGAAAGCTGGGCCAATCAATACTTATCCATCTCATTTCAATAGCGGTGTAGATTCAACCATTTCCTAGACCACTGATAGATCGAGCATTGCCTTCAATAGGGATGGTCACCGTACCATAACGGATACAGCCATAGAAGTAGCGGTCATCTACGGCCACGGTTGTTCCCGTAACCGTACCGTCAATGCCCAGTCAGCGCTTGCAACGGCATCGACGGTTACATTTACGGTCGTCACAGCCGTACACACGGCCGTGTGCAGAGCTGACGATAAAAACACATACGTACCAGTACATGTGTACCTAAAGTGAGTGATACACCATCTCCTCATATCCTTGACATTTACCTATGTTATTGATGATCTGTGAAAGCAGCATGTCAATAGAATACATTTTTTAAGTAGCGACAACTCACGAAATCGGCTGAATTGACAATGTACGGCTGCCAAAACTCGGTCACCAACGTTTTCGTGAGTTCTTCAGTAGTTAATCAAACCCCCCAGCGCGCTATTTCACCTCCTGCACCCAGAAAAAGAGGCATTAGCATTACTATCCGTGAACGGCCGTATATGGTTAGAACTACCCGTAGAATACGGTCCGTGAAGGCCAATCGCCGCACCGTATCCGTACCGTAGGGTCGCAGATTGCAAGGCTCACGGGAAGGTGACCGTATCCGTAGGTACCGTCCGTATACACCGTACTACGGACACGGTGACCGTCCCTAGCCTTCAAACCGGGAACGGATGTATTGCGCTTATGATATTTGTCATTCACTCCACATCTACGAACATCGAACATTGCACTTCTTAGCTTACCGCTCCTCAATAGCCGTGGCTTCCAGGCAGGAAGATGCTACTCCTTATTGTTCTGTGAGTCATTCATCACAATGTTTCTGTGCAGACACAAAAGGTTGTTGTAAATAAGGCTATACTTCAGTACAATGCTTGTTAGACCTGTAGTCTTTGGGTTACAAACTCCTCAGGAGTTTGCCCATTGACCTCCTGTATTTATACTAAACTACGCTTATTCTAGTAATTTCTATTGAATCAATGTCTTACTCAGCATGCCGGAATGCCGGATTGCTCGAATTCCCTCGCATATTCCAACAAAGGTTTACGGCTGTAGATCTTGCCTCCAGTTTGTCATTTCGCATGGCTTTCATTTTGACGACTTTCTGGCGACTGTGTCTTCTGAGAACCCGAATATAACAGTATCTTGGCATCGCGATGTGAACGACTCGAGCCAGATACAATTCGGACTAACACTGTATTCTTTGCCCGGAAATGGTAACTCGAGTATATCTTCCATAACCGACCTAACCCAACCTGATGGGACACTCAATATGACTTTTTCTCAAACGGGGTGTGTCCTGACTATCTTTCCAATAACTACTCAGTCAACCTTCTCCAACCATAGACTCTACCTCCTTCTCGCAAGCGATCAAAACCTCCTTGCTGCCACTCAGAAATTCGAAGTTGAAAATAGTACCCTGTCACCGTCGTACGTAACACCATAATAATAAACCGACATACTGGATGTTTATACACTTGTGGTTTGGGATAGCCCTGTACACTCAGCATCTGTGAATCCGCCGGTCCCCTCGGTGTCAGAGTCCAGAGTATCATCCAGGTCCGTATTCTCACATCATCGGGCTTGGGGATATCATTTAATATTGCAGTTTCAAAAGTTCCTCCACGAAATCAGTAAAGAGGACAGCAACCACCCCACCGTGCGTCATCCATGAATATAGTCAGCCTGTTTTGAATATTGTCACAGGAATTCAGATTCGGTTGCGCAGGCACATAAAAATCGTAAAAGATCGATCATTATTGGTGCTGTAATAGGATCTCTGGTGTCACTACTGCTCCTCTTTGGAGGCGGTACATTTCTCGTCATACGCAAGCGGAGACACCGGAATTTGCAGCACCATCTATCGCCTAACCCTAAGATAATACCTGAGCAAAATGCGCATTCTCCGCCAGTTGGAATTAAAAACCGCGAAGCTATCTCTCCAATGTTAGCCAGCGAAATGATGCCTAATGAAGGGGACAGAAGCCAGCATACAGTCGAACAGAATTTAGAGGGAGATCCGGTTGAGGATGAACGGGAGAGGAGGAATAGCATCGGCACGCCTGTGCATGTCGATACTTCTGAGCCCCAGGTTGCCGCACAAGAGGAGGTCCCGCAGGCTGCCTTAGGTGATGTAGTGGCTGAGGTTTTGAGGTTGAGGACCCAGGTTCAGCAGCTAATTGTGGAACGGGAAGCGGAGAGGGTTCAAGGCAATGCCTTCGATCCTCCGCCAGCATATGCGTAAAGAACATACGGGGAAATGGAGGTAGCGATTCATGGCTCGGTGGATACCAGTAATCTTGTTGAGGTCATGTAACCAGACAATCCGTATCATTCGTCAAACCGTTCCCGCGCAGACTCGGATTGAAACGATTCCAGCAGAGGCGAGAGAGAAGTCTTTTCAGACAAACGAGACAGATTGGATACAGTACCAAAAGGTGATACGAGGGATACACCTATATTGCTGGATAGCGTAAGACCCTAAGGGCGGCGCCAAAATCAAAGTTCAAGGTTCTTCCAACGCAGAAGGCTTGGTTCGCATATCATATTGCGAGAGAAAGCCCACCTTTCCCATCTGATTCTGTGACTATCCGTTATAAAATGCACTGGGTCAGAAAGATCACGGTCCTCCGTCCCCCGCCCGCTCTTTTATCTTATGATGACAACAAACGAGAGAGGAACTGGCCTTCACATGTCAAGCGAAGGTTCAAGACATTTGGGTTTCATGGCATTGAGTCTTCGACACTCTCAGCGGTGATTGAGTTAGGGAGACATTTTGTGAACAAAACAGAGTCGGCACCGATAGGTGACTCTGCTGTCGGAGAACATCCTTATCGAGGGCAGCACAGGGAAGAAGATGTGGGGCAAAGATGATCATACGAGGAACGGCAAGTTGGCCCGGCAAACACCGATGTTGATGTGTCCACACATGAAAGACAAATACTGTACCATTTCGATCGATTCGTCAGTCACGCGTCCGAGGACCCACAGGTCACAGGGCCTATAGGTTGTCTACATCTGGCCCATAAAGGTATTTTATGGTCAAATTTTCGCTGCCTGCGGCGCCAAACCTACCTATATAAGGCAATTGACGAAACCAAAATTTCGTCAACGCGGTCACAGGTCACACGGCTTGACGAATCGATCGAAATGGTACAGTATAGAACTCAGCCCCGACTCAACCAGCACTGCCAATGAGTGCCCACACTGGCAGTATGGAATCGAGAACAAGAATTCCAGTATATCTCATGATCCGATGCCCTTGCCGGGGCCAGTGATTCCCATCTCAACGCAGTGCTTCTACCGTACTTTTACAAAAGATGACTATGACTCAGAAGGCCTACATTGCTTTCGCATCGTTGAAAGACAACCGTCGGGCCATACTAACCCCCATGTTCCGGTGCACTGATTGTGTCTGTCCGAGTCACCCGTTGCTCATGATGAATCACAGGAGACATTTGTTTCTTTCACTGACAAAAATCCCAATGTTGCGTGTTTCCAGCATTTTTGTCCCCCTCTCTCTATGACTTATACCTCAGCCTTCAATGTTCAACCTTTTAACTGTACCCAAGGAAAATCTCGCCACAGAAACCCAGCGAGAATTAAACCTTCCATCTCGGCGTTTGGAAGGTGTCTCCTTAAACGTGCTCCGTTACATTTCGGAAAGCAACTTTTGGTCAAGCAGTTCTCCTTTCCTTGTGTTATGTACTCTAAGTTACGTGATATTCCGTAGATCGAAATAGGTTTGTTCCAAGGTTCCCTAGAGACTGGTGCAATTCTCAAGGCTGTCGCCGTGCAGATTTTCTTCGTCAAATTTCCAGCAGTACTACAATGGGAGAGGTAAATTTTATGTTCCTGTAATGTGTATGTTGCTGATGCAGCGATTATTACGGCGAACACGTTCTTCTAACACTGAAGACACGCATAATGACTCATTTTGAGCTGTGTTTAATGCAGGGTAATACGACGTGCTGCGTCCATCCAACCATGTCTAATCTCGCATCTAGCTCAACTAAGGATAGACGTGCCCACTTCGCAAGGTATTCATCCGGTCAGGTTATGGCCAATCTTGACTTGCTAAAGTATTCCATTGCAAGAAGCTCTCAGCAAAGTTCGAGCCACCTCTCACGATGTATAGTCATCATCATCATCTAAAGGTATCGTTGAATTTTTTAAATAATGTAGTGAAGGTGCTGAGCCAACTCATGCTCATCGTCCAAGTTTCTCGGTTTACGGGGTCACCACTCTTTGCAGCCGTCTGCATCGTGAAGCCTGTTTTTATCACTCTTACGCAACGATCGCTCTGGAATACCAGTATTCTCATCTTTTATCATTTATTTATTTCTACTTAAAGTACATCGTAGCTCACATCGTTCATACCGATAACGAGCACCGATAGCGTATGAGGATATTGAACAGTATGTCGGCCCCAGAGTAAAGGTAAGTCCTCGGCAGTGATATGGTCAACTATATCATCAATGGTAGACTTCCTTGATCTTTCCTTGGTATTTCCCAACGCGTGTTCTTCCATAGTACCGAAAGGCAGCCGGCTTCTCAGCGTTGTCAGACGAATGGACTGGAATTCAATTCATGATCGGGACGCCAACTTCATGGGAAATAACCAACGATATACTTGGCGACCTGCCTATTTTATGTACACGATAACATATCGAAGCTCGGGAGCTATCTAGTTGACTATCCTAGATATATCTTCGAATTGAGTGATGTATCGTTCTCTTACCCCGGAAGCCAAAGCACTAAGCCCGCTCTATCGAATATCAACTTATCCATCAAGGCTGTAAAAATGGTCGTTATCGCCAGCTCAAATGGCAGTGGAAAATCGACTATCCCCAAACTGCTCTCACGGTTCTACGATCCCACATCTGGACCAGAATCTATTCTAGTCGACGGCATCCCGATTTCCCGGTATCGTATTGCAGATCTGCGCAGGGCAACAGCGACCTTGACACAGGATCATTCCCTCTTCCCACTCTCTCTAGGAGAGAATATTGGGTTGGGATGTTTAGAGAGGTGAATGGCGCAGAGATGCTTGATTGTTCATCCCGGAAGGGAGATGCGACTCATTGCTTGCAGAAGCTTGAGCGAGGCAACAAGATGAGACTTAGAACGGAAAATGAGGCGTACAGATTCATCCTTTACAAGTCGAAATTGCAGAATAATACAGAGCTCTCAGGTGGAGAGATACTGAGGATTGTCGCGTGAGTGTTCCCTTCTTTTTCACAAATAACCTCTTTGTGACCTATCTTCACCTTAGGACAAGGTCTTTTATGCGTTTCGAGACTGGAAAGTTCAGATTTTTCGCCGTCGACGAGCCAAACTCGGCGTTAGACTCCGAAGGGGGATTTGTTCTATTCAACAATCTTATTCGAGCGCGAGAAGGGAAGAGTATGATTTTGTTATACATCGATTTGGACATTTGACGAATTGTACGGATCTCGCTGTGTAAGCCCTTGTTTTTGTTGCGTGTATCGCAGGTCACTAATCGAGCATATGAAGCTGCATGAAAGATGGAACAATAGCCGAAGCTGGTACTCACGAAGAGCTCGTGGTATTGGAGGGGAGTACGCAAAGTTATACAATATTCAAGCAAGCGCTTTTTTTGATGATGAGCCTTCGTGACTTTGATTGATCTGTAATACTTTTCGCGTGTTCATATGATGCCTTGATAGAGTGACATTATTCACCCTATCCCTTTTGAGTTATACCGACTGAAACCATTCCTGTTATTTTTTAGTCTATTGTTTAACGCGGGGGGGTTTACTTGCAACCGTGTTATTACAAAGCATGACATAATTTGATTGCCGTCTATCGGCACTGCGCCAAACCGAATCGCATTTGAGGATACCGGCGGCAAGTTTAGAGTGCCGATTCCAAGCCGGTCAGCGCGTCTGGACCAAGGGGTTGGCGGACCGTTGTTCCGGGATATCGGGTCGGTCGGTCGGTCGACCTTGCGACGCCTAAAATTTTTTTTGGACCCCACCTACTCCTACTGAAAAATATAACTGTCCAAGCATTATAGCGTGTTTCATAGTATATATTATAACTGTTTACTATCTTTCTAACAAGGATTCACTGGAGATTTCGGTGAACAAGGACAGAACTTCAAAAAAGAAACCTTTGCCAGTGTTGCCACTTGCCCTGGCATAGATCAAAAATGTTCTATGGTGCTCCAGTGAGCAGTCTAGATCAACAAAGCTAATATAATACCTGAAAGTATTGTCAGGCCATGCCAAACCCGCAACTTGCAAGTTCAAGGGTGGGTCTTGCAAGAAGAAAAAGGGTACGATGTCGTCATATACATCATGTGATATGTCTAACTTTGGAATATTATTCTCACGGGGGTCGGTCGGTCGAGCTGGTGAGGGCTAAAATATTTTTTGGACCCGATATCATGTATTTAAAATGCCCAAACCCCTTGGTCTGGACAAAAAATAATGTATGTACGACCTTTCCCTTCATAACAAATTCATTTTATGCAATAAAAGACTCTATATCGTGATTTTATAGCATTATGTAGCCTTCAAACGCGTCCCAAGACCGTGAATAAATCAGCTACGCGCTGCCGGCTTTCCATCAAATTAGTAATAACCGGGTTGCAAGGCAGATGGCCTGATTAAGCAACAGACTACATACAGACCGTCCCTCCCTTCCATCAATAGGTCTGTATCGTTGTCTGTCTACGAGAGACTAGTTATTTTTAGCCTTTCTGGAGCGAACGCCAGCGCCGGAGGAGAATTCTCAATTTGGTTATTGGAAAATGATGTTGGGCATCCTTATCGTACGGGCAATGGATTATGTTCAATTCAGACGAACCTTTAAGACGTTGTTTCCTTTCAGGTTGCTCAGCCTTGCTGTATTCGTGCACGGCGTGGGGCAAATACATGGGTATGAAGAATTCTGTTACACATATACCTTGTGAGTCCGCTACACCTGGTAGATATGTGTGCTCATGAAGGCTCGCCATACATCTATCTAGTACTTGCCAAATATTTTCGTTACATCAACTGCTACCACATCACATTCACGCCCACCACTCGTGGAAACAAGGTCCATCTCACTCTCGCTCTGACTGTGGATTTCGTATTTGACCAAGGGAGGACAAAATTCCGTTTCTTGACCTGGTAATGTTCCGATGAGGGTCGGAGGGCCGAGAAATCTAGCCTCGCGAGAAGAGGGTGCCGGTATGTGCAGCAACACGTAAACATTGTCGAGTCGGCGGCAGGAGGGCCGTCCCGTACACAGAAGATGCTCGCCTACTGGGGATGGTTGCTCACCCCAAGTTGGATATGGTATAGAGGCTAGCGTCACATTGTTAGTCAGTTCGAGGTTCGATTCCTCGTATCTGACATATTCGGCTCTGTGCTTCATTTTGAACAGCGAAGACATAAGAGCCATGTTTCGATATCGACCAAGTACAGCGGTATTGTAACAAAGGCGCGCACATGTTCCACTCATAGTCCGCCTTAGGACAGTCAGCCTCTTCTGCAGTGACCCATTCATACTGTGGCCCCTGAGCACAGGCTCGACTTCGACGTGGCGCGTCGGAGGGCTACAGCGGGAGAATCAGGACCTTCTTTAAGGCCAAGACAAGCATGGCGGGTGACCCGGGCGACTATAAAGGTCGCTGCTCTCACGATGAATTACTTCGAACCGTCCGCGAGATTATATGGAGCGATCTATTGGTGCCATGCTGCAGAAAAGAGTTGACCAGGTAGAAGAGAGCCTCGTTTTCTTGAAACGCAAATTCAACAACCTCCTTTGCGATAACGAGAGTAGTACTCTGATTGTAGTTAACTTTGGTGGGATTACTGGACTGGTATTCGGAATCGGCATTAATACAGTATATTGACCGACGCGCTACAAAAACTGTATGTTCGTCCCTTCACACTTTCCATGGTACTCCGGCTGGGATCAGATAACCTTCAACTTCGCGTGAGCATCAGCGAAGACAGACGAGACTAGAGAACGCACTATAATCATCCAGACCTTCAGATGCCATCCCTATGGCTGCGCATCCAGTCGACGCATCGACGGTCCTAGCTGCTACAATTCTCCTGAAGTCTCCCTGACGTCTGATGCACCTCTTTACTCCGTCGTCACCCCCCACATATCTCTCGCATCTTGATCTTCCTTGGCCTGGTAGACTTGAATGGCGTGGCATTCGGGGGAGGTGCATTCTCCGGAAGCGGGCCATTTGGTAATACAGGCCAAAGTCCGCCGCTCGTATCGTAGAAGTACAATCGACGAAGGAGTTGGATCGTATTCTGGCAGGGGAAGGCAGACTGCTGATAATACGGTCAATCCATAGAAGCCTGTCCAGGCAGAGTGAGACACACAAGATAGAGTGCCCACTTGTTCTGACGAACGGTGCATTCTTTAGATAGACCGTGATGATGACGGCGTCTGTTGGAATCGCCGGCTCAACACGAATACCCTATTGAACAGAGGGAGAGCACACCTTTCTCATCCACGGAGCATCGTTCAGTCCTATCACGGTCCGCCAACCGTTCTGCAATGCAAATAGCCAGCACTCCTACGAGTGAATGGGCATCTGTAACCCATTTTTTTCGGGGACCGAAGGTTGTGACACGTATGAAGTTACAAGGCGTTGGTTCACGATTATCGAACCCAGGCAGACGCGTCGTCGATGGTGGTAATGGTGGTAAAAGAGGAGTTGAAACAAAAGCCGATCAGATTCGAAGTCCGATTTACGCCTTTCTTCCTGTCCTTTGCCTTACCTTCATCGGGCTCGCACCTCACTTGCGTAACCAATGTCGCAGACCTAGTCCTCACGCGTCTCAGGCCGAGCAAGAACTCCGGCACGACCAGGTAACAGTGGATGACTTACAAGTTCACTGAAATTCCAGCCGAGTCTTGACAACATTATATAACTCTCGCCCACCATTTATTAATCTCTCTCTTTTACTATACGTATTGTCAGAAAAAGATACTCTGGTACATCGAGGAAGCGAGGAAAGGAGAGAGCACATCCTATCATATCTATTCGATGAAACGTCGGTTTTTGATGGCGAAATTTTAATGACGCTCGGGAAGACCTGACTTTTAAGCAGAATCAAAGCAAAAAAAGAAATACGCTCTGAGATGGGATGTTCATGACAAAAAATCGAGCCGTGAATGCTTTCAGCAGCAATCCTTGGGCATCAAGGCAGCACTTCATATCGAACATTCAAAAATCGAGCGACCCGTCACCTGGCAAAGTATTCCACGGGATCTGCAGTCCTCACTCGAACATACCGTACTCTTCGAAGCCGAAGCAAGAGTGGATGGGCGGCTACGAACCAGGCCAAAAAGTAGAATGTTGAGGAATTGAGAGTGAAGAAAACACTCCTGTCCCTCAGCCCCGAGAAAATGGACAAAAGCTTTGCAGTGTTAGCGTATCCCACTACATAGAGTCGAACCATGACACATAGTGTGTTCTTCCATTGGTCGATAGCAGGGGCACTTATCTATGAGGATGGATCGTATCAGAGAGGTTTACCGGCCGAGATGGCGCTTTTAGTTTCATCACTGCGCAATCTACTCCACAGTTAGTAGCAGCAGGCGTAAAATGACTGTCCTTGAGAGTAAGCACACAGGCATCGAAGGAGCACAAATGAATAAATACCAAATGGGAGGCCGTCGCCCACAAACGTCGCCATCTTCTTCCCTTGGATGACCTCATTACACTCAACTTATGTTTCAAGACGTGTTTCCTCCTCGCAAGCGCCGTAGACCTGTAAGGGCCAGGGAATATCGAGCTGAACCAGCATCAACGGCCGTGTACAACCTGGAGTGGTGGTAAGGGATTTCCGGTGTCCGTAGCCAGTTTATGCGAAAGATTGAGGGTCGATACACGCCATAGGTGATCTTCCCGTGATGGTTTCGGAGTCCGACGTCCGCCTCCTTCCGAGTCGAAGACACCGCGTGGCGTTTAACAGCATACTAAACCAGCATTTCGCATATGAGAAGCGGCACATAAACTATGGGAAGGGTACACACTTTCGACAATGCGTCTGTGTCGGCCGTTTGGATATGGTATTCACTGGTCCATATACTGGTTTCGTACGTTTAAAATGGCGTTGTAATCCCTCACTAAAGGATGTGCACCTGAGGAGTTCAAAGTAACGACGGAGAAGATGATATGTGACAGCATTTATATTACGTTCAGGCTTTGTGGTATCCAAGAGCGAGTACTTAACGGTCCCCTGCTATCAAAACAACACTGCGCAAGCTGACCGCAAGCTCTATCGGTATAGGAAAGAGTAAACAGGTCTTAGCCACCGGCATATTTGTGCCTAAGCTCAAAGGTAAGCACACTGGAATACAGTGTGCGAGACAGCTGACGTACCCTAGCTTTTCGCCGACTGCATTTGCGTGCACATTCTCTCGTAGCCGTGAAGTCAACCCTTCCAACGTTCTTTGCGGTTCCAGGGCATGATACGGAGAAGTATGCCCCATCCTCGTTCCTCCCGGCATCTGCGTGATTCTCCTCTCGGGAGCATATATATCCCGGTAGAAAGGAAGGACGCCAGGAAGAACACAACTTTCCAGAGGTGTTCTTAATAATTGAGTACGCCAGCTTCGTCGCCGTCTATCAAAAGGTTAGCCTAACCGTTTGCTTGCAGATCGCAGTCGTAAGACAAACCTAAGTCTCTTCCTTCCCTCTCATTAGGCACAGCATTCTCTAATTCTGTGAGCACCGAGGCAAACAGTCAACGGTGCATCCGCGTTCCCCCAGTCGTTCGAAGTCTAACCCTGATGTTTCTCAAGAATAAGTGCAAAGCAATCAAAGCAACGCAAATATATACTTACCAAATAGCGGCCACCGCCTAGCGAGGGCGACCCATCTTCTTCTACAGGCTCCGGCTCTCCGTACGCCCACCTGCGAGGGCGAGCAGACATTACAAAGCAAGAGCCATGGGACCAGCTCTTTCTGCGCGTTGGAGCCTGCCTTAGAGAAATACGAAGGGACTGTCAGAAGCGACGACCATATGGATTCACTGGTAATGTAGTCAGTCATGGCTCTTCTAGAAATCCAGTCATTAACCCACCTTAGAACAACGCCAGAGATTATACAAAATCGGAGTCATAGCACCTCCCCGCCCAGCATCCTTGCACCAGCAATCTCGTCATGACCAGTTCCTGCTCTTCTTCCCTTGGATATTACTTGGCCAACTCCGTCACAAGCTGATCCTCGGTTCCAAGCATGAATGTTGAACTTTGAAAGTTTTGATTGTGCACCTGTGAGATCCAGACAACCCTGTGCAGAACAGGGCGGTGACTGAATGGGTGCACGGTCAATGTAGACCGTTGTTGTATTCGCAATCATATCGCTGTAGTCTCGCCTCCAGAGCGCTCAGACCATAGGAAGACGATCATCACGTATCTGTCATCTAGGGAAGGAAATAAGGAGCGAGTTACCAAATAGGACCAAGCAAGCTTCCCCGTGATACACGTCTTAATTTGCAATTCTTGGCGTTCCCCACTGTAGCCTCAAAAACACGTCAGACTCAATGCCGGCTCGATTGCACTGGATATTGCATTCGGAGAGTCATCCTCATTTATTTTTTCAGTGTACGTATTCGTTTTATTTTCATCAAAAAAGGCCACAGCATCCATGATCAACTGTAGCTGAAGCTTCTTTAGATCCCCGTGCTTAACGCTGCCGCACATAGTGACCTTGACTCGGGCAGGGTATGCCATCTACTCCTCATCATTTCCTCCAATTTTGTAAGATTTACTAGGAACTCGCGCCTCGGCAGGAAAAGTTCCTAGCGCGTCCCAGTGGGTCAGGTTCAAAGATCTCGAGGCGAGGCACGATAGCATGCGCGTTAACTCATTCTGTAGATAGTACTAATGCCTGTGCCTTTCTTCTTGAGCTGTCTCACAGAAGCAGATGCTAACGACACGAAATTCGGACCCTAAATATCCAGCCCCGTTGCACCGCCTGAGGTAGACCACGCATGTAGTTCCGAGCACCTCTTCGGCACTTTCACGAAGGTCATTCAGCTAGGATGCTTTCCGGGCCTGCAGGGAAAGCGTAGGAGCTTCCCTGGCTTTCCCACCCGAGTTGGCCATTATCACGGAACCTTTCTCCGCAGCTTTAACAGATTTATTGAAGAGGTGTTTGGGAGAACATGTAAGATCCGAATCTACATCCTGACCTCTTACACTCTAGGATGTGGTCATAACTTACATTTATTGACGGGAAGTGAACGCACACCATCCTGGTCAGGTAACTCCCTCAGTCAATACTCTTACGCAAGCACAATGATTCGGATTCAAAGGTCCAGACATCACAGAGTCTCTCAAGGAGGCATCTGAACCCCAGGCTTAAGGCTATCTCTCTCGGGACACTTTGTTGGTAGCATATTGATGAACAAGGAGTCTGTTCCGATGCGAAATTGGGGTGGGTGATATGTGCAGTACCATTCCGTTTCGGGGCTGACTGTATTCATTCAGAACTCGCATAACTGGGGGTCTCGGCAACTGTGCCTGTTCGTCATTAATAGATGTACCCTCTCCTCTCATTGGAAGGATTGACTCATTCGCTACTTCCATTATGTCAAACTCAGGCATCAGCGAATGTAACCACCTCTTCAGGCGATTGCCGAATTTTAGGTCCTGCTTCACCATTCGTGCGTCGTCGAGGGCTAGATTTCGTAAGGGAAGAACGAGTCCAAGTCTTTGTTCTGCGTCGAGTCCCCTCCCAAGTTCTCCCGATGCTATCTCGTCTACGTCATTTTGAGACCCGCTTTTCCAGCTCAGCGAGTAAAAATGACTAACACAGTCCCCGATTACCATTTTTTCGCATCGTCCCCGTCTTTCCTTATTCATATCGCTCTGAAACTCGCGCATATTTCTTTTACAAATTATTCAAAAACACGACGGATGAGATTCAATTTTACGGTCGATGTTCCCAGGAAGGACTTCGAACATTCAGCCCCCAGATTGGGGACTCATTCCTCCTGCCCCCCCCCCCCCCCGGCACCTCGGGGAGTGACCCCTCCCCTAATTTATATCAAGACTCTCGGGTAACTTACCTTCTCCTTCTATTTCGTGTTGCAGACTACAGTCACGGCGATATTCTTCCTTCCTCCGATTAGTTCACATAGCGCCTGTCCGTCAAGCCCATGCTTTTTTCCTCCGCAGCCTGGCTCTATTGAGAAACTAACTTGTCCGCACTGTTCTTGCTGGGAACGAACTTTCTCTTGAAACCTTATTGTACTGATGATCCTACCTCTCCCCAACATGTTTCGTATCGACATGTCTCTGCTATTGGCCAGAATTTCGGTGACTTTCAATAGGCGTGGCAGGCGTACCACTCTGATACCTTGTGGCGGTCCTCGACTGAGTTCCCCGTGGAACCGTCCTAATGAGGTGTGATTGTCTACACATGCCGACGCTCAAAGTAGCATAAGATACATCGGATCTAAGATGACTCGCGGGGTTAAAGGTTATCTCGAGAATGGTGCAAGCTGAAGAACACCATTTGTAGTGATGGAGTTCGATAGACAAACCCATTCCGCGTCGGGGCTGACTGCATTATTTTAGAACCAGAAAGAATGGGGTTTCAGCAGCTGTTACTGCCATTACCTAGTACTCCGAGCATCATTACGGTATTGTTTCGTCTGATGATGAGAGGCTTTAACCTGTCGACGATATGGATTCTGATACTAAACAACTGACTGGCTACGTCAGGATTCTGCACATGCCATAATCTGGCGTCGGTGCATACAGTCATCCTGTCACACGACGAATACTTTTTGGTCCTGTTTCAGACGGAGTCCCAGCAGAGATTTTGTGCAGGGTAGCGATTGGGCGACAGTTCTTTTCGGGATGCCTGTTGAAGCTTCGGTGGTCGGTGGTGTCTATGTTCAACGTCTCAGTCCCCTTCTTGCCCTCTCAGATACGGCACCTACATTATTCTGAGACTGCCATAATTCTTAGATCAGTCAGCACATTCTATACGCATTAGTCCTAAACTGAACGGCGTCTACGAGCTATTGTTAGAGGGCTTGGCTACTAGGATACATGTGCATCTGACTTAAGTTCAAGGAACGAAGGTGAGACGTACACGGACAGTACAAAGAATTCGCCTGTGTAGGTACAACGTTCGATGTCTGTATGTCATGTGGACTGTATAACATCCACCGTAGGACGTCGGCGTCTTTGGTTCCGTTGTGAAAGTGGTGTGTACATCATTACAGGCACGGGGTCGCTGCAAAAACGACGTTCAAAGTCACCCTCGAATCTGTTCTTGGTGCGGAAGGAAAGATGACATAAACCCGGAGCCACTTCATCCGAAATTGAAACACCGTAAATTTCCAGCTTCCGGAGGCGCCAGGGCTATGAGATAAGTACATCATAATGATTGCCCTTTCTCTTCCTGTGCAAAGAGAGGACATTGCACTTCAACGTCAAGTATGCCCACTGTCACCGGACGCCCTTAATTTTCGTACTATCGCTGTTTGACCCGCACTCTCGGACTCAGGAACTATGATTTGAATCGCCCTATCAACTAAGTGCAGCCGTCTGCGATGTCACGATGACTCTCTTTGTATATTACGCTCTAGCCACGCCCGACGCATTAGGTAGTCGAGATCGGCCGTTATATGATCAATTGTTAGCGTGTTTTCTTTATCTCTGACATCTGTAACATATCATAACCCGAAGGAAAATTAAAAATCATTTATCCATTCAGTTTCCTGAGAGTTCCCAGCCTTGTAAAAAGTTTAAACCTATTTCATTTCAATCAGTGCCACATTAATCGCTAGTGACTGTAGTATTTTTTGGTGGATGGGGGGATATCACATTGGTATCCGAACACCTCTAGGATAATGCCGTCGAATTAATAGGCTATCAAAGGACCAGATTCACCCGGAAATGAGTCATCTTTCCGTAAAATATGGACTCGGGAGAATGAGCCAGAATATTCAAGTCAGCTAGTACTTCTGAAGATAGCAATACATATCTCAACGTCATGTTCTATATCTTCCAATTCAAGTATAATTCACATCGTTTGCTCCGAGATATGTGTTTTTCTAGTATTCTAGACATCGCATGTTGGAACTCATCGATGTTCCAAAATTGTCCACCGGCCCTTCTGGAGTATCTGACCCAGAATTGTGGTTCCAAGTGTCGAACACACCTGCTGTAGTCACTCCGTCCAAGTTTTTTTTAGCTTCCCGTCTCCGATTCCGTAGGTATCGTTACTGACCTGGTGCCAATGTCGCGACTTGTGAAGTCAGAAACGCGATAAAGAAGCAAGCAAGAAGATTCCACAGCTTCTTGGCAAGCTGCAGTACTCGTTACCTGATAGCCTCGTAACTACTGTGAACCTCGCTGACTGGGAGTTCCCGTACAAGTAAGTATCCCGATCTTCTTCGAAGCTGTGGCGCGGTCCGGTCCTCTGCGACCTCATAAGTGAGCTCAAAGGCAAGGTTTGGAACTTTCGCCGTCATTTCTCATTCTTCATAGATCACTTTGGGTCAGGAAGTCTTACAATATCGCACCAGTTCTCCTGGAAAACAAAACGATACACTTCCAACGTTGGTATAAGTCTTTCGACAGAAGAAAAGCGCTTGCAGAAATCTACAACAACAGGTTCCCACACAGCCCATTATTTTCCTCAATCTGTCCCTGCAACGCCGATCTCATGGTCTCCATCGCGGCCGGTCACAAACTCTGTTCGCATGCATGACTCTTCAAAGCGAAAGCACGAGCTGTTTTGAGAAGGCATTTAAGTCGCGGCGTCGCCTAGATAACGATATCGGATAAGCATATTCCCACATATCATTTCGTCTATGAACGTCTTTACAGTATGCTCTCTTCGCAAATTTCAGTCCCTTTTCATAGCTTACAAAAGACCGCATCCTATTTCTAGAGCGGGTCGTGCGTCTTTTTTACGACTATGCTGGACGTCTCACAGGAGGGGTTGTGGAGTCGACGAGCCGCATGTCTGACGCGAGTATTGTTTGTCTTGAAGGACGGATTCTCCAACTGACTTTCAACAGGGTCCTCTCATGATAGTCATCAAACACGACAGTGGAGGAACCGTAACCTTGCCGATAGTAGTTCAGCTTCGTTGTAGTAGTGACCTGTTGACCCGTCAGATCTTAGGGCCACGGGTGTGTCTAATGGTTAGTGTGAGAATAAAACGATAGGATAGGAGTGGCTGCCTCTTCGCGCATAAATGGCGGAACGCGTCAGTTGTGGCTTCCTAGTGGCTCAAATCCTCCGAGTGTTACACAAGATAGATGTAGGTACCTCTTGACGGTAATAACAAGTTCCGTTATTATCGTCAAGAGGTAACTACATCTATCTTGTGAAGCACTTCGGGTCACTCACACCCAAACAATCGGAGGACTGACGAGTACATCCTATCAAGGAGACTCCTCCCCCCCAAAAAAATCATGTCGCTCGTGTTTAATCAGTCACAAATATACTTAATATCGTCTTCATTTCATCTCCGAAGTACAATCTTGGCACAGTGTACTCCCGCCTGGGACTGGATAGGGAAATTTTCGAATCATATGCCTCAAATAGAGGTGCTTCTTAACCATCCGGACATGAGCTTCTGCATCTAGAACATAACACCCTGCACGCACATCTGGAAGCCACAACGAGTCCATTTCCGGGCGTGTCCACAGCTACGTAGCCGTTGCTGTTATCGACCATCCCAGAATGTTGAACTCGGCCTTGTGCATGGCACAGTCGCAGTGTTGCTTTTGTCATACGGACGAAAGGAATCCACTGTTTAGCGATAGGGAAACGAATCTGTGCGTGTCCTCCATCAATCTATTATACTTACTCGCGAGCTGTGGCGGGAACAGCTCGCATATTCATCTTTTCGAGATCGCTGTTAGCTATATGAGAGTCCAGAGTTCATGCTTAATGTCCAAAGAGCCTTATTTGCCATCGGCATTTCAGTGCTGCATTCTTTCGTTCTAGCTCGGAATTTGATGTGGCATTCATATCTACATGACGTCGAATGAAATCTATAGTATGGCTTTCCACATTGTGTGCAGCAATCACTGGAATCAAGTACAACTTGATGAGGCTGGTCACTCGCCAGAACATGGATTCCGACAGTAGCGTCACAGCATCTCACCTTTGTTTATTCCCGGAAACATATTTAAGCCAGTGTGGAGCTACGATAATAACGGTAACGATAATCTACTCATACCGGGCATGTCGGATTGATGCTCGCGGGATTATGTATATACTCATCTTATTGCTTACTATTCAATAAGATTTTCCGAAGCAGCGGTTACTTCAGCTCAAGGTGGCGTGTCTTCATCAGATGTTCATACTTCATTAATACTCCCCGACAGACAAGGTACTTATATCGATGAATCGTGCCCATCCAAATTCCCAGTGGATAGTCCCTCATATACAATGAGCTCACTTCCGGTACGTTTCCTCGTATCTTTCATAATTCGTTACTATGTTACCCTTATAGGCTGGTTCCAGAGTCTTCTTCTACAACTCGAACGGATGCCTCACAGGAGGCATTGTCGAGTCGACAAGTGCCATGGAAAACGTGAGTTCGCTTTCTCAAATAACGAACCTGTAAGTCTGATCTATTATAGGGCATGCAAATAGTTCGTATCAGGTGCGAAAATGGAAGAACAGTAACCTTACCGTAGGTAATATTCCCTTGTCTTGGTGTTGCTAACCTCGGATATACTTAGGGCCGCAGGTGTGTTTCGAGGTTAGCTGTGGAGAAGGAGAAGTTGGAATCGTCGCATGGAAATATGACAACATAACGGACCTATCGTCCTAAGATTTCGTGGCGAGCAGATACAGTAAAAAGAGTTGAGCGAAACGACGAGGAAGAATCAGAAAATAATATGTGCCAACCGTGATGTATAAGCGGTCTTGCTATCTTCCTGGTATCAGCTGGGCTTGTACTGATCTCTCGTGACAAGATCGGCTGTTGAGTAGTTTTACTGGGAACAGATGACGAAAGGAATCTTAGTTCTTTACTTCGTCAGTGTGCCGCCCTTGAAATCCCAAAAGGCAAGAATAGAAGGTGAAGGTCATTGGACGGATCTGTGGGTGAGGAGAGCCAGTACGGCGAAGCAGTATCTAATGAAAGTTCACGCGAGGAAGTAAGAGAGAGTACTTGGAAGCGGCACCTCGTTATAGATTGCTACACTCAAACCTGACTGAGTGAGTATTTCGCGGGTGATTGTCCCAGGAAACGCTGCATACTATTAAACTCCTGGATTCATGACATCAATAAGGCAGCCAAACTTTGCTCATATTGCGCCACATACCACAGCCACTGCAAGTCTAAAGACATAACTCCTGTCAGCGCACTGAGAATTGAGCTTGATGGCTATGACATAGACTTCAGAATAAGAAGGATAACAAGGCTTGAGGAAGGTCGCTCGGATCATATCGTAGAATCTCATGAGAAGGGACTAATGTTCCGGGAAAGATGCTCTATATCTTACTCACCTTCACAACGGAACTCAGAGAGTGAAATAGAACGGTCCATGGAGGTGCACGGTCGACGGACGCATCGGAAGAAATGAAGTGTTCTAATGCGAGCTCTTGATTGTTTTCTTACCTTGCCCGGGCTGATAAAAATGCGCTCAAGTCTCGCATTCTCCAGTTATCTGAAATCGTGGGTAGAGGTTTGGAAATAAAGCAAGACAATGCTTGAACATACTCGGGATGTTTTTCTTCCAGTCTAGGCGAGAAAAAGAGCAAATAAGGGAAGTAGTATAGTCAGATACGGAATTGTGCGGCGTGCGCTCATATCTCGACGCTCCACTTCCTGAATAGTGACGCTATTCTGTGCGGTGAGCAGGGCTTGGAATAGGAATTTTTTTTCGGAGATTTATTGGCGTTTTGGAGATGTATGGTGGCTTCCTGACTCTCCATATTTGGATGGTCAGGGAGGTTATTAGAGATGTCGAATGACGAGTCAGACCGGAGCTAAGTATAAACTCACATGGAGGCTTCATGTTTTTCCCTGAAATTCTGGGAATTCCCTAGCACTGATTTCATATCTTGGTCCTCGAAGTATTTAGTTGCGCTTGAGTTGCGCACCAGGTACCGAGGCTAGTCATTACATTTACGGATCTGTGTTCAGTCAATTCATTGTCACCAGTCGGTTGCGTTACTGAACATTTAACACCAGTTCGTGGGCTGAGATGATAGCGACAGTCCTTCACTCTGGTAAGAAAGTAGATAAGGTAGATTGCCAACAAGATTAAGTACTGACGAAAGACGTAAAAATGATGTCATCAGCGGAAATGGAAGGAGTGTGACCGATTGTGACGGCCAATTTGAAATCTTTAACATGAACATTGTCATTGCCAAATTGTTTCTTTCGACTAGCAACAGGCATCCGCCAGCCGCGGTTGGGTCAGAACTTGTATGATCAAAGCTGCCTCTGGACCTGCTTGAATATTATTGCCATCACTGTCGCGTCTAATTCTAGTTGCTCCTCGTGAATCAGTTCTAATTGCTTCGATCACGACTATATAGTAACACCTGTTCGGCGGACTACGATGAGGGGCCTAATCACTCGGCTACGGGCGACACTTTATGACTAAAGCGCACACACGCTCTCGGCCGTTACGCGTCCTACTCGTCGCAATGACCCCGGAATCAAGTCCGTATCACTCTACGTGCTGTCTTGCCCTGCTTCGGGAGCTGTGATAGAGCTCCAGCTGGTTTGCCTTCTCTTCTGCAGCCGTCTTTAATGACATCGTGGGGACACCATTCAAAACTGTACCGGATTGGTATCGAGGTTAGTCTAGGAAAATAACACCGTTTCTCCTCGCATTGTTCGTCTTCAGCCTCATTCGGAATCTTCTCTCCATCAACGCGGGTACTGGTCGCCGAGATGGTGAGAGTGCACTCATGATACTACAGGTAAGTCATCATCAGACCAACGGATCAGTCGATATACTAATTAGCAACGGATGACGACCCGTACCCCCGCTTTTTGCGTAAAGAAGCCTCCAGTTATTTTACTGACTCGCCCTCCTCGCACCAATGATCATCAGCCATAAGTCTAGTCTTCCCGATGTCATATATATCAACCAAGGTCATTCTCATGGAATTTTCAAACCCGGAAAGCTCTGTGAGTGAGGGAAGTTGATCAGCTCTTCGTGATTAGTCCCACTATGGCCTATATCGACATCTGTCATATATCTCAGCTTCCGTCGTTGAACCTCCCTGTCCAGGCCGCGTTTTTTTTAGATACGTCAAAAGACTTTAGTCCGGATCTCACAGCGACGGCTTCCCCATCTATCTGCTGTATTGTCACTTTGTTCTTCTACCTGAAACTTGAAGCCTGGTGTACGACAGCCTAGAACTTCGTAATCCTTCCTCGAGATCGTCTGGGCGGAACCTATTTCAGCTGCGACGTATCGGACGCGTTCCACATGCTACTGGTCTCCCGCCGACAGTCACGAGCTGGAGTACGACACAGTTCTTGATCCCCGTCTTTTGGCGGTCTGTACCATAAAAATATAGTTGACCTTCACTGCGGTGGCGTTCAACGCTCGTTCTGTGTAGCTTGTCACGCATTCAATGGACATGTGCATTTCGCGACAGTCTGGGAGTCGGATGCGCTTGGTATGAATGATCATTGATCATTGCGCGTGATAATATGGTTATCAGCTAGGATATCGAGTATGAGTTGGTATGATCAATCAATAGTATATCCAGTAATTTCATCTACAGTAGCATAGTACCACCATTTCCGTTGTTTTACCATGCAATATATCAGGATTTACTCTGGCACGTCTGCATAAAGGTTGTATATCACATCCTAGTCAGAAATTCATCAATTATGGGCGGCGACGGGCGGTCTTCACATTCACCCGCAATGCCCACAAGATGTTTAAAACTTTGAATCAGAGCTACTAACGACCGCCGAAGGTAGTTGATCTTAAACAAGAAACACCGAGCCGGAGGAAGGAGCGACTGTGAGTTTCTCATGTCTCTCAATAGGATTGATGGAGTCCTTCAGACCTATAGCCTTCACGCTTACTTCATTACTATGTCTTTTCTATAGCGGCGGTATGATGAGTCACTCAGCACAAGATTGCTGCTGCAAGGACCATCTCGGAGTCGAACCCAGCGGCCCAGCGCTGATCGCAATGTTCTTAACCACGAGCTCTCAGGCTCTCCTTCGTAACCGGATATCTATCACACTCTTGTTTGTCTCCGGATATATACTTGTACCTTACAGTAAAGCAAAGCAAGCGATACTGTAGCCGCATCGTTGCTGTGAGAAGTCTTGGCGATGAGAGCACGGTAAAAATTTCAATACCCTGGTTGGTGACTTCAGGGTGACTTCATCCGACGCCGTCCCGTGCCTTCCATATCATTCGAGTTCGAGCTCAGCTTCATGGCCCGTTTGCTCGAGAGTAACCAAAGTATTTAAGCTATCGTGCCGGGTCAGTTTAGTTAGCACTTACCCCCACGAACAGTTTCAACTATGAACGTCTTTCCAGTACGCACACTCGTCATTCACAACCCGTCGATACTACACACCTCTCTAGGCTGGTTCACGCGTCTCGTTCTTCGACTCGAACGGTCAACTGTTAACTGGAGTCGTACAGTCCACGAGCCGTTTGTCGGATGTTAGTCACCCTTTGCTTCGAAGACTTTGGAATGGAATGATGTAACTGACAACAACATATTTCAGGGTACACGATTAATTCTCATCAAGCGTGATAATGGGGGGACCGTAACCTTGCCGTGAGAAACCCGTTATATGTTTTTAGTGCCCAACCTATTATGGGCATAGAGCTGCAAGCGTGTTTACCATCAACGTTTAATTAGTGACGAGAAGAGTAGTGGGCGATGGTAGAAAGTGTCTGTAACAATTCCTACAATGTTCTTGATCTGTATGCCAAATGGACCCAGATATTTATGTTACCAGTGGCTGTTGATCGTGACTTGAGAGAGAACAGCAAACGTCCCATATACATATTAGGATCGCGTCGTTGAAACGCTAATCATGAGATCGACGCGTCTTAGCCTTGTGTACCGCGTTTATACATTCTAGAAGAAAGGGTCCAGTCCCGTGTCAGACAGAACTAAATTACCCTTCGATCACCTCATCATCGGAGAATCGACCGAACCGTGAATGTGCCTTATCAGCTGATTATGCACAGCAGGATTCAGGTGTAAGGGATACGGATTTCCTTCGGACCGGTAGCTACGTCATTTATTTTCTTTTGCTTACATATCCCTTGCGGCAAGCGTCGTATGCGCCGATTTCGGACATTTCCTCACTTAACCTTTTACATCTACCATGCCTTCATGTATTTGACCTAGCTTTCTTCTGGCAATATAGGCCCGACTCGTACTCATTTCTGGGTTGAAGACCCATCGCGTGGCAGATCCTTTACATCAGGGCTTCAAGGTTGACATTGCGTCAGGGACGGAAACAATGCTAACGATGCATCTTACTAATTATGCGCAGTACATAGAGCCAAACCGCCCTTCCTATGCGCTCAATGGTTCCTCTCATAATGAAGATATCATGTGTCATAAAAGAAAAAAATAAGCACAGTGAATGAACCGAGGGATGCAGTATGCCGTCTCTCGTATCTGAAGCTGGCATAATCTTAAGAGCGCCAGCTCAAGGGAACAAGAATAAGGATTTAAGGCTATCTTCGCGTGATGGAATGCCAGCCGTATTGGCGGTAGCACTGGATAACGGTCCTCCATGAATTCGTGTTAGACACGCTACCCAAAGTCCTGCGGACAATAAATATTACGTCCCTTTGATCGCCCGGACCCTGACAGCGCCTTGAGATGCACGTGCGTGTCGCAGATAATCCTGCAAAACACGACATTTCCAATGCCTCTTGGCCTTCAAGCCAATATGGCGGGTTCTTAGAAAATCAGGGCCGCCGTTAATCCAAGCACGACGCGGCAGAAAGGAGCAGTAGGTAAAACATCACGCCTCCAGAGCTTTAGTCGTCACTATTAAGGTTCTTCGGAGACGACATCAGAGAGAGACCATCTCCGATGTGGCTCAATTTTTGGACAAAATCAGGGACAAATATACTATACCAAGCCCGTTGGGGAGAGGTACGAGCATAAGTGCGGAGAGAGATTTCGTTCCCAGCGGCCAGGTCAAGGGACTGCAGGACTCAAGGAAGGGCGTGACGGATACACAATGCAAATCGAGGAAATAAGGCTAGTACGCCCTCCTGCTTTGGTCCTCACTACTAAGATATGGTTGGATGGAATTCTATTGGGAGACACCGCTTAGAAGCCTAGCCTCTGAAGCAAGCAAAGAAGGGCCCAGGACTCTCAGACGTTCGAGGCGGGTAGGATTCATGGATTCGCATTTATCACTGGCATACGAGGGAGTAAGGTATTCCCTACCACCAGAGAGCTCCAGCCTGAAAGGCAGCTCTCTTCCGAGAGCGGCCCACACGGAAGGGGACTCACGCGCACACAGAAACGAACGGGAACAAACTCCGATTGGGTGTGCCTACGGTACGTAAGGGAAGAAAAGGGTGAAAGGGGTGAAAGGGGACAGGGCAACGTATGGGAAGATGATGGGGAAAGGAAGGAAGGAGTATCTACGCGTACCTACGTGTATATATAGGAAGAAGGAGCGCCACAATGTCTACAGTCCCAAGCAATGGGGCAAGCAGCTATGGGGCACGGCGGTGAGATATAGTGCCGCGGGATCGGTTGGGGTAGATCCGCGATCGGAGATCAGTATGCGTTAGTATGTGTTGTAAGCATCGGCTTGCACAGCCATTGAAAAGGGATGGTTCAGTGTTTTCTTGGTTATCGCGACAGTGAACGACAATTACAATGAAGAGAATGAGAATAACGGAGTAGGGATAATTCGTTCTGTATGACATGCCAATTGGCGAGGAGGTCGACTGGTGTAAAGTCCCAATGTGAAAGAACCATGCGTAAAACATCATGATCAGGGGTACGAAGACGACTCCCGGATGCGCCGTAGTGACCTTTTGGGGTCTTTACGTTGCTAGGTTGGCGTGCACGTAGGGCCGCAGGCGTGTTTCGAGGTCAGCTGTAAGAAACGAAAATATTAATATCGTCACGCTGAAATATGAGAACAGAACGCACCTATCCTTGTACTTGAACAGACTGTTTATTTGTTCTTCTAGTTCACATACCAATCAGATACAGTAAAAACAGTTGCACCTACCTTCGAGAAAATTATCTAGAACTTGAAAAGATACAGGTATGTGCCAACAGAGATGCACAAAACTGCCTTGCTATCTTCCGCTCAGCTCTGTGCCTACTGCTTACCAAGAGCCGTTGGCAGGCATTACTAAGAGCAGACGATGAAAGGTAACCTTTGAGCTCGCTGGATTCGGCAAATTATGCAACTCTCTTGAGGAACGTGACAGAGGTTTCCTATTCAAATCACATCTTCGAAAAATTTAAACAGGCTTCGTGGAACAAGTTCTTACTGTACGATGAATTAGTCAGTGTTTTTACCTTGAAATCGCAAATGCCAAGAATCGAAGGGGAAGCATATTAACTAATTCCGTGGGTAGGGAGACGCAGTACAATGAGACAGAGACAGCATTCTAATGAAAATCCACATCAGGAGGTAGGCGAGAGAAGATATCGCCTCGACAACGACTCTAATACATACCGCTGCACGCCTGAAGACATAACTATTGCCAGGACCTTGAGCATTGAGCTTGATTTCTGTGAGATGGATGTCAGAATAAGAACGATAAAGCAGACTGAGATATTGGTGGCAAATAGTTTCATCTCGTCTAATGCAAGACGGGTGCGTGCAGTAGGCTCGAGGAGTGTAACTCGGATCATATCGTGAAATGGAATAACAAGGGAATAAAGTTCCACACGAGACACGCTCTATCCTACTCACCTTCCCAACGTAACTCAGGGAGCCAGAGAGAACCGGCTACGGAGGTGAACGTAGACGGACGTCCAAAGTCATGAGGTGTTCTGATGCGAGTTGCGTGGGATTCCCACTACCTTCGATGTGACATGGCCTGGGTTGATAAGAATACCCTTAACTCTCGTTTTTTCTGCCGTCATTGACGGTCATAAGTACAAATTTGAAACCAAAGGAGGACCATGCATGAACGTTGTTATTGCTTGTTCAAAGCTAAAGCGGTGCAGGCGAGATACCACGGACAGAGCTAATGAGGGAAATAGTATGGTCAGATCGGGAGTTTCCCGACGTGTGGCCGTACCTAAGTTTTTCACTTCCTGCATAGGGAAGCGTCTCTATCTATGCGGCGAATAGAGCTCGAAATATTGAATGGTTTGCGGATATTTCTTTATGCTTTGGAGTTCCTTGGTGATGGGTAAATCGCATACATTGGTTGCGAGTCGTGAATGTCGCTTGGCTCTCCATCTTTGGATGGTCACGAACGCTATGACAGATGTCGAATTACGAGTTGACTGAGCCAAGTAAGACAAATTTTGACTCACCCAGATGTTTCATTCGTTACTCGAAACATTTCCGGCATTACGTGGAGCCAGTTCACACCTCGGACCTTGAAGTATTTAGTTGCGCACAAGGTACCGAGGCTGACCACTATAGACCTGGCTTGTATCTTACAGATGATCGATTCTTTGTCGGTCCGATAACTAGGCTTTAAACACCAAATCATGAACCAAGAGGATAATGATAGTCCTTTCCGACGGCCAGAAAGTGAAAAAGGTTGGAAAGACTCGGAGGGGGAAATGATGCGATCAGCGAAAATGGAAGGAGTGTGACCGACCGTGACTTTCAATATGAAATGTTCACTGGCAGAGCATCATTGATTGAACATTGACGTCATTTCTTCCAACTAGTAACAGGTTTTCACTGCACAGCGGCTACGCCATACTACGCATACAGGACTCCAACTGCTCGTATCCTTGCTTGATCAGTATCACTGTCACGTCCGAGTCTAGTTGATCTCTATGAATCTTGAATTAACTTCTTCGAACTTCGATCATGACTGTACAGTATAACGGCACCTGCTCGGCGGACTAAAACAAGGCCAGGACCATATCTCTCGGCTACGGATGACCTTTTCTGACTAAGGCGCATGCACGCCATCTCGGCTATTACGCGGCCTACTCGTCTTAATGTTTCCGGAACTCTATGCTCTACTGCCTTCCTTGCTATGCCTCGGGAGCTGTAATAGATCTCTACCTTGTTTTACCGTCTATTCTGCATCCGTCTTCATGGAGACAGCATCATAATCTATACCGGAGTAGTATCGAGGTTGGTCTTAGGAAAATTTCTCGTCGCATTGCTCGTCCTACGAGGTCGTCAGCTCCCTCTTCGGAATCCTCTCCCCATCGACGCGCGCTGATCGCTAAGACGGTGAGGATTCACAAATGATACTAAGGAGAACTCACTGTATAGGCCAAGGAATCAGTGGACATACTAAGCATCAGCGGATGACGACTCGTAACGCCATCTTCGTCAGAATGGTGTTCTCGATGTCACATCCACTAACGCAGGTAACTATCATGCGAACCTGGAAAACTGTATCCTATAACGACATCCACCATGTCTCTCCGTTTCCTAACTACTTCGACCGTAAACTTCTTGGTCTCGGTCTTGTCCCTTTCAAAGATGCCAGAAGAC
The DNA here is from genome assembly GCA_900157415.1 of Armillaria cepistipes. NCBI lineage: Eukaryota > Fungi > Basidiomycota > Agaricomycetes > Agaricales > Physalacriaceae > Armillaria > Armillaria cepistipes. The sequence goes on from FTRY01000026.1 coordinate 461,684, forward strand.
TTCAAACCCGCGGACTTCACAGTGACCTGCTATACTGCCACTTTGTTCTTATATCTACAGTTTGCGGCCTTGTGCGTGACAGCGTAGATCTTAGTAATCCTTCCTTGAGCTCATCTTGGCGGGACCTGTTTAAACTACGAGCTATCAGGCGCGATGCACATGCATTCACATGTTGGAATACGAAACACTTCCTGATCCCCGTCATAACTGTTCATCGTGGATATCACATCATAGTCAAGATTTTCCAGCGGTCTTCACATTCACCACACAACAACGCTGCCAATGAAGTCTCTATGAGTCAAGTTAAAACTTCTAGGTATCCAAGACTATCGAAGGTTCGTTTAACGTGATCTTAAATTAGGGACTCCGACTCGGAGGAAGGGCGTCTGTGAGGGTTCTCTAGTCCCCCGGTAGGATTACAGCCGTTGTTTTCATTTCCCTATTATTTAGCGACAGTAATTTCGGTCGCGCAGTGCTGCAAGGAGTATCTCGAAACAGGCGGCCCAGGCAGTTCTTAAAAACGGACTGTCATGTTTCCCTTCGTAACCATTTATCTAGTATCACGATATTGTACATCCGTTATAATACTGGCGGGAGCAAAACAACTCTCCCTGATTGATGATCCGGGAGTATCTCACCAGAACAGTTTCCATGCCTTCAATATCATCCAAGTTTCGCGTCAGCTGCATGGATCTTTCTTCGAAAATTAGTCCTATAGCTTGGAAGTATTTAAACCAACGTGTCGCGTAGAATTAGGGTAACTTAGTTAGCACTTACACCCACCAACTATTCCCTCTATGAATGCCTTTCCAGTGCGTACACAATACATTCACAGCGCGTCGATACTCACTTCTCTAGGCTGGTTCACACGTGTCGTTTTTCAACTCGATCGGCGTACTCGTAACGGGAGTCGTACAATCAACAAGTCGTATGTCGGATGTGAGTATCCTTGCTTCAAAGACTCAAAATACAATTATAAACTGACAACGACGTATTGCAGGGTACGCTGATCGTTGTCATCATCAAGCGCGACAATGGGGGGACCGTGACCTTACCGTGAGTAATCCGCTTTCTGCCTTGGTGCCGACCTCTCATAAGCGTAGAGCTGCAAGCGTATTTAACGTGAATCCTTAACTTGTGATGAGAAGAGTAACGGCTGTCATCGTTACAATAGTAGAAAACATCTGTAGCGATACTCAATATTCTTGATTTATACCAAATAGACGCAGGCATTGATGCGACCAGTGACTGTCGGTCGTGAGAGAAGTCCGAAGAGCGATAGACATAATAGGAACGCGCCGTGAAAGGCTAATCAGGAGATCGAGATCGACGCGTATTAGCCTTGCGTAGCGCGCTCATACTTTCTGAAGAAAGGGTCGAGTCTCGCTCGCTTCAGACAGAGCTAATCAGGTCTCACATGGCAATCGTGCCTGTTACCCCTTCTAGCATAGAGAGCCCGGCGGATAGTAACTGTGCGTCCGTGCGATCACCCCATCATCGGGGAATCGACAATGTGCATCTTCAACCGATTCAACCGATATGTACAGCATGATTCAAGCTTAAAATTTTCAAATTTCAAAACTTCAAGGTTTACACTGCGTCACACATGGAGACGATGTCAGTGATGGTCAACAAACGCACGTCATTGGTGCATAGCTCGGCGACGCGCTATACAGACAAGGATCTCGCATGCGTCCAACCGCCCAGGCCCTTCCTATTAGCTTCGCAGTTCCTCTAAAAATAAACACACCATGCGTCATAGAACACAGAAGCATGCACAGTGAATGGACCAGACATGCAATCGTGATATAGGATGTCACTCCTTGTGTCTGATTGGGTGATGATCCTGAGCACGCCATGATATAGGAAGTTCCTTTCGGAAACAGTGCGAGATCAATGTAACGCCGCAAAAGAACTAAAAAGATTCGCCCTTCGACCATCACGAAGACAGCTCCCGAATGAATCGCCACTGGCTGGAGTGAAGGGACGAGGCACTAAGATATTGAAGGGTACCATCACCTCGGGTAGTGTTAACGAGGTCTTATCAGATCCGTACACGTTGTACCGTAAAGAAACAAAAACCACGTGTCAAACAATTTCCGCGACCCCTTGAGTAAGTAGAGCACGCTTAGACACCCAGAATGCCTATACTAACCACAACAATGGACGATACGCGAGACGGCTATTTGGATAAATGATGCCGCCTCGTGGAGGACAAGTTCTTTCCAGAGCCAAGCCGGAATTCGCGGAATCCACAAAACGGTGAGAGGATACCGCCAGGGCGGTTTTTGCGGGACGATGTGATTATTCGTCGTCACACTGAACAACGGCAAGCCTTTCGTAGAATCACTCCGAAAAAAGGAACATTTCTGAGGAGTTTCTGAAAATAATCATGAAACTGGGCGGGGTATATCCCGCCCGACTGTGTCGGAACAGGGCGCATAACCATGTATGGTATATTGTTAGTTTCAGGATTAGTTTCTGAGCATCAGAAACTCTCCAGATTTTCCACTATTTTCGGGGTGAATGCTAGCGAGGTCGACGCGTCCGATCGGGACGCTTCTAAATTTCAAAAGAAAGGCTTCGAGGGAGAGATAATTGGGTCGCGTCGATTAGGTTGCAGGTCCTTTACTAGTCCTTTCTCGATGGCAGATCTAGAGATGTTGCCGGCTCAGGCTTAGATCTGCAGCAAATCCCCATCTAATGATATTACCCCGGTGGGAATCTTTTCGTTCCCAAAATAACATCCCCTTCACATAGTTCGACCTTAAAAATGTCCTGAGCCGTACCCCAATCTCTATCGCAATTCTCCTTCCAGTCTTACATTCAGCGCTTCTTCCTCCATGTCTTCAATGATCTTGCCCTTTAGGAGACAATGCATTCACATCACCGGCAATATACAGCACTGTCACTGTCAATGGTTCTTCCCTCCCGAGTTGCACCTGTTGGACCAGGTAGGCTTTCATCCGCTCTCTCCACTGTATTCCCGTCCTCACGTTCCCCCAGAACATCTGTGGTCTGTGTGGACACGGTATTCACGCGCATTCCGACTATGTTTCGATAGTCGTCAATCATTATCCTGCGAATCAATGTGCTGCGTATGTCCAGAAGGTATGCTACCCTCCACTCAGCGCCGTGTCTCGAAGTCACAGCTACGTTCACTGCAGACACCTCTGACGCAACAATGTACTTGTGAAGCTCAACTTTTCGAGCACATTCCTGCCGACAACTCATATCGACTTCCAGAACCGTGGACTGTTCTCGATCGTTTCAATCCAGACAGTAACTCACCCGCTCCCAGTGCCGCCAACAGCAGCTATCCCAATGACGCCAATATTTCATCCTCGCCGAGAACCGCGTCCTCCTATTACAACACCGACATGTTGACCCACGACGGGAGGAACATATCTCTGACCCCCGCACCCATTTCTTCTCCTTCTCCGAGTCCCGGCATTACCTCATCCGCTATCCAACACGACACCGTCGAGACCCAAGTCTACAGCTCACGCGGTTACTTGCCTCAATATTCAAACCGTTTTGTTCGCTCGCCTGAGGCTGATCCGCAAGATGGTCTCGCAGCCAATGGCAACTTCCAATACCAGTATTGCGGGAATTCAATGTATCATGGGTACCCTGAAGGCTGGTCCGACCCATACGGGCCTGGATCCATGCGAGAGGCATCCTAATTCATGTCGTCTTGCCTCAATCCTCCTCCATGTCTTCGGTATGATCACTCATCTATTTCTATCATCCTTGTTATCTTTGATAACAGTGAGTTTATATCTAATGATTGATTATATCCACTACATATTCCTCGTTCTATTTAAGCTTTCCGATTTCCCCTATCTAATCCTTACGGATCTCAGTTTTGATTGCTGCTTTCATTCGCGTTGCGTTTCGTTTTCTCCTCCTCTTTGTTGTTGATCTATCTGGATATATACGTCGCTCTAGCATATATTTGTTCTCTCCCTCCCTTGAGCTTTTTGCTGCCTGCCTGTCTCCGTCGCTTTGTAACTGCATTGTAAAAAAAATCATCATCACTCCGTTCGAAATCACTGGTATAGCCTGTTAGTAAGAAAGCTGGCAAGGATATACAGGCCACTGTCAATTTTTTCCAACGAAGAACACGTTCAGACGGCTCTCCGTGCATCACCCTACTTTTGAATAGAGTTGACAAGTGAGTTGCAACTGAGCTCTTCATGTCCCTCGCTCTACCTTGCTCAGTGACGCGCTTGGCTGATTTCGGTGCTGAAGGGACGCAAATTGAGCGCCTCTATGCAGAGGCACGGAATCCGAAGTTTCCACATGTGTGTGTATCAAAATTAATCTGCGAAGTGAAAGGAAAGAGCTACAAAGGAAAGAGATGTAATCCGGTTCGGTCTTTGTGCGGTTGCATACGAGCGTCAGCCAGTCCGGAACTTAGTCAGAAGAGAAAGCGCGTCGCGATACTAGCAAGATTTTGGTAAGCTACGAAGTGGAGTACATTCATAAGGGGCACTCGTAGTTGTAACTGTTGCCCCGACACTCAGCGACAATTACCCTGAACGTTTGTCTGTGATATAGGGAATCTTTCAGAGCCTGAGTATTTGCAGTACTGATTTTGCTTCTACAGCAACGACTAAGAATCTGGATAAAGCATGTCAGTAGTAGTAAAGGTGACTTATCCCTCCTTACTTGGAGGCGCGACTCCTACTCATCGTTCCATATCTGTTTGCTCCCCTTTCAGTCATAATTCATCAAGATACTGAAAGTCTACAGATATCGTCAAGGCTAAAGTTTTTGGAAAATGGTCGTTTGTAAGCGCTGAGACTATCCTTTGGTAAATAAGAACCGTCCGATCGATAGCTCTGGCTTAAGCAAGCCTCCGCGACGCAAAAGAGAGCCAGCATCGGAATAGTCGTAATTCACACTTTTATGATAACACATACGTAATATCATCCTGACTTTGACATTCGATCGAAGTTTTAGGCTTATATACACGTCTTTGACGGGTCCTCCGTCTCCCTCAATTGAGGAGCGAGTCATCGTGTGTGGTTCAGGGTCGAATCGGCCTGCCGCGGCGATAACTTCGACTGCCCGGGAACATTTGAACATTTTGCAAATCAAGGCAATATTTGGGGGGCACGTAGAATTCTGCGTTTGCGTTTTCACGCATGCGTTTGTCACGTCTGCGTGAGCGTGACAGGGATGCGTTTGTTGGGTATCTTGTGCATTTGGATCTACAATCACCTATAATATGGTTTGATTAGCTATGCTGTAAGTAAGACTTACTGCGTATCAGATTTATATGCAGCATGGTATCGATACCGGCCATAATTGAATTTCTTCGTCATGATAGAGTCTCTGTAAAGTCGAATTCATCAATGTTCGAGCTGGAATTTTAAATGTAAGAACACCTGGAGGTTTTACGAGGTGTTAGAAGCCATGACGTATGATATCCTTCTGTAAAGACTACGGTATCATTACCATTCTGTTGAGGAATAAGCTGAAGAAACTGAACCAAATCCTGGTTCGAAAACGACAACTTGATGGCAACCTGGCTAATGCACAATTAGAATACATCATAAAGATAAAGTACCTGCCTAGAGGGAGTGACTAGAGGCAAATACGGGTTGGAGAAATCGAACCGATCATAAGTCAACTAGTTCAACTCGGACTTGAACGCATCAAACGCACCGAACGCAGATTTGTCACATAACTGTCACACACTTGCGTTTAATTTCGGACGCATGCGTTTCCAAAAGGAACGCATGCGTGCACTATTTTAATGCATGCGTTCAATGTTTGGACGCATGCGTGACTTATTTCTGAGGGGCGTGAGTCTTTGCGTTGATTTTAGAGGTGCCTGATTTACTCAAAGTCGAGAAAAACGAAGGGATCCCAAGTAGTTCAGCATCAAACCATACTATAGTCGTTGTGAGACTAGAACTGACTAACATGCATGCATTTATAGCCTTTATAGATGATTCCCTGCCGTTCTTAAGTCATAATAAGTCATGGAGATATCTCCAGGAAATTCAAAAAAGTAACTCAATGTTCAACAAAAATATAATTAACAGGTGTTGTTGAAACGACACTAGCTATTGGACGACAATGCATCTAAACGCATCGATAGGTACACAAACACACGCAAGTTGAACTCACGTAAACGCAGCCGAACGCAGTTGAACGCATCCACGCAGATGTCGAACGCAGAATTCTCTTGGCCCATATTTGGGGGGGAGGAAATCACGGAGATCATGCGTAGGGAACGTAAACGTGACATATGAACGGTAAATGACATCCACCATGGTAAGGTAGTCTTGGGTTGTAGAGCACAAGGAGAGCACGGATTCCAGTGTCGTCGGGCGTCCAGCAATGCAGACACCATCGGTAGCTGTAGAGGCTGTGCATCGTCATCTTTTGGCCCTGGCGACGATGTAAGTTGCAGGTCAGAAGTCAGTCTGAGTGGTCCTAAAGTCTGGTGAAAGCTCTGAAAGAATGAGGAGCAGCAAGGTTTAACTTCGTTGGTAGAGATGACGATGAATGGAAGATGTCTTCAGTAATCAGATCGTGTCGGTACAGAGGTATTGGCCTGTTAAACGCAGAAAGCATCCCTAAGAACCTGAAAATGGTCAAGGGCAAGTCTAGGGGGCCCCTTGCGGATGGAATCTGAGAGGAAATGGAAATGAGATGAAGGTTCCTCGCGGTCCTGAGACCAGGCGCCGTGTCGTAATTTGTAGATATGGCGTACTAATAGGACTAAGGAAGCGGGTACGAGAAGGTCTCGGATGAAAGCTAGAAAGACACGTGAATCCTGGTACAGAGAGTTTGTGGTACAAGCCAATCATTTCAGGCTAAAGGTAAGGGAGGAGCCAATCTACCGAAACATGCTTCGACATCGTCGCGTATCAAGACCACCTAGAGAGATATAGATGCCTATCCGTCATTGGAGATGGCATACAGGCTATCATCCCAGCTCGAGGTTCGATCCCTCGTATCTGGATTAATAAAGCTTGCTTTTCTGTCATTTTGTATGCTGCTTACGAGGTCAAAAACGATGCAGCTCGGATCCTCATGGAACGAGTACAGAGTGGCAACGGATGATGTAGCATATACACGAACGAGCACGCGCATATTACCCGTTCCTCTACACCATCCACACACTACGCTGCTGGCCGCAAATTAGGGAGGGAGTGTAGATGAAGATAGGAGTGGCAAAACACTGCGAAGGCATCCCACCCGCCAAGGTCAGACGCAAATCTCCATCTACAACCATTGTCCATGTACTGGCGTGGAAGCTTCACTTAAAAAGATGGATTGTAGAAGATGCTCATTCCTGCTCGCACGGCAGAATGGAAGAGCGACTGAAGGAAGAGGGGAGTCCTCTCAGTCATTCCCATGGAAAAATGGCGGACGAGACGCTACGAAAATCAGACAAGCCAGTCGTGTGAAGGTACGCATAAATAAGGCGCATCGACGGATCTGATATCTCATACTCTCACATTCAAGCCCGCCACTCGTGGAAACAAGGTCCATCTCGCTCTCGCTCTAACGGTGGGTTTCGTATTCGACCAAGGTAAAACAAGAAATCCATGTCTTGACCTGGTAATGCTCTGATGGGAGTGGGAGGGCCGAGAAATCTAGGCGTGCGAGACGAGGGGTGACTGTATGCGCAGCGACGCCTAAACATTGTTGAGTCAGCGACAGGAGGGCAGTTCCGTACACAGAAGACCCTCACCAATTGGGGCCAAAGATGGTTGCTCACCCAAGGTTGGATATGGTGTAGGGGCTGGCGTCGCGGTGTTAGTCAGCTCGATGTTCGATTCTTCGTATCTGACATGTCATTTTACACAGAGAAAACGGGGTGAACCATGCTTCAATATCGACCAAGCACAGCGGTAATGTAACAAAGGCGCGCACAAATTCGACTCATAGTCCGCCTCAGAAGCATCAGCCTCTTCTGCAGTAACCCATTCCGCCAATACTGCGGCAATTGAGCACAGGCTCAACTCCGACGTGGCGCGTCGTAGGGCTACAACGGGAGATTAGGGACTGCCAGGACAAGTATGGCGGTGATCTGGGCGATTATGAAGACGACAGCTCTCACGACGACTTCATTCGAACCGCCCGCGAGGTTTTTACGGAGTAACCTATTGGTACCATGCTGCAGAAAAGAGTTAACCAGGTGGAAGGGAGCCTCGTGTTCTCGAAACGCGAATTCAACAGCCTCCTTTGCGATAACAAGAGTACTGATCTGAGGGTAGTTGACTTGGTGGGATCACTGGACTGGTATTCGGGATCGGCATCAATGCACGGTATATTGAACGACCCGCTACAGAAAGTGAATGTTCGTCCCTTCACACTTTCCATGGTACTCCGGCTGGGATCAGATAACCTTCAGCTTCGCATGAGCATCAGCGAAGACAGACGAAACCAGAGAACGCACTATAACCATCCAGACCTTCAGATACCATCCCTATGACTGCGCATCCAGTCGACGCATCGATGGTCCTAGCTGCTATCATTCTCCTGAAGCCTCCCTGGTGTCTGATACACCTCTTTCCTCCATCGCCACCCCCACATTTCTCTCGCATCTTGATCTTCCTTGGCCTGGTAGAGTCGAATGGCGTTGTACTGAGGAGAGGGTATTCTCCGGAAGCGGGCTAATTGCAACATTCATAATACGGGCCAATGCCCGCTCCTTGTAGAAGTACAATTGTTGAAATGGATGGATCTTATGCTGGAAGGGGAAAGCAGACTGCTGATAATACGGTCAATCCACAGAAGCAGGCCAACGCAGGGTGAGACGCACAAGATAGAGAGCCCACTGGGCTATGTTCCGACGAACAGCGCAGTCATTGGATAGACCGCGATGATGATGGTGTCTGTTGGAATCGCCAGGTCAACGCGGATGTCCTATTGAACAGAGGGAGAGCGCACCTTTCTCATCCATGGAGCATCGTTCGGTCCTATCATGGTCCGCCACCCATTCTACGACACAAATTGCCACCATTTGCACCGCTATGAGTATTCCTACAAGAGAATGGGAATCTGTAACCCGTTTTTCTCGGGGACCGAAGGTTGCGCCATGCGTGAAGTTACAAGGTGCTGGTTCACGAGTATCGATTCCAGGCAGACGCGGGGTTGATGAAGGCGATGGTGGTAAAAGGGGAGAGAAGCCTTCGGAGAATAACACGTTCAAACAATGACTTACGCGAGGCGCCCGGCGCTGGACCGCAGCATGCTGTCACTTCAATGGAGGATTCCAAGGGGTTGGCGGACCGTTGTTCCGGGATATCGGGTCGGTCGGTCGGTCGACCTTGCGACGCCTAAAATTTTTTTTGGACCCCACCTACTCCTACTGAAAAATATAACTGTCCAAGCATTATAGCGTGTTTCATAGTATATATTATAACTGTTTACTATCTTTCTAACAAGGATTCACTGGAGATTTCGGTGAACAAGGACAGAACTTCAAAAAAGAAACCTTTGCCAGTGTTGCCACTTGCCCTGGCATAGATCAAAAATGTTCTATGGTGCTCCAGTGAGCAGTCTAGATCAACAAAGCTAATATAATACCTGAAAGTATTGTCAGGCCATGCCAAACCCGCAACTTGCAAGTTCAAGGGTGGGTCTTGCAAGAAGAAAAAGGGTACGATGTCGTCATATACATCATGTGATATGTCTAACTTTGGAATATTATTCTCACGGGGGTCGGTCGGTCGAGCTGGTGAGGGCTAAAATATTTTTTGGACCCGATATCATGTATTTAAAATGCCCAAACCCCTTGGAGGATTCCTTGCCCCTTCATTTCCTCGGCACCTTGGGTGCTTTTCTCTGGAAAGTTATTGATCATAGAGTCCCATCTCTGTGGTCCATGCATCGGCAAAAATAGCTTACCGGCCAACGTAGAAAGGTCTATTTAAGGTTCGATTCCACGTATCCGGAATTCCGCTCGTTCCGCCAATTTATTTTTTAATGCTCACAAGGCGAGAGGTAAGTTGTTCGATTTCAAAAGTCTCGTGACAAATTTCAGGAATAAATACGTTCGTAAGTAACAGTTGCCACTTCCGTCAACCCAAACGGTGGGTTGAACTGACCCGTGCGTTCAAGGATATATAACAGAAACGGAAAAAAGCCGTTCATTTGTACCTTGCACTTCTGACCGTGTGATTAAGCGATATAATAAAGAACGGGCACGGTAAGTAACATATTCGGCGCCGATTGATTCCGTTGGCTCATACATACTACAGCCACCAGTAACTCTAAAACCCTTCTCATCCAGATAATGCAGCTCCAGATTTTGGGCTCGCAATTGGGTCTAGATATTCGAGGGATGACGGACGTGCGCCTAACAAGAAGGCGAGAGAAACGAACCGTTTCCGTGAACCAGCGCATCTTCGCTTATCACAAGGCAAGGTCTCCGTTCCATCCTCACCGTTCTCGTAGACTGATGTATGCGCGCATTCAAAGTAGCGTATTCCTCCGTCACTGAAAACGTTCGAACATAGCCATATGTGCGGGATCAGGCGGATCGATGCTCGTTGGATGCAACGTTGATGTGTATCTGACTGGAGAGATGTCCCATGTTCGTCTTTCTCCCGTATGTGCCGGCTCTGTATGGATACCTTGTTGATATCATGTGGTACTGGCTTCAGTTGCCGTGGGAAAGCAAGTCATTCTATGTAAGTGTCAGTGCTAATGACAGTCGCATCAATTGATCTCTTCTACACGGTGACATGAACACGGAAGGCGGTTTCCTTCCCATTCTCGTTCTGGAACAAAATTCAGGTTTCGGTACTCGAAGTCGTTGTGAGTAAGAAGGACAAGTATCCGTTCGTCTTTGCATGATGATGAGGCTCACATCGAAGCAAGCGGAATCTCGCTTCAAATATGACTTCAAACATATGTCTATTCACTCTTCTTCCCGAAGCTCTATACAATAACACGATGCGTAGTTCGTGACCCCGATTGAACCAAGACTATTCCCATTCCTAACTCTCAGGAGCATCATTGAGTCCTAGGTAAATTTGGCGAGATCTCGGTTCGCATGAGGATATACCCGGCTCGTGATGCCAGCGCTGTCACGCTTTTTCAAGTTATGCTATCAGAGGGTCCGTATTTTTCATTAGCCTCCCTCCAAATCCCTGAGTCCTCTAACAGTATCCAACGCTTTGGTTTTTGTGATCACAGGTACCCGAGTCTGTCCCTGTTCAGACGACGATCTGTATCAATTCGGGTAAGGATACTTTAGCTGACGATCCATACATAGCGACTGCATTGCTATGTGTGTCCAACCAGCTTCGTACATCCATCTGCTCCTGAATCATTCCATACCAGGGGACCCTTTCTAAACGCGATCTTACCCATTCTCGAACAATGCTACGCCATTATCAAATCCATGACAGAGATATATTATAGTATGCTCGTGTCTCTCAACAGAATGTGTGCAAAGACTGTCAGTGTCTATCGCCGAGAACAAGTCAGTCAGGGCTAGTTCCTTACCGACGACAACCTTGATGTCAAGTCTCGGTCCGGTTGTTTCGTGGGACGCATTATCGGGGTGTATCCCCCCGGCTCGGATTAATTGGTGCCTCATAGAGGTCGCAGAAGAATACCAAGCTCTCAGGCGGGGAGATGCAGTGGATTGTTGCATGAGTGACCTTTCATTTCAGATATAACTTCTTTTTGACATATATTTACACTAGGGCACAGACGTTCATACATTTTGAGACGGAAACGTCGGGTCTGTGGCGGTCGACGAGCCAGCTCAGCTTTAGAGTCAAAAGAGGAATTTTAGCTGTCCGACAATCTTATTCGAGCTCGAGAAGCAAAGACGATAATTTTTGATACGAGTCAGTTTGGACATTAGACGAACCGTGCGTATCTCCACCTGTAAGCTCCTTTTTCAACTACGCGTATCGCAGGTTACGGATTCCGGTCTACGAAGCTGTATGAAAGATGGAAAAATAACTGGAGCCGGTACTCACGAAGATCTTATGGCAAAGGAGTAATAATACGCCAAAATGTACAATATTGAAGCGAGCACATTTATAGATAATGAGAGTCAATAAATTTGATATCAATTGTCGCCCTTCATGACATCCATGTACTGAAAGAAAAGTCGTCATACTGGTACGATCGACTTCGCAAGTACACGATCGGCAGTTGTCTAATATAAGTAGCGCGTCGATTCCTGTTCATAGCATGGAGATAAAGTCTTATACGAGCGACGAAGACGCTCACCTGTTTTTGAGGCTGACCGACTGGAAAAATGCCACTTGTTCTAAATATGAACTCAGCCGAGAAGCTGTCGCAGTAGCTATCATACCAACATCACGCAAGGGCAACGAGGAGGACGGCGAATGGTTCTGGTCCGTCTGTCCTCTGATGCCCTGCACGAAGCAGCCCGTTGACTTGGCAGCCTATTCTTAGAATTATCGATATCCTCTTCTTCTAGTTTTATTGATGTACTACAGCTTTACATATATGATCATACTTTGACCAAAGAAACAGCCTACAACGTTCGAATTCAAGTCTAATCCACCCATAAGTTTTCTGCATTCGCTGTATTCCAACGATGGGCATATTTTCGGACTGTTTTGAGTCCTGATGTTTAGATACTGGGCTTCATGTCATCACGGGGTGTTCTCTCGATGGCGGTGAATTGATTTATCCATCTCCTAGACTACCGACGGATCGCAAGTTTCTCTTCAAGCGGACACTGGAGTTGTGATATCTGACCTTCTCTCCACGACTACGAGTCTTGCACCTCTTCGATTACTAGCCCTCGAGAGCGGCCTCCAGGCGAGGTGATTCTCGAAAATGATACTACTCCTTATTGTCTTGTCAGTCAATTGTCGCTATCTTACTATGTGGATACTAAATGTTTAGGCCTGTAGATCTTGCCTCCAATTTTCTATTCCGCACGGCTTTCATTTTGACGTCGTTTCAGGGACTGTGACTGCCGGGATACCTATAACGATATCCTGGCATCGCGATGGGAACGATACAGGCCCAATGTCTTTTGAACAACTAAGGGGACATAATAATAATTCCTTTCCCTTTAAAGCAATCGATATCCCCGATTTTGACGGGTCGTTCAATGTAGCTTTTCCTGAATCCGGGTGCGTCCCGACTATCTTTGCAGTAAGTTTACTCATTTTTTTCCCACAGAGAATACTCCGTTGGAGCAAGAATAAATCAATCCAGTGGGGCACGTAGAATTTTGCGTTTTCCCCTTGCACGTTTGCGTTCCCTTGCGAGTTTCCGTTTGCATTTGCGTTTGGGTTCATATGCACGCGTTTGAATAAATTGCATTTGCGTTCGATCAAATGCATTTGCGTTTCGAGTGTGACATCATTTGCGTGCGTGACATGATCGACTCTCTCGATTCTTTGATGCCTATCCTCAGTAGACCTGTGCATTGTGTGTGGTATATCCAGTTGCAACACATAGAAACATCGATGATAGTCGTGAGCCCGGCACACCGCAACAGGACCCCTTGGATTTAGTGGCTCAGGTTTTGAGGCTGAGGACCCAGTTTCAGCAGTTTATTGTGGAACGAGAAGCAGAGAGAGTTCAGGGAAATGCGTTGGATCCGCCGCCAGCCTATACGTAAAGAACATTGGAAATTTTTAACTACGTAGCATCAGCTTGATACTCTATAAAATCCGAAGACTCATTTCGCTTGACCTGAAGATAGGGTCCATACAATCCAACTTACATTCATGACGATGCAACAGTGACGAAATTCATGGACATACGATGTCTATCTCGATTCTCGAATGGGCCTCCATACAAGTTATAATCAGATGACTCCAGACCGACAGCCGTACCACATTTAGTACGGGGGAAGTGGGAGAGCGAATTATTGTTCATTTATTACTAGTGAACATATCAAAATAATGTCACAAGACAAGAGAAAGGACATTTCCATATGTCCAGAAGCTTGCTACTTATGTGATGTGATATCAGTGTGCAGCAAGCGAGATAAATCGAAGTCAGAGTAAAATGAATCATAGCAGCATTTGGAGGAGGTTCAACTGCTCTTCGCTTGAAGTACTATCATTAAAAGCCATCATATTGGCAACATAAATATAGCAAGCTTACGATTGTCAAATGTCTAGGGATCAGTTTCTTTTTGTGAACGATAAAAAACCGAAATGGGAATCAAACATAAAGATTCTACATCACCATGTCAATATATATAGGTCAGCTGACTAAATGCTACAGATTGAACTAGAGCAATCACAACAAATAGCTCGCATCATCCGCTGGATGACAGAGTCAGCGATACATATAGGGGAAACATAACGAACACTGTGAAACACGTTGATATCTAGAAAAACCGACAGTCCGATATTGAAATGAAAGGGTTAAAACGGGGACTTTTCAGGCTATGCGTACCTTGGTCCTTTGTTCGATGTCCAAGCATTCCCTGTCTGTCAAAATACATAAGCTCAAGCAAAATCTGCAAGAAATCGTTAAGAAGTTGTGAACGAGGCGGTGATGAACCTAAAGACTCCTGCGGGCAGAAAACACAAGACCTGCAACGGCGAGTGTAGTCAAACACAGAATCTGAAGGCAGGTTCTAGCAAGTCTAGTCTTGCACCTCCGTGCGATGACTGTAGCTTCTGGTGGTGTAGCGAAGTATTGCTACACTTTGTTATGATTCTCTGAAGGCTGTTCAGAGGCTCAAGGTATGTACGTGAACTTTCCTAGAAGGGAAGGGATGTGTAAATATGGATTTATGCTGAGCGGGGGCGACCTAGATGCGGCGTGAACTATGTGGTGTCGGAATCCTGGCTACGGTTCCAGTAGAATCTATTTTCCTAGGCTCGCGTGCTTTCTTTAGAGAAATGCAGAGATGGAGCTGGCTTATCTAGAGAAACTCGAATTAGTATTGTTCCTAACTTATAGGAACAGTATGCTGTTGGTGTTAGAGACTAAAGTTCAGAATCCTAGCTACGGATTACCCTTTGAAGTCTTCAGGTATGCGAATGTATGACAGGAGGATGACAAACAAGGGAGTCTTTATATGGTACCCTTGCTTGTGTTTTGGACGAGAGGACGTGAATCAAGTTAATTAACACTTGGTAGCTAGCAAGTTTAAAGAAACTTCGCAAAGTGTTATATCTCTTAGGAACGTAGAGATATTAACTTTAATTCGTGTGTATTGGGTGGTATGTGGGGTGTATGTATCCTCTATGGAGAACTGTCCTCCTCTATCTACAGTCCGTTATCTTTTATACTACAGAACTGTACTTGCTAAGTAAGCGAACTTTTTACCTTGGCTTGATAACCACAGTACATGATTTGTGAGTGTAGCAAACTATTTGTAACCATAGTTCACTATACCATGTGCTACTCTACTGTGCATGCTTATTAAAAGTTCGCGTAGCCTAATAAAGCTATGGAAGGTTTACTAATTTACTTACTACTTACTCAGCTGCAGTTAATGGCTCACTAATCTCTACTATATTTCTAAGCTGTAAAGGTGTATCCATATGGCCTCTTGAGAATCCGTAGCTATGCATAGCCTACGCATAGTTAAACCGCGTGACCGTATGGCTCTGTCCACGTGCAAAGGCCCAGAATAATGACATGTGTCTATTTTACTGCAGAAGGATTGGCAATCAATGTGCCTTGAGGTACAATGACTCATAGATATCGGAGTGAAAGTTCGTGTGGAGTGGGAAATTTAATATAATTCGACCTGTGCCGAACTTGCAACGTTTGGTTTAGTGAAAGGCCACGTAAGGGAGATAGGCGATAACTTGTAAGTGGAGTCCGCAATTTCAGAGTGCACAGAGCCTGGAGGCTCATCAGCGGGAAGAAATTGGAATAAAATTAGTCACATGATACACCACCAAACTAGGCCCGAGCTCCGGGGATAATACTTTAACATTGACCATGACCATGGCCAATCTTCTGCCCAACTGTTTTCAATGGCCCTACAGTTATGGATCGACCTATGGGATTAGGTGCCGGACGAATTTCCAATAGACCATGTACTAAATGACCAGAAAGTGACGACTCTGGGGATGGCAAAAGCGACAATCTACGTACAGAGAGGATGTTCTCGGCCCTTGTCATGAATGACGACACTATGATGGTGTAGATATAGTGCGCATGGACCACCTCCCGACGGATACAGAAGACATGCAACCACGTAAAAACCCTTTCTTCTTTCCTTCCCCATCACGAAGGCTCCACATGCCCCAAAGCCATGAATGTATGAAC
The DNA here is from genome assembly GCA_900157415.1 of Armillaria cepistipes. Lineage (NCBI taxonomy): Eukaryota > Fungi > Basidiomycota > Agaricomycetes > Agaricales > Physalacriaceae > Armillaria > Armillaria cepistipes. The sequence continues at coordinate 477,911 of FTRY01000026.1, forward strand.
CCTGCTATTGTCCTCTAAACATCAACTTCAAGCCACTCACGTCGTAGATACAACTCGAGTCTAACCTGGTGTATTCACGGCCATGTTAAAATCCTACTGGCATCATGTTGTAGAAGCCATTGCTGAGCACTTATTCCTTCTTCCATCAACCACATGCGCATTAGTACCCCTACCCCTTGACCATTGACTATGCATTACCAGAACTCCTTGCCATCAACCAGCACTGGGCTTTAACATTTTCTGTCATGCCTTCTCAGCAACTGGCATCCTTCCCTGCTTGTCTTCTGAAAGCCCACATTCTCAGCTCTGTCCATTTCTCTCTTCAACGTTCAACACCAAGAAGATACAAGCCTTCGCCATACTATCGTTGGAGCCCCTCGAAGAGCATGAGAGATGGAACGGATGGATAAGGAAAAGCTTAGCTATGAAAATGGAATGGACTATGACTATCTGCCCTAAACAGTCACGTGCACTGGTCTGAACCTGCCTTCATCTGTCCTCACCTATGCTCACAGCTGGGCGGTGACTATTTTGTGCAAGTCAAAATAGAATCAAAGTGTGAAATGTCAGATGTTGGCTCAGTCAAAATCTGCAGAATTGCCTAATAAAGAATTATCGAAGGATTTTGCCTTGCCCAAAATTGGCATCTCGGATTTTGATTCTATTTTGACCATCCACAAATAGTTGCCCCCCAGCTGTGGCTCCCATCTTCGATATGGTTGTCACTACATGCTGAGAAGCATCTTAAATTATCTATCATAGAAGAGGGAGGCTCATATCAATAATCAACATGCAGTCTTGTGGTAAGGATTCTCATTGATAAGAGCGCATGCCTGGTGCTGACTCTGAATTTGTTCTAGCTATAGGCACAAATGAGGGTTTTAACACCTTAGCCGAGTGGGAATCGTGGAGTTCCAGTGGAGAAAGATGCCTGCTCCCTTGCCTTTACAAGTGTGGTCTTAGTGACCATGAGATTGGGGGATATGCGTCACAAGTGCATCTGGAGGAGGACCTTTGGCATACATGGAAACTCCCACAAGCATATAAGCGGCGATTTGCAAGATGATTAGGTGGTACATCTCTTTCGTTTCATTTGACTTGAATTCTGTTCTCATGTCATCATCCAGATATTTCAGGAGAGCAAGACAGAACCAATGATATGATACAACAATATGCACATTCCCTTCCTTTCAACCTCTGTCCCAATCCAGAGTTACTGGATAATACACTCACTGAAATCTGGACGCCCCTACAGCTGTTACACTGGATTCATTGGCTTTGCCACCATTACCCAAAAATTTAAAGTGCATACCTCTTGTTCCCACTTCCATCTATGATTCCACCATAATACCTCATGAGCAACATGCCTTTGAGGGCCCACAAACACAACAAGATGTGTCTTGAAATGTTGTCCAGTCATGCGGATAGGACGAGATCAGATGTACATCACTCTGAATAATCAGGCATCATGATTACATCGCTTCTCAGTATATGTGTCAGAAAGTTGTGAAATGCCTTATAAGGATCAATTACAAATAATGATACAATAAGGCACTGATATGGCCCAAATAAGTGACCCCCGACCAAATTATCAGCAAATCCGAGCCAGCAAACCAAATTAGGTTCAGGTGGGCTTACAGGGTGGCAGCCCGGCTTATAAGGTGGCTTACAAGTGGAATATGATCCAATCATCATTACCAATTCGTCTGCATTGGATATGACTGGCCCATTGCCTCCATCGCACTGCAGTCAGCCTCGCAGCTACCTCGCTCCTTGACTAGTACTTTGATTGGCTGGGGAATCATTGGATAGCAGTAGATGGTTGATAGAAGCTTGATTTATGAAGGCTGAAAGTGTTATCCTCCAATGAAATCCATTCATCAAACCTTTATAGTTTTATGTGCTTATTTTGTGACTATCTGAAGTTAGAATCTGAAACATTTTGGAATATGGAACTGGGTCAAGATGATACTTATATTCAGGAGTGTTGCAGTATTTGATCTTCTTCCTTCCCCTGCCTTCCCCCTTCCTACATCCAAGTTTCCTGGCACCTTCCCTCCTGTGGATTTATCGCCCTCAGCTATTCTGTTTTCTTCTCATGTTTTCATTACGTGAACGTTGACAATGCCCCATTGTCAGAAGTTTTTTATGTAAATGGCATCAGCAACCATAGAAAGACTTGTAAACAGCGAATCCAGCAAGATGTTATGGATTTGCAGTTTAATTTGGAAACAAGTCAGAGGCAAGCAGCTGGCATGGATCATGGTATGTTTTCCACTTTGTATGATATGAATTGACACTGACAATCTATTGACATCAAGGAGCTACTAATACTCCAATGCTGCTATTTGGTAACCGAGCACCATCATTGAGTGCAGGTCTCACTTCACAGTTTCATGGTAAGATTTGATACTTGATTTGTGAATGGTACTCTCTAATACTCTACATATAATTAGATTTGCATCTTGACAATCAGGGAGACCTTTCACCTTCTCTTTCATTTGAATCAGTCTCTTGTATGTATGATCACTGTTTCTTTTCTATCTACTGATTAATATAATATTTAGCTGATGGTCAGAATCCTTCCTCTGCACCTGTGACCGATGCCACAGATCAGATTCTTGACTTGGTGAATTCATACAACCCAAAATTTGTTATTGAATATCATCTAAGAGCACTTTTGGACTTGCATATCTTAACATGTGAGAAGTATTTTCAGATGACTGCTGTGGAAAAGATGGATTCTTTTCTTGACAACTTGAATCATCCATGGCATCCTTTTGCATCTAAAAATGACTTTTAATTAGCTGAACATATTTTGCATACCCACCTGAATGGTGAGGGATGAGATGGTTTCTTCAAAGTATTAAAGACTCAAGCAGGAGATCATCCATCTGCATTCACAATTAACAATGACCATGATCTTAAAGAAGCATGGTCAAAAGCAGAGAATTTACTTACAAAGGTATGCTTTATATTATATTTTTATATTAAATATTAACTTATTATAAAATTCAGTTCGAAAAAGAAACATTGGCTTTAGAATACCAAGAGGAGATACGGAAATATAATGTTTACTTCCAATGATTATGGGATTGGACACTTAATCTTCTCAGTGATAAAATATTATCACCATTTTTTGTATGGGATGCTATGAAGATTTTCCAGTTGGATGAAAATACAAATACATAAATATGGATTTTTGATGAACCTTGGACAGGTGATCTACTATGGGAGATTCAGGTATATTTCTTTTCCTATTAAATTCTGTATCATTAATCACATTCTTAGAGCTCACTACCTCCTGGTGGAAAACCATTAGCATATATTTTATATGCAGACAAAACATGATTATCATCATTGGGTACAGAAAAAGGATACCCAGTTGTAGCACATATTGCAAATCTTCCTGATATAATACATAATGGGAAAACCTGGGGAGGTGGAACTGTTGTTGGATGGCTTCTAGTTGTAAGTTCTTTCTGCTTATTTTCAATCATATAACTAACTGCAATTAAGTTGAGGATGATTCAAGACACAAGGGAAAACCATTATGGATTAATTTCAAGCGAGTTGTTTGGCATGAAGCATTTCGCAGAATTATTCAGTCTGTTGCTGAATATTCACATACTGAATATGCCTTCAAGTTGCCACATTCTGGTGACATTATTATCATCTATCTATTTATTTTCATTCTTTCCGCAGATTATGAAGAACAGTAAGTATTTAAATATTTCAAATCTTTTATAGTTGACCATTTGATACAGTTGCATGATGACATTGATACATGGTAATAAATCTGCCCATCCATGTCCTGTTTGCTTGATTCCACTTGAAAGATTACAAGATCTATTAGAAGTATATTTTCCATAGACAGCAGAAGAAATGCAAGATCTTTATAATCATGTGAAAGAAGAGGGAGAAGATGTTTTACAAGAAGCTAGTCTACAACTTGTTGAAGTAAGTATCCTTAATTTTGGGTGTTTCTACTACTTTAATTAATTCTAGAATGTATTCTGGAGCATTGCTCAAAGTGATCCATATAAAGCAGTTTCCTGGAATCGGTTGCATGCATATCATCTTGGTCTTTTCAAACATTTTCTTTTACATCTACTAGAGCATCTGGAGAAAACACTTGGTGTTGATAAATGGGCAGCTAAGGTTGCTATTGATGAATTGTGCATTTTAAAAATGTTACCAATTTTAATTTTGGAGATGCTAAGAAATTTGAGCATATGTCAAAAGTAAGTTTTACTCATATATTTCATTATGATACTTACTATTCAAGTAGCAAATTCTCTTTGCAGCCCAGTCTTTGCTGACAAAAGAAACTCATCATGATGCATATCTGCTTCTCAAGTTTATTCGAAGTTACCTTGAGTTAGACATGTATGCATCAATGGATGTTCATACAGAAAAAAGCATAGAAGAAGAAAGACATGTAATGGAAATTTTTGATGTGAGATTGAAAGTAAGTTTTACAGATCTGATGTCTCTATACTATACTAATATTAAAGCAGGCTTATTCATGAGCAACAGATGATAAAGGTTTTGAAAAGCCAACAACTTGGAAAATCTCAAAAGTGCATACACAGCAACATCTTTTTGATGATATTATTGCCAAAGGCATCACAAAAAACTATAACACCAAATCCAATGAATGTATGCATGGCTCACTCAAGAAAACATATCAGACTCAGACAAACTTTAAAGATGTCACTGAACAGGTATGATTTATAACACTGTATGGAGAATCCAATATTTTAGCTTAAAATATTGAATTCTATAACTATTTATTTTTTCAATATAGACTGAAATATTGAGATAATATTTTAAATATATTTGTGATATTTGAAAAATTTCCAATATTTTTTCAATAAACAAGAATATTGAAATAATATTCAAAATAATCTTTCAATATTCCAGCATGGAAGTTGGAAAAAATAAATAGTTATAGAATTCAATATTCTAAGCTAAAATATTAGATTCTCCATGCAGTGTAATAGAACTAATCAAATAATATTCTGAACTTATCTTTAAGATTCTGAAGACTGATCATCATTATAGTATCATTATGCAGATCTATGAAAAGATTGATTGCCAGAAAAAATATCAGCAGGAAGAAACTGATGATCTATCTGAAGACAAGAAGAATCAGTGTTGTCAAAATCAAAGAATTGGAGCTCTTGACAGTAAATTCATGCTTCACAGTCTGAAGTTTACTCCAAAGGATCCACGTACAGTGGGTGAGCTTGAGGAGGCCTTCTGCTCAGATTCAGCTTATGAATGTTTTTGTATTCATCTTAGAAGAATCATGACTGCATTTCTAAAAAGAATTGATGAAGATACTATAGCTGAAGGAGAATTTATTCAATCTTTGCCTCATGACATAGTATGTACTTATTTATATTGAAACCATGTGCTAATTAATAAACAAATATAGATCTGAATTCACCAGACTTTGACTGTTACTTATCAGTCACTAGTCAATCTCAAAGAGTCTGCTGATATATTACACTGCAGTCCAAGTCTCTACAATGAGCCACATTATGATGGAGTGATGATTAACACTGATAAAGGAGCATACATTGGACAGCTGATTCAGCTGTTTGAATGTGAATATTTGAGTCAGTGATACCCATTGGCATTAGTTCATCCTTTTGATGTTATGGTTACTGATGGGGGACAATGCTGGAAATTCCAATGAGATAAAGAATTGGGATTTTATTGCCTTTGTGCTTGTCCTTGGGTCTTTTCACAATTTGTTTCTATCTACTCTATTATCCATGGAGTCTTACTAGTTGAAGACAGCAGCTCAGATCTGAGCAATGGCCAGGATTACTTTGTTGTGGACACTGTTGATGCTGATATGTTTTTCAGAATGAAAAAAGTTGCAGGTCTTCTTAAATATCGCAATGTTGCTTCATTAAAAAAGGATTAGTTGTTCATACACTAATTGTATTCTTACATAGTGGACTTTGTAAATATATATAGCACATAGTTGAAAGTATACCTAATTGCACAGATAGTAAGTATGGCTAGGGCTGCACACCATTGCTGTATTGTATAGTTTTTTATAACCGTTATATGGAATACGGACTGAAGCCAAATGCAGCATAATGGCTATTGTTGGGAATAGATGTTAGCAGGCATAAACAATGTGACAGGGATGGCTCAAACAAACATGTATTTGTGGACAAATATGTGGTAGTGGTGGTGGTATGAAGCCAAGAAATGGTAATGATCAGTATGGAAATCAAAATAAGGTAAAATAAAAAACGGCATAGCTGTCAGCCCTGTGGCTATGAAACTTATATCCTTAACAGCTATTTGTATGGTACAGTGTACAATTGTTCTGTTGCCTTCAGGAGCTCCAATAGACAGCCGTATAATATCATAATATGGTAAGATTTTTTATTTTACTCCCCCCCCCCTTGAAATGGTAAGTCATCATTCAATTCCATGGCTTGACTACTGCACACCATCACCGTATTGTAAGGCTTTCAGTAACCATTATACAGAAGACATACCAAGCTGAAAGCATCCTACTAGTCATTTGTACAGTATAGTGTACAGCTGTTCCATCACTGTCAAGCACTCCTACAGATGGCCGTATAACATCATAATACAGTTTATCGTATCAGACTACAGTTTGACTGTTCACACCTGTTCAGTAGAGTCTGATCAAGTTAGGGATGTCCACCGTACTGTATATGGTTATGGCCATACAAGGTATGGCCATAACCTGTATGGCCAAAGGGTCTCGACGGTATGGTACAGGTTTTGCCCGTATACCATACTATACCCATCCCATATAATACCATATATGGATGGCCTTTAGGATGATAGCGACATATCTTGGGTGAGATTCATGGTCAAAACATTATATTTCATTAATTGAACTCACTACATGCACAAAGGAGTAGGCATACAGCCTGATTTGGCCTACCTATACAATATCTGTACAAATACAGCCATAAAAATCAAATTCTACAGTGCTGATGGTACAGGTATGAGCCAGTATATATGGTACCCATATCCACCATATGTATGGGTACAGTGGGCATCCCTAGATCAAGTATTGACATGTACCATTCACATTCAGGGAAAGACATGTGATTTTCTCTTGAGACTGGGACACCTCTAGACTGGTCCAATTTGTGGTTCTTTTGTGGTCTTGAGCACATCTGACTTGCCTTCAGCTTCAAGTTTGGTATTTCTCAACTTCATTTCTCTTCTTTTTCTATCTAACCATCAAGCCATGCCACAAGTTTTTTCTGCTAAGTCTATCCAAATTATTTTATTTTATACTAGGGTACATGGTTGTTGATGACTGTAGATGGCCATAATGTACCCATACCCACACCGACAAGACTTTAAAATGACTAGACAGTATGGTGCGCAGTCTTATTGACTAGTTATAAACAGATATTTCATAGAAATCTGTACATGAAAAAAATGAATATTTATCTACCACATATACACAAATTGTAATTTAAATGAGCTCCTCGATGTCCATATACACACCAGACCGACTTGTTGACATGCAAGCCTGAACTTTTGGTACATAATCCTCTGGTGAGCAGTGTGAAAGTTGACGTGGAAGAACAGGTGCACGACCAAAATACAGGTAAAAATAATCAGCATAGTGTGTGGCAACTGTTTTCTCAAGTTCCAAAAATTCATTTTCCCTCCAGCCCATGGTCTGGACTTTGTTGAGCAGTGCCAGATGTGGACCATTCCATGCCTGCATCATTTTCTTCATGGCAAAGATATATGATGCACACTGCAACCACAGGTGATGTGCAACACTGTAATTGGCACATCTGATGTCAATCTGGCCAGGTAAATGGTGACCATCAGGAAAACACTGACTGACATCTTGAGAGTGTGAAGAAGCAGTTGCTCAACAGTGCAATGCTCTGAATTCACAACAGAAATTCACCTCACTAAGCTCCCAGCATACTTCCTGCTGTTCCTCTAATGTGAGGGACTCATATGCCTTCCCTCGCCAAAATGCTGTGTGCACATCGTTATCTGCTCGCAGAGGAAATTCTTCCAGGTATCCATTCATCATTTTTTGTACCTCCTCAGGCCACTTGGCTGCCCGCCTGCCTGTTTCACCAGCTGAATGAAGGAAACCCATCACAAGTACCATCTGCCACTCCTGATGGTACAGATTGACCAGTACTTGCTCAGTCACTGTCAGATGAGCATACAGCAGTGCTCACAAGTGAAGCCAAGACACTAGGTACAACTTCACTATTTCCTCCATATTCAATGTCACAATGATGTCTGGGTGAGGGAACATGTATTGATTTTTGCATGGAATTGCTGTAGGATTGGAAGCTTCAGGCTGCACTGAAGAGTGACAGCGAGATGAATCAGCAATAACAGCAAGAAGTCTGAGATGCCATGGCTCAACCAAGGGGGGCAGGAAAGGGTGCTTTGGGTCTGTTAGCTGGTGTGAAGTCCCCTTCGCTCATGATCCAGAGGCTTTCTTTTGATCTATGAAGGAGATTGGATTATTAAGCCCAGGTGTTGCTGAGAATAGCAAATGCTTACATGGCAAATAACGAGCATTCGATGTCATCGACATGGAGACAGGGACATCCTCCCGGCCCATGATAATGGGAGTCGACAATGCAAAGGGATCCACCCAGCGTATTGAGTGCATGGTAAAGTCTTGAATCTTGTGGTACTTTTGAGGGTCCCTTGATGATCCAACAAACACCGAGGGCAGTCGTAAAGGGCACGGTTCATCCACAAAGGGTGGCATTGTGAAGTTGGACAGCCTATCAATGCGGAAACCTCGCAGGTCCTTCATCATGATGATATGCCAGACTGGAATGCTGGCCTTGAAGAAACATTGGATTACGGTAGTGTCATTGGAAAACATGCCAACAAGAGTGTCATTGATGGGCATACTGGGCACATCACTCTCCAGAGCCTCCATAAGAGGCTTGTATATTGTCATATACTCGACGAACATGTGTAATTCATGCACAATATGCTGGGTCTCAGCAACGGTCAGACTGACCCAAGTAAATGAGGTAGGGAGAGCATGAAGATGTCCAAACAGCAGCTCAATGATGCTAATGTGGCTTCACAAGCCATTCAGCACAGTGTTGCTCCCACTAACATCACCAACAGAGTCAATTACAGCCTAGCATGCACTCTGCAGCCTCAGAAATGTCAAGTGGCACAGACATCCTGTTAGACCCGATTTCCTAACAATGAGTGAACAGTCAGCTGTATCGCGTTCGTACAATCACTGCTGAGCCCCGAGGATGTTAGAAGACCAAGACTAATGCTTTAGCACTTAGTGTGAGTGTCTGTGTTTCGGTATGAATAAACTTTAGCTCAAAGCTAGGGAATATACAGCTTTGAGTACGCTACTTATATACTAAGTCAAGAGTCCGTAGTGGGTATAAAGATGAGGGTACCGTGTTAGAAGATGAATAAGGTGAATACACGGTAGCCGAGAAAAGATGAATAAGTCGACTACATGGTAGCCGAGAATAAAGTACACGTCGGGCGAGTGTGACTTCATAGCGATGTGAAGACTTCCGTGGAGTCGCGGATCTAAAGATAAGATAAGGTAAGCGCCGAAGATAAGATAAGATAAGAGGCGCTTAGATAAGAAAAGTGAATAAATCGTAACATTACCCCCCTGTTAGGGCAGGTGTCCCAACTGCTTGTACATTGGCGTCCGTATCTGTTTCATCATCATGCCGTCCCCAGAGAACTCTTCTCGAGAGCTCATCGGAAGAATGCCATACGCGCTGCAGCTTGTCCCAGCGGCCCTTAGGCAAGTCGCCGGTAGGGAGAGAGGATTTAGCGTATGGTGGTGATGCGATTGACAAATTTGGCCCTTTTGTATCGTTGGTCTTGCCTGATTATGCGCGCGTTTTGGTAAGATATTTTGTCATAAGAAGTCGTGATTGGGGGTCCATGGCTATCCCCCTTTATAGGGCGAATTCTTCGTACTGCTTTATGGGATTTCTGTTGCTTCGAACGGCGGTTTCAAATATGTCGAAGGGTTGTCGTTGCCACCAAACTGGTCCCAGTCTAGTTGCTGGTCGTACCAAACCTGCCGGCCAGTGAATGGGTCCGTATAGGCTTGCCAATCTACCGCCTCATGCTTGGTACGATTTATCTTTTGCACGAGGTAATCGTCGATGAGTTCATCGGCGTCCATGTCGCTCTCCCGTACCCAGGTATTGGATTCTGGTCCATAGCCTTTCCACTTGACGAAGTAGTCAGTAGTCCAACGCCATGGTTCTCCGGTTTTTCCCCGGACTTTGCGTTCTCTACTGTCAAGGACTTTCTCGATTTCGTATTGTTCCTCTCCGTCGATTAAGTCTGGCGGTGGTGGTGGCGGCTGCTCTTGGTTTGGGAATGCGGGTGGAGTGTATGGGGTAAGGAGTGATTCATTGAATGTCGGATGTATCTTCCAGGTTGAGGGGAGTTTCAAGGTATAAGCCGATGCTCCTTTCTTTCCGACGATGAGAAATGGACCTGTGCGTTTATCTGCGAGTTTTTTCTTTGGTCGTGGGAGACTCAGGTTGGTCGTGTCGAGCCACACCTTGTCTCCTACTTGGTATTCAACTGCAGGTCGTTTCTTTTTGTCGTATTGAGCTTTCATTTGGTCGGCGGCTTTTTCCAGAGCTCGTTTGGCCTCTTCATGGATTTTTTGCATCTCTGAAACGAAGGTGGTGGATGCAGGCGTCCGGAAGGGTGCCTTGGGTTTGGCGCCAGGGAGGATGTCAGCGTTGTAGCCGTAGTTTACCTCGAAGGGACTTTTTCCGGTGGCAGAGTGTACGCGGTTATTGTGAGCAAATGCCGTGAGGGATAGCCATTCAACCCAGTCATCTTGAAGATGGTTGACGAATATTTGGAGGTATTTTTCAACCTCCTGGTTAACTCGTTCTGTCTGTCCATCTGTCTGGGGATGATAGGCGGTGGATGCGTTTGCCTTGATCTGTAACAAGTCATAGAGGTCTTTCATGAACTTGGAAACAAACACGGTGCCTCGGTCAGAGATGACGACCTGAGGCATTCCGTGCTTGGCGTAAACTTCGTCTCGTAGAATCTTGGCCCACCCTTCTGATGACAGCTCTGTAGTACAAGCTATCGGTATGATTTCCTTAGAGAAACGGTCGACGATCATTAAGATAGCGTCTTGACCGTTGCACTTTGGTAAACCAGTGACCATGTCGACGGAGATGTGTGTCCAAGGTCGGGAGGGGATGGCGTTCGGATGAAGGGGCGCTGCTTTTGCTTGAGTGCTTGATTTTGTTCGTTGGCACGTCTCGCAAGCGCGGACGTAGTCTTCGACGTCTTTCTTCATCTTGGGCCACCAATATTCTCATAAGACGAGTTCTTTGGTCTTCTCAATGCCAGGATGTCCCGCCGTAATGTGATCATGAAATACCGCAATTATTTCCCCTCGCAACGCATGATTTTGGGGAATATAGATATGGTGATCATAATAGATCAAACCGTCATCTAGCTTCATCCCGCGATCATGGTTGAGGGACACGGAGACATTCTTGTCCCATCGTTGGCGCTCGAGTGTGGCTTGCTTGATTTTGGTATGGATTTCCTCGATTGTTGGCATGACCAATGCCTGGAAATGCTCTGGTTTGAGGACGAGAACCTCATCGTTGTCCTCCTTCCCTGTGTCGTGATCTGCTCTGCGACTGAGTAAGTCGGCTTTCTTGTTCGATGCTCCTGGTTTGTGGTGGAGAGAGAAGTGGTATTCCGCCAGTTCTGTTACCCAACGTGCTTGGCGGCGGTTCAGCTTCTGGGGTTTTCGGAAATACTGGAGATTCTGATGATCTGTCCAGATTTCGAAATCCTGAGCCGCCCCCATCAGGTAGTGTCTCCATTCGTCGAGTGCAAGCATAATTGTGAGCAGTTCTTTGTCGTAAATTTCGTAATTTCGCTCTGTTATTGTCAATGACTTGGATAGAAACGCAACTGGGCGCCATTTTCCATCCTGCTCTTGTGATAACACAGCGCCTATCGCTCCCTCGCTGGCATCCGCCTCGACTCGGAACTTGCCATTTTCTGTGGGTATTGCCAGTACCACTTCTTCGGCCAACAACCTTTTCAGCTCTTCGAAGGCGTCTTGTTGCGCTTTTCCCCATTTCCATGGATCGTTTCCTGTCAGCTGTGTCATTGGTTTGACGACCTTGCTGTATCCTTTGATGAAATGTCGGTAGAAATTGGTAAAGCCTAAGAATGATTGTAGTTGGACTTTCTTGGTGGGCACGGGCCACGCCGCTATTCCTGCGATTTTGACTGGATCCATTCGGATGCTCCCTTCACTGATGATAACCCCGAGATATTCTGTCTCTAAAGTCTCGAACTCGCATTTTTCCGCTTTAAGGAACAGCTTGTTCTGTCGTAAGATCTTTAGGACTTCTCGCGTGATGCGCCGATGTTCTGCCTTGGTTTTTGACATGATTAGGATATCATCAAGGTAGACCGTGACGGCGCCAGACGCGATGAGGTCTTTGAAGATGTCGTTCATCATCCATTGGAAGGTCGCTGGCGAGTTGGTAAGCCCGAAGAACATAACCGTGGGTTCGAATAACCCTCGGTTAGTTCTGAACGCTGCTTTCCACTCGTCACTGCTCTTAATGCGAACATTGTTGTATCCCCACCGAACGTCACACTTGGTAAAATACTTGGCGCCCCGTAGTTTATCCATAAGCTCAGAGATGAGAGGAAGCGGGTAACGGTTTTTAATCGTCATCTTGTTGAGCTTACGATAATCTTGTACGGGTCGTAGCTTGCCATCCTTCTTTTTGACGAAGAAGAACGGCGAGGCCATTGGTGACTTCGATGGTCGGATTCGTCCGCTTGAGAGATTCTTGTCTAGGAATTTGTCGAGCTCTGCTTGTTCATTGCGATTTAGAGGGTAGACCTTGCAGTCGAGGTTGGCGTTTGCGTTGGGAATGAGTTCAATAGCATGGTCCCACATTTTTGGCTTGGGTAGTTCGTCGAAGTTCCCTTTTTCGAACAAATCGGCGAAATCCCTGCACCATTCCGGGACCATTTCTTCGAACGTTTTGGTCTCCTTCCCTTCGCTTGCCTTGGCGGCGAGGTCATTCGCATGATGAGCGCATATGAGGATAGCCTGTGTAAAGTCTATTGCAAGGATGGTGTCTCCTTCCTCTAGCTCCTCGTCCCACTTGTCGTCGGGATCTGTATCTGGTAATGCGAACAGGGTTCCTCAGCATTGGCACCGGGCAAACGTTAATCTCCCCAACTTCCAATTAATGATTGGGTTGTGTCGGGCGAGCCAATCATGGCCCAGAAATATCTGTCTGTCGCCAAGTTCTGTTACGGCTAAGTCTATTCGCTCTGTGTGATCCCCGACTACGAGTAGGATCTCGGCGTATTGGGTAATTGACCCTCCTTGATTACGTGTTCCGTCGGTGTTGTAGACTGGAATGGGTGCAGCGGTGGCATAAGTCGGGATATTGTGCTTTTTGACAAAAGCCCGATTGATAGCACTGCTGGTGCACCCGCTGTCTACTAACGCAGTCGTCGCAATATTGGTGATGTTCTTCGGAGTCTCGATTTGGACGTTGATTGTCAAGTCCTTGCCCTTCCCGCTCAGCGCGCTAATGTATCGCTTTGGTTGTCGTAGTTCTTCGAGCCACCAAAGCGCGTCAACACGCATCGCCTTTCGCATCCCCTCGATCATGTCGTCCACGACTTCTTCTGCTCGCGCCTTGTGAATCCAATTCTTTAGGATTGCCTTCGCTTCTGACTCTGTCTTGGCTTGTACTATGCCGCGCAGAGTCCACTCTGCTCCGAATGGTTTAAGCCATTCGCTGTAGGTCTCGCCACTAGTATAAGTGCGCGAGAGCTGTGGGACCTCCTTAGCCGTCGCATCGATCCGTGAGGATTCGACTACCGTTGGCGAGGTCACCGCAGCGTCTATATCTATATCTAAAGGGGTGATTAATTTACTCTTCATGTTCATCATGAAGCTGGAGTAGTCATCTTGGTCCTGGACCTCAGACATAGTTACTTTGCGCCCCCTATTCACTGCCTGGGCGCTAGCAGCTTCCTGTCCTGCGGCTTTCAAGTCGGTCGTGGAACGGGAGGTGCGTTTCTCGAAGGCGTCACCTCGTAAAGAGGCGACAGGTTGGGCTGACACCGCCGATCGAGCGAGTGCCTCAAGCTTCTCCCCGTCCGACAGGAGGTCGCCTTCACCGTAAACCTTCGAGCCTGTCCTTCTAGTCGACAGGTCCCTCGTTTCATTCAGCGTTCCCCCGTCCTCGAGTCGCCCTGCGTCTCGACAGGCATTGGCAACTGGTCGGGGGCACTTACTCGATTCTGGTTCATCCTCGATCTTCCCGATGGCTGCGTCGTCAGGTTTCAGCCCCAAAGCCCCCAGTGACGGTACTGGAGATTTACACTTTGGCAGTCATACGATTGTCTCTTTTACCAGAGGAGGTTTAGCGTCAAGACATATTGTCTTATCCGACGTGATTCCCTCGAAACTCCCTACGAGGTAGGGACTCCGTAGAGCCGTAAATGCAGGGGGTGCATTCAGCGCCTTTTCCCCTGTCCCAACCAGTCGCTCGTTCGTCTGGTCCTCCGTCGTTGGAGGCTCAGATTGGTGCCACGCCGTTATGCTGGGTGTCGCTATGGTAGGCGACTTGCCATTCGCTTTCACCTGTAATAGGCTACTCGTCGAAGGTCCAGCCGGTAGCCTGACTACCGCTGGTTCCTGGGATCCTGTGTGATTCTTAATTAGTTCCTGGTTTGATTGCAAAGTCGCGGGCGGGTATATTCGAATGCGCGGTGGTTACTACAAGCATATTAGTACAGTTTTCAAGCGCTATTTGCGTACCAGATGAGACTAAGTCCTTCGCCGAGTAAGTCGAATCAATTACTTCTCGGCGTCCTCTTTTACCTCCCTAATCGGTTCCAACGTCTTCTCCTTGTCGTCCCAGTAGGTATTGGCTCGACGAAGTGCTTCAGCTCTGGATTTCGGCGCATTGGGGCAATCGTATTTAAAGTGACCAAGTTTTCCACATCGGTAACACTTTGTCGTCGCGGTCGCCACACCGATATCCATGGGCTCACCTCGTCCTCCATAAGTAGTCCCCGACGTTGTCCTTTGTGTCGGTACACCCGTCGATACTCCCTTGGATGCTGGCGCCTTTGCTGTTGGTACCGATCGTCCCATACCTTCTGCCTGCTTGAGGCGCCAGTTGGAGTCGATCCGGAGTAGTCGACTCTTCCAGTCGTCGTAGAGAGCCGGTAGGTCTCCGTCGCCAGCGTATATGGTGTTTTTACTGGTTTTGTGGGCGGCTCGTTTGATCTGTGCGACCATTACCTGCTCATTACCGCGTACTCCTGCGTAATGAGCGAGCTCCTCGAATTCCTGGAAGAACTTGTCGCCGTCCTTGTAGTTTACCTGCCTGAGTCTCTCCCACTGGGCGCGCTTGATCTGCTCGTCAGCGTCCTTCCAAAATCTGTTCCTTAGCTTTTCTTCAAAGTCGTCGTAGGCGGGGTAGAATTGTTCCCCATCTGCCGACTTTCCTAAGATCCTGGCCTGTAACTCCCACCATCTCTGTGCGTCACCAGCAAGTCGTGAGACGCAAAAGATTACTTTATGTGGGGGGTAGCGGTAATGCCAATTATACAGGTCGAAGTGTAGCTCACACTTAAGAAAGAATCGGGAGATGTCGTTAGAATCTCCGTGAAAGTCGTCGACTTCTTTTAGGATTTTTGGTTTGAACTCGTCGTAGGGAGCGACGTTCCCGGCGACGAGTTGCCAAGGTAAGGGAGGAGTGGGTGCTTTTGGAGGTGCTGGATAGCGCGGTAGCGTCCATCGCTGAGGTGCGGCGGGAGGTTGTGGTGGTTGAGCGGGTTGCCCTCCACCTCCTCCTGATCCGCCTGCACCTGCCAATGGCCTATAGCCGCTTTCGTACGTTCCTGGTGGAGCATTTCCCCTGGCGTAAGGGTAGGTAGTTTCGACTGGTGCGCGTGGAGGGGGTATTGGGGGTTCGTCTGGCATTGGCAGTTGGATGTCGGCTGCCTCAACGATTTCTTCATAAGGGGGAAATTCCTCTATAGGAGCGTTCCAATGGACTTCATTATACAGGAGGTGAGCGTTCCGCTCAGCCTCGTACTGTAGAATGTCGTCGCACGGGAGTCCTCGGTTTTTCTTCATAAAATAATCATTCCCAGCCTGGGTCTCTCCCCAAGCCAGAATGAAGGGTAACTCATAAGCGTAATATTTATAAAGCTCGCGATACTCAGCTCGTCGTAACTCTTCTGGTATGGCGATGCTGATATCCGTAGCTGTCCTCTGATAAAATTTGATGGCATCAGGCAGTGTCATCGCTGGTAGAGCCGGCGTCGTCTGGCGACTGCGGCGGCTCGGGGGTCGACTCGGAAATTGTTCCTGCATCGGGGATTGTGGGGATCGGTGTGTCAGGTCGACGGGGGTATTCCTGGAGGGTGCCTTCTCCTGTTGTCTCGTCAGTGAAATACTCATAGTATCGCGACTCAGGGGGCGCGAGTAACTCTGGTGGAGGTTGTGGCTCTGCCCTGAGCTGTCGGGCGATTCGTGACCAGTTCCTGCGGTGAATTCGAGCTCGACGTCCTGGGCGCTGCTCGATCGTGTTTGACCAGTAACTGCTGTCGTTACTCTCGGGGACTGGGAGGCGTGAGGTACTGGCGACGGGTTCCTCGACTGTCAATAGAGGCTCGAGTGAGTACTGTTCCTAGTCGTTGATCGATATAGGCTGTCCCCAGATCGGCGGCGCTCCTCGGTGCTGGAGAGTACTTGTTGATGGGGGAGGTGTTCGGTGCTCGGGTGAGCCGTCGCGGGGCGCTGGAATATAGGTGCTGAGGGGAATGGTGACGTTATCCCAGAACTCGCTTGGGCTAACTGGGGCTGAGGGTGCTGGAGGATTGGCATCCCAAGTATGGTCATGGGCGGGAGGGGCGGTGACTCGTATGTTGTGGCCCACGTCGAATCCCCGACCGTTATTCCAGTAGTGTCCATACTCGCCGGGTGAGGGAGATGGATTGACTGAAGGGGACTCAGCGGCAGTAGTTGAGGGGGAGAGGATGACGATAGGCTGGCGCCTTCTGGGAGGGGTAGGAGGGTTTCCCTCCGGGATTTCGGTAGAAACTGACCTAGGAATCCCCCCGTCGACCGCTTCTTGCCTTGCGACTCTAGCAATGTCGTCGATTGAGATCGGTCGACATGGTAGGGGTGCGAGGATTCTGGGTGGTCGCTGCTCGAGCGGGATGCCATAGTATGGGTCTACAGGGGGAGGAGATGGTGCTGGGGAGTTTGTAGGGACTGTGGGGTTTCGGATCCTGCGTGCTAACAACTGTCGATGCGAAATCCTAAGTGTTAGCAGACAGGCTATGGAGAGTACAGTAGCGCAGGGGATTCCTAATGCGAGAGCGAGGATAGTAGCGTTATTGCTGTCCATAGGGTCGTTCAGTAAAACTGAACGTTTAGGCTAGGGCTCCGTAAAACAGAGCGATAGGGTAAAGAAAAAGCTTTGAGCTAATTGTTAGACCCGATTTCCTAACAATGAGTGAACAGTCAGCTGTATCGCGTTCGTACAATCACTGCTGAGCCCCGAGGATGTTAGAAGACCAAGACTAATGCTTTAGCACTTAGCGTGAGTGTCTGTGTTTCGGTATGAATAAACTTTAGCTCAAAGCTAGGGAATATACAGCTTTGAGTACGCTACTTATATACTAAGTCAAGAGTCCGTAGTGGGTATAAAGATGAGGGTACCGTGTTAGAAGATGAATAAGGTGAATACACAGTAGCCGAGAAAAGATGAATAAGTCGACTACACGGTAGCCGAGAATAAAGTACACATCGGGCGAGTGTGACTTCATAGCGATGTGAAGACTTCCGTGGAGTCACGGATCTAAAGATAAGATAAGGTAAGCGCCGAAGATAAGATAAGATAAGAGGTGCTTAGATAAGAAAAGTGAATAAATCGTAACACGTCCCACACCCTTGACAATGGCCATATTGTCACACTCCACAAAGGCATAATTGGTTAGCCTGTGAAACAAAGGGCAGAGCTTCGGCTCCCTCTGGTGTGACCCTATGAATGCATGTGAAGTGGGGAAATTGCTTGATATATGCTTGAGGCCATTGAAGGTGGTCATCGATGCCATATCGATAATTTGCTCACATGTACACTTCACATTGGGCACTGATAGGCAGTCGAGGCATGATTGACAAGTTGGGCATCAAGATGAATGAGTCCTGGCCATCCAGGATGGTACTGTATTTGCTGTCGAAGGAGCCATTGGCTAGATATTTGTTAGAGACAAATGTAGTTCCAAAGGTGACCAGCAACATATGTGTACCGGCAGCACTGTTGTGAAGCAGAAGCCTTGGGTCACCTCGAAATTTTGAGGGTGCGAGATCTTCAGGAAGCATGTGTGACAACTGGGGAGCTTTATCATACTTGAGTTTAGGTTGAGAGAACGCAACATCGTTGAGGTGAGGAAAAGGGAGCCTGGTCGGTACGGTCCAACTGCTACTGAGAGACATCGAGCAGCTTTGAAGGCACACCCATCAACCAAAGATTTGGGTCACACCATTGACTAGACCACCGACGAACGACGTCAAGCGGACACAGCCACACAGTTGTGTCAACCATTGGGGCAAATTAATAAAAGGTCACTGACAAAGACATCAAGTGACCATGGCGATGTGACCATCAACCATGATGAAGAGCAAAAAGAAAAAGAAAGAAAGAAAACTCACCTTGAATCAAATAGGTACTGTGGTGGCTAAAGGCACACTCAATCAATAAATGATTGTGCCAGGCACCTGTATTATTCCAGACACATGCTACAAAGTCACGTCTCATGCTGATGAATAATGATCCCGTACACGATCTAATATTTCAAAACTTGCTTTCCTCTTCTACCATTGGGCTTGACCTGCAAGGTCAGCCTTTCCATTTGATGTCTTTCATCAATGGATGGATTGGCTTGACAGTTCTCGTTGGCCTTGTTCCTTGATATCTTTTGTCAGGAAAACTATTAATATCATAGAATTATTTTAACACTAAAAACTACTACACAGGATCATGCACTGGGCATTCTCTACATGCATGATATATACATTTGTCCCATCATTCATCTGTTGCCTGTTTGACTGTCACTGTGTGCCTACTCTCTGGACCCTATTTATTGCCACTCTCCCTCGAGACCTTGGACATTGCCTTTGCTTCAGCTGCCTCGTCAACTAAACACTAAGCATTGCACCTCAATATGACCTCGAGCCCACCTATTTCCACTTTACCTCAAGTCCTTATCACTTCAGCCCATGCATCGTGGCTATCGCAAGGCTTCTTGCTGCATGTCATTGATGTGCATAGGGTCCCCCAGTGAAGTCAAATAAACCAATAAGGATGAGTTTGGTGTGCTCAGTATGCTGAAGGCTGGTGCCATTACATGTCCATTTGGCCACAGATGAGGTGTGTTCATGTTTTATCTCACAACCATGTGTGTGGTTCATTGCTGACTGCCAACATCAGTACTTTGCATCCAGCTTTGCACTGCCTTTCAAAACATGTCCTGCATATATTGCACTTCCTTGTCATTTGGGATGCCTCTTGACCTTTTAAAAGGACATAAACATTGGAAAGCTACCTACAACCCCTCACTTCTCGCAATGTCTGATCCAGTGGAGCACCAAGAACAGCTGCCAGCCCCAGTTGTCAGTACGACAAATACAAGTGTGCCTTCAGAAGTACCTACCTCTGATCTCAAGGAGCTGCACAATTATTTCAAGACTCGCAGCCTCATTGACATCCCACACTTGCTTCAATCTTACCAAGACCAAGACCAAGTAAGATTTAAGTCTTTATTTTCAGTCTCTTGATAGGCTCACAGCTGCACAGACACTTTGGCAGACTCAGCTTCAGGTCAATGACCTGATGGAGAAGAATCAACTCCTCATGTTGGTGATGCCTTCTGGATCTGGTGACAAGAAAGCTACCTTGATGAGGGTCCAGTACAAGTATATCACGTGGTTTGCTAAGTACTGCATGTCAACGATCGATCCATGGGTGAATGCGAGCGAAATTTTCCAAGCCTGGGAGTCTGTAGACAATGGGCTGGTACTCAGCCCCAAATGATATGCCTCTCCAGAGTTGGAAAAGAATGCACTTTATACAGAGGTTTACGCAACTTTGAAGCCAGAGCATGCAGTCTTATTCAAATGGAACTATGGTCCAGCGAAACAAAGGGTACAAATCTACTTCATTATCTTCTAATACTTCATGTGCTGATGAGTCTTTCTCAGTTTATCAAATGCGCCTCTGATGGTCATTCCATGTTCGTTGGCCGCATCAAGCATGACTGTTTTTGTACCATCTTTGGGTCCATGGTCCCATCAGCTTCGGAGCAAGGGTTTGACATGTTTGAAGATCTCACCTGTCAGCAACTTCTAGGCTATGACACTGAGAAGAAAGTATACATGTCCCTACCACCTATCCTTTGGCCAGACAGCATGAGGGGCATCGACAATCAGTTTCTGTTTAGAGGTGAGACCTTGATGAAGGTAAAGTCTACTTTTTTGTATGCATGTCCGGCCTAAAGGGTATCATAATCTTAGATATTCACTGTCACTTTGTTCAGCTCATCAAGTTTGAGGGAAGGCAAAGCCATCAAGAAGAAACTGATGAACGGAATCCTCTGGGGCATGAACGAAGTCACACCAGGTGCTATCACATTCGCAGCCATTATTGTTAGTATACTCTCAGTCTTAGGACGTGCGGTCACTCACAAGTCACTTGCTAGGCCTGTTTTGTTCTTTCTGGTGACGAACATTTCGATGAATGTGGGGCACACTCTCACATTCACTATGTAGCTGACTTCAAGCTCTACAAATCAACTATCATCAAGTATCTCGACAAATGCCACATGAAGGACACCGTCGCTGCATTCAATCAATTTGTCTTCAAGGACTGGAGCTTGGATCACAATAGTCAGCAAGCTGAAGAAGGCGAGATCATTGAGATACCCAATGACTTCTCTGATTCCTCCAGATCTGACAAAGAGCCCTTTGAAGTGCAGGGAGTCAATGTCCAATCTAATTCAGAACTCACACCCACCCCTGGCCCTTCAAATGTTGCTGTTGAAGAGCTTGTTGACAGTGTTGGAGCAGTAACCCTAGGTGAGAATCATTATATTGTAATGATTTGATTTTAATTATCCTTTTCTAGCTGAATCTAATGCTGTGGACAAAGTTGAACACCCGGTGAATATTCCTTCATTATCTTTACAGACAATATTAGCTCTGACATTGATGAACAGATTCAGGTAGCGGACGAGATAGGTACAGGTCGTGGTCAGGGAAACAAACGGTGGGGCCAAGGTAAAGCCCAAGGTGCAGCGTTAGTCTCTCAACATAAAGCACCACCTGTGCCAACTCATCGAAGCAAGTGTACAATGCACTGAACTGATGAGGATGAAGGTATTGAGGAGGATGATATATATGGGTGATGATTTACAGCATGTAATAGACTTGCCACTTCGAAGCAATGTCTGATTTCTGCCAGAAACTGAGTAGAATGTGAGCAGACCATTGGGTGAGACTTGTTTTTTAAAAAAGGCCACATTGGTTACAGTCATGATATATAGAGTCGACGCCCTATATATATAAAAGCCCTATGGCATAACTGTAATAACACTGTCTTTAATGATTATCTAATGTTGTAAATTATTGGACACTGGTTTGATTCTCCTTGTTGTAAATTTTCCATTCTTTCCTTATCTTGCTTATGTAATGAATTCCAGGCCTTCAAACAACTATTAGATTAGATTGGATTTGATATCTAATAGATCACATTGTGTCATTGATTTGATATATATTTATTGAATTTTTTGGCACTCTAATTTGGCACCTTATCAGCTATCTTATCAGCTACCTTATTAGCCACCTTATTCAGACTATATCAGAAATCAAATTCCTTATAACCTTGCCAACTGAACCATCAGTTGGTGATGAGCCTCCAGGCTCTGTACACTCAGAATTCGTGGATTTTACCTGCTAAGTAATGCTACTGTCCCTTCAATGGCCTTTCAGTAAACCAATAATTCCACACATGGCAATACCACTTTCACCCTATAGCAATCACTCCTTACACGCTTTGCTATCCATCCCATCTCATTATGCATCATAACTGCTGAATTTCATCATGGCAAGGCACCTTTGATCAGCAATTATCCTAATATGGAATTACCACATCACTCAGAAGCAACTAGTTGACGTGCCCATTTGATCACTTAATGAAATGACATGATTGACGCAAGTACCCTCCCAGCTACGATAATGCTACGATTTATTTATTTTTCTTATCTAAGTGCCTCTTATCTTATCTTATCTTCGGCACTTATCTTATCTTATCTTTAGATCCGCAACTCCACAGAGTCTTCACATCGCGATGAAGTCACACTCGGTTGACATGTACTTTATTCTCGGTTACCATGTATTTGCCTTATTCATCTTCTAACACGGTACCCTCATCTTAGTACTCATTACAGACTCTTAACTTAGCATATAAGTAGCATACTCGAAGCTGTATATTCCCTAGCTTTGAGCTAAAGTTTATTCATACTGAAACACAGTCATTCATCACTAAGTGCTAAAAACTTATACTTGACGGTCTAACTGCTTGAGACTCATCGGTGATTGTACGAATGCGATACAACCGTTGCTTACTCTTGTTAGGACATCAGGTCTAACAATTAGCTCGAAGCTTTACTCTACCGTTCTCTTACCCAGAACATCCTTATGGACAGCAACGACGCTACTATCCTCGCACTAGCACTAGGAATCCCCAGCGCCACGTTTCTATCTATAGCCTTTCTGCTTGTACTTAGGATCCAACACCGACAGTTACAAGCACGGAGGATCCCGAACCCCACAGTCCCTACCAACTCTCCCGCATCCCCCAGTCCTGTAGACCCATACTATGGCATCCCGCTCGAGCAGCGACCACCCAGAATCCTCGCACCCTTACCACGGCGACCGATCCCATTCAACGAGTTCGACAGAATCTCGAGGTCGGAGGAGGGGTCTCTTCAGTCGATTCCTCCCGTCCTCCCTGCACCAAGGCCTCCTACCCCTCCCAGAAGGCGCATGCCTGTCATCATCGTCTCCCCCACCACTACTGCCGACAATTCCCCATACGCCCCTCGATCTCCCTCACCCGGCGAGTACACCCATTACAGAGAGAACGGCAGGGGATTCGATGTGGGCCGCGACATATGAGTCACCGCCCCTCCCACCCATGACCATACTTGGGATGCCGATCCTGCAGCACCCTCAGCCCCAGTCAGCCCAAGCGAGTTCTGGGATAATGTTACCATTCCCCTCAGCGCCTACATCCCTGCTCCACGCAATGGCTCACCTGAGCACAGAACCCCTCCCCCAGTCTCACCCTACACACAGCATCAAGGAGCGCCCAATGTCTGGGATCAACAGCCACAACCTGGGAGCCGGCACTCGAGCCTATACCGGTTGACGAACCCATCGCCAGTGGCTCAACCCTCCCAGTTCCAAACGACAGCAGTTACTGGTTGAACGTCATCGAGCAGCGCCAGCCAACGTGTCGGCCCCGACTACACCGAAGACATTGGAGGCGAATCGACCAACAGCTCAGAGCAGAGCCACAACCTCCACCAGAGTTACTCGCGCCCCCTGAGTCGCGATACTATGAGTACTTCACCAGTGAGACCAGCGGAGAGGGCACCCTCCAGGAGCTCCCACGACCCCCCACGCCATTCCCAGACACGACCCCCCACCCCGATGTAAGGTCAGGCTCAAACATGACCTCTGAGCCGACGCCCCATCCACGAACCTCTACCGGAGATGAATCTGACTGAATCCATCAGATTTTACCAGAGAACAGCTATGGATCTCAGCGTCGCTATCCCAACAAGATTAAAACGAGCTGAGTATTGCGAGCTTTACGAATATTATGCTTACGAGTTACCATTCATCTTGGCTTGGGGGCAGACCCAAGCTGGGAATGATTATTTTATGAAGAAAAATAGAAACCTACCAGCAGACGACATTCTACAGTACAAGGCAGAGAGGAACGCTCGCCTCCTGTACAATGAAGTCCATCTAGACGCACCAATGGTACCCATGGCTCCTTACGAAGACGTCGTAGCAGAAGCAGATATCCAAATGCTGATGCCAGACAAACCACCAGTACCACCTCCCCGCACCTCAGTCACCTCCTTCTCCTACGTTAGAGGGAACGAACCACCTGGAACATATGCAAGCAGCTACAAACCATTCACAGGTGCCGGCCCCTCATCCGGAGGAGGTGGAGGTGGGCAACCTGCTCAGCCACCACAATCTCCCGCCGCACCTCAGCGATGGGCACTACCACGCCATCCAGCTCCTCCAAAAGCACCTACTCCTCCAGCACCATGGGTACTCACTGCCGGGCATGTCACCCCCTATGACGAATTCAAACCAAAGATCTTGAAAGAGGTCGACGACTTTCACGGGGATTCTAACGACATCTCCCGCTTCTTCCTTAAGTGCGAACTGCACTTCAGCGTATTCAACCAGCATTACTTCTACCACCCTCACAAAGTAGTCTTCTGTGTTTCACGACTTGCAGGAGACGCACATAGGTGGTGGGAGCTGCAATCCCAAATCATAGGGAAGAACACCGACGGGGAACAGCTATACCCCACCTATGAGGACTTTGAAGCGCATCTCAGGGCAAGATTCTGGAAGGACGTCGACGAACAAATCAGGCGAGCAGCTTGGGAGAAACTCAGACAGGTGACCTTCAAGGATGGCGACAAGTTCTTCCAGGAGTTTGAAGAACTTGCTCACTACTCAGGAGTACATGGCAACGAGTAGGTAATGGTCGCCCAAATCAAACGAGCCACCTGCAAAACCAGTAAAAACACCATATACGCAGCAGACGGCGACTTACCAGTTCTCTATGATGACTGGAAAAGTTGCTTACTCTGTATCGACTACAACTGGCATCTCAAACAGGCAGAAAGCTCAGGATGACCAGCACCAACACTGAAGGGAACGGTGCCAAAGGGAGTAGCATCGACAAGTGTACTGACACAGAAGACAACGTCGGGAACCACTTATGGAGGACGAGGTGAGCCCATGGATATCGGCGCAGCAACTGCAACGACAAAGTGTTACCGATGCGGAAAGCTCGGTCACTTCAAACGCGATTGCCCCAATGCGCCGAAATCCAGAGCAGAAGCACTACGTCGGGTCAATACTTACTGGGACAATCATCCAACAACGGAAGAACCATTGGCGACGGTCGAGGAGGTAAAAGAGGATGCCGAGAAGTAATTGATTCGACTTACTCGGCCAAGGACTTAGTTTCATCTGGTACGCATATCACGCTTGACAAATGTACTTATATTTCTGTAGTACCTACCGCGCATTCGAATATACCCGCGACTTCACAATCAGACCAGGAACTAAGAAAGAATCACACAGGATCCCAGGAACCAGCAGTAGTCAGGCTACCAGCTGGACTTTCGACGAGTAACTCATTACGAGCGAAAGCGAATGGCAAGTCACCCACCATAGCGACACCCAGCATAACAGCGTTTCGCCAGTTGAGGCCTCCAACGACGGAGTTTCAAGCCGCAGTGATGAACGAATGACTGGTTGGGACAGGGGAACTGGTGTTTGACGCTCCTTCCCTTGCATTTACGGCTCTACGGGGCTCCAGCCACGCTGCGAGTTCAGAGGGAATAGCCATAGATGGCGAAACCTCCCCTGGTTCGGAGATTACCGTACGACTGCCAAAGTGTAAATCTCCTGTACCGTCATAGGGGGCTTTGGGGCCGAAACCTGTCTACGCCAAGAAGATCGAGGACAAACTGGAGTTGAGTAAGTGCCCCCGATCAGTTGCCAATGCCTGTCGTGATGCAGGGTGACTCAATGACAGGGGAACGCCGAATGAAACGAGGGACCTGACTACATCAGTGACAGGCTCGAAGGAACCAGGTGAAGGCGACCTCCTGATGGATGGTGAGAAGCTTAAGGCAATCGCTCGTTCGGCAGTGTCAGCCCAACCTGTTGCCCCTTTATGGGGCGACGCCTTCGAGGAACACACCTCCCGTTCCATGACCGACCAGAAAGCCGTAGGACAGGAAGCTGCTAGCGCCCAGGCAGTACATAGGGGGCATAAGGTAGAAATGTCTGAGGTCGTGGACCAAGATGACGATACTAGCTTCATGATGAACATGAAGAGTAAATTAACCTCCCCTATAGACATAGATACTGCAGTGACCTTGCCAACGGTAGTCGAGCCCTTACGGGTCGATGTGACGGCTAAGGAGGCCCCGCAGCTCTCGCGCACTTATACTAGTGGTGAGACTTACAGCGAATGGCTCAAACCATTCGGAGCGGAGTGGACTCTGCGTGGCATAGTACAAGCCAAGACAGAGTCAGAGGCGAAGGTCATCCTAAAGAATTGGATTCACAAGGCGCGAGCGGAGGAAGTCGTGGATGACATGATCGAGGGAATGCGAAAGGCAATGTGAGTTGATGCGCTTTGGTGGCTTGAAGAATTACGACAACCAAGGCAGTACGTTAGCATGCTAAGCGGGAAGGGCAAGGACTTGACAATCAACATCCAAATCGAGACCCTGGAAAACATCACCAAGATTGCGACAACCGTGCTAGGAGACAGCGGATGCACCAGCAGTGCCATCAATCGGGCTTTTGTCAAAAAGCACAATATCCCGACTCATGCCACTGCCGCACCCATTCCAGTCTACAATGCCGACGGAACACGTAATCAAGGGGGATCAATTACCCAATATGCCGAGATCTGACTTGTAGTCGGGGATCATGCAGAGCGAATAGACTTAGCCGTAACAGAGCTCGGCGACAGACAAATATTCCTGGGCCATGACTGGCTCGCCCGACACAACCCAATCATTAATTGGAAGTTGGGGGGATTGACGTTTGCCCGGTGTCAATGCTGAAAGTCCCCATTCGTGTTGCCAGATGCAGATCCTGATGACAAGTGGGACGAGGAGCTGGAAGAGGGAGAAACTATTCTTGCAATAGACTTTACACAAGCTATGCTCATACACGCTCATCATGCGAATGACCTCGCCGCCAAAGCAAGCGAAGGGAAGGAGACCAAGATGTTCAAAGAAATGGTCCCAGAATGGTGTAGGGACTTCACCGATTTATTCGAAAAGGAAAATTTCGATGAACTTCCTGAGCCAAAGACGTGGGACCATGCTATCAAACTCACCCCCAACGCAAACGCCAATCTCGACTGCAAGGTCTACCCTCTCAATCGTAATGAACAGGCAGAACTCGACAAATTCCTAGATGAGAACCTCTCAAGTGGACGAATCCGACCATTGAAATCACCCATGGCTTCGCCGTTCTTCTTCATCAAAAAAAAAAGGACAGCAAGCTATGACCTGTACAAGACTATCACAAGCTCAACGAGATGACAATTAAAAACCGTTACCCGCTTCCTCTCATCTCTGAGCTTATGGATAAACTACGGGGCGCCAAGTACTTTTCTAAACTTGACGTTTGGTGGGGATACAACAATGTTCGCATCAAGAGCGGGGATGAGTGGAAAGCCGCATTCAGAACAAACCGAGGGTTGTTCGAACCCACAGTTATGTTCTTCAGGCTTACTAACTCACCAGCAACCTTCCAATGGATGATGAACGACATCTTCAAAGATCTCATCGCGTCAGGTGCCGTTACAGTTTACCTTGATGATATTTTAATCATGTCAAAAACCAAGGTGGAACATTGGCGCATTACACGTGAAGTCTTGAAGGTCTTATGAAAGAACAAGCTATTCCTTAAAGCAGAAAAATGCGAGTTCGAGACCTTAGAGATGGAGTACCTCGGAGTCATCATCAGCAAAGGCAGCATTTGTATGGACCCAGTCAAGATCGCGGGAATAGCAGCGTGGCCCGTACCCACCAAGAAAGTGCAGTTACAGTCATTCTTAGGCTTCACAAATTTCTACTGACGTTTCATTAAAGGGTATAGCAAAGTCGTCAAACCTATGACGCATCTGACAGGAAATGATCCGTGGAAATGGGGAAAAGCGCAACAAGACGCCTTCAAAGAGTTAAAGAGGTTGTTGGCTGAAGAAGTGGTACTGGCAATACCCACGGAAAGTGGCAAGTTCCACGTTGAGGCGGATGCCAGCGAAGGAGCAATAGGTGCTGTGTTGTCCCAAGAGCAGGATGGAAAATGGTGCCCAGTCGCGTTTCTATCCAAATCTCTGACAGTGACAGAGTGAAATTACGAAATTTATGACAAAGAACTGCTCGCAATTATGCTTGCACTCGACGAATGGAGACACTACCTGATGGGAGCGGCTCAGGATTTAGAAATCTGGACAGATCATCAGAATCTCCAGTATTTCCGAAAACCCCAGAAGCTGAACCGCCACCAAGCACGTTGGGTAACAGAACTGGCGGAATACCACTTCTCTCTCCACCACAAACTGGGAGCATTGAACAAAAAGGCCGACTTACTCAGTCACAGAGCAGATCACAATACGGGGAAGGAGGACAACGATGAGGTTATCGTCCTCAAACCAGAACACTTCCGGGCATTGGTCATGCCAACAATCGAGAAAGTTCACACCAAAATCAAGCAAGCCACGCTCGACCACCACCGATGGGACAAGAACATCTCTGCGTCCCTCAACCATGATCGAGGGATGAAGCTAGATGACGGTTTGATCTATTACGATCACCGTATCTATATTCCCCAAGATCATGTGTTGCAAGGGGAAATTATTGCAGCATCTCATGACCATATCACGGCGGGACATCCTGGCATTGAAAAGACCAAGGAACTCGTCTTACGAGAATATTGGTGGCCCAAGATGAAGAAGGACATAGAAAACTACGTCCGCGCTTGTGAAACGTGCCAACGAACAAAGACGAGCACTCAAGCAAAAGCAGCGCCCCTTCATCCGAACACCATCCCCTCCTGACCCTGGACTCATATCTCTGTTGACATGGTCACTGGTTTACCTAGGTGCAATGGTCAAGACGCTATCTTAATGATCATCGACCGATTCTCCAAGGAAATCATACCGATAGCATGTACCACGGAGCTGTCATCAGAACGGTGGGCCAAAATTCTACGAGACAAAGTTTATGCCAAGCACGGAATGCCCCAGGTAGTCATCTCTGACCGAGGCACCGTGTTTGTTTCCAAGTTCATGAAAGACCTCTATGACTTGTTACAGATCAAGGCAAACACATCCACCGCCTATCATCCACAGACAGATGGTCAGACAGAACGAGTAAATCAAGAGGTTGAAAAAGACCTCCGAATATTCATCAACCATCTTCAAGACGACTGGGTTGAATGGCTATCCCTCGCGGCATTCACTCACAATAACCGTGTACACTCCGCCACCGGTAAAAACCCCTTTGAGGTTAACTACGGCTATAACGCTGACATCCTCCCTGGCGCCAAACCCAAGGCACCCTTCCAGATGCCCGCATCCACCACTTTAGTTTCAGAAATGCAAAAAATCCATGAAGAGGCCAAACAAGCTCTGGAAAAAGCCGCTGCCCAAATGAAAGCCTAATACGACAAGAAGAAATGACCCGCAATCAAGTATCAAGTAGGAGACAAGGTATGGCTCGACACGACCAACCTTAACCTCCCACGACCCAAGAAGAAACTCGACGACAAACGCACAGGTCCATTTCTCATCGTATCGAAGAAAGGAGCTTCAGCGTATACCTTGAAACTCCCCTCAACCTGGCATATACATCCTACCTTCAACAAATCACTCCTTACACCATATACACCACCCGCGTTTCCTAACCAAGAACAACCACCTCCACCTCCCCCAGACCTCATCGACGGCAAAGAGCACTATGAAATCGAGAAAGTCCTTGATAGCAGAGAACGCAAAGTCAGAGGTAAAGC
This sequence comes from Armillaria cepistipes, assembly GCA_900157415.1. Lineage (NCBI taxonomy): Eukaryota > Fungi > Basidiomycota > Agaricomycetes > Agaricales > Physalacriaceae > Armillaria > Armillaria cepistipes. The sequence continues at coordinate 507,915 of FTRY01000026.1, forward strand.
CTGAGAACCATGGCGATGGACTACAGATTACTTCGTCAAGTGGAAAGGCTATGGACCAGAATCGAACACCTGGGTGCGAGAAGACGACATGGATGCCAATGAACTCATCGACGACTATCTCGCCGAACACATAGATATGGTCAATGGTAAAAAGGAGGACTGGGAGTATCATACAGATCCAAGGACGGGAAAGAAGCTCAAGAGTTGGGACAAACTCTACAAGCTCTGGGACATATTTGGAGGACATGATGACCCTTCTACGGACACTAAATCGCAACTTGAACCGACGAGCATACCTTAACAGCAGTCGGGACGCCTGCCTTAATAAGGGGGTAATGTTACGATTTATTTCTTTTTCTTATCTAAGTGCCTCTTATCTTATCTTATCTTCAGCGCTTATCTTATCTTATCTTTAGATCCGCAACTCCACAGAGTCTTCACATCGCGATGAAGTCACACTCGGTTGACATGTACTTTATTCTCGGTTACCGTGTATTTGCCTTATTCATCTTCTAACACGGTACCCTCATCTTAGTACTCATTACAGACTCTTGACTTAGCATATAAGTAGCGTACTCGAAGCTGTATATTCCCTAGCTTCGAGCTAAAGTTTATTCATACTGAAACACAGTCATTCATCGCTAAGTGCTAAAAACTTATACTTGACGGTCTAACTGCTTGAGACTCATCGGTGATTGTATGAATGTGATACAACCGTTGCTTACTCTTGTTAGGACATCAGGTCTAACAGATAATTACAGCTACGGCAACTACAGACTGTGTTTACTAAGGCTGTTACAATGCCAAGGCCATGAGAAAATGTACCCCCACACATACTCCTCAGCCTGACAACTATTGCCTAGAAATCCACAGCTAAACAGCACTTGTTGATCCGCTCCTCGCTCAATAAGACCATACAGCTTCAGTCCGAACACAGCAACGTTGACGACTTGCTGTTACTTTTGAAGGCAAAGAAACCATATGTTCCCTATGATTTTACTAAGCTACAGCCTTACAGCCTTATGAAGTCGCTCATATTTACACTATTTATAAATTCGTACTTATAGTATAAAAACTAGTTAGAAAAACATAGCTAGCCAGTTCATCACCAGTCTATCGCAGTTCATCTCAGTGCACTACGTCAATTATCACCAGTAAACTATGTCTATTCACTGTTCTATGACAATACACCGTTTACTCCAGCATATTCGCGATTGCACGTCAACTCTTAAACTCACCAGAGTTATTCCATGGTTCTTAACTGTGAAGAGTCCTTCCACACTCGCTCTTCAGTCTTAACACTATTGGTACATGCTCATATTGTGCCAATATGTGATCGCCATGCCATACTCGCTCACATTATCTTTTATTAGGCTCTCATCGTTTCACTTTCACCATCTTTATTGTCGCCCATTTGGGTAGTCTCCATGCAGACTTAGGATCAGTATTAGCAAGTTTTCATATCACATCAGTATAGGACAGTCCCTCGAGTGGACTTGAAGGTTAGTTTTGACACAGGATAGATCATTTCGGTACAAGACCAGTTTCGACATCGACTTCAGCACCAGCACCACATAGGACCAGTTCCATTGCCATTTTCGTAGTTCCACATTTTCTCTCGCCATTCCACCCTCAGTACCTCATTCCACGATATCTCTCGCTTCACTCAGCCCTGCAATGCATTTTCCCATCACCTCACTCACTCATAGACTATTGCTGACCATTTAGTCTATCTTCCATCATACTCCCCGCTCAGATTACCATCGCGCAATGTTTTCTAGTCTCGTCTCATGTTGTTGCATACGGATCTGTGGTATTCACATCATACCCACTTCCGTTCCCTCTCATTTCGAGAGAACCTACCAGCTTATAGCCTTAGCATCTAGTACTCGACTACCAAGCAGTACTACTTTGCAGACTTAAAGTCGCAGTGTATTCTTGCGTACAGAGGAATTGATTTACTGCACGGAGGTGCCTCGAACCACTCGCACACACAATCACCTTGATTGCCGTGCTACTACGTTAACTCGCCCAATCTCATTCTGAGTTGGTGTTGCCGTTGCCATGGAAGTCTAGGCTCATCATCGGTGCCTTATATGTATCAAATAAGGAACACTGTCTTTCTTATTTGGTACCTCGTAACCAAACACTTATTACTGATAAGATCTTATAATCCCCTGCATCTGCTTACAGCCGAACATTACCTTATAAGGCCTTATAAGGCAATTCGGACTTTTCTGACATGTACAGTTAAAGCCGGAACAACGAACAGCCTGTGCGTAGCAACCCCCAACACTGCTGAGGTACACCATTCTTCCCGCTATTCTTTGTTGCTGTTCTGAATTTGATTCATAGTCCTCCCCCTTTGCTTTTACCTCTCTGGTTGAAAGATCTTCGATTTGGAGCTTGTAGCAGGCAAACAAGTGTCAAATAAGCCTTGTCCATGTGGTTCCCACAGTCAAATATTGACACAACATGGCTTCTCCTGTACTGCAACCTTGTTCTATCCACTGGTTTCTTCCATGTATCACCTGCAGTTTGCTGTTGTCCTGTCCCATTAAAATAGCTGGCCTTATTCCTATGTCCATGATCTTCCTTGCTTTTCTTCTTTGCTCAGCAAGATCCAGATAGTTCGTGCTGCCATGACTAGCATAAGTCATTCAGCCTCCAGGACCAGGTGTCACTTGGGTGCGATCACCCAAGCTACATTCTATTGAATTCGCGTTCTTTGATGAGTCAATGGTTCATGGACAACGGGGCGATTCAGACTCCTGAGGATTGTCTCATACCTACCTGCCAGCCTCCTTGGTCTGTTTTATGTCAGCATTCTGACTATGATTGTTGTGATTGTGCTGCATGGATAACCAAGGAGGCACAGTGGTCGGAATAAATGTGGGATTGACAGCATGTCATTAGGCAGTATGTAGCCTAAGCTCTTTTTGTCTCATTGGATTGTAATCACATCGCTAGGCTCCAGCCCATGGACAGCTGCAGACAGTCTTCATTGCAGGCCATCTCCACGAGATGAGGGGAATATGATTGCCCATTCTTAGTGTTGCCAAAGTCCAGTTTGGTTCAGAACCGATGCCTCTGGCTGCAAACACGAACGTGAGCATCTTCTGTCCCAGTAAATGTGAACAGAAATGTGAACTGAATGGGCGTTCATGGTCAACAGCGTTCAGTTCATGTTCAGAACCCGTTCAAATGTGGTTCACAAAGGCAAGTCACTTGACATTGATCTGTACTGTTTGTATTGTGATACTGACATGCTAATTGGTGAGTCCTATACATATCTTGATCATTTATGAAGCCAGCTCCCACTCAGGAGTTTCCCATAGGGTAGCCTCTTCTGCTGCACTAATAGATGCATTGTTGAAGTGCTTTCAGACCAAAACTAGGACTATCAGATGCAACTTGGATGAATTGTTGTGGTCAGTGATGGTGGAATGTGGTGGAGTCAGGTAGCCACATGGCAACCACGGAATCACACAGCCATCATGGCAATAACTGCAATGGAGAATTTTGCCTTGATTTTGCCAATAAAAATAGCCTCAGTGCTTGGCTAGCTCAGTGTTCAAACACGTTCAAAGAGCATTTGGATTTTTCCGGGAGCTGTTGGACATTGAACTGAACCGAGTGTATTTTCCTGAACTGAAACTGAACCTGAACTGAACCTCATGTTCAGTTCTGATGTTCAGCATTCGGACCGAGGTTCTGAACTGAACTTCGGCAACACTACTCCATTTTCCTTGGACCGCACTTACTTCTGCCAAAATTGCATTACTGATCTTTTTGAAGTAACCTGCTTAACTCTGACCATGCAGTGAAAGTGGTATGAGCCTTCATAGTATGACTTTCTACCAAAATTTGGTAAGAGAAGACAACGTAGTAGTCATAGACATGAAACCATATTAATGCAGGAGAAACGAAGCAGACAACAAAAGATCCTGGTTCATCTGTCACAATTTATCTGATGCCATGTACGGCCTGACTTGGTACCTTATTCTTAGAATCCAGGGGCAGGACTCTGTGCTCAATATACTAGTGTTCGATACTTATTACTGCATCCAGTACATGGCTAGCCCTGCGTTTGTCAAAGAATATATACACCACCATCAGAGCTTCAGCTGGAGTTCAAGCTTCAAGTCTGATCAATGAATCTGCAGCTAGTCTTCCGCATTCACTGTATGGTTATATTCTATCAGCGACCTGCATCTTTTTTACCTGTTCTGAACCACAGATCACGATTTTATCTCAGCATGGGGATTCTCTCAATGGCGGTGTATCAATACATTCATCACCTCAACCAATGGTGAATCCAATGTTTCCCTTCAACTTGTAAGCTGGATACAGGTGTGGTGTGCTTATAATGTGCTTCATTCTCCCCAAGGCTACAGGTGTTTAACTTCTTAGACTGCATCTCCACAATATCTCCTCGAGGTGTGGGCTACTCTAAAGATACTGCACCTTATCGAGTTGCTGTCAGTAAATTATGCCTACATTTCTATGAAGTAACCATTAAATATTTATGGCTGTAGATTGTTCCTTCACTCTCCCTTTTCACAGGAAATTCACTTTGACAAATTTACAGGAACTGTGGCTATCTGGACACCTGTAATGCTGTCGTGGCATAGAGATGCAAACGATACAGGTCAAATAAACTTCACAATAATGTCCACAGTACCATCACAATTTACTGGCGGTCCTTCTGTCTCAACAACTGACACCACTCGACCCAACAGAATGCTCAATGTGACTTTTCCTAGACCGGGTTGTGTTTCTAATATCTTCCAATAAGCACCACTCACTCATTTTTTACAACCGTAGATCATTCGTTATTGCAGCAATCGGCCTGAACTCCAGCATCATTGATTCCTCCCAGACATTCAATATTGCAGTCGGTGGCTGTTCCGAGTCCTGTGTATACAGGATTCAGTCTATGCTAACCTGAGCATCTCAGTGGCAGTGCATGATTGCAATAGTCTGACAATTTGCCCTGCCGTGAATGCTGTGTTCCATCCACATTCTTGTCATGTGTCACACTGGTTATGTGTTCTTTTTTGAGCACTGATTGTTCTTCCCCTGCTGTCTTCCTGCCAATTAATGCCACAACCTTCTGGTCTCTCGAAGTCTTTTCACATGAGATAAACCCTCCCATGGGACCGCTGCCTCAGTCTTATTCTCCATCTCATTGAACAACACCATGGCATCTTGACTGGTGACCAGCCTACTATTCTAATTTCTAACAGCTTTGTAATGATACAAGGTGGGGTATCAGAATGAAGTTTTCAGGTTGTCATAGGAAGGTATAGCACTGATAGATGTACATCCTCCTTTGGTCACATTGAGAACATAAAACACCCATCATTATTGGTGTGGTAATAGGATCCCTGGTGTCCCTACTGATCATCTTCGGAGGCGGTATATTTCTCTTCATATGCAAGTGGAGACACCGGAACCAGATTTCAAGGCACCATCCATCACCTAACCTTAAAATAATACTGGAGCTCAATTCACATTCTCCGCTGCCAGTTACAAATAAAAACAGGGAAAACACCCCTGCCATGCTGGCAGATGGGGTGGCGCCAGACTTGGGAAAAAGAGGCCAGGAGACAGTCGAACAGAATCCAGAAAGAAATCACATTACCTCACCTGCACATGTTGATACTTTTGAACCCCAGATGGCGACACAACAGGATGGTCTACAGGCTGCCTTGGGTGATGTAGTAGCTGAGGTCATGAGGTTGAGGACCAAGTTTCAGCAGTTCATTAACATTGTGGAACGGGAAGCAGAGAGAGTTCACAGAAATGGCATCTTGGATCCCCTGCCAGCATATACATGAAGAAAATATGGGGAGATGGAGTTAGTGAATCATCGCTTGTCTGAGATCAGTAAACATGTTGAGATGTAACAAGAGAAGTAGTAAATGGCCCCGGTTGAGTACATGCAGATTCAGATTGAAACGAATCTGGCACAGGTAAGCGGAAGGTTATTTTGGACAGATTCTAGACAAATGAGATGGTTTGCATACTAAAAGCTGATACAAGAGATACACCTACATTGCCAGATAGCATAAGGCCCCAAGGCTCATGCCAATATCAAAAGCTCAAAGTTCTTCCTGTGCAGAAGTTTTAGCTGGCATATCATCTTGCAGAGAGGGCAAAAAGCCTCAACAGGAGATATACTAGAGTATGGTACATCAAGAAAGCCTTTGCAGGTTAAGGAATATGAGAAGGAGTAGATTATGAAGCAAATGATGAAATGCACAAAATGTTGGAAGCATTACCATCTCTTTCTTTTTCACTGGGTGTCACCATATTTCTTCCCTGACAAACGCTGACTCCTTCTCGCAGTAGGATGCTGGATGTCATAGATGGTATGACCAAGTCTATGTGTTTTAGGTGTCAGACTCGAATCGGTCTTTGCCCTGGGAAGGGGTGTTCTGGATGGATGAGAGACATCATATATCATATGAGCAAATCCTCATTGGGAAGGTCTCTCCTGGATTAAAAAGTGGTGAACCATAGGGAAAGGGAGGGTAGGTGCGGGTATTACCATTTCCTGCAAATTTCCTGGGCACCGGATGATAGACCTCAGTGTTTCGTGTGCACAGATTGAGTGTCAGGAATGGTTTTATGGTTAGGTGAAGGCTGTTTCTTGGCTACTGTATGATCACATAAGTCCCGGCATGGTAAAAGAGAATGAGTGAAGGAAACATACCTGTTTTTTGTAGAGCATCACCTGGATCAGTGGTATATCACTTGGGGGCAAATGATGAGCCCAACCCCTTCACCATTTTGAGCTCAGTGTGATAACTATGATGACTTTGTATCTCAGTTTCAGTTTTTCAGTTTGCGTGCTGGGAGAAATGGGGTTTCAATGTGTCTTATTGGGTGAGTATCTCAAATTTTCCTGGGTAGTTGGTGTAAGGGCATTGGAAGAATCCCTTAAAGATTTGTTAGTGAACGAACTGAGAATGAAGACGGGACCATACTATCCTTGCCATCAAAGTCACTTCCCTTTGATTGGAGTGGTGTACCATACACTGAAATGTAGTGACACTGTTGAAGTTTGGTTTGGCTAGAATATTTCTTGAGCATGACACAAAGCTAGTGGAGCAAGACTTACCTGCAGCATGCATCATATTCTTGTTCTTATAAAACTTCAGCTTTGGCTGATCAGTCAATCCTGAACTGATGTTGGACAACCGATGGTCGAATGTTGTTGAAACCTTGTTGTTGCTCTGAGATATGGATTGAAGGTAAATTAAGCCAGTCGGAGCAGTTTGGATTTCATTGAATCCAGAGTTATCGTCCCAAGATTGAAGAGGTTGCCGAGAGTCTGTAATGAGACCAGAGAAATCCCCTGAGAACATGAAAGCAGGTATGAACTACAGAATGGCATACCTTCATTCATTATGTATGAGCATTAGGAGGATGAGCAGGAGACAATGATATAAAGGACACCTACCAAGTATGAGATTGGGCTCGGAAGGTTCGACTTTGATTTTGAATTGAATATCAAGTGTTCTGACGAAGAGAATGAGTGAAAACCGAGCTAGAATTGTCCTGATCAGCAACTCTCCTCCCTCTCAGGAAGGTGATACATATAGTCAAAACTTAAAGAGGCTGCTGAAACAATGAGACATGGAAATATTGTGTCAATGGAAAGAAAACACAAAGACCGGGAAAATAGCCAGGCAAAGTGAATGTTTGAACTTTGAAGTCGTTTCAGAGTAACTTTGCTCAATGTTCAATGGTCCATCTCCATCCGTCCGTTGAAACTGGCAACTTGGAATCATTGAGATACAGGTTGGACAACGGGTACAGGAAACACACTGGAATTCGAAATTCATTTATGTGAGATACGAGCGACAGCGGCCCGAACTCTAAGCAATGATTTTTTGACACCTTCATCTTGGTTTTGACCAACATGAACACAGTAGTGTTGCCGAAGTCCAGTTTGGTTCTGAACCGATGCCTCTGGCTGCGAATGCAAACATAAACATCTTCTGTCCCAGTGAACATGAACAGAAATGTGAACTGAATGGGCATTCATGTTCAATGGCATTCAGTTCACATTCAGACCCCATTTGAGTGCAGTTCACAAAGGCAAGTCACTTGACATTGAACTGTACTGTTTGTATTGTGATATTGACATGCTAATTGGTGAGTCCTATACATATCTTGATCATTTACAAAGCTGGCTCCCACTCAGGAGTTTCCCATAAGGTAGCCTCTTCTGCTGCACTAATGATACCCTCACATAGATCTCAATATGATATGAGCAATGGCAAGACCGTCACTCAGACCTTTCAAAATACTTTAGACCATAAAGATGTGTATTTTGCAGAAATAAGGATAGGATATAATATATTCCAGGACAAATCTATCTTGTATGTGAGAGGTGTCTCATTTCTGAAATGGAGGTAGAATTTGAAGACAGTATCTGAGTCAGATTAATTAAATAGAGAGATAAAAGTGCAACATCAGGTCTTGAAGTGCCTGCTATAACATGGTATAAAGGAAAAGATGTGTTGTTGAAGTGCTGTCAGACCAAAACTAAGACTATCGGACATGACTTGGATGAATTGTTGTGGTCAGTGATGGTGGAATGTGGTGGAGTCAGGTAGCCACATGGCAATGTCCGACGAAAGTCTCCTAAAATAAATAATCAGAAATGACAATCTATAGTGACTCAGATAAACATACGTACCACCAAAAAGTACAGTTTTTCCACCAAAAGGAGCATCCTTATTGCAGATATCATGAAGAGTACGATCAACAGTCTCAATATCATGTCAGTTCTGCATAGGAACCTCATCCCAAATGATGAGAGAAGTTCAACAAAGAAGTTGAGCTAAGTCAGTCCCTCTGCAAATGCTGCATGTTGTATCATCACGTGAGGGAATTGGAATTTTGAAGGTGCTGTGGCTGGTATGCCCTCCAACTAAGAGAATTGCTGATATACCAGAGGAGGCACAGGTCAATGCAATCTTTCCTTCAGCATGAACAGCAGCAGCAATAGTATTGCACACAAAAGTCTTTCCACCACCTCCAGCACTATGCAGAAATACCAATTTCTCCCATTCATTCATAGTAGAGTCAAACACAGTATTGTAAGCACTCTTTTGCTCTTCATTAAATGTTTGAAGATTGTTAGCAACCAATTGCTGGAGAGATGAGATATCATAGGCCAGCTGTGTAGCCAGAAGAGGATTATCTTCATAAGCAGCCCAGTCCATGATAGAGGCTGGCATGTCAGTCCACTCAGAGAGATGATGACTATGAGATTGAAGAAGCTTATTGATAAGATGGAGACCAAAATCATAGAGCTGAGCATCTGTTGGATTTGGAACATCACGTTGGCGAAGCTTATGTGCCAAATCATCACAAATCTTCTCCTTGAATTCCTCCCACAGCTCATTTGGCTTTGCTGCCTGGCAGAAGAGAAGAAGGGTCACAAATAGTGATCGCAATTGTGCTCCTGACTGCATAATAGCTGCCTCCTGTAAGCACTGTCTCCATTCATTATCATTTTCCAGCAATCCCATAGCAATGCATGCCTCCTTGAAAGTAGCACACTCCACATTGTTGATAGTGTGTAAGTGTTGGAAGGATTGAGCACCGGCAACAGCAGTCAAAAGAAGCCGCAAATAGAATTGTTTGCCAGATGAGGGGGCAGCTTGATACATTCGGCCAATAGTAATGCCAATAGTAGTATACTTTTGGCGTAGATTCCATTTTCTCTTGTTCCAGGTATAGTGAGCAGGAGTCTCCTGATATAGATATTGGCATGCATTTGGATCCCTCTTATTGAGCTCAAACCATTGTAATAGAGTAGTTGTCTTTGCCTCTGCAGCTGCTAACACCTCTTCTGGACTGTCATTCTCATCATATGTGATAAGCTGTTCATCAGGGAGATGGACCTGAAGACGGACAACATTTGGCTCCTCCTGATGTAGCCAAAATGAAAAGATCCTCCAGCATGATTCAATAGCAGAAATGTAGCATGCATCCAGAAACTCCTTAATCTCATCATGATCCTGAACCTCTAATGTAGTCCTATCATGGCCCTTGTAGATGTATTTATGGATATATTTGATGGCCTTGACAGAAACACAAACCTCCACATTGATGTGACAGTTATATTTTGCACTGAGATAAGGATTGTATGGGACAATATCACGGTTGGTATAGACAGTACGGGTTTGACCATGCATTTTAACATACTCACAACCATTGTTAGGACATGCCAAATTGGGATATCCATCAGTGGTGAATTCAGTGTGCTCATTGAATTCTTTTGGAAAGTTCTTTGAGCAGCGACTATCAGGCTTCTCGCAGCGATGATCACATGGACCATGGACCATGCATCTGGTGACAATCTCATAAAGAATTGGTTGAGTAACAGGATCAGGAATCTGAGCACATGAGACTGAATCAACATCAGCAGGTGTGCAAATCTTGTCTTCAGGATCCAGAAAAATCAGAAGATGCATATGAGGGAGTCCACACTTCTGAAATTCAATAGTATGCACCATAGCTCTGACTTTTCCAAATATTCCACCCTTCTTGATTTCTTCCAGTAAGGCCTCCTTCTTCAACTGGAAAACCTTGGCTACAATATCTGGTCGATCCTCCACCTTCTGATCTGGTCCATCTGTACGCTTCAGAGCTTCTACAATTTCTGGCCACTGTGGGTTTGCTGTCATTGTAAGAAAGATATCTGGCTTCTGTAAGGCTCTACAGATTGCCATAGAGTCTTGGTACAGCTGGTACATTGCATGTGGACTTCCAGTATGTGATGATGGTAAGACAATATGCTGGCCAGAGTTTTCCAATCCATCTGCATTGGTTGTTGCATCAACCAATCCTTTATACACATCTGCACAAATAGTTTTCTGATTGTTTCGAATCCAGTTGAGATTACTTTGTTCAATTGAAGCCCATGCATCCACAATATATTGTTGGTACAGCTGTATTCCTCTATACAATGGTGCATTTGGTTCAAATATTGGACGGTCCTGTAGGCGATAAGCATAATACATATGCTGAGTAATCTTTTTATGTTCTCTACGTTCACTTGTTTCAGTCTCTTCCAGGAGCATATGTATATTCCAACCCAATTCTCCATATGGAAAAAGGAGAACATAATGAAGAGGTTGATAACTTGGATAAAGTTGGCTAATGCACTTGAGAGAATGATCATGCATATGTAAAACAATATCTCAATCATTTTGAACAGGCTCAGATCCATCTCCAGGAATAATAGCAGCCAACTCATTTACTGTTGGAAGATTATACCATTGCCCATCAGTACCATCACCCACATGCAATTGTACTTCAATATTTGGATACTCTTCATGGGGCTTGTTCTTCATAATGAGATATGCATGATGATATAAAGCCACATATGGATTCACATCCTGCAATAAATCTTGTAGTTGAGACATGATTTCAGGATTTAAGTTAGGATTGTGGCAATTACACGTACTCAATGCCTCTGCTGGATCATGTATATACAGCTGTGCATAAGACAATTTCCCTTCTTTCTTAGGCAGCAGAGATCCCATCAGATGATGAAGCTCGCCAGATACACGAAAGCAGTATGGTTCTGAAGAGTTGGTAATTGCCTCATCAACTTTTACAACTACAGATGTAAATGCCAATGCTGCATTATACTGTCTGATATCTTGTAAGAAGGCTTTTGACAATGGATTGTTGCCACAAAGAAGATTTTGAAGAATGGCAGGAGCAGGAAAAAGAGGAGGTAATTTAACCTGCCCTTGTAGACAGCATATTCCAAATTGGGGTGTAACTCTTGACTTATGCTTAAGTTGTTCATCATTCCAATGTAATGCTCCACATTATTCACAAATGCAATTTCTACTTCCAATATCATACTAAGCATACACCTCAGCATATGGATGTCTTGCTAGAGGAAGTTGTACAGGAATAGCATGTTGTGGTTGATGCTGATGTGGTAGGGGTAAAGGTGGCTGCAGAGGTGGTGACTCTCTTGTAGGTGATGGTAATGCTCAGCAGAAGTTACTTGGTCAATATTTTGCAGTGGCTCAGTGTGTGGAGGATGAATTTCAATAGCTCTCCCTCACCCATATCCTCAACCACCACCATGTTCACAGCCTTGTGGACCTGCAGGAAGCTGTGGAACAGAAGTACTATCAAATGCAGATGACTGTCCTTCAGGAGCACCACTATGTAATTTTTTATGACATTTACCTCTGGTGGGAAAAACAGGCAGGAATGGTACTACAGGCATAGGATGTTCATGTGGATGATTTAGCTGAGATGAAATATGGGTCTCAGGTGGTATATTAAAACGTGGAAGTTCAATATTAGGATCAGGACCTGGCCATGGTGATTGATCATGACAGATAGAGGGGGAGGTCATCTGAAGATGCTGAAGACGATTCTGCTCCCATTCTGCATGATGATTCTGCTCTGGTGTAACTGGAGCTGGAAAATTGGAATGATCATTCTCTCTGGTAGGAGTAGATGGAGACCTATTAAAAGAAAGTCATGAGCACTGATCTTAGAAAATTAATAGTGGTACATACATCCCAGATATATGGAGAAGTGGAAAATAGTAGCAATTCTGTGTGAGAAAGAGGCAAAGACACCTGCAGAGAAAATCAGAAACAAAAACTTCAATCAAAGATTGATAGACAGTACTGTGAGAGATTCCAAAAATCCTTATTATATGTAAAAGGGCTGTAATGCTTGCCTGAGATGATACACTGTGAGAGGGAGAGTGGAACAGAGCAGAGGGTAAGAAGGGAAGGGGCAGGCATGAAGCCGCACCATAGCAGCATGGTGAAGTTCAAACTCAGCCAGAATGGGCCAGGCAATGGCAATGGCAGGAAAATTCAAAGTCTGCCTTACTATGTCATCCTTGACCTGTCTTAATATATAGAAATATATAGATTATATAGATGTCTCACTGCCAGCATTCCCACTTACCACAAATTCGCTTGTGATGCTAACGGGTATATGCATGCTTGATAGAATTGCCTCTTCCTTTACCATTTCCCTTGCTGGTGACATATTGTGGTTCTTACAAGGCGAGGGTTAGTTTTGTCAAAACTTCAGATGGTCCATTCAAAGTCTGCTTGGGTTTGGTTTAGTTTATAGGATCACTAAAGGGTGATCGATTGATCAGTGAATGTTTTTGTCTTACCAAGCTTGGACTTTGAATGCTCCCTCCTTTGACCCATTGTGGGATGAAGTTGGAATCAGGAAATTGGGGCTGCATGGAAACGACGGACATGAGGTTGGGTAGAGCTTTGAGAGTGGGAAAATTCTGTGATATATTGAGTTTTTAGCCAGATGTATTAAACATTAATGGCAGTGAGTTCTGGATGGCTTGCAAATACAAAGTGTTTCATGGTGTGACCAATGTGGGGATTAGACATGATGACGCAATTGTAGAACACCTCAGCATCAGCCAACAGATGGCCAAAGATGACTGTTTGTCTCTAAGTGAGGCAGAGAGTATGGAAAATCTGGATGGAAGAGAAGTTGCTGGCAAAACCCCGAGAGCATTTTGCCAGTTATAATGTCACCCAAAGGTGTTATCCTAATGCTCATCATTGGATCCCTTGGATTTAGGGTTGTTGGAATATGAACCGGAGGACTTGTTTTCCCAAATTTCATGGGATATCTCGATCCTCCAAGTCCAATAGCAAGTGTCTCGTTCTTGGGCTAGTAAACCCATGTCATGGAGATTGTTAGGTTTCCCATGGTGAGCCATATCATCCTTAATGCATGTGCAAAGTCTGCAGTAGAAAGCATGGCGAAGGGAATTGTCTCTGTAGCCAACTTGGGAGGCATATTGATTGAACTGAACTATATACTTCATGATTCGGTCTCTGTTGATGAGCCTCCAGGCTCTGTACGCTCAGAATTTGCGGATTTATCCATTTATCACCCAATACCTTCGAAACGGCACCATTATAATCCTCACACACTCGATAATACCACGGCTTTTCGCAGTATAGGCCACAAACATTCAGATACAGTCCTAAAACCATGACATCCACTTCTCACACACTCCGTTATCCTTCCCAGCTCGCCTCGCATCACAATTACCGTATCCCATCACAGCAAGGCACCTTTGATCGACAATCATCCTAAAACGGGGTTGCTACATCACTCAGAAGCATCTGGTTGATGTGCCCATCAATCATTTAATGAAATGATGTGATTGACGCGAGTACCCTCCCAACTACGATAATTACAGCCACGGCAACTACAGACCATGTTTACTAAGGCTGTTACAGTGCCAAGACCTCAAATTATCGTTGCCCCATGCATACACCTCAGTATGGCAACTACAGCTCAGTAATCCGCAGCTACACAGCACCTTATGATCCGCTCCTCGCTCAATAAAACCACACAATTCGCATCCATACACGGCAATGTCGAAGACTTGCTGTTACTTTAGAACCACAAATACCATATGTTTACTATGGCTATTACAAAAGCCAAGGACTTACAGCCTTACTAAGGCTTCGAAGAATATTCTATTTATAAAATCGTACTTGTAATATAAAAACTAGGTAGATACCGCATTTTTAGAGGAGTTCTTACCCAGTTGACGAGACTACGGCATTCCAGTCAGCTAAGGTTACTCCAAGTTATTCCCCACCGCTTGCTTTACCCTTTAAACGTTGTTGGTTGCACCAATACACGAAATCTTGCGTCAATAACTTGCTTTTGTCTTTTAATGCCACAACATCGCTTCACTTTCACCACATAGGATTGTTTTATCGCTTTCACCTTCTACATCGCCATCGTTTTCATTGCCCAGTTCAGTATTGCCTCTGTGTAGGCCCAGTTCAGCTCCATAGGATCACCCTTGTCTTTATCATTGTTCGGAGTTGCCATGCATCTATTGCCGCAGCACCCCACTCAGCACCTCAGTTGCTACGATTTCTACTAGTTTCTTGCAGTCTCCGTACGTTTATTGCTATTGTTTCGACTCACAATATTAGGTACACCCCCAAGCCACGTTTACTAGGCTATTTCGACGTCTTCTAGTCCATCCCCACGTCTTCCAGTCCATCCCCACGATTTCTAGCGCATTGCTACGATTTCTAGTGCATTGCAACGATTTCTAGCGTGTTGCTACGATTTCTAGAGCCATTTTCGTGCTCTTTAGCCCATCCCCACGTTTACTAGACCATTTTCGTGGTCTCTATCCTGGTTTCTTGGTATTCACATCATACCAGATTCCTTCCCATCTCATTTATCGAGATCCTTCCTGGCTTACAGCCAACGTCTATTAGTACTCCTTGACCAAGAGTACTACTTTGCTGACTGAAAAGTCGCAGTGTATCTTGTGTTATTGAGGAATTGACCACACGGAGGTGCACTGAACCACTCGCACACACATTGCCTTGATTGCTGTGTTGCTACATTAATTGCCTAAGCTCTCTCTGAATTTTGGGTGTTGCTGTTGCCATGGAAGTCTAGGCTCATCAGCGCAAGGCCTAGACTAGATGTGGGTGGTCCTAGAAGACCATGGAAATCACTAGAAGGTATTATTACCATAAGACAAGTTGTGCGCTAGGCTACAACTCTGAGGAAATACTAGGCGACATCAGTACGTGCAGATAGCGCGGTTAACCGATGTCACGCAGCTGAGAGACCAGGATCTGGCCCCGAGCCGGAGCTCTGAGTAAGCGCCAAGCAATGGCATGATTATGGCGACATATGCGTGACCCAGGGAAGGTGCCCTGCAGCTTAAATGATACTATATTGGGTGGTACTAATTTGTAGAACGTAAAATAGATAAATAGCACAGTGTAATCGTAGTGTACAAGTTTCAGAGCCCCGTTGTAGGAGCACGCAAGCCCTCAGCTTAGCGCTCTAGCTTCAGGTTTAGTTTGTAGCTTCAAGTGAGAGAATATACCTTTTATTGATAACATTTGAGTGACTTGAGTAATGCGCGAGGTATAGAAAGCTTAGCAGGGGACTTGTGTATGGTTTGAGTGATTGGTTGACTGCACTCTACCCTGAGAATAAGAGATATTGTGTCATTGCGGACGTGCTCTTGAGTTTTGAGGGTTTCTTGTGACGCGCGGTGCTACAGGTGGCAGAGGTTCAAACCCTTTGGTCTGGTTAGTGTTTGTACAGAGGCCTTCTTTTAACGTGTGGTGCTACAGGCGGCAGAGGTTCAAACCCTGTGGTCTGATTAGTGGACGCTTGAGGGTTCTCATTTCTGCAAGTGGCAGAGGTTCAAACCCTTTGGCTTGTCGGACAGGGTTTATTTGGTTATTGTTTCTCTGGATCGACACAGGTTCAAACCCTGTGGGTCTATGATCGGTTTGGAAGCTTGAGTGCATGGGTTCAAATCCTGTGGCTTGAGTTGACATGTTTTGAAGGGTTTCTGCTTAGAGCGCAAGCTTTGAGTCGTGTTTAGGGTGTGTTTAAGTTGCTTGTGGTCACCTGGGTGTGTCGTGCAAGGCTTATTCAGGGTTTTGTTGGTGTGTGGCAATGAGTTGTGTATTGTAGTACATCTTGCCTTAAGGCTCGGTGACATCTGTCACCCCTCTTGTTATAAAAGCCTTTGGACTTAGAGAGATCTAGATACCCTACGAGCGCTATTGCTATACGTGTGTATCGTATATTCTGAGAGTGTAGTTGTATTGCTTCAATCTGCTTCTATCGCATAATATCCCCCCAAGAACTTTGAGGGTTTGTGTGTGTAGTGTTGGGTGTGGGTGTGATCAGTGTCTTCGACGCTGTTGCATTTCTAGCCTGCGCGCACAGAGTCTCTTCAACATGGATGCTGGTATATCATCCATGGAGAATATTGGTGTTTTTCATTTGTGGCCTTCAGCTGTTTCTGGGGGATAAGTATGGGTAGTTGTCATGATTTAGAAAAATTTGACTCAAGGGGTTGAGTTTGAATATACTGTTAGGGACATGCCAAATAGACAAGATAACTTGCATGGGCGGAGGTCCGCAGAGCATGGGCTTTGGTGAAGCTATTAGCAATGTCACCCTTGAGCCAAAGCCCTAAGATTGAATTGCGGAGCAGAGTCCGTGGAGAGCAAAGGTTTGGGTAGAGTAAGATAGTCTAATGGAGTGGAGGCCACAGGCTTGGAGAGCAATAGATTTGGACTTGGAGTTAGAGAGAGATTTGGCTAAACCAAGTTGATATTCAAACTGAGTATCTACAAGTAATTCTACAGTATATATATGAGTAAGTAAATCTGAGTTGGAGTCTGATAGAATCTGACAGAGGTCTGTTTGCTACCAAATTCAGGTTCTAGATTTAATATGTGAAATAGTAAAATAAAACGGAAATGAAATGTTAAATGGAGTAAAGTAAATGGTAAGTGGCCAGAGGCCATGGAGGTCTGATGGTGTGGTTTGTTACAATGAAACCTATGTTCTAAGTCAGTGTAAAGTGGAGGTCCATGGCAGGCATGTAACAACATGCTTGAAAGGTGTTCACATGTTTAAGAGCTTCACGGTGTGCACTGGTGAAACTAAGAGCGGTCTAGCATGAACACACACCAAACCCAGACTCAATCCTACTAACACACACACACCAATCTCTATAAGTGCAGAGGGGAGTAAGAAATTTAATTCTACTTGCGCACTGACAGTATCTCAACAAATCTCAAGAGCTCTCTCTCAATGGCCCAATGCAACACAAAGTAACCAGCAATATCTCAAGTTCTCTTTATTTCTCCTCTGAAGCTTTTTACAAGAGAGCATGGAGTACCATGCAACCCTCAAGGCAAAGACTTTTATGAATTTATACAAACAGACACACAGATCCATGAAAATAACAAAGCCTGCTCAGTAAGCTCACTAAGTATGAATTGCCACTAGGTCCCACTGCACATGACTTCGCCTTCTTCTTAGCTTGCTAAACCTGAGTCCTGACTTGTCACAACAAAAGCCCATTCAGTGAGCTCGCTAGTACGAAGTGCCACTAGGTCCAACTGTGCACAACTTCGCCTTTCTCTAGTCCACTAAACCTGAATCCTGACTCATCACAAATGAGGCCCTTGGCACTCTCAAACAAAACACAATAAACTCTCAAACAAACAGGTATTGTACCCTGCAAGCTCACTAAGTAACAAGGCACTGCTTGAGTTCTTTCAGCCAGCACACACCAACTACACCTAGTGCAGCTGTCACAGAGCAGCCTGATTAGGCCAATTCCTGCATGAAACCCTCAATTCTTTCTTACACTGCACCAGAAATGGAACAGAGCTTTCTCTCAGATGTAACCAAGTATACTCTCAAGACCAGAGCAGCTTCACTGATGCCAAATCTCTTTCTTATCTCAAGTAAACCAAAGTTTATTATCCAAAATGTTTCTCTGATTCTATTTCTCTATGAGCTCACTATAACCAACAAACCCGGAAGCCAACTAATGACTCTCTCACCAAAATACAGTCTCTCGGCACTTGTCTGTCACAATTTCCAAGGCTAGTGACTAGTAGGCTCACTACGCAAGGCAGGAGACCCACAGATTCCAAGCTAGTCCTTTTCAATCCAACTCAAGCCATTTGCACTGTTTCTGAGCAGAGAGGAGGGCAAATAGTAACTTGAATTTTACACTGCATAACTGGACTACTTATATACTATGAGCAAAAGATGATTACAAACAGTCCATGAGTAAGGAAAAGGGTCTAGATATTTCGATGCATTTCTATGGTTTTCAATGTCAGTCTGCCACAGCTGCAGTATTCCTTGGCAGGTGAGTCAGACTGCCTCTGATTGGTCTCATCAAGGTGTTGTGATGATGGTGCATGTCAAAGTCACCTCTGCAGGCTTGAGACCTTGGCAAATGGTGATTAAGCCCATGGTGTCTCTCTTCCAGAGCTTCTTTCTGGTGGACAGCTCCTTTCTTAGGCATATTAGCCATCAGGTCTTTCAGATTGCTAGCAAACATACTAATATCTTGGCCAAAACCCTTGTCTTAGGCCTGCCTCATGATATCTCTCCATTTCTGTCCTTGCACAAGGTTATCTCTGGATTTTCAGACACCATCCTTCTTTTATTAAGCGAGCACATGACTATAATCATGGTGTTGCAATTCATCTCTAAGTTCATCCTACTGATGCAAACACAGGTCAAGCTTATTGGAAGGAGTGAGCTTGCTAAATGGCCTTTCTGTCAAGCCTGCCCTTCTGGTACAGTGCTATGACCAAGTCCTTGGTTAGCTCTGTTGTTTCCATTGACATACTGCAACATAGCTTCAGTAACCTCGCTTAGATTATGTATCCACATGTCTGTTTAGCAAGCTTGCTAAGTGTAGCCTATAAGGTAATGCTTAAACATGCTAACTCATGAATTTA
This sequence comes from Armillaria cepistipes, assembly GCA_900157415.1. NCBI lineage: Eukaryota > Fungi > Basidiomycota > Agaricomycetes > Agaricales > Physalacriaceae > Armillaria > Armillaria cepistipes. The sequence continues at coordinate 527,264 of FTRY01000026.1, forward strand.
CATGGGTAGCCATGCCACAGGCATGACAACATGTAATTTTGTGAAATGTATCAATACATACATTTTATAAAACCTAGATACCAAGGCAATGAGATATAACTTAGAGCGCAATGTCCTAAGTGCAGGCAATGCAATACCTTGAGTGATATTCGGTGGAGTGCATGTCTTAACTGTAGAGTGATACCATAAGGGTCACACTAAGTCTAAAGCCCCAGCACTTGACACTGAGTATGCTGACAATGCACAGAAGATGCATGCTAAGAATAGAACCAGCAAAGCTCAGGAGATAATTGATACTTTGCACAACCTTGATCTATGATGCACAAGGCATGGCCATGCCAGGAGCTAGCACTCTAGACCTCAGAATGTTTAGAATTGAAGACTGATGTTGCTGACTTTGGCCAATGTGCATGAGGCCTAGACTAGAAGCTGGTGGTCCTAGAAGATTATGGAAATCACTAGAAGATATTATTACCATAAAGACGAGTTGCACACTATGCTACAACTCCGAGGAGATACTAGGTGATGTCAGCACATGTGGATAGTGTGGCTAACCAATGTTGCGCAGCTGAGAGACCAGGATCTGGCCCTGAGCCGGAGCTCTGAGTAAGTGCCAAGCAATGGCATGATTATGGTGACATGCGTGGGGGCCAAGAAAGGAAGTTCTGCAAACCAAGAGTTACTATTTAAGGTTGTATTAATTTGTAGAGTGCATAGTATATAAATACTGTAGTATAGTAATAGTGTACAAGTTTTGGACCCCCCTTGTTGGAGCATGAAAGCCTTCAGCTTAGTGCTGATGAGCCTAGACTTCCATGGCAACAGCAACACCCAAAACTCTAAAAGAGCTGAGGCAATTAACATAGCAACACAGCAATCAAGGCAATGTGTGTGTGAGTGGTTTGGTGCACCTCCATGCAGTCAATTCCTCAATAACGCAAGATACACTACAACTTTTCAGTCAGTGAAGTAGTACTCTTGGTCAAGGAGTACTAATAGATGTTGGCTGTAAGCCGGGAAGGATCTCGATAAACGAGATGGGAAGGAATCTGGTATGACGTGAATACCAGGAAACCAGGATAGAGACCACAAAAATGGTCTAGAAAACAGGGGGATGGGCTAAAGAGCATGAAAATAGCTCTAGTAACCATGGCAATGCTCTAGAAATCATAGCAATGGGCTAGAAATCATAGCAATAAGCTAGAAATTGTGGGGAAGGACTAGAAAATGTGTCCAGATGGCATACTGTGATGCTGAGTTGAAACAATGGCAATAAATGTGTGGAAACTGCCTTGGAACTGGAAGAAAATGTAGCAACTGTGGTGCTGAGTGGGGTGTTGTAGCAATAGATGCATGGCAACTCTGAATGATGTTAAAGATGAGGGTGATCCTATGAAGAATGATGCTGAACTGGGCCTACATGGAGGCAATACTGAACTGGGCAATGAAACAATGGCAATGTAGAAGGTGAAGATGATAAAACAATCCTATGTGGTGAAGGTGAAGCAATGTTGCGGCATTAAAAGACAAAAGCAAGTTATTGATGCAAGATTCCATGTATTGGTGCAATATACAAAGCAAACCAACAACGTTAAAAGTAAAGCAAGCAGTGAGAGATAACTTGGAGTAACCATAGCTGATTGGAATGCCATAGTCTCATCAACTAGGTAAGAACTAGAACTAAAAATGCAGTATCTAACTAGTTTTTATACTACAAGTCTGGTTTTTATAAATAGAATATTCATCGGAGGCTTAGTAAGGCTGTAAGTCCTTGGCTTTGTAATAGCTGTAGTAAACATATGGAATCTGTGGTTCTAAAGTAACAGCTACTCGTTGATGTTGCCATGTATAGATGATAACCGTGTGGTTTTATTGAGCGATGAGCGGATCATGAGGTGCTGTTTAGCTGCAGATTTCTGAGCTGCAGTTGCCGTACTGAGGTGTACACTTATGGCAATGGTAATTCGAGGTCTTGGCACTGTAACAGCCTTAGTAAACACGGTCTGTAGTTGTTGTGGCTGTAATTATCGTAGCTGGAAGGGTATTTGTGTCAATCGAGTCATTTCATTAAATGATTGATGGTGCATCAACTAGGTGCTTCTGAGTGATGTGGCAACTCTATATTGGGATGATTGGCGATCAATGGTGCCTTGCTGTGATAGGGTACGGTAATTATGATGTGTGGCAAGCTGGGAAGGATAACGGAGTCTTGAAGGAGTATGAAGGGCACAGTTTTAGGATTGTATCTGTGTGTGGGTGGCATATACTGTGAAAATCCGTGGTATTATTGAGTGTTGGCAGTATTATGGAGTGTGTGGGGATTATAATGGCATCTTTCAAAGATATCGGGTGATGAATGGGTAAATCTGCAAATTCTGAGTGTACAGAGCCTGGAGGCTCATCAGCGCTCTAGCTTCGGGATTAGTTTATAGCTTTGGGGGAGAGAATAAACCTTTATTGATAACATTTGAGTGACTTGAGTAGTGTGTGAGGCATAGAAAGCTAGCACAGCACTTGTGTACTGTTTGAGAGATTGGTTGACTTGCGCTCTAACCTGAGAATAAGATATCTGTGTCATTGCAGATGCACTCTTGAGTTTTGAGGTTTTCTTGTGACGCACGGTGCTTCAGGCAGCAGAGGTTCAAACCCTTTGGTCTGGTTAGTGTTTGTGCAGAGGCCTTTTTTAATGTGCAGCGCTACAGGCGGCAGAGGTTTAAACCCTTTGGCTTGTCGGATGGGGTTTATTTGGCTATTGTGTCTCTGGATTGCATAGGTTCGAACCCTGTGGATCTACGATCAGTTTTGGAAGCTTGAGCATGTGGGTTCAAATCCAGTGGCTTGAGTGGATGTGTTTTGAAGGGTTTCTGCTTAGAGCGCAAGCTTTGAGTTGTGTTTAGGGTGTGTTTAAGTTCTTTGTGGTCACCTGTGTGTGTCGTGCAGGTGTGTGGTGATGAGTTGTGTATTGTAGTACACCTTGCCTTGAGGCCCAGCAACATCTGTTGCCCCTCTTGTTATTAAAAGCCTTTGGACTTAGAGAGATCTAGGTACCCTATGAGCATTATTGCTATATATGTGTATCATATATTCTGAGAGTTTAGTTGTATTGCTTCAATCTGCTTCTATTGCATAATATCCCCCCAAGAACTTTGAGGGTTTGTGTGTGTAGTGTTGGGTGTGAGTATGATCAGTGTCATCAATGCTGTTGCATTTCTAGCCTGTGGACACAGAGTCTCTTCACCGGCCCTGACAAATGCCTGATCCCATATGCCCTGCTGAGATCCAAATCTCCTTCTCCTTTGCTGAACCCTCCTTCGAACCTACCGAACATCCCTCAAAAATAAGCTCCAAAGCTCCTGCTCCTGCTTCTGCTTTAATCCATCCCTCATCTACACAGTCATGATATCCATCTCTTCATCCTTCATCAAGGCCAGCCTCCTTCCCCCATCGAAATGCTTCATTGGCCACCTCTGTGTCATTCTGCATGCTTGCCAAAGTCCCAGTGTCCACTCAAGCTTGCCTCCCAGCTGTACACTCCCCTGCCACCTGATGCCCTGTAGCTTTAAGCTTTGCAATAGCAGTGTCATGGCAATGCTGATACCCTGTCTGATCCATCTCCCTTGACACCTCAAAATGGCCATTCTCCTCGCCCAATCAATATGCATGCCTCCAAAATCACGCCAAGGTCTCCTTTGAATCCTCTCCAGCCTTCTTCACATTGTTGAGCTCCTTCACAGCCTGCAAGAATGTAAAAAGTGGTGTCAGAGCCATATCTGAGCTGGTATTTGTTGTCATGTCAAGCTGTTGCTGCAGAATCGTGTTGATAGTTGTTGTCATGGCTACAGATGTCTTCTTGGAATTCTTCTTCTTCTTCTCCTTCTTCTTGGTAGTAGAGTCCACAGGTAATAGAGCTGTGGGCAGCATCACATCATCAGCAGTAGTGGCCATAGTAGTAGAGTATCAAGTGTAGAGTGTAGAGATGGACAGCAAATTTGAGAGTGGAAAAATGAGCAGCAGTGAAATCAGGTATGTGAGGCTAAGGTGGAAAGAGTGTTGTTGAATCACACTCTCATCACCATATGGAACCGTATCGCAGGGTTCGCTAGGCAAATGGGTGGTATAGTGCAAGGTAAGCTATGAACAACTGGAGAACTATGAAAAGGCTGCTCAAACACACACATGACTGTCAGCATGCAGGCCACACCCAACACTCCCAACACCTAGTAGATGTGTAATGAATCCAGCAGGACAAATGTTACAGGGACAGATGGGAGGTTCATGGGGTGTCTTGTCCTTGGAGGAAAAGAAAGAAAAGAAAAGCAAAACAGATATAGTCAGTCTTCAAGCTTCAAGGACTGACATGGGGATCAAACCAGTGAAGACCCATACTATAAGACCTAACCTACTAAAATAGCACACTATCAGTAGCTCATATTCAGAAAATCATAAATCAGTCTAGATCTCATAATTCATTCCTCCTCAAACATTGAGTTCTAGCCCAAGTATCTTCCATCTCAAGGCATGCACCTTGTTATTCAAATATTCATTGTCCATTTCTGCTGGTGCTACCACAAATACATGAGGCTTTACTTATCAGACTTAAGAGCAAGGATCGGAGCCTCCATCATCCTTCAACTTAAAGGAGCGGTGTGTCATGGGCAGAAGCCTTCCTCTGATTTATGTTTGGTATAATTTGAACACAAAACGCTGGCCTGAATGATGGCCAACATGGGGAGTTGAGCCTGACCTATGACATCTTACCTGGTGTTCATATTTTGAGGATTGCTCTCCAATATCTATCTTATGCCAGTGACAACTATGAGGACAGTTAAAGCCTGTATTGTGGTGACACTGGCACCAGTAAAAATAAATGAAGATTGCCCTTATGCCACAGAAATTATTGTCAATATTGGGATCAGAACCTTCAGCATGACACCCAACCAATATGGACAAGTAATACTTCTTACAGAAATATAGAGAGAAAGACAGTCCTTGAGTATGGGATGCCAAAGGTACAGGCAGGATGGAGTAACAAGACAAGAGATGTGATCACTGCAGGCTAATAGATGTGCTAGAACATCAGAGACAATGGCAATTTGCATGGGAGATGTTGATGAATGATAGATCTATTTGTTTTTGGAGGAGACAGTGAAAGGACCATTGCTTTGAGCAAGTGACTTGTTGAAGACACCACATGAAATTGAGAACATGGATAAGTGCACCATGTCATGGCAAGATGTGAGATCAACAATTTGGCATGCCTGCCATACTTTCCTACCCATTGTTGGCTAATGCATAAGTGGACTTGAATCCACCTGATGCATCCAATTCAGAGTCTCATATCCCTGGTTATTTCTGTACCCATCCTGGTAATCCAAATTGAGTTGGCACCTTCCATACTCATGCTCATCAAAGCAGCATTAATCATGGTCCTGGACTAGCTTTTCTCTCTCAAACAGCACAGGGGGATCCTATGCATAAGATAGTAAACACATTTAACAGTGGATATGACATAAAGGTTAGCATTGTCATGTAATAAGACTCTCAAGGCTTGAACCCTCATTTTCATATTCCTCGTTGTTATTGCTTTAATTTTTGATGTCACTCACAAGGCAAAAATGTGGAGAGGTTAGCAGTGAGCATGCTCTTGTCACCCTCTTTCACAAAGTCCATAATCATGGTCACAGCTCCAAGTAGCAGCAATAAAACGAGGCAGGCATTGTATTCAGTGTAATTACACAAACAAAGGCAGACCCAGCCATAGTTACAACATCAATCAACTGTGGCTTCAAGTAATGATCCAGTCTCCACTTCACTGATAAAATATGACAAAAAGGGCCCAACACAACTCATAGAGATAGTTGTATGGTTGGCTGGGTCATACTGTGGAATGATGGTGTAGTTTGATGAAGCAGCAAGAAAGGAAGTATGAGACGGTATTTCTGCAATCTCTCCTGAACTGAATGTCTGATATATACATACACTGGAAATAAACAGCTACAGTTTTGGCATTGTTGGGCCTGAAGAAAGAAAACAGATCAGCCAACGTATTTGAGGTGAATATGACAGACATACATTATAATGATGCTGCCAATGTTGTAGTCACCATTTCTGCCAGTGCATGAGCTTAGTAGAAGAAACAGGCAAAGAAAGAGAAAGCACAGCTTATAATCCTCCTCCCACCCTCTCGAAATGGTCCTTTAGTGATGTGTAACATTATGGCCCTGAATTGTATTCCTGGAAATTGATCACCAAGTCAGTTCACAAGAGCTGACAGCAGTAGAACAAGGTAAACCTGAATATTGATTCTTGTAATGTTTCGATGTGGGTCAAGGTTGCAACCAACAGAGGCATATTGGAGAATTTGAGCAGAGAATATGCCACTCATATTCTTGGGAAAGAGATTGCAGTAGAGGTAATGACTGTATGTATGTGGTGATATCTCCTCAGATTCATGTCAAGGTGTATATCTTCAACTTTGGAAGATCTGTACAATTTTAATTAGGCAAAGATTGTGTAATAAGGTAGGAGGGTAGCATCCCTTGATTCTTGACCTAGGAGAATGACTCAACCAAAGACATAGAAGCCATCAATACCTGCATGACTATGAGGTATTTCAGAAGAGAGGAACCACTAGTTAAATGCACCTCTGACTTTGATGCAGTTTCTCCAAAGTTTCTCTATTCTCCAACACAGAGTGCTGAGTCCTGTGCCTAAAATTGCCACTATGGCACATTGAGCTTTAATGCATTTGGTATCCAACAGATTTGTGGACATTGAGTTGAGCCATACATGTCAGAGATAAGAGAGAAGTATTTGGAGATTAATACATTCAAACAATGAAAAGTGAGTGATGGCCTGCTAGACCAGAGCATGCTCTCAACTGTCACTTAACCCAGGACTTAGTTTCACCATCCAAATTCAGTAGGAGAAGCTGTCACAATAGATGTGATACTAAATTGATCCGATGGAGATGAGACAGATGGTGAAAGATACTGGTCTGTCTATTATGATTTATCTGATGGCATGTGAAGCAGCATGCTAATTTGGTGCCCTATTCTTGGACTTCAAGTGCAGGGCTCCATGCTTGTTGTACTATTGTTTGACACTGCATCCAATACATGTCTAACTGTAATTTGACCAAAGAACCATACTCATTATCCACAAAACTTAAAGCTGAAAGCTCAGGTTTAAGTCTGTTCAGTGACAGACAGTCTTGTGAATCTACTGTATCCTACTAATGAATGACTTCTTCATTACCTGTTCTGAATCCTAATACTTGAATGTTGAGCTTCATCTTTTCCTGGTGTTCCCATCAATGGCAGTGTAGTATTGATTCATTCATCTCCTAGGCCACTAATACATCTCAAATGTTTTCCCTCAAGGTAAGTATATATATATAATGTCTTTATGATATTCATCCCTCTCTCCCCACTACAGGCCTTTCTCTTCTGGGATTACTGTGCTGTGATATCTCCTCAAGGTGAAGTGACTCTTGAAGATGCTGCGCTTTATTATTTTGTGAGTCAATTCTCTATGTGTTTCTACATAGTAGATGCTAAATATGTAGGACTGTAGATCTTTCATCCACTTTACCATTTCTCAAGGATTTCATTTTGACAATTTTACAGGGACTGTAACTATCCAGGTTCCCATAACACTATCCTGGCATCGTGATGTGAACGATATGATTCAAATATTGTTTGAAATAATAAATGACCAAAATGAACCGATAGGAGGTGGTGGATTTTCGGTCAGATCAACCAACATCACTGAACCTGATGGGACAGCTAACGTAACTTTTGGACTACTAGGGTGCGTCCCTAGTATCTTCCAACAAGCACTGCTCACCTGTCTATTTAAATTGTAGATTATTCACTGTTGCTGCAATGGATATAAACTCCCAAATCATTAATTCCTCTCAGACATTTAATGTTGCATCTGGTGGCAGTGAAAGTAGTATGGTGTCATCAGTGTTACTGTATGTAACAGCATATTCATGCACTTCCATGCCAGAATGCTTATGCTTGTTTTGGTGTGGGATAGGCCTACACCCTCAACATCTGTGAATTCATCAGCCTCTTCCATAACAGAAACTGGACAGCCACCCAGGTCTGTGTTTTCTCATCACAGGACTGGAGAATGACACTCAACATCCTTATTTCAATAGCTCCTCTAGAAAACCAGTACAAAGCACTGCATCTGTTTCACCGTATGTCTATCTATTAATGCAGTCGATCTAGTCTGATTATTATTATTGCAGGAGTTCAAATTTGATCCACCAAAATCATAAAACATCTATCATTATTGGTGCAGTAACAGGATCTCTAGTATCACTATTGATCATCTTTGGAGGTGGTACATTCTTCTTCATACACAAGCAGAGACACCAGAACCAGAACTCAAAGCATGGTCTATCACCCAACCTCAAGATAATACCTGAGCTACATGCACATTCTCCACCAGTTACAAATAAGATCAGTGAAACTGTTACTCCCATGTTGGTGGACAGGGTGGTGCCAGACTTGGGCAACAGAAGCCAGGAGATAGCTGAACAGAATCTGGAGGGAAATCCTACTGAAGATGACGGAGAAAGGAGAAACAGCAATAGCTCACCTGTGCATGTCAATACTTCTGAGCCACAGAGTGCAGCACAACAAGAGGGTCCACAGGCTGCCTTAGGTGATGTAGTGGCAGAGGCTGTGAGGTTGAGGATTCAGTTTGAGCAGTTCATTAATATAGTAGAACGGGAAGCAGAGAGAGTCCATAGAAATGCTTTGGATCCACCTCCAGCATATACATGAAGAAATTATGGGAAGATAGAATTAGAGAACCATCACTTGTCTGATAACAGTGAACATGTTGAGATCATATAACAAGAGAACTAGTAAACAGTTCTGTAAAGCCTAGTGAAAGAATATACTCAGCTTTTATGATTCAATTGTGACTGATTACATAAGTCTTAGTGAACAAAGTATCAATTGATTAAGACAGTGGTGTGAATGGCTAGTCAAGGTTAGTAATACCTGAAAGATCTTGTTTATATGGCTGGTCAAGACAGATAACACCTGAAAGGTTTGGCTGGCAATGCCTAAAGATAAGGGTTTGAATAGCTTTGAATGGCTGGTATGGGCATAATAATGTCTAATAAATCAGATAGGTGCAAGTTGTTCTTTTCTGATTCCAAGTTACTTATTTAGAAGTGTGCAAGTTTGCATCTCTCACAAGTTTGATGATTTTCTATGAAGATATATGTGTTAGCCTCAGCTGCTGCCACTCCATATATATATAGATAGAATCTGGGGAGCAGGTTTAGAGTAGGACAATATGATTCAATGGGCCAATCTTATTTCAATGTTGCACAGCAGTCTGAACTCCTTCCACTTATTTACCTGCTTTATCTGAGTTTCCCTACTTCTTCATCTCCCTTCTATGTGATGTATTCAGATTTATGTCACATCACTCACCAGTGTGTTTTTCCTGGATTTGAAGCTCCCCAGGAGAAGGCTGTCTAACTAAGACTTTGAATTAAAGGCATGCATGTCTTTTGTGCTATTATTTATTTTAGAGCTCACATATATCTTTCAACACCTTCCAGAATCCAGACAATCAACTCTGGATTCAAATGCTGTCACTTTGAACTCTGCAGACTGTGAGCAGACAATAAATTGACTCATTGAGCCCAGTGACACTGCATAAAAGTTTGAGTATTTTTACCCATAAATATATAAAAAATATACAAAGTTTCTTTTGAGTAATTTTGGTGAGAAATCAGTAAAAATATTTAAAACATTTTACCATATTTCACAGATTTTGTATAAAACAGTAAAAAGTTCAAAATATTTTCAGTACTTTTTTCAGTGAAAAAACCTTGAAGAAACTTTCGATATTTTCTCTGTTTTTATAGGTGCAAAAACATTGGCTCTTGTCCAGTGTGAGACACACTGAGAATAAATCCCAGAGAGTTTAAGAGTTCACAATGTGGATGGCTGAACATGGTAAATGCCTTATTCTTTTCCAGACATTTGGCATTCATATGATACATAGTCAATGATTAGGAACCTGGACAGTGGGATGGAGAATCCAGATTTACATTTCACAGCCTAAGTCTTATTCTCAAATTTGTGCAATAAGCTGGAGGACGAAAATAAACTTGGAGACTAATAACCAAACTTGTGTCCAGAAAAAGTCCACTTGCACCTATCTGATTTATTAGACACTATTATGCCCATAGGCTGGTTATACTGCATGATGGTCTCAATAATTATGCTTTAAATATTGAATCTGAACAATATTTATTTTCAATCATTTTCTTGTCTAATATATTGAAGAAATAACTTGAATATCTTCTCAATATTTGAGATTTTATGCAGTTATGAGGCAATTTTCGCAAATATAGAAAAGATACTAGAAAAAGCTTTTACCTATTTTAGGCTCAAATATGATAAAAATAAATATCTTTTGAACTTGATATTTAAGCCTCATTTATTGAAGCCATCATGCAGTGTTACTTAACAAAACCAAGTTAGTGCTCCCTCTGGCCTGACACTGGTCCAAATTATAAGGGTGCACAAGTATGGGATTGAAAAAAATAGTTTTATTGTATCAGCCTTACAGGCTTTATATACCCCTATAGACCTGAGTCAAGTCAGTATAATTCTGAATCATATTCATTGTAGCTAGTTGTAAGAGGTCATAAAAGTTCATGAGTTGTAGGTAAAGTTATTTATAGCATGTATATAAGTTATTCATTTCTTACAGAGCCCTCTTACACTGTGTTGGCTTGTTAGAGCAAGATGAAGAATAGGTTGGTATGGAATAAGTCATGTGATATTTCAGGAACATATAATAGAACATATGATTAATCATTTCCCTCTTTGTACCTTCATCTCATATTATAGTTGTGAAGCTCATTGGCGATGTATTCTTGCTTTGAATTCACATTCACATTCAGACATTGCTCAAAATTGTACAACCACACATCTCCCAACATGAATGCAAACAACAAAGCCAGGAAAGGCTGAGCCAAGACCATGAATACAAAATTTACACCTCCTCCATTGACACACATGTTGCATAATAGAAAGCAACCATCTGTACAATCTACACCTGACTTCCAATCCAATGCCATAAAAGCCAGGGAGGAAATGGTGACTTCACCCATGTATGGTCAATAAGTTGAACTATTGCTGGAACTAGCCAGACTGTACCCTTGGGAAGACCAGAGAAAGAAGGCATGGGAGAATAAGCAGGAGGACCCTTTTGGCACCTCTGCAGGAGATCAGGAGGAGAATATTGAGGAATTTGAAGAGTTCAAATTCAGCAACAGTCTCAATGACATGATAGTGCATTATGAATTGCCCTTATGCACAACAACCATCCAATCAGACAAGAGACCCAGAGAACTGACAAAACTAATGCCAGATGTTGCAAAGAAGCCTTGCAAGGAAGGTGAACCTACACTAGCAGTGAGGGTAGCAGCAGTGAAGGAAAAGAGCAAGAACTCAGTAGAAGGCCCAGGCATCACTCAGCAGAACCTTTCAAGCCTCACCATCCTCAAATGACACTCCTGCTGTGTGAACAACACTTCACAATGCATATATAAGAATGCTGTGGATGATACCTATGATTTTCCCAGCTCTCCTTCAGTGCAAATCATCAAACCACCAGTCCAATCCAAGAACTCCCTTCCACCAAGATCTTCAAGTGCCCCACCTATGCCAGCAGCTCTATTCCAGCTTAGTGCAGACAAACCTGCCCTCCCTCAAATGAACTGGATACTGCACCAGACCTAGAGGCAGATACTGACTCCATCTTCCAACAGAAAGGGAGAGGTACCTCCTGAATGGTTGAATGTGCATCAGAAATGCAGGGATAAAGAGGAGAAGGAGTGTATATGTGCCTTGGATGAGCAGCTAAAGGCAGCTACAGAATGGGAAGAACAAGCAGCCTTTATGGGGCACAAAGCCCTCCAACATAAGAGAGAAGCAACCAAGACATTGGAATGCACCAAAGAACAGGAAGAGCATGTGACCAGACAGCACAGCAGATTGCTGGATCAAGAATAGCCAAGGCAGAGGCTAACAAAGCTCTCATGTTGTTGGAACATTTGTCAAACATGCTGAAGCAATGAAGGTAAAAGCAGCATCAGAACATGCTTGCAATTTAGTTAATAAGGAGAAGGTTTGTATTCTACTCAAAGTGATGGATGCAAATTGTAAGTCTAAACCTCTCAAAATCTAATGAGCAATACAAGTTCAGAGAGAATTTATTATGGGGATTACTACATCAGTGCATCCACCAGAGGAGGACACCCAAACAGATGTCTCTGATTTTATCATTGTATAAACCAAGTACTGACACTTACTCATTTTCCTCATCAACAGTGGGAGCCTTCCTAGCAGAAGTGAAGTGCAACTCTATCAAGACACTTATAACATGATACCAGCAGTACCACACCTATGCAAACAAAGATGACTATCTTTTAGAAGAGAATTCAAACAGCATAAACACCTCCAAACCAAAGGAGCCAGTCAATTCCAAAGATAAATAAGCCAATGCTCACTCTGATATAACCAACATCTAATGCTCATCCAGGAGTTTCTGTTATAGCCAACACTCACAGAAGTTCAAAGCTAACCATTTGATTATACACCATCTATACATTCACACCTAGATTTTGTAATTGTATAATAATACTATTGCATATCTATCCTACATTAGTGATATTTAGATAACTATACACTGCATGGAAAATCCAATATTTTAGCTTAAAATATTAAATTCTATAACTATTTATTTTTTCCAACTTCAATATTTTTTTTCAATAAACAAGAATATTTGAATAATATTCAAAATAATCTTTTGATATTCCGGCTTGAAAGTTTAAAAAAATAAATAGTTATAGAATTCTATATTTTAAGCTAAAATATTGGATTTTCCATGACTCTAGATTTTGGTGAATATATTATCTGATAATGCTAGATTGAGACAGAGGTCAAAAAAAAGAGAACATGTATATCATTGTATCAAATCCCTGGCTCAGTCTCTCCTGGAATATTTGAATGAGGCAATAAGAACAGAATTCAAGTCGAATTAAATGAAAGAGATGCACCTAATTACCTGGTAAATTGACACTTATACACCTGTGGGAGTTCCTGTGTATGCCAAAGATCCTCTTCAAGATTCACTTGTGAAAATATCCTCCAATCTCATAGTCACTAGAGCAAAGCTCAGAAGGAAATAGGAGAAGACATCTCTCTCAACTGATTCTCACTTGGCTAGGATATTTAGACCCCCACTTACATCTATAGCTAGCAAGAATTTTTTAAAGTCAGTGCTAGACACATGCTATCATTAATGAAAATTCTTACTGCAAGGCTGTATGTTGATCATTGGATATGAGTCTCCCTTCTTACTGAAAAATAGTCAAGGACACTGCTCAGCATGTAGTGAAAACTGCATTGATGATAATATGACCAAAGCATGTATTGCTTTGGCATTGAGAAGGGAAATAGACAGAGTGGACAAGGCAGGATTGTGCATTACAAGCAGGTAAGGATAACATCATGGAGAATAGTGAAAGCCCAGTTCTGGTTGATGGAGAGGAGTATTGGTAATGCATAGTCAACCATGGCCAAGAGGTATTTATGCATATGTGCTCAATAGAACTTGGAAGAGGGAATCAGTGTTCAGTGCTAGTGCTCAGCAATAGCTTCCACAACTGTGGCATGATGACACCAAATTAGACTCAAGTCAAATCTATGTTGTGGGAAGTTTGATGTTTGGACAGTGACAGTGGGGATCACACATTCAAAATATTTATGACTTCTAGGTGAAAAAGTGCCATACATATTGAATAATGAATATAACACCTATCCAGATAAGGAGCCTTTGTGATGGCGAAATGAAAAAAGACTTTAACATGGTTCAGTCATGCATCCTCTATATCTGTCTGCTGTGGTTGTACATAGGTTGTCACTTTTGCTATTCCCAAAGTCATCACTTTCCATTCATGTGGTATATGGTTCACTAGACATTTGTCCAACACTTGATCAAATAAGTTGATCCATAGCTGTAGGTCTATCAAAATGAGTTGGGTGAAGAAGAGAGACTGGCTATAGAAGATTAGTTGTGGTTGTGTTTGGTGTCACTGTCAAAGCATTATTCAGAGGCTTAGGCCGATTTCAGTAGTCTATCATGTGACTAATTTAGCACCAATTTTGAATTCCAGGTTCTTCCAGCCTTTGTCTCACCTAGTTAGTTAGTTCTTAGTGATTCTTGCAGATTCTGGTTGAACTTTTTCTACTTGACAGATATAGAAAGCTTGGATGTTTGAATGTCAAACAATTGTATACATAACCTGAAAAGTCCTCTTTGAATCACTCAGTTACTTTAATGTCAGTTTTCCTCCATATCAACATCTCTTGCCTAATAGCAATCTGCAGACAACAATTTGAGCCACTTACTGTGATTACTCTTGTTCAATTTTTAGTATTTAATCAGGTAAAGATTGACAAAGAGATGTTGAATATTTATATTTGATTCTCATTTTAATTTATCTATCGTTCACAAAAAACACAGCTCTCCAGACACTTACTAATCTTTAAGTTTGCTTTTTTTAATTTTTTAATTTTTTATAGAGCATTGTATCTCTATACACAGTAAGCTGCAATTAACTAGGTTAATCCAGAGTACTCACTTGGGTAGAGGGCATGCCCCTTAGAGAGTGTGATAGATAATAAGTCTTAATAAATTAGCCAAAACAGGGATCTACATGGGGAAATGCAGTTACACACAGCTATTTAGGCTTATGTGGGACTCTATGCCATCCACATGGCCTTTTACAGTCTGGCATCATTCCCACTAAGACCCCACTCTGTTTTGTCCAGTCCTCTGGCAAGCTCTTCTTATTGAGTAAGACACTCTTCCATGTCAATAAAACAGTCACCTTTTTCAGAGCCTTGGAACTATATTGGTGTTTGTTGACCAGGAGCCAATCAATCATCAGCCAACAATTTATTGCATCAATCCACAAGTTTCAAACTTCAGCCTCCATATATCATGCTGCAAGATCCTTCCTGCCTCTTTGGATCCTTCATTGGCATTTGATCTTCCATATCAAGTGGATAGTCTCTGTTATTAACATATGATACATTCTAGTTGCAGCTCTGTTGACCTTTGGGTTCTGGACATTCAGTAACACTTCATATTATGACTTATTTACCTATAGCCTTAGACATATTATATATGCTGCTTCTGGTTATCTTTACTCCTCAATTGCTTTTCCCCTACCTGGCACACTGAGGAGGTATTTCCATTCACTTATTTACATTCATTCATAACACTTACATATTCCTGTAAACTACTAACTGCATTGTCATATCACAGGTTCACTGGTCTATAGGTTATGGGAATGACATTGATCTGACCTTTGGTATGACGACCCACCAAGTATTCACAACTCAATCTTGTTCTTACTGGTTCTCAACCAAGTCTTTCTTTACTCCCCCAATGCACCACATCATCACATCCCAAGCTATTCACTCAGTCCCTTTAGCAGGAAATTCCCCTGTAACCATCATCAACAATTGTATTCTCAACCATATGACCTCAGCTGTCCACTGATTGGATGTGTCAATGTGATAGCTATTTGTCACTGATTGTAAATATATCTGCTTCTATGGAACAATAATGGATTATGGCAATGGCTTCCATGTGCTTTGTGATAGCCTCTATCAAGTTGTTGGATATCCACATGACCTGTCCATTGCTACATTCACCTTCATAACTTTGCAAGATCTCACATTTGTTGACCTCAATGCTCTCACTCATGCCCAATCTGCTTCAAATATGCTACCAAAAAATGTACTGTCTTTCCTGTCTACTTATATGTTCCATTCTTCTATTTCAAACCTTTACTGTAACTCTTACTATGATCTAAACAATTTTCAAACACAAGTTCCTCCATCTCATTTTATTTCAGTTTCTCCTGCTTACAATCATATTAACTGTCAAAACTTAGATACAGACAATTTTCATACCTACTAATATCAAATGGATGGCATGCCTTCTTTAAATACTGCTCTGCTGACAGCACATATTCCTGAACCTTTCTTTGCTCCTTCAACAGCACCTGTACCTAATACTGCTTTGCTGACAGCTCAGAACATCATACCAAATTCATTATTCTCCAGAAATAATAACTCTCATAACCCATTCAATCACATACCTACTCCCCCTATACCACCCTATATACCACCTCCTTCCCAACCATGTAACAATCTGTACTTACAAAACACACTGCACCAGATTTAATTGCCTAATAACCCACCAAACATTAACTTTCCTTATAATAACCAACCAAACTATCATTATATATACATACCTACAAACCATAGTTCCTCAGATTTGAATATCTCTAACACTACTCACATACAGGAGCTAAAATCATGAGCAGATTGGGTGGTGTGGTATCAAGGCACTGAGAACATTATCACCACAAAAGGACTGCTGAATCACATCTGTGATCCTCCTCCACTGAGTGTCCCATGGACTGCTTTAAATGCTCTATCCTACCCTCCATATTAGCTCCAGGTTCCATTTCAGCACAAGTACAAGAGTGGCAGAACTGGTACCAAAAAGACACTGTTGCTTTTGGGATACTCATCACATGACTTTCTCATGAAATTCTCGGTATGATCCCATCTATTCAGGATGCCACTACAGGAACCAGGAGAACCACACGAGAAGCTCTTCAACTTCTACACAAGCACTATAGGGGTGGCAATCTCCAGTATGCACTGCTCCAGCACAGATGTCTATCTATGACATACTGTAACACTATTGCATGTATCTCTTCCTTCATCCAAGCATAGTTTTCACTCACTCAAACCCTCTGCAACACTGCTGGTTACCCTCTGTCTTATGCAACTCTCAGTCTTAACATTGTGAACATGCTCCCTCCTCAATTTCAAAAAAAAACAGAACAAAGTGGTCAATGACATGTCCAACCTCACTCTGTTCATGAGATACATGTTCAACTTTCTTCTCTAAGAGATCACTAACCAAGCCAATGGCATAGCCATCAATTGAGAAATGTTCCAACTTGTGATGAACCCTTGTACATCTCCCAAGCCCCAAGCCCAATGTGGAAATCTAAAATGTCCAATGCTGATGGACCATACACTGACAACTTGCTGGCATGAGGGAGATGATGATTCCAGGGGAAAGGAGAGGTACCAAGAGAAACAAAAGGCAAAGCAGACCACAAAAGCTAATTATGCAGGCATGGAATCCACTGATGTGGCAGTCCCTGATGCACCTGACAAATCATTTGACATGTATACCACTGATTGTAACAACTCTGCTGACAACAACAAAGACATTTTCTTGTCATATTTCACTGGAACCTCTGAGTGTATACTACCCATGGCAAATGCCCTTATTGATCTCAAAGCCAACAACTCTCAAGCTTACTACCTCACACTGGAAGTTTTCAAGGCTCCCATGGATTCGAATACTACACACCACATCATGTGAGATCACAAAGCATTCCATATGTATGACGAGTCAAAATCTCTTCCAGTGAAAATAGCAAACTGTGGAATCCTCAACATGTTTGCTATGTGTGACACCCATATAAGTGTTGATGTTGGTGGTAAGATGGCCACCATCATCTTATGCCACTGCCTTCATGCCCCTGATGCCCCAATTGATCTCATATCAGTATGTACATTGGCTTTGGCAAACATAAGACCACCTGCTACTTTTCTCAGTCACATAAAGGCCTGTGAAACTCCTTATTCTAGGCTGATGTCATCGGATATTTATCCTTTCTCAACTCCAATTCATCTTACCCTCTGATCCTGACAATATCCCTGCATCTGCAAACACCATGTTACCTATGTTTCAGAAACCAGATCTCAATGCATATATATGGCACTGTAGGACTGGATATCCTAGCCAAGAAACAATAAAACACATTATATCTAGTAAAGCACAGGTGAAGGGAGTAAAGTGGAACAGCAAAGCCTCCTACAAGTTCTGCCTGTTTTGCATTATCAACAAACACCAACAGTCACCTTATGACCACAACACAAATCAAGCAATGAAATCTCTTGAACTCCTCCACATTGATACATTGGTCTCATGCCCATGAAAACTCCCCAAAAGCAAGAACACTTCTTCACTATCCTTGACAATTGTACAAACTTCAACAATGCTGAACCCATTGTCAAGAAAAATGATTGTATAAAAGTGTTCAAGAACACTCAGAGCCTTTGGGAGAACTAGACCAATGAAAGAGTCAAAAAAGTTCATTTCAATCGAGCACTTGAATTCTTGAAAGGTGATCTAGGTCAGCACTTAACTGATTCTGAAATTGAACTCCAGATGACTGCCCCATATGCACACAAGCAGAAGCCAAACACTTCATCCAAAACCTTGAAGACAACATCTAGATGTATTTTGCAGACTCAGGATTGCCAATGTCCTTCTGGGGTAATGCCCTACATACAGCTTCTTATGTTTGTTACCAGTTACCTACATTCACACTTCCAGATGGTAAAACTCCCTGTGAGGCTATGCACAATGGGATCCCTGACCTCTCCCACCTGCAACAATGGGGGTGCCAATGTGTTGTCACAATCTCTCCAGAACTAAGGACAAAAACTGGACCTTGACACTTTGAGGTGATCTTTGTTGGCTATGAGAAAGGCTGCAAGGGCTGGTGAGTACAGGACCTTTCAGAGAAATATCACTTCTCATGTGACATTGAGTTCAATGAGAATACATTAGGCAGGCTCAGTACCAAATAGACCACTAATCCCTTCAAATATCCCAAATAATGATGAGACATGCCCACAACATAATATCAAACTCATAAAATGTCTGAACTTGATGAACAGAACAACATGAGCTATATACTACTCCACTTACAAACCAATAAGGTGTCTGCAGCCTTTGCCACACTATTCCTAGCTGAGTCCATAACTACTGATCTCGATCACTCTGGCGACTCAGAATCAATCATTTCTTCTCATCGATACATCATGCTGAATGGCCACTGATTGGTGCTGTCTTCTCTACACCCCCCTTTTTGAGGGTGCTGAAGATGACACCATTGTCCCTGACATCCTGTCTGGATGTTTTCTCATATGTTTTCTTTTTGTTCACTTTTTTTTTCTTGTCAATTATATATATATTCCATGCTGTATCTAGTAGTTATACAATGTAATATCTATCTGATCCACTGTGCCATAGCTAAAAGAAAACTCCAATACACCAAAATAACAAAAATATGAAACTGACAGAAAATTGAATGTGACATATCATGCTAGATTAGGTTTCTAGCACATATCCATACCAAAATGATTTTGGGGCATACATGCCTGTAGGGACCTACCTCATATGGTTTGGCCTTTTGAGCCAATAGTTGTGAAAATGGCCTACCTGCTGGCTATGCTAATGAGTGATCCAGATGGCATCTGTTCATATGCTAATTAGCATGGAGAATGCTATTGCCCTGTGGCATGGAGTGAGCTTAGCTATACTAGTGCCAATTGTAATAGATCTGTATTGCACTAGTTGGATCTGCCGCAAAGTTAATCTATTGCTAATTCATTTCTAAGTCCTGCTTCAAGATTGCTGTGTGATTAGTTAATCTGACATAAGTATTTTATGCCCAGATCAGTTTGCTAGTGACTGAACTTCATGAGATTTGTGTTGGAGTTACAAGTATGCCTGTAGTCAGACCCTTATTTCTCCATAGACTTATGTGTATTTACACTTCATTGTACTTTATTTTACCTATCTACGTATATTCACACTGTCTACTGTACAGTATATATCTATCGTAGTTGTACTATGTGCCTCAGACGTGTCTCTTGCATTCCGAGTGCTTGTCTGAGGTGAGCTATCTTTTATTTACCTTTGTTCTTATCCTTACTTACATTACTCGTAGTTATCTTCTTAATAGGTGAATAGACATGTCTCTTGCATTCCGAGTGCTTGTCTGAGTTATCTTCTTAATAGATCTCTACTCTGCACTCTAACAATTTGTATCCTCTGCTTCTTGTTTGGTGCACTAGTCACATTACTTGTCCACTAGTATTTAGTCCTGCTACCTTTCAAGTCACTAGTACAGCTGGCTGGTAGATTTGACCCACTAGTGGTAGTGCATCTAAGTCCTGGCACTACTAGTTGCATACTAGTCTAACTATCAGCTTGAAGCCTCAGCTATCACTGCATGGAGAATCTAATATTATAGATTAAAATATTAAATTCTATAACTATTTATTTTTTCAATATACTAGACTAAAATATTGAGATAATATTCTCAATATATTTTGTGATATTTAAGAAATTTCTAATATTTTATTAATAAACAAGAATATTAAAATAATATTCAAAATAATCTTTCAGTATTCTACTTTGGGAAATATCACAAATATATTGAAAATATTATCTCAATATTTTAGTGGAATATATCAAAAAAATAAATAGTTATAAAATTCAATATTTTAGGTTAAAATATTGAATTCTCCATGCAGTGTCTACAGCTATTACATTGGATTGATTGACTTTGCCACCATTACCAATAGTTTCCAGTGCATACCTCTTGTTCACACTGCCCTCTATGATTCCACAATACAAACTCAAGAAAAATTACACCTTCAAAGATGAAAATGTGATGAAACATCTTTCAAAATGTTGTCCAGTTATGCAGGTAGGATGATATCAGATGTATATTGCTGGGAATAATCAGGCATCATGAATATGTCCCTTTTCAGTATACTTATAGCTGAAGCTGAAACAATGGACAGCCTGTGTGTAGCGACCTTTATTAGTGCCTACACCCTAATACTGATGAGATATGCCACTCTTCCTACCATTCTTTGGGCATGCTTCTTACTTTGATTTATAGTCTTCTTACCTTGCTTTCACCTCTTTTGTTAAAGGGTGTTTGTTTCAGAGGTAATAGGCAAATGAGTGTCAAAAGAGTACCTTTTCCATGTGGTTTTCCCAGTCAAATATTATCATAATAGGACTTTCCCTTCTACCACAACATCCTGCTATACACTCATTCCTTTCAAGTTTCACCTGCACTATGCTATTTGCTGTCCTATGCAAATGGATCCTACATGAATGGTCTTCTTTATTCAGCAAGATTCTGATAGTCATGCTGCCATGACTAGAGTAACCCATTCGGCCTCCATGATCGAGTATCACTTGGGTGCAATAATGCAATATATATTCCACTGAATTCACATTCTTTAATGAGTTCATGATTCATAGAGAACAAAGCTATTATAACTAGCTCCTGAGGTTATCTCGTACATACTCACCAGCCACCTTGGCCTGTTTCATCTCAGCATTTCAACTAAGATTGCTATGATTGCACTTCATGGATAACCAACAAGGTGTAGTGGCTGGAATGTCTTGGGCTTTGGCCCTTACTTAAAAATAGCACTGCCCCTTTAAAGAATCAACCTGGGAATTGAACCAGCAAAGAGCCGCTTTATATTAACCCACTGAGCTAAAGTGTTGGCATGCAATCAGTAATCCACATTTAAGAGATGCCATAAAGCTGCCTGGACCTCATAAATAATCCATTCCCCTCAGCTGAACACTGGAATTTGAAGTATCACCCAAGTACTATTCATCTCAAGTTGAACACCCTATTATTTAGTGTTCATCTGTGCTGGTGTTGTCATGAATACAGGTGGTTTTATTTATCAGACTTGAGTCTGATGTTGAACAAATGTGAGATGTCATAGGGGAACCTGCATCAGCTTTTAGGGAGCAGTACATTGTGAGTGCTCTGATATATGTTTGGTACACCTTGAACTCAAAGCTCTAGACTCAATAATAGGAATTGAGCCAGTCTTATAATATCTAACCTGGTGTTCATAATTTAAAGTTTGCTCTCTCTCTCATGACAACCACAAGGAGAATCCAAGCCTGTATTGTGGTGGCACCCACTGGTAAAAAGAACAAAAATAATAACCGTGCTACAGAAGTTATTATCAATGCCAGGGTCAGAACCTTCAGAGCATGCTCTCAACTCTCACTTAACCCAGGACTTAGTTTCACCATCCAAATTCAGTAGGAGAAGCTATCACAATAGATGTGATACTAGATTGATCCGATGGAGATGAGACAGATGGTGAAAGATACTGGTCTGTCTATTATGATTTATCTGATGGCATGTGAAGCAGCATGCTAATTTGGTGCCCTATTCTTGGACTTCAGGTGCAGGGCTCCATGCTTGTTGTACTATTGTTTGACACTGCATCCAATACATGTCTAACTGTAATTTGACCAAAGAACCATACTCATCATTCACAAAACTTAAAGCTGAAAGCTCAGGTTTAAGTCTGTTCAGTGACAGACAGTCTTGTGAATCTACTGTATCCTACTAATGAATGACTTCTTCATTACCTGTTCTGAATCCTAATACTTGAATGTTGGGCTTCATCTTTTCCTGGTGTTCCCATCAATGGCAGTGTAGTATTGATTCATTCATCTCCTAGGCCACTAATACATCTCAAATGTTTTCCCTCAAGGTAAGTATATATATATAATGTCTTTATCATCCCTCTCTCCCCACTACAGGCCTTTCTCTTCTGGGATTACTGTGCTGTGATATCTCCTCAAGGTGAAGTGACTCTTGAAGATGCTGCACTTTATTATTTTGTGAGTCAATTCTCTATGTGTTTCTACATAGTAGATGCTAAATATGTAGGACTGTAGATCTTGCCTTCACTTTACCATTTCGCACAGCCTTTATTTTGACGACTTTACAGAGCCTGTGATGTCCAAGGTGCCTATAACATTATCCTGGCATCGCTATGTGTATGATCCAGAGGATGTACATTTTGCAATGAGAGGGAATCATACACATACCTTCTTCTCTGATATAAACACCACTCAACTTGTTGGGAGTCTTAATGTGACTTTTCCTTCATCGGGGTGTGTTTCTAGTATCTTTCAATAAGCACTACTCACTAAGTGTTTTCAACCATAGATCATGGGATGTTGTGGCAACTGATGTAAATGTCAGTGTCATTGCTGTCACTCAGATATTCCTTGTTGCATCTGGTGGCAGCAAAAGTAGTATGGTGCCATCATTGTCACTGTATGTAACATCATATTCATGCAGTGTTATACTGGGATGCTTATACTCACTTTGTGTGGGATAGGCCTGTACCCTCGGCATCTGTGAATCTATCAATGTATTCCATGACAGAGACCAGACAGTTTCTCAGGTCTGTATTTGCCCATCATAGCACTTAGGGATGTCATTCAACATTCCTATTTCAATAGCTCCTCCATGGAATCAATACAAAGCACTGGACCTGCATCACCGTGCGTCATCCACCAATGCAGTTGACCCAGCCTGATTACTATCGTAGGAGTTCAAATTCAATCCATCAAAATCATAAAACACCCATCATAATTGGTGCAGTAATAGGATCCCTGGTATCCCTACTGATCATCTTCGGAGGTGGTACATTCCTCTTCATACGAAAGCGGAGGCACTGGAATCCAAACTCAAAGCACTGTCTATGGCCCAACCTGGAGATAATTCCTGAGCAAAATTCCCATTCTCCACCAGTTACAAATAAAAATGGCAAAAACATCACTCCCATGCTGGCTGGTAGGGTCATGCCAGACTCTGGAGAGAGCAGCCAGGAGACAGTTGGACAGAATCCAGAGGAAAATCCCACTGAAGATGACGGAGAAAGGAGAAACAGCAATAGCTCATCTGTGCATGTCGATACTTCTGAGCCACAGAGTGCAGCACAACAAGAGGCTGCCTTGGGTGATATAGTGGCTGAGGCTGTGAGACTGAGGATCCGGTTTCAGCAGTTCATTAACATTGTGGAACAGGAAGCACAGAGAGTCCACAGAAATACCTTGGATCCACCGCCATCATATACATGAAGAAAATATGGGAGATGGAGTTAGGGACTCATCATCCATCTAATATCAGTAAACATGATTGAGGTCATGTAACAAGTGAACAATCAAACGGACTCCATTGAAGACATGCAGACTCGGATTGAAATGATTCTGGCAGAGACAAAAGGCATTTGCCAACAATTGGTAGGAATGTATGACCGGTGTGCCCAATGCTTGATTTCATGTCCTGCCATGACATGGATGCACTTATCTGTGTTCTCATCTCTACATGCTGATCTAAGGGTATTGTCCACCAAACTTGAGAATTCCTATAGGCCTTTCCCTATATCCTTCATATCTCATGCAATCATCTTCTGTGTTTTTCCAACCCTATCCACCCACAGTGATCCCATCTCTCATCTAATTACCCCTCCATCCTTGCACCTCAGGTTCACTGATACGCCGTCTACACGTTCACACTTAGATTTTGCGATTTTATACAAATACTATTGCATATCTACCTTACATTAGTGACACCAAAAGGACTATAGCTGAGGTTTCTAGCTGATAGTTAGACTAGTATGCGACTAGTAGAGCCAGGACTTAGATGCGATACCACTAGTGGGTTAAATCTACCAGCCGGCCATACTAGTGACTTGAATGCTAACAGGGCTAAGTGAATACGGCCACTAGTGGACAAGTAACGCGACTAGCGCACCAAACAAGAAGCAGGAGACACAAATCTCGTGAAGTTCGGTCACTAGCGAGTCGATCTGGGCACCAACGCCTAAGTCAGATTAACTAGTCACACAGCGATCTCAAAGCAGGACTTAGAAATGAATTCGCGGTGGATTAACCTTGCGGCAGATCCGACTAGCATGATACAGATCTATTACGATCGGCACTAGTGTAGCTGGGCTGCGCCTTCAATCACGATCGACAGCTGCAACAGGCACATTCGCTGGCCTAGCTATCTATCCTTGACACTAGTGGAGTGTTTCTGCACCAAGGATACGGAATACAACCATTAGCAGAGCTCCTAGGCCCACTAGTCAGCAAGCGACCGTTTCTAGACCGACTATTGCGTGATTATTCACCATTATTCGTGACTAGCCAAGAAATCCTTATCAATAATACCCCTCTAGTCAGTTATTTATATCTCGATTGTACCTTGTTTGTCAGTATATAAGTAGTAGAATAGGTGCACGTGCGGCCCAGGCAAGCCATCCCTGCAATTGTGACCTACTAGTCAGTACCTAGTGCCCCAATTAAAGGCTATTGTGCTTAACCTCGACGAAGCGACGACTAGTCGCTAAGTTACCCATAGCATAGAGTGAATTGAAGTGTCTTAGAGCAATCTTCCGTGTCCTGCAAAGGCCAAGAGTGTTTCAAAGTTAGTTCAAGCAAGTTCTCGGAGTTTAAAGTATTATTCTTAGGCCAAGAGCACCACTAGTCAGCCCAGAGTGTGACTAGTCAAGTGTCTATCATTTGTAGGAAGCAGTATAGGGCCAAGAGAGCCACTAGTTCAAAGCAGTCCCAGTCAGAGCAAGCACAGTAGCTCAAGTCAAGTCACTATTCACCCAATCGTGTCTTACCCACCCCGCTAGTGCGAGTAGTACACTTGTATAGCTCACTAGTAATGAATAAAAAGTCTTTAAACAACTTTCCTTGATTATTGAAGTCTGCAGAGTGCTTCTATCATACTTGAAATGCCCGAATTCAATACATTGGTGATAAGTGTAGAGTTAGTGTTAGGTTTAGTGTTGTTGGTGTTCATTGCCATTCACTAGTCCTTTTGCCACTCGCCGTTACCGAGCACATCATCTGGAGCCCACCGCGAGGGAGTTTCAGACTTGATAATCTTGTTGAATTAAGACTTTTATTTGACACTAGTCTTGTTAAATAAACTACTATTCAACCTAGCAGCTTGTATGCAATCTGTCTAACCAAGCCTCAGTGAAAGCAAAGGGCAAAGCTAGAGCAACAGAGCCTGCACAAGCATCGTCTTCAAGGCCAGCACCTAATAGCACCACCACAAGACCAAAAGGAAGATCAACAGCCAATTCAAAAGCTGCTGGTGTTGGAGTCCCATCTAACTACGACTTATTAAAGAATAAACGAAGTGCAACTGCACTGTCCGATAGCCCACAAGCTAGGACAGAGCAGCAAACCAATGTGAATCTTAACGTCCAACAGACAAGACCCCATGCACCACACCCATGGCCCAGAACTTCCCCCACTAGTGGATCAACAAACCCAGTAGCCCCTGGACAATTGAACTCCCAGTCCATTCAAACTGCTAGTAGACCGATCATGTCTGCTAGCACCCAAAAGATGCCTAGACCAACATCTAGGGATGCACCCAAGTTTGATAGCGAGGAGCCTGAGAACTTGTGTCATTTCCTTGGTCAGATGAAGGATTTATTCTCTGACTATAGCATCATTGATGACGACGAGAAGAAGAAGAAACTAGTGAGGTACACGGATGCGCGTACTGAAGAAGAATGGCAAGCATTGGAGGAGTATGATGGTGGTACCTTTGCAGAGTTCAAGGACGCGATTTTAAAGAACTATCCAGAGGCGGCAGACACAGAGACAGGCACTTGGGAGAGGCTCATGTGTATTTCATGTAAGTTCTCGAACCTTGGGGCTGACAAGCGTGAGTCATACCTGAAATTCAAGCGCACGTTCTTGACTGAAGCCAAGAAACTACAGAAGCCTCCAGCGCTAGTCACAAATTGTGAACTAGTAGAGAAATTCACCGAGTCATTGTCGCCCACATTTCAAGAAAACATCGTGTCACAATTGAGTATCAAGCATGGAATCAAAAAAGCGACTAGCACGCCTGTCGCTGCTCCTGCTGCTGCTGCTGCTGCTGCCATGGGTGCTGCTGGTGCTGCACCTGTAGTTGTGAGACCCATCAAGAGACATGAAGATATGCACACTCTTGATGAGGTTGTTGCTGAAGCAGATGATATAGCTCTCAACAGCTCTACTAGTTACCTTCTGTCGGCGACTAGTGGAAGTGTATCATTGACCGGAGCCACTAGTGGTTCTGGGATCAAGGTAGAATTTGAAGATGTGAAGCAACAAGTAGCTGCTTTACTTGATCGCATTGATGTGAGTGAGAAACAGGTGAAGGAGCGCCAAGAACAAATATTGAAAGCCTTTCAACAAGGCGGAAATAATAGCTCCTTGTCTAGGCAATTGCGACCTCAGAGTGAACACTCGGGAGCGGGACCAAACAACAAGTGCTGGTATGACTGGAAGCCTGGGCACTACGTGAGAGATTGCCAGAATGTCCAGAAGCATGTAGTAGAAGGGTTGTTGAAGCTCGTTGACAGGAAGTTCATGATGATGGATGGGATGCCGATCCCACACGAACCAGCTCATCTCTGCCCAATGGATCACATGCTTGCATTGTTGAATAAGAAGCAGGAGCAGATGTTCTGGGAAGATGTTAGTGGGACTGCTGGTATATTCAATATCAACATACCTGATAACGCTTCCCTGTATGCGAACAAACCCCGAGACACTAGAGACAAAGTAATTGACAAGCTTCACCAGGATCTGCAATATTAGCAGACTAGTGCTCATGTTCCAGCACCTGTTCAGTCGACTATTCAGCCCCAGTTGTTACAAGCACCTGTATCATCTACTAGTAGTCAGCCAATGAATCAATCCTTTGACCCTAATGTGTTTCTGAACCAAATGAGGTCACTATTCAATCAGGCTGGTAGTCAGAATGTGACTAGTGGCCAGAACTTCGAAGGTCAGTATGTTGCCACATGCACTAGCAGTGGTGAGTCTTCCCAACAGGGTTTTGAAAGGGTCTGATGAAGGCTATAGGGAAGAATAAGTTGATCCCTACGACTATTCCCCATAAACAGCCAGAGGACCATTTTAAAAACTGACCAAAGGGAACTGAACCGAAGAAATATGTAAAGAAAGCGATTGAACCAGTGTCTGATGAATCTGATGAATCTGAAAACAAAATACCAGTACCAAGAGTACCCACTAGCAAGAAGGTCATGATGGAAATTTCCACTAGTCGACCCACTAGTAAGAAACCGGTTACTGTAGAAGACGCTAGTGATGATGAGGACGAGGCCCCACATCGAGAACTACCTTTCAGGAAAGTTCCGAGTGTAAGTTTCGTGCCCCTTCCCTCAGATAGCGCAAACAAAAAGAGAACCAAAGTGAGATTCAATGAATCCAAAGCACCAGCATATAAACATATGGCGCCTATCCATAAGGAAGGTAGAGTGCAGGATGTCATGTCTAAAGTATTGAAAACACCTATTGTCCTGAATGCAGAAGAACTTATGGATCTGTCAGAGCCATTAAGGAAAGAAATTGCTAAGTTGATGGCTAAGAAAAGAATTTCGATGCAGCCAGTAACCGAACAGATGTATAGTGCGGGGGAGACTCAACCTGAGTCCGACCCATTACCATTCAATGAGACTAGTGATGAAGAAGATGCGACTAGTGAGGATTTGTCCTTGAAGTCTGACGTGATCGACATCCGTGACTTGCCATCTGGGACGTTTATGGCTGCGCAATTCAATGTTGGCTTGATACCAGCTGGCTCTCTAATTATGTCCGACCCGTATCTTCAGTATCTTGACTCACTAGCACCAGGAGAAAAGCCTAAGCAGGTAATAGTCGCAAAAGACTCGGCTAGTCTGCGAGCTGTGTATCCAGTAATCAATGGTGCAGGCGAAGAAGAAAGTGTAGTTGATGGAGGCTCACAGATAGTATTGATGGCTAGTATGATAGCAACCAAGCTCAGAGTAGCTTGGGATCCTGACATTACCATCCATATGCAGAGCGCAAATGGTCAACTAGAGAAAACCTTAGGGCTAGCGAGGAATGTTCCATTCCTTTTCAATGATATTACTGTGTACTTACAAATACACATCATTGCTAGTCCAGCATATAAAGTACTACTAGGTCATCTGTTTGATGTCCTCACTGAGAGTGTAATCAGGAATCACACAGATGGTGGCCAAATCATTACTATCACTGATCCAAACACTGGTCGAAGGTGCACGATTCCAACCCTCTTGAGGGGTGGGCCTCCTCGGGTTGCGAAAGCTGCTCCTAGGGCTACGGGAGAGGGTTTTCATTTGAACTCAATGAATTGATGAACGATCAAGGAGAGTTAGCCCTGCAAATCGTGCAGACTAGTGATGGTAAGTTTGAGATTGAAGGCTATATGAAGCCAAAAGAAGGCACTAGTTTCTTGGAGAAAGAGCTACATGACAGCTTTCTCATGGCTTCGATGGGTAGCGAAGAAAACCTTTTTCAAGATGAGCAAGCCAAGGGACTATTGAATTCTTACTTCCAAGGTAAGGTAGTTCCAGAAGGCTATAAAATGCAATATCATGTGTGCGATCACACTCGTGATGGCTCTCCATTACTAGATGATAATGAAATCCCAATCTATAATGTACTAGTTGATAACTTGTGCGCAAAATCGAAGACTAGCCAACCTACAAAGAAAAAGACAACACTAGTCTCCGGTTTTGAGCACCTTGGTGCACGCACGAAGAGCCCTGACTTTAAGCCAGTCACAGTGCTCGCTAGTAAGAAATATAAGGCTGTAGCACTAAAAGTAAAGCCACTATTAGGCGATCTGCCAGACAAATTTCGAATAGTGAGAGACATAAAGGGTGATCCCCTCAAGGACATCCCACTATTGAGCACTAGCCCGCCAGAATACATGCCTACAGTGCGCTATACCCCTGAAAGAAAAGCTAAGATTGATGAAAACCATCCAGAAGGATTTCTATGGCCAGAAGAGCACAAGCTAATGCACCATTTTATGACTATCCAAGAGCAAGCTTTTGCTTGGGATGACATGGAATGTGGGCATTTCCGAGAAGACTTCTTCCTGCCAATAGATATTCCTGTAGTACCGCACACTCCATGGGTTTTGAAGAATATCCCCATCCCACCTGGAATCTATGAGGAAGTCTGTTGGATTATTAAATCCAAGATCGACGCTGGTGTATACGAGCCATCTAATTCCTCCTACAGATCAAGGTGGTTCTGTGTAATTAAGAAAGACAGTAAAAGTCTTCGACTAGTGCATAGTTTGGAGCTTCTGAATGCAGTGACTATCGTGCATTCTGGGATTCCACCGGCCACAGACGAGCTATCTGAGCATTTTGCAGGGAGAGCGTGTGGAGGGTGTTTGGACTTGTATGTTGGATATGACGAGTGAGATATTGCTATTAGATCCAGAGACTACTACATTCCAAACTCCTTTCGGTTCGATGCAACTAGTAAAATTACCAATGGGTTGGACTAATTTGGTACCATTATTCCATGAAGATGTAACACATATCCTACGAGAAGAAATACCACATGTCACTCGTCCCTATATTGATGATGTACCTGTATGATGATACGCCATCTACGCGTTCACACCTAGATTTTGCGATTTTGTAATCATACTAGCGCATATCTATCTTAGACTAGCAATAACTAAAGGACTATAGCAGAGGCTTCAAGCTGATAGTCAAGCCAGAAAAGCTACTAGTTGAGCCAGGATTTAGATGCGATACCACTATTGGGTCAAGTCTATCAGCCGGCGTGACTAGCACCTTGAATACCAAGCGAGTCAGTGAATGACGACCGCTAGTCGACGAGGGTAGCTATGAGTGCACCCAACAAGAAGCAGAACATACAGGTCTCATGAAAGTACAGTCACTAGTGGAACGGTCTGCATGCAAGTGCTTAAGACGAGTTGACTAATGGTGCAGCAGTCTCTAACAGGACTTAGAAATGAATTTAGAAATGAAGCGCAGCTGTTCAGATCGGGCTAGTACGATACAGATCTATTTACGATCGGAACTAGTATAGCCGGGTTGCGCCTTTGATCACGATCGACAGCTGCTACAGGCACGCTTGTTAGGCTAGCCATTTATCCTTGACACAAGTGGAGCATTGCTGGGCCAAGAACACAGAATGCCACCTCTAGCGGAGCTCCTAGGCCCACTAGTCAGCAAGCGACCGTTTCTAGACCAACTATTGCGTGATTATTCACCATTGTTCATGACTAGCCAAGAAATCCTTATCAATAATACCCCTCTAGTCAGTTATTTATATCTCGATTGTACCTTGTTTGTCAGTATATAAGTAGTAGAATAGGTGCACGTGTGGCCCAGGCAAGCCATCCCTGCAATTGTGACCTACTAGTCAGTACCTAGTGCCCCAATTAAAGGCTATTGTGCTTAACCTCGACGAAGCGACGACTAGTCGCTAAGTTACCCATAGCATAGAGTGAATTGAAGTGTCTTAGAGCAATCTTCCGTGTCCTGCAAAGGCCAAGAGTGTTTCAAAGTTAGTTCAAGCAAGTTCTCGGAGTTTAAAGTATTATTCTTAGGCCAAGAGCACCACTAGTCAGCCCAGAGTGTGACTAGTCAAGTGTCTATCATTTGTAGGAAGCAGTATAGGGCCAAGAGAGCCACTAGTTCAAAGCAGTCCCAGTCAGAGCAAGCACAGTAGCTCAAGTCAAGTCACTATTCACCCAATCGTGTCTTACCCACCCCGCTAGTGCGAGTAGTACACTTGTATAGCTCACTAGTAATGAATAAAAAGTCTTTAAACAACTTTCCTTGATTATTGAAGTCTGCAGAGTGCTTCTATCATACTTGAAATGCCCGAATTCAATACATTGGTGATAAGTGTAGAGTTAGTGTTAGGTTTAGTGTTGTTGGTGTTCATTGCCATTCACTAGTCCTTTTGCCACTCGCCGTTACCGAGCACATCAACGAGGTCCCAAAACTCGCTATGAAACTGAGGATGGGGGCTTTGAGACTATTCCAGAAAACCCTGGGATTCATCATTTTGTATGGGAACATATGTAGAACATGAACCGAGTGGTTCAACAGATGAAATATTGTGGAGGTACCTTCTCTGGACCTAAGACGTTCTTGTGTGTTGAGGAAATGACAGTGGTTGGCCATCTATGCACGTATGAAGGAAGAAAAGTCGAACCTGATAGAGCTGGAGTCATCAGTCGTTGGGGTCCTTGTCAGCACATCATGGATGTACGGGCCTTCTTAGGCACTTGTGGAGTCTGTCAAAAGTTTATAAGGGACTATTTGAAGATAGCCGAACCACTAGTCAAGTTGATGCGACTCAATGTACCTTTCGAGTGGGAGGCTGAACAGCAGCTAGCCATGGACAAGCTCAAGCATGCAGTCATGACTAGTCCAGCTATTCGACCGATTGACCTCACTAGTGATGCGGAAGTGGGTTTGTGTGTTGATACTTTGTACAAAGCTGTTGGATTCTACATCTATCAAGTTATTATGTGCGCTTTGGCTCGATCACTATGAACAAAAGAGAAGTGCAGTTTTCACAGCCCAAACATGAGTTGTATGGACTATTGCGAGCTTTAAAGGCTTGTCAGTATTGGCTTATTGGAATTCACAATTTAGTGGTTGAAACCGATGCGCAGTACATCAAGGGTATGCTAAGCAACCCAGGAATGGGACCGAATGCCACTATCAATCATTGGATAGAGGATATCTTGATGTTTCATTTCACCCTTCGACATGTGAAAGGTAGTGCTTTCCCTGCTGATGGACTATCAAGGCGAGATGTGCAACCTGGTGATGAGATCCATCCTGACTTGGAGGATTATGAGCTAGAGGACCATGGCCCTTTGCAGTTTGAAGTGGCAGAAGGGACTAGTGAGCTGCCAAAGGAACTAGAGGAATTTAAGAATGAAATTGATAGTTGAGGTGGCTACATGCACACACTAGCCACTAGTATTGACGATTTCTCTGTAGAATTAGATGAAGCATGCTCTCATGAACTAGAACTAAGAAATCTTTACTTAGCACAGGAGAAAACCAATGAAACCATATGCCAGTTTTTGAAAGCGACTCCACTCATTCCCGATCTTGAGTATAAGTTTGATCCTAACAAACGAGAGGACTATCCAGAGAAACAACGGACTAGTGGTGGACTAGCGCAAGATGGATGGCTACCACATATCAGGACTTGGTTGAGGAACCCTAGACACCGCCCAGAGGGACTTAACAACAAGCACTACTTGACTTTCAAGCAGTATTGCCATAACTTCTTCTTGGACAAAGAAGGCAGACTATATAGACGCAGTACTGAAGGAGACCATCAGCTAGTAGTGGATAAAGAGCATCAAATGTATATGATGAGATCGGCACATGACTCATTAGGACATAGAGGCTTTTATGCAACTAAGTCACTGTTGGAGCAACAGTTTTGGTGGCCAGAGTTGGAACGAGACATAAGTTGGTATGTCAAGTCTTGTCATTTATGTCAAGTCAGACAGAAGACTATGGTCCGTATCCCACCCTCCATCACCGAAACACCTTCACTATTCCAGAAAGTACACTGTGATACTATGGTTATGACCCCGGTTTCTAATAAGTGGAGGTATATAGTTCATGCACATGACTCGTTATCATCTTGGCCTGAAGCAAGGGCCTTACAGCAAGAAAATGCTAAAGCAATCACGGTTTGGTTCTTTGAGGATGTGATATGCAGGTGGGGCTGTCCTAACGAAATAGTAACTGATAACGGTGGACCTTGGGTCGCAGTTATACAGTGGCTAAGTGACAAGTATGGCATCACCGGCATAAAGATCACTCCTTACAACTCGCAAGCAAATGGGAAAATTGAAAGAGGCTATTGGGACATTCATCAATCGCTATTTAAGGCGACTAGTGGCAACCCAAAGAAGTGGTTTTACTTCCTACCACATGTGTTATGGGCGGACAATATCACTATCAAATGCAGTACCAGTTGCTCACCATATTTCATGGCACTAGGCACACATCCAATAGTACCCCTTGATGTAGTTGAAGCTACTTGGCTAGTCAAGCCCCCAAGTGGGATCTTGAGCACCGAAGACCTTATTGGTATGAGGGTGACAGCACTAGCCAAGCATGCCAAACATGTAATGGCCATGCAACAGAAAATTAATAAGAATAAGCTTGATACAGTACTACGCTACCAATGTGAGCACAAGGCCACTATCGTGGATTATGACTTCAAACCAGGTTGACTAGTGCTGATGCAGAACACGTGAGTCGAGGAAAGTCTTGATAGCAAGATGGAGCCGAGGTACTTGGGACCACTAGTCGTTATCAGAAGGACTAGAGGTGGTTCTTATGTCTTAGCTGAGTTGGATGGATCTCTAGTGGGTGGCACAATCGCTCAGTTTAGAGTAATTCCATACCATGCGAGGCATAGTATCAAGTTACCCAAGAAAATTCATGATTTGATCGATGTAAGTCCCCAAACTCTTAAGGAGTTGGTGACTAGTGATGAGTCTGTCCCAACAGAATATCACTATCAACCCTTAGGCAAGAAACTATATGGTATAGACCGAGTTAGGCTGCAACAGAGTGACACTAGTGAGTCTGACAGTGAAGATTCAGGTTCAGAGGCTGAAGGATACTTTCAGCCGGACGAATATGATAGCAATAGTGATGAAGACAATGAAGTCCCCATCACTAGTCAACTTAGAAGCTCGAAAACTGCAGGTTAGAACGGTCAAACACACTTTATATTGCTAAGTAACAATGGTGTATGCTAGATACTGTATCTAAGCAGTTGGAACTTAGGAGAAACAACAGACTAGTGATTGAAAACTTTCATATATGGCGACTAGTGACTGTTCCAAATGACTAGTACTAGTCAAGCTGGGAACTAGAAGCAATGGGAGCAGGAGAATCGTCTTCCATAGGTACCAGGAGACGACTTTCGAGCTGCTTGATGACTTGCCCATGATGAGTGACCACAAACTCACAGTACTTGAGCAAGTACTCGATCTTGTGGGTTGTAGCGATCATGTTGTTGTGAAGATCAGCCTCTCTAGAGCACAAAACGCTCTCGGAGGGATTGACATGATCTCTGGCACTGACTAGTGCGGCCGCAGTGTCGATAGTGCTCTGATTAGCCTCGTTGTTGATAACTAAGTCAGCTGCTAGTAAGGGAAAGAAGGTCAATAGCGCATCACAAAGCTCAATAGTAAGCACATACCAGCAATAGTGAAAGGTGAATCCTTGAAAGCATGGTCAGCCGAGGCACAAGGATGCTTCCTGGCTTGGATAGCAGCCTTGTTGGCCTTCCCTTTCACGATAATCGCTTCGGCGGCCTGGTAATTGTGTAAAGACGAGTCAAAGTTGGCTACTAGTGATATAAAATCACCTGAATAGCCTCTGCATGATGCTCTGCCTTCTCCTTTTCCCTCTGAAAGAAAACCTTAGACTAGTAAAGAAGAAACCCGACTAGTACACTAACCTGAGCAGCCTGAGCAACCTTCTTGTTCTTGAGGAACTTGGGGAGCATAATCTTGTGTCCTTTGATAATGTTACCGGAAGTAGGGTCGCGATTGACAATGACGTCGATGTCCTCGTCAATGTTCATCTGTTCAAAGCATGAAATGATGGTATCAGCCTTGCGATGAACAGTACCTAAGGTAAACAATACCGAGTCAGTTTCCTGCAGCGCATTGGAAGCATCAGGGTTACCCATGACCATATCCTCCTTGGCTGCTGCAACAACACTAGCCTCTTCATTGGACGAGTCCTTGATGATAGCACGTGACTTAGCAAGACGATGGCTTCGCTTAGCAGGCTAAGGATCAAAACAGCCGGTCAGAAAGTGAAAGAACAATAACTAGTGAGGTAGTCACTACCTTAGAAGCCTTAGCCTTGCCACTAGTGGCCATGGTTTTGGTGGGAGCAGCAGGAGCAGAAGGAGTGGTAACAGTGGCAATAGCACTTGCTAGAGCCGCCGACCGCTTTTTGTGCTCGCTATGAATAGTGCCAGTAAAAGAACGAATGGTGTGATAGTCTTTGAACGTCGGGATTGTCAGATGCTCATCAAGAATGCGCTCGAAAGCCTGTTTCATGCAAAAACACATGTCTTCAGCCTTCTGGTCACCTATGATAGCGGCAGCATGATGAATAATAAGCTGTGCCTAGCGCACTAGTTAGCAAAAATTCAGTATAAAAGTGACTAGTGGCGACGCACCCCGATAGTGCAAACACTCTTGCACTGGTCAATGATAGTCTCCAGGGGTATGCCCTTTTTCCGGACCTCCCATAACATGTCAGCGGCTTGAATGGCATCATTATCTTGAGAAATAAGGAGAACGATGCCAGCGGGATTGGACATGACTAGTGATAAAATTTTTGGATAGAGAGTTTGAAAACCTTTGAGATAATGAAGCTAGTCACAAAAAGAGGTCCACTAGTGAGACAACAAAGTGACTAGTCAATGAGGACATTGAATTTATAGTGTGGGGGAGAACCATGCGCTCAGACTTAGTAAAAATCTTGACGTAAAATTTCACGAAAATTTCTGAGAAATTTCAATGATAAATTACTAAAAAGTCCAGACCATGAGTAATGCCGCTCGCACAATATCTACCTGTCAAAGAGAATATCAAGTCGAATTGAAATGACTAGTGATGAAGAAATCAAGCCGAAGATCTAATCAATCACCAATAGTACCATCACGATTGGACGTGAGTGGAAATTCTAAGTTACTAGTGGACTTGTAATTTTAAAACAAGTCGCTAGTCACCCTCAAAAGAATCACTAGTGGCCGTGCAAGTCAAGACCACCTCGCCGGCACGAGGACTTCACTAGCCTCACAAGGAAAAGGACTTAGAAATTCTTTGCAGGCAGACCTCACATCACACAAAAGAGAGCGAGCAAGTGAAAAACTTTATAAAATTTGAGTGCCTATCCTCACTTGTTGGCACTGGCTACTGTAAAGAAACATATATGCCCTGAGAGCATGTACAGTAAAGCTAAAAATTGAAAAATTTGGGCCAACAGGCCATGCGCTATCAGTCCCTATGAAAACTTGTATAAAAACTTGGCCGCAAGGACTGTGAACCCAGCCAGACCATCCTAGAGACGAGCAGCAGAGCGACACTTCTTGGGAGACTTCTTCTTGCAAGTGCGCCGAGGAGAATTTGCCACCCGTAGCTCTGCCTCAAGATCCTGGTTCATATCGTGCAGCTCCTCCTCCATCACATGGAACTCATCCACAAGTGCAGCCAACTCCTTTTCATCAGCAAGGTCAGTATCCCCAGTGAGCTCATCCTCCAAAGCATCAGGATTGGGAAGGGGGGCTGACAAATTCTGGTCAGAATCGGAGTCATGACCCGAAGGCTCAAGCAAAGACCCTATGACACTGGAGTGAGAATGGCTATCGGACTCTTCATTGCCAGATTGCAGCATCTCCATGATATGCTGAGCAGCTTTAGAAAACTGTGAGGGGCCTGGGTTAGAGTGAGGTACCGGAGGAGGAGTCGGTCCTTTGACTAAGAAATTATATCAAAGTCAGTATGACCAGCACCAAGGAAAGAAGAAAAGAGATGCACCACACAGCTTAGCAACTGACGACTCAGGGTTGTCAAATGTGTTGAGGATGGCCTTGAGCTCAGCCAGGATGTCCGGGTCTTGGAAAACAATGCCTTTCAAGGCATCAGCGCCCTCATTCCTGATAGTGTTGTTACTGACGCAGAGGGCCTCGTATAGTTCAGACCAATAGTTCAGAGCAGCTTGAGCCACGGCGTTGGCAGTGGATTCAAAAATCTGCAACGACGCCGAAGCTCAAGCAAAGGCTGTATGGATGTCTAGGAGATGTTGTTCAGAGATGAAGAGAAAACATGAATAGGCGAAGACTCACGCTCAGGAGTCGCCTCAGCGAATAAAGCTAACTCACAGCGAGCGGCATATCTCTGCAAAGGCTCAGCACAGAAAGAGCACAAGCTCTTCCTCCCAGACTGGCAAACACTGCAATGCTTGCCCCAGCCTTGGAAGATGCAGTTGGCACCCTGAACGCTGGACAAGCATTGCGCACACCCATACCGGGGCTGTGGTGATAAGTCAGCCCAAGTAGGAGAAAAATAAGGAAAGAAAGGACCATACCTCGGGAGGGGCCTTGAGCAAAGCCTGAAATTTGTCCTTATGAAGGGGCACAGGGACCTTCTTGATGTAGGAATAGGCTTAAACCAAGATTAAGTCAGCATAAGGAGCAAAAAGAAAAGAGCAGGGAAACGTACTGCTAACTGGGTTAATCTCGACGGTGGCTGGTGGAGCGGCTTTACCCTTCCCTTTAGACCCACTGGCATCTCCATCATCCTTGACTGTGGCACGGGTTTGTGCTCGGGCAGCTCGGGAACTTTCACCTTTAGCTAGATGAACAAATGAGTAAAGCATCATGCAGCAGAGAAGACGGGTACGTACCAGTGGATGGTTTGTCCTTCACGGAGCCCATCTGAGTCTTGTTCAACTTGCGGGGCTGGACCTTGGCAGTGGCGGTATCGGCAACCTCCTCCGTGGTAGCGGTGCCCTCAAATCTCGACTTGAGGCTCTTGGGTTTTGGGTTCTTTGGAGCAGTGCCCTTGCTGGATGAAGCCTGAACAGAAATTTATGTAAGAAGGATATCGACAGAAAAAGACAGGAGTAGACTCGACCTTCTTGTCCTTCTCAGTAGACTGAATATTGGGGTCATCATCCCAAGAGGCGTCAAGGTCTTGAAGGTCTTGTTCAGCCTGACGTTTCTTGCCATGGACGGGTTTGGTAGGCTTGGGCAGCGCGAAGTTGGAATCCTCCTTGAGGAGCTCACGCTACAGAAGGTCAGCACCAAAAATAAATAAAATAAATAAATAAAAAACTGAACAAAGCGGATGGCACTCACATTGGCACGTTCATTCATGAAGAGTTCCCACTCCCCAAAATCCTCAGATCGGTCGGCAGCCTCTAATTCCTTTGAAACTTTCTCGCAAGTATACACGAGGTCATATAGGAAATTGCTCTTGGGGGTACCACTGTCCTGGCATGCGCCTTCAATCGCAGAGACCTGTAAACACAGCAAGACACATCAGAACTGGCTGTCACAGTCGCAGAAGAAAGAACGTACAAGGAGTCCCGTGTTAGCTTCGAGGAGATGTTGAATGTTGCGAGGATGCATCTTGCCATGTTTCTCTGCATTGAAGAGGGGCCACAGTGAGTCGAAGGAGGCGTTGAACTGAGAAAGCTTCATGATGAGAGCCCGAGTATCAGAAGAATGAAGTTGACAGAGCTAAGTGCAGCAGAGAAAAAGCAGGGGGGCATACAACGAGAAAGCACGACACAAAGTGAAATTTTGTCGAAGTCAGACTCCGGTGCATGTTCCCACAATTTACAAGCTGAGATCAAATTCAAAGTTAGCCACCCAAGCTGGCTTGTAGCGTTCTGGTGCTAACAAGCCCACTAGTGGTTATCTGAATGCGAGTCAAGGGATTCAGCTAACTTACAGAAATGATAATGAAGAATAGACTCCTATCAAAGAAGATTGACGCTGTCACATGTGAACCTGCAAATCATTAAATCCAATTTGATGATGTTTGATGGCTAAGCGCTGGATGGACGTAGTGGCAATGACGCAATCAAGACCTGTGAACTTGTATGAATTGAGTAAGGGACACCTAGTGAGACCTACTACTGAGTACAAAAACGGACTTGAGTGACTGAGGACAGTCACTATTTTAGTATGGGGGAGATGATATGCCATCTACGTGTTCACACCTAGATTTTGCGATTTTGTAATCATATGAGCACATATCTATCTTAGACTAGCCATAACTAAAGGATTATAGCAGAGGCTTCAAGCTGATAGTCAAGCCAGGAAGCTACTAGTCGAGCCAGGATTTAGGCACAATACCACTATTGGGTCAAGTCTATCAGCTGGCATGACTAACACCTCGAATACCAAGTGAGTCAGTAAATAACAACTGCTAGTCAATGAGGGTAGCTATGAGTGCACCCAACAAGAAGCAGAACATACAGGTCTCATGAAAGTACAGTCACTAGTGGAATGGTCTGCATGCGAGTGCTTAAAGACAAGTTGACTAGCGGTGCAGCAGTCTCTAGTGGGACTTAGAAATGAATTTAGCAACAAAGTGCAGCTGTCCAGATTGGGCTAGTACGATACAGATCTTTACAATCAGCACTAGTGTAGCTGGGTTGCACCTTCGATTACGATCAACAGCTGCTACAGGCATGCTCGTTTGGCTAGCCATTTATGCTTGATGCGAGTGGAGCATTGCTGGGCCAAGAACATGGAATGCCCCTCTTGCAGAGCTCCTAGGCTCACTAGTCAGCAAGCAACTGTTTCTAGACCGACTATTGCATGATTATTCACCATTACTTGTGACTAGCCAAGAAATCCTTATCAATAATACCCCTCTAGTCAGTTATTTATATCTTGATTGTGCCTTGATTGTCAGTATATAAGTAGTAGAATAGGCTCATGTGCGGGAGAGGAAAGCCATCCACACAATTGTGACCTACTAGTCAGTACCTAGTGCCCCAATTAAAGGCTTTTGTGCTTAACCTCAACAAAGCGGCAACTAGTTGCTAAGTTACCCATAGCATAGAGTGAATTGAAGTGTCTTAGAGCAATCTTTTGTGTCCTGCAAAGGCCAAGAGTGTTTCAAAGTTAGTTCAAGCAATTTCTTGAAGTTTAAAGTATTATTCTTAGGCCAAGAGCACCACTAGTCAGCCCAGAGTGTGATTAGTCAAGTGTCTATCATTTGTAGGAAGCAGTATAGGGCCAAGAGAGCCACTAGTTCGAAGAAGTCCCAGTCAGAGCAAGCACAGTAGCTCAAGTCAAGTCACTATTCACCCAATTGTGTCTTACCCACCCGCTAGTGCGAGTAGTACACTTGTATAGCTCACTAGTAACGAATAAAAAGTCTTTAAACAACTTTCCTTGATTATTGAAGTCTGCAGAGTGCTTCTATTGTAGTCAAAACGCCCAAATTCAATACATTGGTGATAAGTGTAGAGTTAGTGTTAGGTTTAGTGTTGTTGGTGTTCATTGCCATTCACTAGTCCTTTTGCCACTCGCTGTTACCGAGCACATCAACATGTGTATCATATATTCCGAGAGTTTGGTTGTTTTGTTCCTATCTGCTTCTATCACATCAGAATCCCCCATGAACTTGAGGGTTTGTGTGTGTAGTGTTGGGTGTGGGTGTGATCAGTGTCTTCGACACTGTTGCATTTCTACCTTGTGCACACAGAGTCTCTTCAACATCTCTAAGCTTGTTTTCATTATTGGATACAGTTGTAGCATATGCTACTCAGGGCAGCATCAAATATGAGTTTATGGCATACTATATAAGTGCTACATACACTTGATTTGACAATCTATAGTATTTTGATTGTGTAGAGGCAAATCTACCTCTAGAAACTTGGTTTTTGGAGCTTCTTCCCTCATATTTGCTCTGTATATTCTCATTGGGTGCATGTACTACTCTACATTTGATGTAAATAATAGAAAGACTTATAAAATCCATGTTTGATTCATTTTTGATGCACAGAAGGGTGTTAAGAATGCAAAATTGCAGAATTATTGTGAGGAGCAGTGCTATTTAATCCATCCAGCAAATTCCAAAAATTCTTGCAACAATATTTTCAGTACTTTTCAGCATGCAAATTGAATGGTTAGTTGTATTGAACAATGAATAAACAATATATCTATGTCTCTACAATTGAAGTAGGCTATTATGGCCAATATACCAAATTTCAGCCTGCTTTCAAAAAATGCACAGCTACCACATTGGAAATGATATTCTCCCATGGTTGACTGCATCCAAGCGAGTGTGGTCGCATCCAGCCAAAATGGGTGGTGTCTGAGTCAGGAGGCAGCACCATAATATGCAATATTATTTTTCAGGCCCATCCAATTTTTTTGGGCCCAAAAAATGAGCAGGAGGGCAGGATATTTGGTGCCCAATCCAGTGCCCAATCCCCAGTGCCCAGGATGTGTGCAGACCCTATCTGGCAATTCGGCTATGTGAAAATTGGTCTGGCTATATGGGAAATGGCCCAGCTATTCCAGTTAAAAGCCTGCCAGCCATATGGCACCAGTTTCTGGAGCTAGCCAGGCCTGTGGCTGGCTCCACAGTATAAAGCCTAATATTGCTGTCCACAGCTCAGCATTTATCTATACCAATTACTCTTGCTAATTCTCACTAAGATGCTAAGACAGTAGCCTTATCTCCTTTCACTTTGAGACTCAACAGTGACTGCCTGAACATGAGAAAGCTGTTGTTTACTCTTGATTGGAGTTCAGGTCTAACAATTATCTCAAAGCTTATCTCTGCTCCTTCACTGGAGCACTCATGACCAGCACAGTCAAAATCATTTTCTTTTCTGTCACAATAGGTGTTGGCAGGGCGTTTCTTGGAGTGGCCATTGTAATAGCCATCCAACATTGCTACAGGAGAAACCCATGTATCTATATCAACCAGTACAACACCCATCCCACTGTAAACTATGTCGTTTCACAGCGGTCCCCACTGGCTAGAATCCACTCACCCATACACAACTAC
Organism: Armillaria cepistipes; assembly: GCA_900157415.1. Classification (NCBI taxonomy): domain Eukaryota; kingdom Fungi; phylum Basidiomycota; class Agaricomycetes; order Agaricales; family Physalacriaceae; genus Armillaria; species Armillaria cepistipes. The sequence goes on from FTRY01000026.1 coordinate 569,577, forward strand.
AGACCGCCAGAGATCCATGATTTTTCTAGCATCTGCAGCCAGTGAACAGAGGAGGACATGGTTCAAAGGAATGAAGGGGCCATTTCAGAAGCCAGGATTGACAACCATCCAGGAACCCCCATCATTGTCCTCTCCTCAAGCTCCAACTCTACCACCAGCTCTACCTCCTATGTTGTTCAATCTCCCTCTCCCATTCCAGCCAGAGACCTTGCTGAGCGACTTCGCAGATTCCAAATGGTCCAGAGAAGTCTCAGGAGGCCCTCTACCCCTACTCAGTTTCAACCACTGACAACAATACTGGGAATGTCACCACAGCTGAACCCACTGCTTTCGACCCAGACGACCTCTGGGATTCTATCACACCCAGTGCCTTTTTTTCCATCAGTGCCTTTGTTCCCCCCAGGAGACCAAGCCCTGAGCCCCATACAGAGGATGATGAGTACCCAAGCATCCTTGACTGGGAACATCCAGTACCAGGCTCCCAGCATATGTGGATCCCCTTTGACGAGAGTGGTGCCTCTGACCCCTACAGTCAGGAACCAACCCCTGAGCCAGAACCCATCGCCAGATCATCCTGACCCTCACGGTGATGAATTATCATCACCAAAGGAGCAGAGGTTAGGAGGAGACCAGGAGATTGGTGGCCAAGTAGCTCTGGCTCCACAACCACCATCACAATGGAGAGACTCCCCCCTGAGGAATATGTCAATGGAATTCATGAAGAAAGTCCCGAGCCATCCCCCATCCCATCAGAACACTCCACCCCAAGCCCTACCCCAGCCCCCAATGGAGCTGAGTAGAGCACTCTACTTTTTACACACCAGCAAGTTAGTCAGGATGCCGGAAGTATTGATTCATGCCAGTTATGACGACTTATTCAAACATTTCACCACCAAATTATTAGCCAATCCTGCCTGGGCAGAAACCAAGGCAGGATACGATTACTTCTATTTCTCCAATAGGAATCTTGCTGTCTCATGGATCTTAGATAAAGAAGCTGACAGATTTGCTACCCAGGTGTACTGCCTGATTCATCCCAATCTACAGATAAGGGACATCAGTCCCTACAAGCAGATCGGAATGGATCTACCCCTGCCAAGCCACATGCCACATGCTATGCTGGATGAGCCGCTGGTACCACCAAAACACGGGTCAGTTTTGGCATTCCCTGTTCATCAAGGAGGTGCAGCACCAGGGAACTATAGCCAGGGACAAAGACTCTTCACAGGGGTGAACGATGGACCATCAGACCAACCAACTCAGCCACCAACCCAACCTCCCAATCCGCCTGTCACTCCCTTGCAATGGACAATGCTTCAATATCTGTCACCGCTGAAACCACCTGATCTCCTGCAACCCTGGGTGCTAACTACTGCAGCACCAGGGCCCTGGCCAGATCTCAAACCCAAGATTTCCAGGGAGCTGAACCCATTCAGAGGAGAATCCACTAACATTGCATGCTTCTTCTCCCAGTGCAAAATGTATTTCTACATATTCAACCAGTTCTTCTGCCACCATCCCCACAAGGTAGTCTTCTGCACATCCAGGTTTGAAGGTGAGGCACAGACCTGGTGGGAGGTGCCTGCGAGAGAACTTAGAGAAAATGCTGATGGGGAACAACACTACCTGTCCTATGCTGACTTCAAGGTGGAGGTCAAAAGGTGGTTCTGGAAGGACTTCAATACTGAGATCAAGTATGCCCAATGGGAGAAACTTCGACAAACGAACTTTCCCAACAGTAACTTGTTTTTCCAGAAGTACAAGTCCCTTGCGTTTGAAGCCAGAGTATTCAGCAACGAACAAATGATGTGCATCCAAGTAAGTAAGGCAGCCCATCAAACCAGCAAGAATACAATATATGCTGGTGACAGAATGGTACCTGCCACTTATCAAGAGTGGAAGGATGAACTCCTCCACATTGACTATAATTGGTGCCTGAGAAAGGCAGAGAACTCTATCACAGGGCACATGGGGGATGTCAAATCCCAGGCACCAAAGATGACTATGCCCCAGAAGGGTAGTTGTTATGCACATGCCACAGACCTCCACTTCACACTGACTTCAAGCATAGGCTTCATCTTAACAAACCACACCATTGGATCTTCGCAGCCTCCAGCCACTTACCATTTACTTTGCTCCATTTAATATTTTATTTTAATTTAATTTTACTATTTCACATATTAAATCTAGAACCTGAATTCAGTAGCAAACAGACCTCCATCGGATTCCATCAGACTCTGACTCTGATTTACCTACTCATATATATACTGTAGAATTACTTGTAGATACTCAGTTTGAATCAACTTGGTTTAGCCAAATCTCTCTCCAACTCCAACTCCAAATCTATTGCTCTCCAAGTCTGCAGCCTCCACTCTGTTGGACTATCTTTACTCTATCTATACCTTCACTGTCCATGGACTCTGCTCTGCAATCCAATCTTAGGACTTTGGCTCAAGGGTGATGTTGCTAATAGCTTCACCAAAGCCCACACACTCCGCAGACCTCCGCTTGTGCAAGTTATCTTGTCTATTTGGCATGCCCCTAACAGTATATTTGAACTCAACTTCTTGAGTCAAAAATTTCTAAATCATGACAACTACCCATACTTATCCCCCAGAAACAGCTGAAGGCCACAAATGAAAAACACCAATATTCTCCATGGATGATAAAGCAGCATCCACATCCAAGGAGAATCCAGAACTTTTCAGATCAGCCTCTGTCAGAGGACAACCATCTTGTAGAGAAACCTACAGCCACTCCAGTTTCACTGCCCTTCAATCCAACCATTACAGTTCTTCCAGCCCCTTTGGTACTCCTCCACCAGATGATCTATCACACAACCAGAGGACCAGCATATTTGACAGATACCGGGAGGACCCAGATCCACACACCCCAGCACCTCAACCCACATCCAACAGGGGGCAACTGGTAATACACCATCTATGTGTTCACACCTAGATTTTGCGATTTTATACAAATACTATTGCATATCTACCTTACATTAGTGATACAAAGAGGACTATAGCTGAGGCTTTGAGCTGATATTTAGACTAGTATGCAGCTAGTAGAGCCAGGACTTAGATGCAATACCACTAGTGGGTCAAATCTACCAGCCCACCATACTAGTGACTTGAATGCTAGCAGGGCTAAATAAATATGGCCACTAGTGGACAAGTAATGCGACTAGTGCACCCAACAAGAGGCAGAGGACACAAATCTCATGAAGTTCAGTCACTAGCAGACCGATCTGGGCAAAAAATGCCTAAGTCAGGTTAATTAGTCATGCAGCAATCTCGAAGCAGGACTGATGTTAGACCCAATGTCATAACAAGAGTAAGTAATGGCTGTATTGCTTTCATACAGTCACCGCTAAGTCTCGTGGAGTTATGATGTCAAGACTAAGGCATTGACCATATCTACATGTTCAGCGAGGTACTCGTCGATGAGTTCCTCAGTGTCCATGGTGTCTTCTCATACCCAGCTGTTTGACTCTGGTCCATAGCCTTTCCATTTGATGAAGTAATCTGTGACCCAGTGCCATGGTTCCCCAGCCTTTCCTCTGACCTTGTGTTCTCTACTGTTGAGGACTTTTTTGACTTCGTAGTGTTCAGCTCCATCAATGAGATCTGGCCCTGGTGGAGGTGGTTGTTGTTGATTAGGGAATGCGGGTGGTGCATATGGAGTGAGGAGTGCTTTGTTGAATGTTGGGTGAATGTGCCAGTTGACAGGGAGTTTGAGCATGTACGCAGAGGCTCCTTTCTTTGCCATGATCACGAAGGGGCCTGTTTGCTTGTCGTCGAGCTTCTTCTTTGGTCGAGGGAGATTTAAGTTGGTCGTGTCAAGCCAAACCTTGTCTCCTACTTGGTACTCAATTGCTGGACGTTTCTTCTTGTCGTATTGGGCTTTCATTTGGTTGGTGGCTTTCTTGAGTGATCGTTTGGCTTCAGCATGTATCTTTTGCATCTGTGAGACGAACGTGGTTGAGGCGGGAGTGCGGAAAGGTGCCTGGGGTTTGGTGCCTGGGAGGACATTGGTGTTATAGCTGTAGTTGACCTCGAAGGGGCTTTTTCCTGTGGCGAAATGGGTGCAGTTGTTGTGAGCGAAGGTGGCAAGCGAGAGCCATTCTACCCAATCGTCCTGGAGATGGTTGATGAAGATGCGAAGGTATTTTTCAACCTCCTGGTTGACTCGTTCTGTCTGTCCATCTGTCTGTGGGTGCCAGGCAGTGGATGTGTTCGCCTTGATCTGTAGCAAGTCATAGAGGTCTTTCATGAACTTGGAGACGAACACAGTGCCACAGTCGCTGATGACTACTTGAGGCATCCCATGTTTGGTGTAACCTTCGTTGCGTAGGATTTTGGCCCACCCTTCTGATGACAGCTCCATAGAACATGCAATAGGTATGATTTCTTTTGAGAAACGGTTGACAATCATTAAGATCACATTGTACCCTTTGTACATTGGTAAACTAGTGACCATGTTGACAGATATGTGAGTCCATGGTTGGGAAGGGATGGCGTTGGGATGAAGTGGCGCCGCCTTTGCTTGGGTGCTTGACTTGGTTCGTTGGCACACCTTGCAGGTGCGGATATAGGCCTCTATGTCTTTCTTCATCTTGGGCCACCAATATTCTTGTAAGATGAGTTCCTTGGTCTTTGCAATGCCAGGGTGCCCTGCCATGATGTGGTTGTGAGATCTCGTGATGATTTCTCCTCATAACACATGGTCTTGGGGAATATAGATATGGTTATCGTAGTAGATTATTCCGTCATCTATCTTCATCCCTCGATCATGGTTGAGAGACACAGAGACGTTCTTGTCCCATCGGTGGTGGTCGAGCATGGCCTGCTTGATCTTGGTATGAACTTCCTCTGTTGTTGGCATGACCAATGCCCGGAAGTGTTCAGGTTTGAGGACCGTAACTTCATTGTTGTCCTCCTTCCCTTGTTCATGATCCGCTCTTTGGCTAAGCAGGTCAGCTTTCTTGTTCGCCATTCCTGGCTTGTGGTGAAGAGAGAAGTGGTACTTGGCCAACTCTGTGACCCAGTGGGCTTGCTGTCGGTTGAGCTTCTGGGACTTTCAGAAATACTGGAGATTCTGATGATCTGTCCAGATTTCAAAGTCCTGAGCTGCTCCTATTAGGTAGTGCCGCCATTCGTCCAGTGCGAGCATGATCGTGAGTAGTTCTTTGTCGTAAATTTCATAATTTCATTCCATAACTGTGAGGGACTTGGATAGAAAGGCGACTGGGCGCCATTTTCCATCTTGTTCTTGGGATAGAACTGCCCCGATTGCTCCTTCGCTTGCATCTGCCTCTATGCAGAACTTTCCTTCCTCCATTGGTATTGCCAATACCACCTCCTCTGCTAGCAACCTTTTTAACTCCTCAAACATGTTCTCTTGCGCTATTCCCCACTTCCATGGGTCGTTTCCTGTCAGCTGTGTCATTGGTTTGATGACCTTGCTGTATCCTTTGATGAAACATCAGTAGAAGTTGGTAAAGCCTAAGAATGATTGCAACTGCTGTTTCTTGGCTGGCACAGGCCACTCTGCTATTCCGGAAATTTTGACTGGGTCCATATGGATGCTTCCTTCACTGATGATAACCCTGAGATATTCTGTCTCTAAAGTCTCGAACTCACATTTCTCCACTTTAAGGAATAGCTTGTTCTTGTAGGACTTATTGAAAGGTGGCAGGAGAGTTGGTGAGCCCAAAGAACATGACCATAGGCTCGAATAACCCTCGGTTGGTTCTGAAGGCTGCTTTCCACTCATCTCCAGTCTTGATGTGCACATTGTTGTAGCCCCATCGAACGTCATTTGGAAAAGTACTTGGCGCCTCGCAATTTGTCCATTAGCTCCGAGATGAGGGGAAGTGGGTCATGGTTCTTGATCGTCATGTCATTGAGCTTGCGATAGTCTTGGACTGGTCGTAGCTTGCCATCCTTCTTTTTGACAAAGAAGAAAGGCGAAGCCATAGGTGACTTTGACTGTTGTATTTGTCCACTTGAAAGGTTCTCGTCTAAGAACTTGTCAAGCTCCACCTGTTTGTTCTGGTTAAGAAGGTAGACTTTGCAATCTAGATTGGCGCTTGCGTTAGGAGTAAGTTTGATTGCATGGTCCCACGTCTTTGGTTCAGGGAGTTCATCGAAATTATCTTTGTCGAATAGATTGATGAAATCTCTGCACCAGTCTGGGACCATTTCTTCGAACATCTGACTCTTCTTGTCGGCTTTGGCTTTGGCAGCAAGGTTATTGGTGTGATGAGCACATATGAGAATGGCATGCATGAAATCTATTGCGAGAATGGTTTCCCCCTCCTCTAACTCCTCATCCCATTTGTTGTCGGGATCTGTGTCAGGTAATACGAATGGGGTTTTGTGGCATTGGCATCACACAAACGTTAAACCTCCTGTTTTCCAATTGATGATCGGATTGTGCCAGGCTAGCCAATCGTGGCTGAGGAAGATCTGCTTATTGCCAAGTTCTGTAATGGCTAGATCTATCCGTTCGGAATGATCTCCGATCGTAAGGCGGATCTTGGTGTATTTGGTAATTGATCCTCCCAAGTTCTTGGTTCCGTCAGCATTGTAGATGGGAATTGGTGCGGCCATTGCATGAGTCAGGATGTTATGTTGCTCGACGAATGCTCGGTTGATGGCACTGCTAGTGCAGCTGCTGTCTACTAGTGCCTTGGCTGGGAGCCGGTGATGAGCCTCCAGGCTCTGTACGCTCAGAATTCACAGATTTTCCCTGCTAATTAATGTTGCCGTCCCTTCAACGGCCTTTCCATAAACCAATAATTCCACGCATGGCAATACAACTTTCACCCTACACCAATCCCTCCTTATGCGCTTTGTTATCCATCCCATCTCGCTACGCATCATAATTGCTGTATTTCATCATGGCAAGGCACCTTTGATCGACCATCATCCTAATATGGAATCGTCACATCACTCAGAAGCAACTAGTTGACATGCCCATCGATCATTTAATGAAATGACATGATTGACGCGAGTACCCTCCCAGCTACGATAATTACAGCTATGGCAACTACAGACCGTGTTTACTAAGTCTGTTACTTTGCCAAGGCCTCAAGAAAATGTTACCCCATGCGTACCCCTCAGCACGATGACTATTGCCTAGAAATCCGCAGCTAAACAGCACCTAATGATCCGTTCATCACTCAGCAAAACCATACGGCTCGCATCCATACACGGCAACGTCGACGACTTGCTGTTACTTCCGAAGGCAAAAGGACCATATGTTCACTACGATTTTACTAAGCTATGGCCTTACAGCCTTACTAAGACACTCATATTTACACTATTTATAAATTCATACTTGTAGTATAAAAACTAGCTAGAAAAACATAGCTAGTGAGTTTATCACCAGTTTATGACCAGCCGATCGCAGTCTATCTCAGTAAACTACATCTATTCACCGTCCTACGGCAATATACTGTTTACCCCAGCATAATCTCGATTGCATGCCAACTCTTAAACTCACCAGAGTTATTCCACGGTTCTTAACTGTGAAGAGTCCTTCCACACCCGCTCTTCGTGCTTAACACTATTGGTACATGCTCATATTGTGCCAATATGTGATCGCCACGCCGTACCTCGTCCCCGTTATCTTTTACAAGGCCGTCATCGTTTCACTTTCACACCATTGGAGTTTTTTACAGTTTCACTTTCACCATTGTTATCATCGCCCACTTGGGTAGTCTCCGAGTAGACTTAGGATCAGTATCAGCAAGTTTTCGTATGACATCAGTATAGGACAGTCCCTCGAGTGGACTTGAAGGTTAGTTTGACATAGGATAGGATCGTTTCAGTACCAGACAAGTTTCGACATCGACTCAGCACCCTCGCATCGTATAGGACCAGTATTATCACCAGTTTTTGTAGTTCCACGTTTTCCCTCACCATTCCACTCTCAGCACCTCGTTCCACATTTTCTCTCGCCACCCACAGTCCCCACTCCGTTTTCCCATCGTCTTGTTCACTCATAGACTAGTGTCGACCGTTTAGTCTATCTCCCATCATTCACCCCACCCAGATTATCGTCGCACAATGTTTTCTAGTCTCGTCTCGCGTTTTCACATACGGATCCGTGGTATACACGTCATACCTGCTTCCGTTCCCTTTCATTCTGAGAGAACTCTACCGGCTTATAGCCTTAGCATCTAGTACTTGACTACCAAGCAGTACTACTTCGCAGACTTAAAGTCACAGTGTATTCTTGCATACAGAGGAATTGTTCTACTGCACGGAGGTGCCTCGAACCACTCACACACACAATCACCTTGATTGCCGTGCCACTATGTTAACTCGTCCAATCTCATTTTGAGTTGGTGTTGCCATTGCCATGGAAGTCTAGGCTCATCACCGCAGCCTTTTTATGGTGCTCTCCTGCCTTCATCAAACGTTTACGAAAATCCTGGGTATCTTGCAAAGGTTCATTAGCCTGGCTAGCCTCTTGCTGTTGTTGGCCTCTGGTTTTCACAACAGATTCCCATTGTGGTCCTTCCAGGTACTGATCAACTTTCTCTGGTGCCATGTGCGAGGTCTGTTGTACCAACTTCTCGAGCATGTTCTTCAAGTAGCTAATATCCTCTTTCTCTTCTGCTATTTGGTGAGACATAACGTACTGTGGCACTGGGCCTGACAATTGCGGGGCCATGATATAGGTCTGTCCAACAGTGTTAGATCCAGAAGCCTTGCGCGTTTTGTAATAATGCTGAATCCTTGCTCTCAGGCTCATCCCGGCAGGTTCTTTCGGTGGAGGATTTCCATCCCATAACCTGTACATATTCTGCGTTCCCGGTACATGAACTAGTTCCCCGGTAGTAATCATCTCTAGTTTGTAGGGACAATCTACCTGGAAATGTCCAGGCGTCTCACAAAAATGACAGTTACCAGGTGCATTACTGCTATACTGCCCACGAGTACTTTGGACGGGTGCAGATTGAGTCACCCATGGTTGGGTCTTAATCTGTGCCAACATCTTGTGTAACTCCTCATCTCTCTTGCTTTGTGATGAAACACTCATCTCTAGTAACTTCACAATGAGCCTGTTACTATCAGCCATCGTTGCCAGGAAGCTATTCACATCATCTGGTAATTCAGCCATAGCAGGTTCCTTCTTGTAAGTTACCATGCCTCTGTTTGACGGAATGCTCAGAGCTTCAGCCTTGGAGGTACTATCCATAGCCGGCAATGAACTATCAAATAATTCATTGTAGACTGTGCCAGGTCCCTTCAATACCCATGTTCCAGCATTGAACACATCTTCTAAATCCCAGGGATCGTGTGTGTTTCTCACCGGGTTAGTCGCAGTTGCCGCTGCCACTGGTTGACTACTCAGACGATCCTTCATACACTTCCACAAGATTTCCTTTTCAAAAGGCGAGATAAACAATTTTACCAGGTCCAAGTTTGACATTAATTTCTCTTTAATGACTGGCTTACTTTTGGCCTGGAACTCTCGACGATAATTCAGGTAATCGGCAGAGTCCATGATACCTTCTCTCTTGTATTTGTTAGCTACTTTAAGAAGCCCTTTACGTGCATCTTCATCATCTTCTGCAGTGCCATCATAGCTGTGCATCACTTTGTCCTTAAATTCTTTCCAGGTTTTCCCAGTGTCAAATGTAGGGAAAGCTCTCCACTGATCTTCGATGTCCGTATCAGTGTAGCATACAGCCCAGTCTTTCTTCTCCTCATCTGTGGATGCTCCTTCATGGGTCTTAAACATTCCTTCTAAGATTCTGAAATGTTTTCGGATTGCCCGGGGATTCGAAGTTTCTAGCTTGGGTGCATCTCTTGATGACTCCATCGGCATCTGTCACTTTGCAGCCATGGTTAATGTCTGCAGGGGTGTGTGATTCTGTTGGGGTTGCGAGTTCGAGTTTGAACTAAAGTTGGATACTGGCCTAGTGCTACCAGGAAAAGTTGAACTCGATGGGGTAGGTTCCGGGGAGGCGTTGTGCAATTCTCTTTTGATCCTTGTGCGTTCCAAAGCTGCTTCAGCAATGTTCGCTTCAATCTTGGCTTCTATGTCCGAAGGTTCTGTTCTTATTCTTTTCCGTGTTACAAGTGGGACTATACCAGCTGCTACTTCAGTTTCGTGGAGTGCTCTACGCTCAGCTGCCTCTTGTTCTGCTCTATGCTTTCGTGCTTCTCATGCAGCTCGCCGCAACGATTGGGCACTATTCGGATCAGGTTGAAGACGGGAATCGTCTTCCAGGTTGTAGAACTGTTACGTTCAATCCAAAGTTTCAAATCTAGATGTAAACCCCCCCTCGCGGTGGGCTCCAGATGAAAGGTGCTGAGCGCCTATATGAATGCAAAGTGCTACACACTAAAACACCACACAAACACTCAGTAATTGCGGTTCGAAGGGAGGTATGTTATACCTAGTTATGAAGCTTTGTACTGTAGGATACAAGTTCCGGGTGCAAATAATATGATTTGTATAAAGAATATATTGTGATGTCCACTCTAAGTTCGACGTGTTACTGAACATGAACTCAAACTGATACAGAATAACTGCCTGGTGCAGGTTCTGAACTCATGCTGGCTGCCTGGTGCAGTTTCAATACTGATACGTTGTGCCTGGTTGCGACTTAAAACACACTGACTGGTTCTGAACTGTTTCTTGGGTCTGACTTTCTGTTTCTAGCTTAATTCTGTTCGCTTGCTGGTCTGTTCTTACACACATGACGTGACCAGGTCACAATCTTTCTATTCCAGGTGAGTCTACAACTCGAAGGTCTTAACCAATAAACCCGTACTATTCGCCTGGTAGTGTTCCGGGGGGTCAGAAAACCTGCCTCCCTACTAGATACATGACCTGTATTTATACTATTCTACTGGTACACTATTACCAATCCTTTTTACTTACTGACTAATATGCTTGCTGACCCAGCCGGGTGAGGATAAATGCTCTACCTGGCAGGCCTTATCTCATCCATGGCTGCCAGGTCGATCGATCATACTAGATCATCACCAGGCAATCGGATAACTTCTGCCGGAATGCCGGGTGATTACACTATGCGAGTCACAAATCTGGAACCTCAGTCTACCGGGTAGAATACCGATCTTCTATTCAAGCATTGGATCAGCCTGTTTCAAAGTTACCAGGTGGACATCTTTCTTTACAATGTGCTACTTTCTTGCTGTGTCTTACTGATTGGTACAATGCAATACTGTTGTATTGCCAGGAAATGTTAAATTACACGTGTTTTTAAAGGGTGTACACCTGGCAGGCATATCAGTGTCATACCAGGATCCTTATACTCTCTTGGTGTGGGATAGGCCTGTATCCTTAGCATCTGTGAATCTATCAACCTCTTCTGTGACGGAGACTGGACAATGGCCCAGGTCCGTGTTCACCCATCATAGCACTCAGGCATGTCGCTCAACATTCATATTTCAATAGCTCCTCCACGGAGTCAGCACAAAGCACTGCACCAGCCTCACCATGCGCCATCCATTACTTAATGCAGTCCCTCGATTCTGATTACTATCGTAGGAGTTCAAATTTGATTCATAAAAATCATAAAACACTCATCACAATTGGTGCAGTAACAGGATCCCTGGTGTTCCTGCTGCTCATCTTTGGAGGCGGTACATTCCTCTTCATCTGCAAAGGAAGACACAGAAACTGGAAGTTGATGCATCATCTATCACCCAACTTTAAAATAATAGCTGAGATCAACTCGCTTTCTCTGCCAGTTAGAAATAAGTACAGCGAAACCATCACTCCTATGCTGGTGGATCAAGTGGCGCCAGACACGAGCACCGGAAGCCAGGGGATAGTCGAACAGAATCCAGGAGTAAATCCGACTGAGGATGAGGAAGAAAGGAGAAATAGCATTAGCTCTCCTGTCCATGTTGATACCTCTGTGTCACAGATCGCTGCGCAACAGGTCGATCTGCAGGCTGCCTTGGGTGATGTAGTGGCTGAGGTTGTGAGGTTGAGGACCCAGTTTCAGCAGTTCATCGTGGAACAGGAAGCAGAGAGAGTTCACGGAAATACGTTCAATCCACCACCAGCATATACATGAAGAAAATACGGGGAGATGGAGTTAGCGAATTATCGCTCGGCTGATATCAGTAAACATGTTGAGGTCATGTAACAAGAGAACTAGTAAACGGCTCCTATTGGAGACACGCAGACTCGGATTGAAACAAATCTGACAGAGGCAAGCTGCTGGTCATTTTGGACAGACTCTAGACAAATGAGATAGTTTGCATACCAAAAGCTAATACGAGAGATACGCCTACGTCGCTGGATAGTGTAAGACCCCAAGGCTCTTGCCAGTATCAAAAGTTCAAAGTTCTTCCAATGCAGAAGGTTTAGCTGGCATATCATCTTGCAGAGAGGGCAAAAAGCCTGGACAGGAAATATACTAGAGTATGGTATGTCAAGAAAGCCTTTGCATGTTGATGAATATGAGAAGAAGTAGATTATGAAGCAAAAGATGAAGTGCACAAAATGTTGGGAGCATTACCATCCCTAGCTTTTGCACTAAGCGTCACTATCTTCTTCCCTGGCAAACGCTGACTCCTCCTCGCAGTAGGATGCTGGACGTCATAGATGGTATGACCACGTCTATGTGTCTCAGGTATCAGACTTGAACCAGTCTTCACCCTGGGAAGGGGTGTTCTGGATGGATGGACAAGGTTTTATATCGTATGAGCTAATCCTCGATGGGAAGGTCTCGCCTGGATTAAGAAGCGGTCAGCCATAGGGAAAGGGAGGGTAGGTATGGGTATTACCATTTCCTACAAGTTTCCTGGGCGCTGGATGATGGACCTCGATGTTTCGTCTGCGCAGATTGAGTGTCGGGATTGGTTTTATGGTTAGGTGAAGGCTGCTTCTTGGCTACTGTATGATCACATAAGTCCCGGCATGGCAAAAGAGAACGAATGAAGGAAACGTACCTGGTTTTGGTAGAGCGTCGCCCGGATCAACGGTATATCGCTTGGGGGCAAACGATGAGCACGACCCGTTCATGATTTCGAGCTCGATGTGATAACTATGACGACTTTGGATCTCAGTTACAGTTTTTCAGTTTGTGTGCTGCATGGAACAGGCTTTCAATGTGTCATATTGGGTGAGTATCCAATTTTCCTGGGCTGTCTGTGTAAGGACATCGGAAGAATCCCTTAAAGATTTATTAATGAATGAACTGAGAACAAAAACGGGACCGTACTATCCTTGCTGTCAAAGTCACCTCCCTTCGATTGGAGTGGTGTACCATAGGCTGAAATGTAGTGACACTGTTGAAGCTTGGTTCTGGCTAGAATACTTCTTGAGCATGATACAAAGCTGCTGGAATAAGACTTACCTGGAGCACGCATCGCATTCTTGTTATTATCAAACTTCGGCTTTGGCTGATCAGGCAATTCTGTACTGATACTGGACAACCGACAGTTGAATGCCATCGAAACATTGTTTGTTGCTCTGAGATACTGATTGAAGCGAAATTTAACTAGCCGGAGCAGGTTAGATTTCATTGAAGCCTGAATCATCGTCCTGAGGTCAAAGAGGTTGCCCAGAGTCTGTAATGAGACCTGAGAAATCCCCATAGGACATGAAAGCCAGTATGAACTACAGAATGATATACCTTCTTTCGTTACGTGCGAGCATTAGGACGATGAGCGGGAGGAAACAATGTAAAGAACACCTACCGAGTATGAGATTGGCCCCGGAAGGTTCGACTTCGATTTCAAATTGAATATCAAGTGTTTTGAACAAGAGAATGAGTGAAAATCGAGTGAAAGTCATCCCAACCAGAAGCATGCCTCCCTCTCAGGATGGCAATACATATTGTCAAAACTTAAAGAGGCTGCCGAAACAATGAGACACAGTAATAGCACGTCAATGGAAAGAAAGCGCAGCGGCTGGGCCAGGGGAAAATGGCCAGCCAAAGTGAATGTTTGAACTTTGAAGCTGTTTCGGAGTACTTATCTTTGTTCAATATTCAACGGTCCATCTCCATCCATCTGTTGAAATTGGCAAGGAATCGTTGAGTGTAGGTTGGACAATGGATACAGGAAATACACTGGAATCCGAAATTCGTTTACGTGAGATGTGAGCTACATCGGCCCGAACTCCGAGGGATGATTCTTTGACACCTTCGACTTGGCTTCAACCAACACCAATACGACTAATATTACTGCCTTCGTTATCCTCTATCCTTCACGATAATCATACACCTATCGATCACTGCCAGATTGGGCATCGTCAGACAAGTGTCAAAATGATCGATCATATACAAATTGAACAGAAACCGAAGACTCTGGGGATGGCAAGAGTGATGATCTACATGCAATGGGGACGATACTGTACTATTTCAATCAATTCATCAGTCACAGGTCACAAGGCTGAAAAAACTCACCATCAAAAATCGCCACAAATCAAAACAAAATTCTGAGCTCCGTGAGTTTCAAATTTGTGATGAATTGATTGAAATAGTATAGTACTGTTGCCAATGATGATGACATGATATGATGGCTGAGATGTCACACACACAGACCACATCCATATGGCTATAAATTTAAAAGAAGGGCCAACATTGAAAGCCTTTGTTCTTTTCCCCCAGGCCTTATATCCCTTATAGCCAATTAATAGACTGCAGTAGTAGTTTATCTGTAATGTATTAATGACTGTACATGTAGTTGGTGCTTAATTAATTAATACCACTGCAGTGACTGGTAGCAGCCATTGGGCTCAGCACTGGGGGACCCTGGCTGGTATGGGTTCTGTGTCCCTCCACCCATTGCATGTACTAAAATAGATCCCTGATAAATGTCTTCCATTGCAATTGTGCCCTATATATTTATTCTAGGTCCTGGTGTGATAAGTATAGCTCTTGTTCCATGATCACATTGTCACTGGAATTTAGGGGTGACTAAATTATATTGTACTGTAAATGTTAGTATGACAAGGTAAGTTTGGGGGAATCAGCACAAATGCTATACTCTGCTTGACTCCAAGGATGTCCAACTATTGAATGTGTATGATACTGAAAATTATGATTTCTTGCAACTGTTACTGCTACTGGGCCAACCATATGACTTCACAAAGTCTTCTTGACTATGTGAACTTGCTGCTTAAGATGGTGGAGACTTATCCACCTGTTGTTCTGAATTCAATACTGTGTTTCTGGGGTATAAAAAGTTAAATTGCATTTCATTTCCTGGCCTTTATATACAAGTTGTGTTGGAATATGGCAATCTGGCATCATGCCAATCTTGCTTAGTAAGGAAGAAAAAGGAGGAAATGTATAGA
This sequence comes from Armillaria cepistipes, assembly GCA_900157415.1. Lineage (NCBI taxonomy): Eukaryota > Fungi > Basidiomycota > Agaricomycetes > Agaricales > Physalacriaceae > Armillaria > Armillaria cepistipes. Next base: position 584,883 of record FTRY01000026.1, read on the forward strand.
AGATTCTAGTAAAGTCTTTTAGTATAAAAGTCGGTACTGTAGTGTACATCTGCATGTGTTTGCAGAGTTCAGCCAAGTGCAATACTATTTGCTCAACACTGCACATGTACATACTGGGAATGAACTGATCCCCTGTTTTATGACAAGGTGGCTATCCTATTTTTAGATACTTGGATTACTCAGCCTTCAGCCATCCTGTATGTGTACTGTAGTATTACAACTGCATGTTCATATAACACATAACATGGCACCATGAACTGAACTTAAGTCATATCATATAACATGTAACGTGGGGTCATGAACATGTATCTAGGCAAACAATATTTACTCATTTTTTCGGGTGTGATTTTCAGCTATTTTCTAACTTAATTTCAGTCTATTCTTTGTCCAAAATACAATCCTCCATGGGCTTCAGCAACATTTTGGGCCAATTCATGACTCAACTGGGACAATTCTATCCGGCATCCCATGAACATGAACCTATGCCATAATCTATAATGCATAACACCAAGTCCTGAATATGAGTCTAGGTGAACCTAACTCATAACACATAATACCCAGTGAACATCTGGTCGTAATACTACAGTACTATTAGTAAGGATTTCCTGCTAGTAGGTGTGCTGCTTACTCATCCATCACATTGGGCACAACTCTCACCTGCTATAGATGGCTGACAACTTACTAAGTGATTAGTAAGCACTTACTCAGCACCTTCTCTTGGTCCAAATTCTGGTTTTCTACTAGCCCGGGTTCCAGCCTGACAACATATTTTTAAATCCTTCATTTGCTTCTTTCAGGATCCCCTCTGTTTGATTTTGGTGTGTCGCATTGTACTGTCAATGTGAGTGTTATTTCAGTCTGATCATGTTTCACATCCGTTAAATCTTCAGTTTGATATGTCAGGGTATGTTTTCCTGGTATTCCACAAATTTTCACTGCACAAATTCAGGCATGAATTTTAGGATCTGTATATTTTCCCTAGCTAAGAGGCCTGTGATGTCGATGCTTGCTCTTTGTAGGGGATGAAAATCAAGCAGTTCTTGGCATGTGAGCTTATGTAATGTTACCCAGGACACTGCCACAGCCTAGCAACTGCCGACTGCATCCACATCCACCACCATGCACAGCCTAATACCCTTGACTATGGCCAACACCACAGACAATATCGATGATATCAAGACTTAACAATACCCCACTGCTCCAAATATAGCCTGCATCTCTATTCCAACCAACCCATGCTGACATCGAGCCCAATCATATTTGCAAACATATGGACAGTATATCAACAACTGAAAACGGACTGAGGGATCAAAAATCAGTTGCCATCTGCAAATGGGAGCGGAGTATCAACCAGAAGGACAATACAGACAATGACAACAATGAACTCGACAATGGCAGCAACAACTGGAGGGACTGGGAAGGCTCGACAACAATGTGGGACCCTGCTGTAGAGTATTGCCGGACTGTTGTGGATGGTCAAGGCTGCAGGGGTGCAGAGAAGGTCAAGCGGGTAGATGGGAGCAACATCTAACCACCCCTACATATCCATCATAATTCTCGCCAGTGCTCAGCCTATCTTTGCCACCATCAAGCTCTCCTGCACCATCCAGTCCACAGACACCCTCCAATCTCATGTATCTCCCATTTTCTGAGTGGGGGAACATGACTATGTTGTCTATATCTACTGTTACAACTTATTCATTTTCTTTACCTCAGCACCTCTTATCTTATCTTCGGTGATGAGCCTCCAGGCTCTGTACGCTCAGAATTCGCAGATTTACCCATTCATCACCCAATATCTTTGAAATGACGCCATTATAATCCTCACACACTCCATAATACTGCCAGCACTCGATAATACCATGGATTTTTGCAGTATAAGCCACAAACATCCAGATACAATCCTAAAACCATGATATCTACTCCTCATGCACTCTGTTATCCTTCCCAGCTCGCCTCGCATCACAATTACCATATCCCATCATGGCAAGGCACCTTTGATCGACAATCATCCTAAAACAGGGTTGCTACATCACTCAGAAGCATCTGGTTGATGTGCCCATCAACCATTTAATGAAATGACGTGATTGACACGAGTACCCTCCCAGCTACGATAATTACAGCTACGGCAACTATAGACCATGTTTACTAAGGCTGTTACAGTGCCAAGACTTCGAATTTTTGTTGCCCCACGCATACACCTCAGCATGGCAACTGCAGCTCAATAATCCGCAGCTAAACAGCACCTTATGATCCACTCCTCACTCAATAAAACCACACAGTTCGCATCCATACACGGCAACGTCAAAGACTTGCTGTTACTTTAGAACCACAAATACCATATGTTTACTATGGCTATTACAAAAGCCAAGGACTTACAGCCTTACTAAGGCTTCGAAGAATATTCTATTTATAAAATCGTACTTGTAGTATAAAAACTAGATAGATACTGCATTTTTAGAGTGAGTTCTTACCCAGTTGACGAGGCTATGGCATTCCAGTCAGCTACGGTTACTCCAAGTTATCCTCACCGCTTGCTTTACTTTTTAAACATTGTTGGTTGCACCAATACACAAAATATTGCGTCAATAACTTGCTTTTGTCTTTTAATGCCACAACATCGCTTCACTTTCACCACATAGGATTGTTTTATCGCTTTTGCCTTCTACATCGCCATTGTTTTCATCACCCAGTTCAGTATTGCCTCCGTGTAGGCCCATTTCAGCTCCATAGGATCACCCTTGTCTTTATCATTGTTCGGAGTTGCTGTGCATCTATTGCCGCAGCACTCCACTCAGCACCTCAGTTACCACAATTTCTACCAGTTTCTTACAGGCTCAGTACGATTATTGTTATTGTTTTGACTCACAATATTAGGTACACCCCCAAGCCACGTTTACTAGGTTGTTTCGACGATTTCTAGTCCATTGCCATGATTTCTAGAGCATCACAACAATTTCTAGCATGTTGCTACAATTTCTAGCCCTTCCACACAATTACCAGTCCTTCCACACGATTACTAGCACCTCCCCATGATTTCTAGAGCATTGCTACAATTTCTAGAGCTATTTTCATGCTCTTTAGCCCATCCCCATGTTTTCTAGACCATTTTAGTGGTCTCTATCCTGGTTTCTTGGTATTCATGTCATACCAGATTCCTTCTCATCTCGTTTATCGAGATCCTTCTCGGCTTACAGCCAACGTCTATTAGTACTCCTTGACCAAGAGTACTACTTTGCTGACTGAAAAGTCGCAGTGTATCTTGTGTTATTGAGGAATTGACTGCACGGAGGTGCACCGAACCACTCGCACACACATTGCCTTGATTGCTGTGTTGCTACGTTAATTGCCTAAGCTCTCCCCAAGTTTTGGGTGTTGCCGTTGCCACAGAAGTCTAGGCTCATCATTGGTGCTTATCTTATCTTATCTTATCCATAGGATTCATGACTCCATGGAGCCATGACATCATGACACAGTCACCATGGTTCACCTTGTGATATTTCTGCTTCTTTCTTGCAACAGTGCACTTATTATTAGACCCTTTACTTTAGTATATAAGTACTGTAGCTCAAGCTGTATATTCCCTAGCTTTGAGCTAATGTTTATTCATACTGAAACACATTCATTCTTGCTAAGCGCTAAAGACTTAGTCCAGAACCTCCTTTCATCACAAGACTCAATGGTGACTGTATGAACACGACACCTGTTTCTTTTGCCTTGTATCACCCCTTACAGCCTTATTACTTTCATAATGACCTCACAACCTACCTTTTTGACAACATAGAATGCAGTGGTGATGTCTATTTTGCTGGATTGGACCCTCATCCCTGTCAAAACAGCTGTCAACATTGCTTGACTGGCTTTTTCACATTCCACCTGCAGGCTATCACTGCTGATTCTCAAGCAGCCTCGTCTTTCAACAGTGAGGGTATCAACACCACTGACAACACCATGCATGACCCCATTCCCAGCACCTATGGCCTGCCTGCAAGGCATGAAGACAACTTTTTTTAGGGCAATTTCTTCAGCCCAAGAATTGGATATATTATATTTATTACTCTTTATGGTCATGGCTGTGTGGCCTACCCGGTATTGATCCTCATTCAATGATGTTGCCCTGGGTGTTTTAGTTTGAATCCTGGTGGTTTAATTCAATTTATTTCATTTTTTTCCAATCCAGTATATTTACAGGCTGAAAAAATGGTAGTCTTGTTGATAAAACTACCCAAGGGGTTATGAGGATGTCAAAATATTACATCCACTCAATATTTTTTTTAAGGCTTGGTCAATCCGACTAACTGACCTCCATGGGAATAACATACCAGATCAAGGCACAACATATGGTATTGGTAAGCACACTGCCACCCAGTCAGCAGCAGTTACTGTCCCTGAGCCCCTTATTGGCCACCCCCCAGAACTCGGCCACTCATGGATTCCTTGATTACTGGCAGTTTTTTGTCTGGTTTTTTGCACTGGAAATATATTTATAGATGTTATCTTGTGAATAACCAAAGTAGAAGTTCAAAATGTGTGATTACACAATGCTAGAAGGCGAAGTTTGTCACAAATGTAATGTAATACCATTTTAGGAAGCTGATCACTATCGGATCCATATCTCTTCATCAAACGACGACCATTGGCATCCTGAAACCACTTATAGGTCACAGATATACCTCTCTGCTTCATGTCTCTCCACTTTATAATCCCTGGAACCATGAATCCTGGCATTGCACAGCTCATTTACCTCACATGGTCATGTTTTCTCAAGCATCCTTGCATTGGGTCATAGTGTGATACAGCTGAGTTCTGGCCCAATGAAAGTCTCTGGAACGCATCTTTACATGGTAAGACATCTATTCCCACTCTCCTTATGTTTTTTAGATTTTTTCGTCGAGGTTCATAATGGAAACTGAAGAACAAGCCAAGATATGAGAGATTGGAAGCTGCTGCTTAAATTGGGGGTTCATTTTGGTTGTGCATTGTCACAGAACCATAGGTGCATGTTTACAAAGCATTCTTCCATTGATTAGGCTGATATTATGGGAGATAGGATGAAATTTATTTATTTTACCACCTATCACACTCTGTATGTCCAATTTCTGCATGGTTTACAGCATTTTCCTCGCATTGTCCACATATCTACCTCAAATATGATTCATTTCATTGTTTCTCTTCAACTGTGCATGCAGCAACACCTTAATTCTGGTAAAAACATGTGCGCTTACTAATGAAAGTCATGTATTTTCCTTGGACTCATTAAATAGTAGTCAGTCTGGTAGTTCAACATTAACAATGCCCCCAATGGAGACCTCCTCTCATCACAACTGTCTGACAGTCTCGATTATCATACCAGGGTCTCAGAATGCATCAGATCCTTCAATGTCACCACTGAGTTCATTGATGCCACCTCTTCATGATGTTGATAACTCGCCACTCACTTCACTTGGAGGCAGTTCTCCCTGGTCTGACTATGATGTGCCCAGCTCCCCTGTTCCAGATTCCCCACCAGACCCACCACTTAGTCCCATCTTCCCCGATTCTCCTGCCATTGTTTCCTCTCCTGTCTCTCCATTTATTTCTACTCCAATCTCTCCTTCGGTTACTATTATTCCTCAGACTGACCATGGCACATCACATACTACAAACATTTCTGTCCCATTCATTAATCTACCTGCAGCTATGCAGTCTGTGTTGCCATCTGCTCTGCATGTCGAGCCACTGGTGCCAGTGTTGGACATTTCCGACAAGGAGCAGCGTATTCAGGAGGCAATCAGAGCCATCAAAGCATCTGGTCTGAAGACAGGATTAACCACTGAATACAGCTTGTCCCTTTGGAATGCTGCCAAGAACTTTGATGTTCCTTGTCAGACCCTCAAAGATCGTATCAGTGGTCAAAGGACTCAGTGAGAGGCACATGAAAGTCAGCAATGACTTTCTGTTCCTGAAGAGATGGTATTAGTTGCTTGGGTGAAGGAAATGGGATGTCGAGGCATTCCAATTACACTTGCAACTATAAGTGATTATGCAGCTGATATTGTGGGGAGACCTCTTGGTTGCAGTTGGGTGAAAGGCTTTTGTTTACATCATCCTGATATTAAGGTCAAATGGACAACTGGCCTGGAGAAATGTCATGCATGTGCTTTAAACCACACTGTGGTTTCAGATTTCTTTGACAAGCTGAAGGAGCTGATGGAGAAGTATGATATTCCGGAAGAGAATATATATAATATGGATGAAAAAGGTAGTTTATTTGGTGTCACTGTTAATATTGAGTCATTGACTGATGTTCTGCTTAACTAGGTATTCAGCTTGGTCTTGGTCAAAAGTAGTGTTGCCACAACTCGGCTTCGAGGAGCCGAGGAGCCGAGTCGAGTCAGAGTCAGACTGAGCCGAGTCATAGGTGACGACTTGGGCATAAGGTGGCTCAGCTTGACTGCCACTCAACTTTTGTCAGCTTGAGCAGACCCGAGTCACTGACTCATCCATTTTAGGAAGTCATTTCTCTTTCAACTACTTTCATCTGATCTATCACGACGTGTCAACTGCCAGTCTCATTATATCACTGCAACACTTTCTGGGGTGAAGGATTGTACTTTTCTGAGTAGATTTTGGCTTACTTTTCTGATCTTTGGTATGTCTGCTCTTCTGTCTCAACATGGCACCAATCTGATCTGATCTGATAAGGTGTCTGCCCATGGTCAGTACAATATGAGGACTCAGGCCTCAAACATAAAGTGTGTACTTACATTTCATAATCATGATAGTAATATTTATCTCCTTGGCTATTTCTGCTGGACCTAGCCATGTCAACTTCAACAAATGATCCTGTAACACATTGATCTCATATGTGCCATTTCTTGGTGGGAGTATAATTTCTGTATGGTACATCTGTAAGAATGTACAGTTCGCTGACTTCTATTACTTACCTTGACTGGTGCATAGGTTCTATATGGTTCTTTTCGCCCTAAACATCACATATGTTGCTCCTCCACACACCATTATTTATGTTGTCACTTAGTCCTGTAATGAAACTGTTTCAGTCTTTTGTCCAGGATACTGTGTTGCACCCTTTGTACCTTGTTTCAGCTATGAGAACATCTCTTGATGATGTGCCATGCACGCAGGTAAAGTTTTACTGTTCTTTGACTAATTTCAATCTCTTCCATGGTGACAGTAGGGCTTGTTCTACATGTTTGAGGGTACTTTAGGCCTCGTTTTTCAGTACACAAAGATTCTCCACTTCATTTCACAAGTGGATGACAGTCAGAACTATTGAAACGAGGCTGCCCATTGACTCGGTTATTAACAAATGTCGACATGGTATGTGATTTGTTACTTCATTTTGTACTTGTGTCCGATGTTTTGCTGGCTAGTACATCTCCCTGTGTGGTGCGACTGCCTCATCTCTAATGGTTTATAACCTGCAGAGAACTTCAAGAGTGCTATCAAACCAGCAATAATGGCTCCTTGCAACAATAAGACTACAACTGCTGCTGCTGCACCTGTTTGTCATACTTGACGTTCACCTCCAAACCCTGGTGTTGAACCAGTAATTTCTCCTGAGCCTGTTGGTCCCATGGCCATGCCATTGCCCACTCGCTCTCGCTCTTGTATGCATGCTGAAGTGCCCACTATGTCAGCCATGACCCTGACACCACCAACTGAAGAGATGACACAGTCATTGGCTCCTTCACATGCTGCCCCGGTTCCTGGTGTTCAAGCCATATTCTGAGTACAGGGTGAGTACAAATATCCTCATTCTGTTCTCCAAATCCTGATGTGCATGTTTAGGTTATAACCATTGTCGATCTCCTGTGTCCGCTGAGGTGCACACTGTTTCTTTATCACCACCACAAGCAACAGCTGTTGACTCATCACATCATGTGGATCACCTCAATGGCTTGACACAGGTGCCAATGCAGGCTGCAGGTTTTTGGCGCGCACATTTTGAAGATGACTTGGATAGCTCAGATGGAAAATTTCCTGAGCCATTGCCTTCACCATCTCCATCCATGCTGTCACATGCAGGAACACCTCCCCACCAAGCACCAACACCTAGAGCGAGAGCTGAGAGTCCACACATATCCCCTCAGACACCTTCTCACGGTCCTCTTCCTGTATCTTGACAGCTTCTCAGAACACCGGGGACACCGCAACAGCTTTCACATGCTGGTGCCGGCCTTGGCAAAAAGGGTCGCCACACAGCTCAGGATGTCTGGTCATTCTTTTTGAAGACAGAAAGTGCTCATCAGTGTGCATTTTGCATGTACGTGTCTGATGCTTTATCTCTCTGATTATACTCATGATTTCTATTTTATATAAGTGCGGCTGACTTTGAACACAATGGCATGCTGCCAGCGAAATCAGATTTTGGTTTGAAAATGAGCACAGATGTTTTTCGGTGCCACTTGCTTGATCACCATCTGACTTCATGGCTGACGAAATGTGATTGTCTAGGTATACAGGTCCGCTCGGTGCAAAAACACTACCAAGATGCCATCAACAAGTTCTATATCAAGCATGGCAAGCAGCCAGCATCATCATCTTTGAATAATCCTGAGCGCAGCCCATTTTCACATGATGCGTTTATCGATGTGCTCATTGTGTGGATCGTTGCTGATGATCAGGTTTGCATGGCTTTTGCACCAATATAGTAATACTCATCAAATCTTAGTCTATCAATGTAATCGAGAGTCCTCATTTGTGTTCCATATTTTTGATGCTATGAGAGGAGCTCAAGGACTCTGACATACCTCACTGAACTTCACTACGAGCATGTATTCTTGAAATGTGGGATCAACATGTCAATGAGCTTGCTTCAGAGTTAAAAGTGAGTGGTTTTCTTCTTTAGCCCATTCAACTTCTCATCTGACATTGAATAATCTCAGACCTCTATGGGACTCATTTCATTTACTACAGATCTTTGGACAGATTTGAATATGCACCCCTTCATGGCAATCACCTGTCATTGGATTCAGAACCGGATTGTTGATGGCCAAGCAATCTTGCACTTACGCTCAGATTTGGTTGGCTTTCATCATGTTCCTGGCTGTCATACAGGGGAGCACTTAGTGGAAGTCTTTCTCTATATTCTCGATCGCTTGCATATCGCATCCAAAGTGAGTCAAGTACAGAGAGTATCAGCATATCTGAATATTTGGCTAGCTCAGCTGGATTACGTGTGATAACACATCAAATAACGATACTCTTTTAGACCACCTGGAGAGGCTGTTATGTATTCGATATCCAGACATGCCTTTCAACTGCATAGACAATAGAATTTGGTATGTTCTTTGACTTCTGTTGCCCATGTGGATCTGTGTTTCTTGGTTTTAAATTCTTGTGCACAGCTGTTTCCCCCATATTGTGAATCTTGCTTGCCATGAAGTCAAGAAAGCAATGAATCAAATACAATACAATGGTGCATGTAATACAGGTGCTCTAGCTAACTTAACCCAGGACCCAGTTTCGACTCTTCGTACCCTGATTAAATCTGTACATATTTGCAGATGATCTTTTGGGTTTTTGATCGTACTCATATCATATTAAGATATGATCATCATCACTGAGGCATCAGACGTTCTCAGAGAAAGTTATGGAAGCTCAGCTGGGCTCACTCCAGTTGCTTCGTGATGTTGAAGTCTGCTGGTCATCAACCGACATCATGATTGAAAGAGCAATTCTTTTACGCCAGATAGGACTTTCTTGCTTTGATTTGAAATCAATCTAATATTGTCAATTGGCAGCCTATTAGGTCATTCCTTCAATGTCGAGAGCAGCGTGAACTTCAGAAACATCAATTAAGTGAAGATGAATGGACAGTTCTCAATTTGTTCCATGAAATTCTACGTGTACATATAAGCATTGCAATCTGTTAGTATGAATCTGCTCACTCACCTTGGTAAAGGTCCCACATGCCTTTCAGCAATGTCTTTCAGCTGAAAAGACACCAACACTTTGCGATGCTCTTCCATCTGTTTCTGCGCTGATCTTATGATGGTGTTTGCTTCAGGAAAAGATGCCAGAAATGAAGGTGGTCATTTCGGCTGGTCTCAAAAAGCTTGAAGAATATTTTAAAAAGGTCATGGATGTCCCAGCATACATCTTTTCTATGAGTGAGTCTGTTTGTCCTATATTATGTCAGTCTCTCATTCAGAATTACAATGGTATGAGCAGAATAACCCCACAAAGATAGAATCGGTTAAGAATTTATTCATTCATGAGGTATTTCCTGACCCTGCAATTTTGTACTTTGCACATGATTGATAATTTTCAATAGCTTCAACGCTACTCAACTGTTACTCCAATGCCGGCTGCGACTGCTGTGCAAACCCATGACTGGGCTGATGAGATACTCAGACTCAATATACCTGTTGCTAACTCGGTGCAGCAGACTCTTGAACAAGAGTTCAATGCATATCTCCTTGATTGTCAGGCACTATCTAGTAGTCTCCTATTTTGGCAGGTATGCAGTATTACTTTACATTGTCCCCTCTCTTATGTGTATATGCAGGAAAATCGCTCACAGTATCCAACCATGTTTTTGATGGCAATGGATATTCTCCCGATTCAAGGATCATCAGTACCATGTGAACGTGTTTTCTCATCTGGGAAACAGACAACAACCGATCACTGATCACGCATCTCTCCTGAACTCATGGAAGTGCTTCAGATGCTGAAATTTAGCTTGAAGAAGGGTGTGTCATCATTGAATTTCACCGGGTATTATGATAAAGCAATGGAAACAACTGCCCTGGAACATCTTCTAGATGATGAAGCATTGATTCCTCATGATATCAATGAATTTGTGGACTCTCTTGATGCTTTCGAGGTGCTTTTTGAAGTTGAATAGATATTATTTACGTTGTACAATTAAAACCTTCCTAATTAGGCTTTGAGTCAATGACTCAGCAAAATACATATGACTCGAAGCTGAGTTGAGCCGAAGTTGATGATTTCATTTGACTCCAGAGTCGATCCGAAGCTGAGTCATGCCGAAGCCGAGCCGAGTTGAGTGAAGCCGAGTCGTGGCAACACTAGTCAAAAGGTGGCTGCTTTGGTAGACCAGGATCAGAAAACAGCCTACCAAGTTGAAGATGGCAACTGAGAGCTGGTAACTGTTATTGAATGTGTTTTTGCAGATGGAACTGCTTTGCCTCCATCTGTTATCTACCAAGGTATTCGCCACAATTTGGAATGGGGACACAATAATCCTTGAAGTGCAAGGTTTGTTTACCAGTTTTTTGCTTAGTGTATCCTTTTCTAATACATCTCTTTAGTATTTCTGTCTCACCAAAAGGATGGACAGATCAAGAGCTTGGAAGTGCATGGCTTGAGCATGACTTTGAACCATTTACTGCTGCACAAAACAAGACAGGAAAACCCCATCTTCTGATTCTTGATGGCCATAACTCCCATACCACATATCGCTTCTGCAAGTTTGCTGCTAAGCATGACATTATTGTCTTCTGTCTGCCTGCACATTGCACACATGCATTGCAGCCATGTGATGTTGGTGTTTTTGGACCACTTGCTTCATGTTGGAAGGCTGAAGTGAACAGAGCAAGTCATCAGTACATTTCAATCACCAAGTACAATCTTATTGAGCACTATCACCAGGCTCATATTCATGCCTTCAAAGAGTCTACTATTTGAGCAGCATTCCAAAAGACAGGCATCTGGCCATTTGACTCTAATGCCATCCCAGTCACTGCCTTTGCTCCTGCTTTGAACACAACAACACAAGCAGCTCAACCACTCTCTGTTGAACTTCCTGCAATCCTTATTTCTCTATCATCTGCATCAAATACTATTTCACAGTCAACTGTTCCAGTAATGCTTTCGACTGGATCAAACACAACCAGCACAAGTACTACTCCCTCACATATTTTACATGGCATGCCTGCAACTGCTGGGGAAGGGGCAACACATTCTGAGCTGCTTGATGAAAACAAGGCTCTTCATGCTATTCTGAAAGAGAGTTGCAACCAGTTGCTCTCAAATCATGCACAGATGGTGTTGATGGAGGGAGAAAATCACCGGCTGTGAGAATGTGCATTTGCAAAGTCAAAAAAGCCAGAGAAAAAAGAAACAACTGCATATGCATGCTATATGACTGCTGATGAGAACCTTCAATTGCTGGAGTGTGCAGATTTGGAGTCACACATGATTCAAGTCTTTAAACAGGCAGCACCAGTGTTCAAAGAGAGGAGAAAGCTAGTGGCTGATTATATGAAGGACCAGGTGAAGATAGCAAAAGAGACAGAGAAAGACATTAAACACAAATGTAAAGAGGCAGAAAAGGCTGTAAAGCAGGCTGCAGTTGATGCAGAGTGTGAACAAAAGCAACAAATAGCACTAGAAAAGAAGAGAGTAGCTGCAAAGAAGAAGGAAGAGACTACAAAGAAGAGGGAAGAGGCAGCAAAGAAGAGGGAAGAGATGGCAAAGAAAAAGGAGGCTACAAAAAAGCAGAGACAGAAAGTTCTGCCTACTACACTGGCTGTTGAGAGGGTTCTTACTGGTGAGATTTTTGCTGATGATGCTCACAAGACCCCCCATGTTGCCAGATGGGTTGCAGCAGCCCAGCAACATGCAGAGCAATTTGTGTTGAATGAGATGCTTGCTGCAGGGGAGGTACAGGAAGTTGTGTCAACTTCTACTCTTAAAATTGCTTCTCCATGCCCTATCCAACAAAAGCAAGTTTCCGTCAGTCCTGCTGAAGCAGTGGTGGAGACAGAAAACCTACCAAGCCCACCTGAGCCTAAGACTCCTCTCATGCTTCCAACTGTTATCTCACATCTTCTTCCCCATACCCCATGACCACTTGCAGTTACACATGCTCTAGCAATTTCAGAAATGGATAGTCCACTATCCAGACGCTTACAGTGCTTGATTTTGCATGCCTCAAGGCCTCAGGCTTGTGGTGCACAGGAGATGCCAGGTACTATAGTTGACAGAAATCTCGGAGCTCCTAGGCATGGAATGTGTGAAAGGAAGCAAGTAGTAAGATAATTTAATGTTAGAGTAGACATTCTTGTATCCTGATATGTATTTTCAATGAAATTGCTGCCAATACTAGCCATTCTGCAGCAGAGATAAAGGCACAGAGCCAAATAAGCGAATTTTCCCACGGGTGGCCGAGTGCACCTGAAATGCCAAGATATGACATGTCCAAGCTAAAATATTCATAGGCCAACTATTGAGATTCTCAAAAATTTGATATACCATGATTGTAATCATTACATGCTTGGATAACTACTGAAAAAAAATGGGAAGATTATGACAACAAATGAGTGCTAGAATTCATGATCTATTGCCCTTAGTTGCTTAAGTGGCTGAGATCCAGCTTAGGCACAGTACCAGTTGTAACCGGTCTCTCCCAGCTGGACCTTGCTGGAATGCCAAATCCACCTCATCAGCAAGCTCAAATGACTACCTCTTCATCATTTGTATCACAGAGATGATGTTCAACAGAATTATGGAGCCAATATTCTCTGTGAGATCTCAATTTTTTATCAATTATTGCCTTCTCATGCATGTTTGAGCTAATTAGTGTAGAAAAAAATTGATATAGTATTTTTTTTAAAGACCTCTCGAAGGTGACCAACCAACCAACCAACCTGGTGTACCGGCTTGACAGTCCGGTAACCCCTTGGGGCTACATCGTCCTTCATTATGCATCCTCAATAATCAATATCATTCCCTTGCTGTAAATTCCAGAGCTTTCTTTTTTATCTCTGTCCATTGCTCTTCTCGACACCAAAGATATGTGAAGTGCTACTTACCATTGATATGGCAGTCACTGCAAGCTGTCTGCAGCTGTCTTTTACAGAAGATAGAGACTGAAGCCTTGCCGTAACTATTTTTATTCATAATGATGAGCACTTGATCTTCACTTTGAGATTCTAGTGACAGTAAAATGTTAGAGAAATGTCATTCAGTCAACTAAACCATTGAAAGAAACACTGTATTTAGTATGTGTATGGTGGACTCTGGCTGCCCACCTGTGGTGCTATGCTTAGTTATCCTGCAAGTTGATTGGTAGCAATGCTATTTCAGTAGGTGAACCTCTTTCTTGTCCTTCTCCGATTCTTTCCAATGTTCATTCATCAAAGCGGCACAGATCAGCCCGGTGCTATCCCATGTGGGGTATGAAAGGTGAAATAGGAACAAGCAACACATCTCTTCCTCCAATGTCATCCTCCCCATTATCACCTTCATGTCGTCTTTGCTGAGCATGTCTATTCCTTTCATGAAAAAAGTAGCAGGGTGATGGAGAACATCACCGGCTAGCACAAAAATGGGGACAATGTAGGTGCCTTTTCTAGTACTTAATTTTTTGATGCCTATGAAGTTAAGGGTCCAACTATTACTCACTATGTCTATCTTTAAATTCAGTACCATATCTCTGATTAGCGCAACCAGAATCCTGCTCCCACTGTTTGAAGGATAATAATTGCATTCATTTGATAATAGAGTATGTGCCATTCTTTATATCTATTACAACCCCTTACTTGTCTTAGTCTCACTCCTTCTGTCCTCAAAGAATGCATCTCGCTTGATGTGTCTGCCATTGTCTCATACCCCCACCTGTATTCCAACCTCTCTAGTCTCTGATGCTCTCCAACCTGCTGCAAGCCTCGCTTCTCCATTGTGCAGCTGAGGGTATCTCTGTGTTCTCCCCTCACTCGGTTTTGGGTTCTGTATGGGGAGGTGTGAATGACTGGTTAGCAAAAGGACTTGGCAAAGGTTGGGTCTGCATGTTGCTGGGTGAGAAGCTTGAGGTGAATGTGATGAGTGAGGGTGCAGAGGGATGTTTGGTAATTCTGGATGAACCATTACCAGTGAACCAGCTCATGGATAGGGTTAAAACATATCTTGGCTTGTTGCAAAGTATTATCTCCATTCTCTTCTCTTTGTTCTCATGGACTGATGTATGCATTCAGTTCAATACCTATACTTCCATCCCAGACAACGTTCGAATGGTAGCCATATGTGTGGGATCAGCTGGATCTATGCTCATTGAACGTGATGATGTGCTCGGTAACGGCAAGTGGCAAAAGGACTAGTGAATAGCAATGAACACCAACAACACTAAACCTAACACTAACTCTACACTTATCACCAATGTATTGAATTTGGGCGTTTTGACTACAATAGAAGCACTCTGCAGACTTCAATAATCAAGGAAAGTTGTTTAAAGACTTTTTATTCATTACTAGTGAGCTATACAAGTGTACTACTCACACTAGTGGGGTTGGTAAGACACGATTGGGTGAATAGTGACTTGACTTGACCTATTGCGCTCGCTCTGACTGGGACTGCTCTGAACTAGTGGCTCTCTTGGCCCTATACTGCTTCCTACAAGTGATAGACACTTGACTAGTTGCACTCTGGGCTGACTAGTGGTGCTCTTGGCCTAAGAATAATACTTTAAACTTCAAGAACTTGCTTGAACTAACTTTGAAACACTCTTGGCCTTTGCAGAACACAAAAGATTGCTCTAAGGCACTTCAATTCACTCTATGCTATGGGTAACTTAGCAACTAGTCGCCACTTCATTGAGGTTAAGCACAAAAGCCTTTAATTGGGGCACTAGGTACTGACTAGTAGGTCACAATTGTGTGGATGGCTTGCCTCCCCTGCACGTGAGCCTATTCTACTACTTATATACTGACAATCAAGGCACAATCAAGATATAAATAACTGACTAGAGGGGTATTATTGATAAGGATTTCTTGGCTAGGCACGGGTAATGGTGAATAATCATGCAATAGTCGGTCTAGAAACAGTCACTCGCTGACTAGTGAGCCTAGGAGCTCCGCTAGAGGGGGCATTCCATGTTCTTGGCCCAGCAATGCTCCACTTGTGTCAAGGATAAATGGCTAGCCGAACAAGCATGCCTGTAGCAGCTGTTGATCATGATTGAAGGTGCAGCCCAGCTATACTAGTACCGATTGCAATGGATCTGGATCGCCCTAGTCAGATCTGCCACAAGGTTAATCCAGTGCTAATTCATTTCTAAGTCCTGTTTTGAGATTGCCACGCAACTAGTTAACCTGACTTAGGCGTTTATGCCCAGATCAGCTCGCTAGTGACTGAACTTCACAAGATTTGTGTCCTCTGCCTCTTGTTGGGTGCACTAGTCGCATTACTTGTCCACTAGTGGCCATATTTATTTAGCCCTGCTAGCATTCAAGTCACTAGTATGGCCGGCTGGTAGATTTAACCCACTAGTGGTATCGCATCTAAGCCCTGGCTCTACTAATCGCATACTAGTCTAACTATCAGCTCGAAGCCTCAGCTATAGTCCTCTAAGTATCACTAATGTAAGATAGATATGCAATAGTATTATTATAAAATCGCAAAATCTAGGTGTGAATGCGTAGACGGCGTATCAGCGACACTAAGGTGTATTGCACTGGCAAAACATATCATGTTCATATTTATCCGATATGTGTCAACATTGTACTGATACCTCATTGATAGCATGTGGTGCTAGCATTAATCAAGACTAAAAAGCACATCATTTTATGCAAGTGTTGATGCAAATGAAAATAATGTCAATTAATTTCTTCTAGGTGGCCACACAAATGTGGAATGCAGTGTTCTCTCTGTTCTGGATGATTGGCTTCAACGAGAGGTCCAGGTTGACAAGCCTGATGTGTCATCATCATTCCTGACTAAGGTCCCTTTTTAAACCACATTGTCCACTCTTACCCCTGAACAACACTGAGCTATTGTCACATACATGGGAGAGACATGTTGGGGGATCCTCATGCCTCGCAGTAGAAAGCTTACAAAGATAGGCAGTATCTATCATCCAAGAACATGCCATGCGGGGCTGGTTTCCAGACAACAACTGTGACAGCTGTATTTTTTTTTAGGACATATGGCGTTACACCCTTGAATTCAAATGGCTCTGTCCCCATTTACTGAGCCCTGAATATCTGGCATCCCTGTCCATTTGAACCTGAGGATAAAGGCTCCTGTATTGGGGCTTTGACACTCTCCCTTGACGAGTGGCATGAGGCATGAATGCATGTGCAAGAAAGATCATGTTTTCAGGAAAGGGCTGGTATCCCTGCACCCTATATTCATGCATAGAGGCTGACCATGCTGGTCCTCGTTTCCAATTGGGTTGGGGCCTGATGTGTGCTGAGTCATGGGCCATCAATCCTCTGTTGGATAAGTATGCCAGGAGATGTGGAGGGGATGTCCTTGACCATTGTTGCGTCAGGTAGAGCTTGCTTAATTTGTTTGTGAGTGTCTTGATGTTTGTGATTGACCAGATGGATCAGAAGGAGAATGAGCCTTCGGAGAGTCGAGAAATACTTCTGGAGCATTTGGACTTCATCATTCAGCGTTACTCCAGAAGCAGTGTACATTTGGAACTCTTGCTTATGGCCTTTTGGTATGTATGTATCTTCTGTACTTAGCTTGTCGTGAAAATTTGCCGGTCACTTTTTCTCGGAAAGGACCACTGCCATGTGTCAAAAAAGCAAGGTCAGACTTGTTGTTGTTCCCAATAGTGGCCTAGCAGCAGATAGATTCAAGTATCATAATAACTTCAAGATGCAGCAATATAGCTGGGAAGGAAATAAATAAAACCCTTGGTTGTCATATTGCCATAGATGGGATTGAATACAGAGACAGCGCTAATAGACCGTCTGGACTGATCAGCCTCATGCTGAGTTGAATAAAGAAATACCTTATGGTTCATGGTACAGATTTACGTCGACGTTTTTCAACCTTGTAGATGGAGAATGTATTCTTGTGATGTCACACAGCAAGACACCAAGAATATTCTTTCAGCTGTAAATACATCAAGACTTGAGGATATGCACGTGAGAATGGAGGACTCTGCATAGAGACAGAAGGGATCATGAAGATCAAAATGAACCCAACGCTGTCTACGAACAAGTGACAGTGGGTCAATAACAACTATATGCTCAGGTCATATTAGCATGGCACTCTGACCAACTTATAATCCAATGAACATCTAGTTTGAGATACAGAGGTCTTCCTGAGCAGGCGAGGCCTCCAGGCAATTGCCAGAAGTTCAGTGTTCATGAGGTTTATTGGCCATTGGTTACATAAATAAATAAAATAAAGACCGTCAATCCTGAGTCTAAGGGCAAACATGGGGATTGAACCAGCGAATATTTATTTTATAACACCTATCCTGCTGAGCTGACAGTAGTCTATATTTGAGAAATCATCTGATGGTCCAGATCTCATTACCCATTCTTGTCCAAACACTGGAATATTTGGAATATAGCCAGAATTTGAAGGCAAGTCCTTTCCCATCTCGAATCAAGCATGCTGTTCTAATCGTCCATCTCAACTTGATGTTGCCATGACTACACGCAGTTTTAGTTATCAGACTTGAGCTTGATGTTGCAAAAAGGCAAGGAATTGGAACCTTTGCTAAGAGTGCTGGCATGCCATGGGTAGGATCTTGTTCTGATGTGTGTTTCATATGCACTGAACTCGAACCTCCAGCATGGCTGATGGCAGACACATAGAATCAATTCCACCATATAACATCAGAGCCATTCTTCAGATCATACAGTTCACTCCAAGGGGACACACCAAATAAATTTTTGCACATAAGGTCCAAAAATTTATTTCAGGCTGGCAAGAAGCAAGCAACCACCCACATGACTTTATTATACCTACAGTCAAGGACCGGTCAATGAGACACCCAAATATAGAAGGACCTCGGAAGGGCAAAAAAAAGTGTTTCCTTACCTCGGCTGTTAGCAGCATAAGGCAAGCTATGATAAGAACATAATGGCAAAAATCCAGTTGGGATATGAGCCAAAACCCTTCATGCCGGAGGACATCAGTGCAAAATTTCCTTATCACACAATTACCACTCAATGAGACATGTCACATCACGCTGGCAATCTGTCGGGAAATCCAAATATAGTAATTATATGTAATCATGATCTAATCAGATTGCTTATCTTCAGTGCTGATTTCCTCCCCTGCCTCTTCTTTGCCATTGTTGGTGTCACTGGAGAGTATATAAACCTCTACCTGTAAAGCAGAGTATATGTGATGGGAGTAGAGTCCAATTAGCAACATGTAAAAAAAAATACAAACAGGTCTTCTGACTGTGACTGATATGGTAATTCATGATGTGACCTGATGGGCCACCCCCAAAATAATTATTGTTGTAGTGCATTCCCAATGGCCTCGGAAATTCATTACTGTTACATGTACATGTTCTATTATGATTTATACATGAACTCCGAGACCAATTTGGGCCTGTGGAAAGCACCCTGGCCAAGTGTCTCATTGAGTGATACTGTCTCATTGACCGGTCCTTGACTGTATATATAGGTCAATTTTATGACATCATGTGGCTGTTCTCCAGTGAATTTCCGGCTTCTTGCAGCACACCTGCCTCTTGCCTGCCTCGGATGTTAGTTTCTTGGTGATCTTTCAGGATAGCCATTGGGAATACTGCATGTATAGAAGTAATGGTATTAATATGTATGCAAATGTCATTTGTGTGCCCTAAGAGAACCCAAAAGTCTGTGTTCTAAAATTTTTTTCAGCCTCTTCGGGGGCAACCAACCACCCTACCAGATGTGCCAGGTCAACATTCCAGTGCCCCCTTGGTTCACTCACCAATATCCATCTCATGACAACCACACCACAAAGGGAATGAAATGAAGATGAGTGGAAGACGTTGTCACGTCTCATCATACTCAGACCACAGAAGTTATTGTCAATGTTAATGCAGGGATTGAACCCTTAGCAGGATGCCCGACTAATATGGACATATAATACTCTTCCCCAAAAGACATGGACACAGTTCATGGGGATGCCAAAGTATAGGTGTCATGGTGTGCCAAGATGACAGACGGGATCACCCCATAAGCACAGTCACAACTCAATGGAGCGGTAATAGAATCAGGTAAGGTTCGTATTTTCAAGGCGATTACATAAACAAATGATGTATCCTAGTCAGGGTTGCAGTGTCAATCACTCCTGCATTCAAGGATGTATCCGGTCCTCTGCAGGCGGAACATGTCGGAAAGAGTCTTATGCGACTTGTGGAACCAGGATCGTAGGCCACACAGCGGGGTGATAAAGTAAAGCAGCGAGAAAAGAAGTATGAGACTCCATTCCAGCAATCTGGCACATACTGAATGCCGTGTATATGTGCTGAAGTGACTCTGTGTGCGCAAGCTAGAAATGCAACAGCGTCGGAGACACTGATCACACCCACACCCAACACTACACACACAAACCCTCAAGTTCGTGGGGGATTCTGATGCAATAGAAGCAGATAGAAACAAGGCAAGCAAACTCTCAGGATATAGGATACACACGGATAGCAATAGCGTGTGTCATGTATCTCGATTTCTCTAAGTCCAAAGGCTTTCAATAACAAGAGGAGCGACAGTTGTCGCTAGGCCTCAAGGCAAGGTGTAGTACAGTACACACAACATCGAGAGACGTCCACAAAACCCTCACAAAGTCTAGAGCAACATGCGGAATGTCCTCAAATGACTTAAAACACACAACACATGACTCAAAGCTTTGCGCTCCAAGCAGAAACACTTCACAAAACCTTCCACTTAAAGCCACAGGATTCAAACCTACGTGCTCAAGCTTCCAAACCGATCATAGATCCACAGGGTTCTAACCTATGCGATCCAGAGACACAGAAAACCTTACAAAACACCGTCCGCAAGCCACAGGGTTTGAACCTATGCCACTTGGGAAATATATACCCTCAAGCGAGCACTAATCAAGCCAAAGGGTTTGAACCTCTGCCGCCTGTAGTGCCTCGCGTCACACGAAACCCTCAAAGCACAAGAGCGCATCCTCTAGGACACTAAACTCCTCTTCTCAGGTTAGAGTGCAAGTCACCCAACCAATTAACAGTCACACAAGTGCCCTGCTAAGCTTTCTATGCCTCACGCAAAACTCAATTCACTCGATATGATATCAATTCTAGGTCTATTCTCTTGCTCGAAGTTATGAACTGGTCCTGATGCTAGGGTGTCAAGCTGAAGGCTTGCGTGCGACTACAGCGGGGGTCCGAAACTTGTACACTACTATTACACTGCGCTATTTATCTATTTTACACCCTACAAATTTGTACCACCCCATATAGTATTATTTAAGCTGTGGGGTACCTTCACCTGCGACCCGCGCATGTTACAATCATCCCGCCGTAGCTTGGCGCTGTCTCAGGAGTCTGGCCTGGGGCCAGATCCTGTCTCTGAGTGTCACGGCATTGGTTACCAAGGCTATTACCCGCATAGTGACATTGGTTGCCATCTCCTCGGAGTTATAGCCTACCTCACGACTCTTATCTCGCTTCCTGGTATTCTCTTAGGGAATTCTATTGTAGTGAGGGCAATGTGCTTCTTGTCTAGGCCTCGCGCGCTTCGGCCGAAGCTCCGGGACTTCGGATTTACTTGAGTTCTGACATCACAAAGTCTAGAACTCTAAGCTCTGGGCCTGCCGGGCCTTGCGCGTCATAGATCACTGTTATGCAAAGTCTTAATTATCTCCCAAGCCTGTCCTGCTCTATTATTAGTGTGTGTATGCTTTGCCTTGTCAGAGAACTCAGTGTCAAACACTGGGACTTTATACCTAGTACGGCCTTTCTAGTACCATTCTCAAGTTAAGCCATGCGCTCCACCCAGCTTTACTCTAGTAATATCATTACTGGCATTATACACACTGTGCTCTGTTGTTTTTATCATTGCCTTGGTATCTGGACCTTATTGCCTGTACTCATTGGCACAATTCGCAAAATTACACACGTGAATGCGCATAGAGCGTGTCAGCACACACTGGAACGAAATGCCTATGAGCATGAAACAAAACAAAACAATCAACACATGAGAGGTGACCAGTAGTCTCTCATAGACAGATGAACAATACACGCCTATGGAGGGAGGGAGTGACAGCGTGTATGTAGTCTGTTGTTTATGTGGGGGGCCTTGGTGTCACCGTCATTTCGTTATGTAAAACTATCACATGCTTCTTAGACATGTCAATTTTTTTTTCGCTTGCAGTCACCATCACAACATGTTTCCACTGTATTTGTGAATCCAAACTGTATCGTTCTTAACAGTAATGAATTTTTATAACCCAGAACCACCAAAACAGCACAAACAATGGACCGAAATACCCTAGACTCCTGTAATTCCAGTCCCACCCTCAAATGCATCAGATTATCGACTCTCAACTTTTACCCCAGTCTCTCCAGATTTGCCGTTGAGGATATAAACGATGGGCTGTTCTTGGAAAGGATGAAGGCCATCCTTCCAGGCCTTTATGTGCTTGGTGACAATGATTTTGATGGTTTGCAGTCCCTCAGGGTCCTTCCATAATGGTGTTGTATCCATATCATGACCGGCGAGTAAGAAGAAAGCAAGGATATACACAAGGAAATGACACAACCATGGCGGTACTGACGCAAGGAGCGAATCCGAGTGATGGGAATTTATTTCTACATTTATAATTGTATGTAAGCAACGGATGGTGCTACCAAGCTGGGTGCGATTAAAACAGGACTAGGTGACCAGTGACCGGTTGACCCATGAACATGACAGATACCTACATCAACCGACTCTCAGGTAATGACAAAGATACCACTGATGTTGTAATGAAGCAGTGGGCCATCACAGGGCATGGCATATCCGAGCCCTGAGGTTGGCTGGGCTGGGCTGCTCTGCATGGGCATAGCACAAAGCTCATGTTCAGTGCAATGACAACATGGTAAATTGATATCCAATTATGACATGGAGTTTTCTCACCATAGTAACTAATACTGATCAGTTGATATCACCATAGCTTACACATATGAGTACAAAGAAAGAACACTGACTTAAACTTGCTAACTATAGGTAGTGGGTGCACTCAAAAGGAACGAACGATCCAACTCCCAAGCACAAGTCAAACGAAGTTTTTCAGCAAGGTGCAGGTATCTATGAAGGGGGTCAGGACAGTCATCTGCAATGACATGGAGAACCTACTTCAATTATACTCTTCGACAACCCAAGACCTTCATCCGTTCCCTACTCAGTGTCTCATTAAGACATCGAACAGCATAAACGTCAGTCAAGATGCTGCCAACAAGAACACAGTCAGTAATGAAACAAAAATGGATAGGCAGAACATACACACATGGGATACATGGATATGTTGAGCTTGAGTGTCTCGCCAATGTTCTTGGTAATGGTTGATTTGTTGTCACTACATTGAGGATAATAAATGTCAGCTTGCTGGGCTGGACAAGTGTTCGTAAGTGGAAGGGGATGTAGCATACCGCAAAGGAACCATGAATGCTCACTGATTACATTCTCCCCATACACCAGCCTGACTCCAAACAAACGGTCAACGAGAACAACGTCAAGAGTCAGAATCTGCATGTCAAACAGAGGGTGTGCAAAGGCCACCATAGGGTGGTTCAGCTGAAGCTGGAGTACTCTGACAAAAAAGCAGGTGCTTGAAGCTCGCCAGGAAGCCCACTACCAAGTTGAAGTCGAATGAGGCTGCTTGACGAGATGCAGGCATGACTAGAAAAGTAATTTAACATGGGTCATCTGCAATGCTGACCAAAGGAGGATGTACATCTATCAGTGCTATACTTTCTGACAACAACCTGAAAACTTCATTCTAGTACCCCACCTTGTATTGTTACGAAGCTGTTAGAATATTAGGCTGGTCGCCAGTCAGGATGCCATGGTGTAGTTCAATGAGATGAAGAGTAAGACTGAGGCAGTGTTCCCATGGGAGGGTTTATCTCGTGTGAAAGGACTTTGAGGAACCAGAAGGTTGTAGCATTAATTGGCAGGAAGACAGCAGGGGAAGAGCAATTGGTGCTCAAAAAAGAACATGTAACAGGTGTGATGCATGACAAGGATGTGGATATAGAGTTTGGCATTCACGGCACGGCAAATTGTCAGACTATCGCAATCATACACCGCCACCGAGATGCTCCATAGACTGAATCCTGTATACAGAGGACTTGGAACATCACTCAACCTGAATACAATTATATCAACATTTGAGCACCGTGATGGTATGACTGGCAGATGATGAATCATCTCAACAGCAGCAGGTAAATCTGTGTCTATTTCAAGTCCTGCGACTGATAAATGTCGCAGTATTGCGCCTCTAGTCCTTCAGCTTCAGTCCCCTCTCTCCATGCTTTACTCCCTAAACTTCAGTCCCCTAACTGTCCCGAAGGAAAATCTCACTGCAGACAAGAAAGGAGAACTAGAAACATTCCAACTCGGTGTCTGGAAAGTTTCGGTCCTCAAAATTTCTCCGTTGAATCTCAGAAAGCAATTCTTGGACTTGAAAGACACACTCCGATCATCGATGCTTTAAACGTCTGGCTATCAATGTATACACCCTTGAGCCTATACTGGCAACGTTATTCATGTTTAGCAAACTATGGTCGGGAGTTCAAAGTGCTCTATTATTATACTTCTCCAGTCATACTGTACTATTTCGACCGGTAATTCACATAACATGTAACAGTGGCTTGTGAAGTGAATCTCTCGGTATATCGTAACGTGTAACAACGGACAATGAAGTGACTAGCCTACAGGTATTCAAAATGCGATTTTCTCCCCTCCAAAATACTTTTCAGTCGTATTTGGCAGCTCTATGAACCATAGGTGGTATATCCTTCCATGATTTTCCTTGTGAGATCCAGTCTGAAGCATTGTAGGGTGCTCATTGTTATTGAGGGTCAGTTGGGACCAGCGGGCTGTTTCCCCAGTAATGCAACTGTACAACCAATGTACAACTTGGTGAAATTATGTTCATAATCTTATCTGATATAGTGGTGGCGCAAGTTGCTCGGATCCTGTGAAGCTAATTTCCTAAACGTAACGCGTAACACAGAGGTCTGAACCTCTAGTCAACTGATGATATAGCATAACGCATAACAGCCCATGAAGCTAGGGTCGAAATAGTACAGTATCCTTCGAATGGTACGTGTTTCTCCTTCCCTGTTTTATATTGAACTTACACTGTTGCGCGAAGGTCGAAATAGGTTTGATCCAGGGTGCCCCAGATGTTGGAGCCATTCTCAAGGCCCTTGCTATGCGGATTTTCTTCGTCATATTTGCAGCAGTAATACAATGGGAAAGGTAAATTCACGCTCTTCTCATGCATATGTTGCTGATGCAGCGATTGTTACAGCGAACGATTTCATCCAATTCTGAAGACGCGGATAACGACTCATTTCGAACTATTTTTAATGCAGGGTACTCCGACCTCTTGCTTACATCTAGCCATATCTGATCTCATATCCAGCTCAATTAAGGATAGACCTTCCTACTTCGCAAGGTATTGATACATTCCGCAGTGGGCGACGTTTTACTAAAGTAGTCCATTTTTAAGAACCACGCAGTAAAGTCCGAGCTACCTCTTACGACGCATGGACATCATTTACGAGTATCGTGGAGTTTTTCACCAACATCAGCAAGGCGCTGAGCCAGCTTGTACTCATTGTCGAAGCTTCTCGATCTTCCGGGTCGCCGATCTTTACAGCCCTCTGTATCATGAAGCCATTTTTTCTCGCGTTTACTGGACGTGCCCTATGGAATATACATGCGTCAGTCCTTTTTCCCTGACCTCATTTAGACTGAAGGAAATTATAGCTCACATTGTTTATACCGATAACGAGCACCGGCAGCGTATGAAGGCTTTGGACAGTATGTCATCCCCACTCTTGTTTCGGTTCCGTATATCGCTGGTCACTGATTCATGTATACGAAGTTGTATGAAAGATGGAACGATAGCTGAAGCTGGCACTCACGAAGAGCTTATGGCAAGGGAAGGAGAGTATGTCAAATTATACAACATTCAAGCGAGCGCCTTTATAGATAGCGCCAGTCCATGACGTTGATTGATCTGTATCAATTTTGGTGCTTCCGTGTATTTAAACAATGTCTGCGTGTAGTAATATCCTCTTATTTGTCCGACTATATTAGTATTCGGACTTCATCTATTCCGAGTCCTTTCCTGTGTATACAGGCTCGGTCTTATGCGGTTTTGGGGGTACATCCTCGTTGGCGATGCGTCTTGATTATACCGGGTCTTCAAGCCGGTTCAAAGCGTTGTTTAACAAAAGACTGCAAGACGTACGGAACACTTTGCAGATTATACTAAGCACGTTGATCCAAGGAAAGAAACCGATGGCGCGTTTTCTCTAATAACCCGAGTAGTCAGTCTTCTAGGAAACGAAACGAACATCCCATTATCTTTGCACAAACGTGCTTTACGCAGGGACTTGACATCGTGGAGAAGGGTTTCACTGCTGGGAAATCCGCTAATACTCCGAAAGGCCACACACTGGAATAGAATGTCCCTCTGTCGAACGTGGACTCTGAATGCTCTTTCGTTGTGGGATGAAGTTGGAATCAGGAAATTAGGGCTACACGGAAACGACGGACGTGAGATTGGGTAGAGCGTCGAGGGCGGGAAAATTCTGGGACAAATTTGAGCTTTCAGCTAGATGTATTGGGCATCGATGGCGGCGAGTTCTGGACGGCCTGAAATATAAATTGTTCCACGGTGTGATCGATGTAGGGATTAAAGATGATGACGCGATGGTAGAGCACCTCAGCTTCAGCCATCAGATGTCCAGAGACGACTGTTTGTCTCGAAGTGAGGCGGAGAGTACAGAAATTCTGGATGGAAGAGGGGCTGTAGCCCAAAACACCGAAAGCATCTCCCCGGTTATGACACTACACAAGGGTGTTATCCTCACCCTCGTCGAGTATTACTTGCGGGAGCGTGGGCGTGGCGCGGGGCAGTAGCCAGGGTCTGACATAACGTGCGAAGACCAATCACTGCAAAAAGACGATGAAAAAAATGAAAACAGTAGTCTGATTGAAAAGTTACCTTGCTGATAAAAACCGCCCGAAGATGTTATCATCATGAATACGTATGGGTAATAGCGACTGCTAAAGACAACGCATAGTCACTTGACAGGCAAGAGGCTAAAGAGGCAGATGGACGGAGTTCCTTTGGAAGAGATCCTCGCGTTCTCGCAACACAAATTTAACATAGTTGAAGTCTGCCTTTGCGATAACGAGAGGCGGGTGATAGTGCTGGTTTGAGGGTACTTGACTTCGGTGGGATAACTTGGCTGGTATCAGGGAGATAAGTAACGAGGTGACGGCATCCACATCGATACATGGTATATTGACCGAGGCGTTACAGAAAGTGTATCTTCGGCCCTTTAAGCTTTCTGGGAGGAGACGGGCACTGGTCCATATTATTCAGGCTAGGATCAAATAAACTTCAGCATTGCGTGAATGTCAAAGATGAAAGACGAGACTAGTGCACGCGTGATAAAGATCCAGATGTATGCTGCGCAGGATTTGATGAGCCAGTCGTGCAGTAAGAGTTCCAATCTACATTGGTGAAGGCATCAATGGAAGAATAGCCCTTGAAAGCGCAGTGGTCCGTAAATCCCCGAGGAACGGTACGTTATCATCCATGCTGACTCACTATCGCCAAAGTGCAGTCCGGGATGGATGGTGTATCTCATATAGTTTGGATATCCTTCAGTTCCCTCGCGAAGATGAAAATTCAGATAAGAAACCTACTAGGCCTCCAAGACTGCGGAACGCCCGTCGCCGGATGCTAGCTCATTCGAGAGAGGTTCGATACCACGTTGTGATCTACCAAGGAGATCACCAACGGCCGTTCGGATTGAGAAGCAGTCAGAACCGCCGTGAGAGAAGAAACTTGTACGTCATCGTTCCCCATTAATGTTCCACTGTGATTTGCTGCTGCTGCACCTGTTGCAATGTACGCTTCGAAAACAAGTGCCGAGACAGCGATATTCGTGGAGGAAACATTTTGGAAAATATCGACCAACAAGGACAGAATATAACGAACAGATGAGGCACAAATAAGACTGCGGTTGGCACTGAAGGCCGCGGCAAACGCCGATCATTTGATGGGGCCACGCCTTGTAGGACGCATATAGCTCTCAGAGTCCAACCACCATCACCTATAACCTGCGCATCTTCAATGCTGGTAGCGCACAGTACGGAATTTACGCGACCCACAGTCATGGAATGCCCCTTGGACAATGCCTGAAGGCTCAATTCCCTCATGATCCGGGGCCGTCGCTCAACGCTTATGCCGATCGGTCACGGCTGGCGTCTAGACATTGAACCTGACACTGCCTTTGCCGGTGGCCACCCTCTCATGTTGTAGGGAGATGATATGACTATTACGGAGGCATACCTTCATAGCGCAACCCATTTTACCTAAGAAAATCAATTGGACCTTGTTCAGCCTGAATACAATTACATTAATATTCGAGCGCCGTGTTTGTATGACTCGATGATGAATCAGATTAACAGCTGCAAGTAAATCAGGTTCTATTTTAAGTCCCTTGACTCATAAATGTTCGCAGTATTGTGCACTTCCAGCTCTTCAGTGCCCTCTCACCATGCTTTATCTCTTAAACTTCAGTGGTCTGACTGTCCCAAAGGCAGATCTCGCCACGAACGACAAACGAGAACTAGAAAGAGTACAACTCGGTGTATGGAAGGTTTCAATCCTCAAAGGCTCTCCGTTGGATCTCAGAAAGCAATTCTTGGACTTGAAAGACGCATTTCGGTACATTAGACGTCTGGCCATCGATGTATACACCCTTGAGCCCATACTGGCGACCTTATTCGTGTTCAACAAATTATGGTCAGGAGTTCAAAGTGCTCTACTATTATACTTCTCAAGTCAAATCCTCCGAATGGTACGTGTCTCTTCTTCACTATTTTATCTTGAACGTACGCCATCTCGCGAAGGTTGAAACAGGTTTGATCCACGGTGCCCCAGATGTTGGCGCCATTCTCAAGGCCCTTGCTGTGCGGATTTTCTTCGTCATATTTGCAGCAGTAATACAATGGGAAAGGTAAATTCACGCTGTTCTCATACGTATGTCCCTGATCTGTGATGCAACGTCTTACAGTGAACGATTTCAAGCAACACTGAAGACACGTATAACGACTCATTTCGAACTGTTTATAATGCAGGGTACTCTGACCTATTGCTTTCGTCCTGCCATATCTGATCTCATATCCAGCTCAATTAAGGATAGATCTTCCCACTTCGCAAGGTAATTATATATCTCGCAGGGGGCCACGTTTTCCTGAAGTGTCCCATTTTCAAGAACCACGCAGTAACGTCCGGGCTACCTCTTACGACGCATGGACATCATTTACGAGTATCGTGGAGTTTTTCACCAACATCAGCAAGGCGCTGAGCCAGCTTGTACTCATTGTCGAAGCTTCTCGATCTTCCGGGTCGCCGATCTTTACAGCCCTCTGTATCATGAAGCCATTTTTTCTCACGTTTACTGGACGTGCCCTATGGAATATACGTGCGTCAGTCCTTTTTCCCTATCCTCATATAGACTGAAGGAACTTACAGGTCACATTGTTTATACCGATAACGAGCACCGGCAGTGTATGAAGGCTTTGGACAGTATGTCATCCCCAGGGTATAGGTCCGAAGTCCTTGGGAGTGATATCGTCGACTATATCATAAATGGTAAACTTCTTTGATCCTTTCATTGATATATCTGACCACCTCGTCTTTCAGAGTACCGAAAGGCAGGCCAGCTTCTCGGTGGCCTGTCAGATGAATCAGCTCCACTCCAATACATGATCAGGACATCGCCTGCATGGCGAATCACTAACGATATCCTCGGCGACATGCCTATTGTAGGCGCACAGTTAAATATTGAATTTGCGGGACTAGCTGACCGATCCTTACAGATATACTGTGCACTGGTCTATATTCTCTACCCCGAGAGACTCTCGCTGTCCTCTGTCGCGATACTCCAACAATCATCACAGCACCTAGATTGGGCCATCGCCTATGTTGTCGGGAACATCAATCAGTTCCAGAGAACATACCAAAAGCTCAAGAAAGTCTATGACTCAGCTAACATTGCGAACACGCTCGTCGATGGTGACATTACCTACCCGAACACTTCCTCCGATGATGAACCCAAAGGGATGTCATTTGAACTGCACGATGTTTCATTCTCCTATCCCGGAAGTCAAGCGACCAAACCCGCTCTTTCGAATATCAACTTATCCATCAAGTCCGGGCAAATGGTCGTTATTGTTGGCTCGAACGGTAGCGGCAAATCGACCATCCTCAAACTACTCTCACGATTCTACGATCCCACATTTAGACTAGAGTCTATTCTAGTCGATGGCATCCCAATTTCCCAGTATTGTTTGTCGGATCTACGGCGGGTAACAGCGACCTTGACACAGGATCATTCCCTTTTCCCACTATCTCTGGGAGAGAATATAGGGTTGGGGTGTAAAGGATCTGCCAGGCGATGGGTCTTCAACCCAGAAATGAGTACGAGTCGGGCGTATATTGCCAGAAGAAAGCTAGGTCAAAAACACGAAAGCATGGTAGAAGTAAAAGATTAAGTGAGGAAAAGTCAGAACTCGGCGCATACGTAGCTTGCCGCAAGGGATAGGTAAGCAAAAGAAAAGAATGACGTAGTTACCGGTCCGAATGTAATCCATATCCCTTACATGGGGTATGCGGACAAGGTGAAAGACCAGGAGATGATTGATCGCGCTTCCCAGAAGGGAGGTGCGAGTCACTGCCTGAAGAAGCTCGAGCGGGGAAAGGAGACGAAACTGAGTACAGATAACGAGGCGTATGGGTCACGCCTACCCAATGACCCAGATCATCCTTTACAAGTCGAGCTGGAGAAGTTGCAGAAGAATATCCAGCTCTCGGGTGGTGAGACGCAGAGAATTATCGCGTGAGTGTCCTTTCCTTTTGGATATAACTTTGTTTTGACGCATCATCGCCTTAGGGCAAGGACTTTCATGCGATTCGAGACAGATTTGTTGCTGTAGATGAGCCAACCTCGGCTTTAGACTCCGAAGGGGAATTTTCTCTGTTCGACAATCTTATTCGAGCACGAGAGGGAAAAACTATGATTTTTGTTACGCATCGGTTTGGATATTTAACAAAGCGCGCGGATCTCGTTATGTAAGCCCTTGTTTTCCTTGCGTGTATCGCAGGTCACTAATCGAGCATATGAAGCTGCATGAAAGATGGAACGATAGCCGAATCTGGTACCCACGAAGAGCTTATGGCAAGGGAGGGAGAGTATGCTAAATTATACAGCATTCAAGCTAGCGCATTTGTAGATAAGGACAGTGCGTGACTTTGATTGAGCTGTAATCAATTTTTATGCCTCCGTGTACTTCAATAATGTCTGCGAAAAGTAAACCCCTCTCATTGGTCGGATCGTATGAGTATTCGGGACTGCCGCCATATGCGGCGGCCTTACATGTCTAGTTATACTTCGAACAAAGAAACGTGCCTATTGCCCTTAACCCCCGATTTTAATGAATCTGCCGGAATCCAACGATTCCCACCAACGAACAGCGGCGTCCATGTTACCTGTTCTGACTCCTGATATTTATATGCTGACAGCTGGGCTTCATCTCATCATCAATTTTGATCTCAATTGAAGTATATTGATTCCTCCATCTCCTAGACTATTGATGGACTCAATGTTCCCCTCGAGCAAGGTATAGATGTCGTGCACTGCAAACATTGGTCAGTTTCTCCGCGGCGACGGGCCCTGCGCCTCTTAGATTACTACTCCTCGATGGCAGCCTCCAGGTGGGGTGATTCTCAAAGATGCTACTCCTTATCGTTTCGTGAGTCAATTCACACTATGTCACTACGAAGTCAACGCTAAAGGTCCAGAACTATAGATTTTGCCTCAATTTCACCATTTCTCACGGATTTCGATTTGACAACTTCACAGGGACTGTAACTGCGACCATACCTATAACGCTGTCCTGGCATCGCGAAGTGGGAGATCCGGACAACATATCTTTCGCGCTAAGAATCATACAGTCACAGGGTAGTTTTCAAGAGCCCTCCTTCTCGGCAACCGACCTCACTCAATTTGACGGGACGGTCAATGTGTCTTTCCCTGTATCGGGGTGCGTCCCGACTCCCGAGTATTTTCCAATAAGTACTATTCACTCATTGCTTTTCAACCGTAGAGAGTATCAGATTCCAGCAAAAAACGATGAATTCGGACTTGCTACCAGCCAGAAATTCGACGTTGCACCCAGTGGCAGCGGAAATAATATGGTTCCGTCGTCACGGTATGTAGCATCATAGTCATGCACTCACCATGCCGGATGTTTATACTATTTTGGTGAGAGATAGACCTCTACCATCAGGATCTGTGAATCCATCAGCCTCTTTCGTAATGGAGACTCCCGGAGAGCCGCCTAGGTCCGTATCCGCCGAGCACAGAACTCGGGGATGTCGCTCAATATCCCTGTTTCTACAGTTCCACCACGGAATCACTACAGAGCACAGCACATTGTCCGCTGTGAGTCATCCATGAACCTAGGCGATCCAGTCTAATTATTAGCGCAGGACTTCAAATTCGACCCCTAGAAATCGTAGAATATCTATTATAATTGGCGCGGTAATTGGCTCTCTGGCTTCCCTGCTGCTTATCTTAGGGAGCAGGTTATTTTTCTTCATACGTCGGCAGAGGCACAGGAACTTGGAGCACCATCACTCACCAAACCCGAAGATGATACCCGAGCTAAGTTCGCAGTCTTCGCCAGTTGGCTCAGTTCAAAAGCAAATCCGCGAGATGACACCACATGGAGAGGGCGGGAGCCAGGACACAGTCGGGGGCAGTGGAACAGGAACTCCGACTGAAGATGAGAGAGAAAGGACAAATAGTACTGGCACGCCTTTGCATCTTGATACTTCAGAGTCTCAGAGTCCGCGGCAACGGGAAGCTCCGCAGGCTGCCTTGGGTGACGTAGTAGCCGAGGTTTTGAGGCTGAGGACTCAGGTTCAGCAACTCATTGCGGAACGGGAAGCAGGGAGGGTTCAAAGCAATGCACTCGATCCGCCGCCGGAGTATGTATAAGGATCGTTCTTAGGATAATATGACTATAGAAGCCGAAGCAACTTTATTTCGAGGAGACACAGTGACAACGTAGGGTTCATCTTCAGGTCGTAGTTGGAAGTTAGTTTAATACCCGATGAAAACCAAGCACTGACCTTGCTTGATGGAGAATTCATGAACTGCGGTATAGATCAAGCTACTTTCATAACGATGGGACCGTACTCAGTCAGGACCTTCACAGAAATCCGTTGTGTCGCTTACCTCGGTGGCTAAGCCTTGAAGTTGGCTTCACCGTTTCAGTGGGAATTATCGGGTTCATCCGCAGAGCTAGAATAGATGAAACGTCGACGGAATGAACCACAAGTGTAAACTACATAATGACAGATCTTCATACCGCGTAGGTGAGGTTTATTAGTCAAGGTTTCGATCTCCCGAATATGCCCGTCATTCTACATGAGGAAGAGGCAAGACCCGACTTCGAGTCACAGAGCACTTAGTACCAAGCATAGGATTGGCTCGACAAGTTTCGGTTTCGACTACGTCGCTAAGTGTTTCCGATTGAGAAATGAGTAGAAATTTAACGGTAATTATGTTAACAAGCGTCTCACCCCATTAGTCGCACGGGGATAATCATAAGCAAATCATAGCAAGGCTGCTGAGAACACGAGACACGCTGATATTGCGCTGATGGGAAGAAAAGGAAGTCAGACTGACAGGGCATGTAAAAGGGTTGGAGCAAGGACTTTGCAGGTTAGGCGTACATTTTCCGACGTTCAACCTTTTTACGTGTGGCCTACCTTGAAGCAAAAAAAATGAGAGGAAATCGTCGAGAAATCCCTTGGAAATCGCAAACAAGGCGGGAAGAACTAAAATAGGAAATCAGCACCGTGTCAGTCACACGATGTCAGGGAAATCGGGCCGATCCCCAGGAAGGACACTTCGTCAGCCAGCACCGTGACGCGACCGTGGAACACCTTTTTCCGTTCATTATGCCCGTCCCCGTCACCATGGTTCCGAACTGTGAATCGCCTCGTTGGCTCTGATCCCGTGCCGTATCGCACTAAGCTATGCTGCTCAAGACTCTTGACCTCCGTCATCGTCGTCGTCTCGTCAGGCATTTTAGTTCGTAGACTGATACCATCCACTACGCACTCCTCGATGGCGAAATAGGGATGGGAAATGTGCCTTTTCCGCCGACGCCATTTTCTTCCTCAATGCTGCCCTGATCCTTGCCGAACATGTATAATACTATTGTGAAAAACTGCATGTTGGGCTATGGAGAACATCGGGCCGCTCCTGCTGGCGGATACAGCGTAAGCGCCTTTTCTGGTATTGAATTTTCCAAATTGCTCATATCGCTGAAGGCTGTAATGTCAGTCAGTACACCTTGCATCGCTTGAAGGATCACAACCATCGACTACGTGCCGCGTTTTATATCCATTGCAATACCTATCTTTTCCTAATCTCACCCCTTCGATCGTCGAAGAATCCATCTCACCCCAAGCGCCCATCATAATCTCGTAACATCCACACGTATTCCGACCTCTTAAGTCTTTGACGTTCGCACTCGCTTCTCCGTTGCGCAGCCAAGGGTATCTTGACGTTGTCCCATCACTCAGCTTTTGACACTGTGTGGGGAGATGTGAACGACAGACTAGCAAAAGGATTCGGTAGAAGTTAGGTCGGGCGCCCTGATGGGCGAGTAGCACGATGCCAAAGGACGTTCATTTGAAGCAATTCCGGTGAATTTGGCATGATCTCTGTTCGCACCCTCCGTCAAGAGTGCCGGCATATCACGGGTGGGGGTTTTCCTCTGATATATGTTTCGCATAAGTTGAACTCGACCCTCGAGCCTGGATGATGCCCAACATGTGGAATCAAATCCGTTGAATAACATCTATGAGCTAGTGTTCATATTATACAATTTGCTCTCCGATATCCGTCTCATGATGGGAATCAGATGAAGATGAGTGGAAGCCTTCATTGTGTCTCACCATACTCAGATCACAGAAGTTGCTGGGATCGAACCCTTTGCAGGATGTCCAACTAATATGGACCAGTAACACACTCTCCCCGAGAGATATAGAGGAAAACAGTTCTTGGGGACGCCAAAGGTATAGGCGTGATGGATTGGCGAGACGAGAGACGGGATCAGACCATAAGCATGGTCGCAGCACAAAGTAGCGGTAATAGAATCAGATAAAGTTCGTATTTTCAGGTCAATTACAAATATAAACACGGACATATCCCAGCCACGGTTCCGACATCACCCAATCATCCTCTGCTGGCAGAACATGACAGAAAGAGCCCTTCGCGACTTGTGGAAGCGGAATCATAGGCCATACGGCGGGATGATGAAGCGAAGCAGCGAGAAAAGAAGTACGAAACGGCTGTTAGCCTGAAGAAAGGTAACAAAGTAATGAACGCACAAGAGGTGAACATGACAGATACCTATATCACCCGACTCTCAGGTAATGACGACGACGCTGCCGATGTTGTAATCACCAGTTCTGCTGGCGCACGAGCTTAGTAGAACAAACAGGCGAAGAAGGAGAAAGCGCACCTTATAACCCTCCTCCCACCTTCCCGAAATAGTCCTCTAGTGAAGTGCAGCATCGATGGCTTTAGATTGTACTCCTGGAAAGGGATCATCTGCTCAGTTCACAGGAGCAAGAAGCAGTAGGACAAGGTGAACCTGAATGCCATATTGTTTCAATATAGGTCAGAGCCGTGACTAATAGAGGCGTATCAGAGAATTCGAGCAAAGAGTGATTGCTGTAGAGCTGACTTTATGCGTCTGGCGATGTCCCCTCTGAATCGGGCCAAGAGAATTCTGCGTTCGACCCCTGCGTGTGTGCGTTCAACTGCGTTCGTCTGCGTTTGCGTAAGTTCAACTTGCGTGCGCTTGTGCCCTGATCGATGCGTTCAGATGCGTGGTCGTCTGATAGCTAGTGTCATTTCAATAATACGTCATAATTATGTTTTCTGTTGAAATTAAACTTACTTGTCCGGATTTCCTGGAGATATCTCCATAACTTATTATGACTCAATAATGAGGTGGAATGGTCTGGAAAGGCTATAAATGCATGCATGTTAGTAAGTTCTAGTATCACAATGAATATAGTACCCTCTGGTGTCGAAGTACTTATGCTGTTCTCGATTTTGAGTGAATCAGGCACCTCTAAAATTAACGCAAAGACTCACGCATCCCAAAAATAAGTCACGCATGCGTCCAAACATTGAACGCATGCGTTCCTTTTGAAAACGCATGCGTCCGAAATTAAACGCAAGTGTGTGACAGTTATGTGACAAATCTGCGTTCGGTGCGTTTGATGCGTTCAAGTCCGAGTTGAACTAGTTGACTTATGATCGCTTCGATTTCTCCCGCCCGTATTTGCTTTTAGTCACTCACTCTATGCACATATTGTATTGTTATGATGTATTCTAGTTGTGCATAGCCAGGTTGCTGTCAGGGTATCCCTTTTGAGCCAGGATTTGGCTCATTTTCTTCAGCTTGTTCCATGATAGAATGGTCATGGTACCGTAGTCTTTACCAAAGATTATCATACCTCATGACATCTAACACATCTTAAAACCTCTGACCGCTCTTACATTTAAAAGTACAGCTAGAAAATCAATGAATTCAAATGTACAGAGACTCTACCATGACAAAGAAAGTCAATTATGGCTGGTGTCAATGTCATACTGGGTATAAAAGCGATAGGCAGTAAGTCTTACTTACACTGTAGCTAATGAGGTGAGTTTACAGGTGTCTGTAAGTCCAAATGCACAAGATGCCCAACAAACACATCCATGTCACGCTCATGCAGACGTGACAAACGCATGCGTGAAAACGCAAACGCACGCACGCAAACGCAAACGCAAACGCAGAATTCTATGTGCCCCTCTGAATCATGTCAAGGCGTACATGTCCGGATTCGAAACAGTTCTGCCATTAAACGTCAACATTGTTGCATCTTGGCCCTGACCCTACATGTTTGCGATCATCGAATAAGGCCATAAGTATGTCAGGAATGGTAGAGGTGAAGAGAGAAGCCGTTGGAAAATAATACGTTCACATAATGAACAGTGGTTGGCGGCCCGCTAGGCCCGGAGCATGCTCTGAACAATGCCACACCACCAAAATTCAGTAGGAAAAGCTGTAGTGATAGACATAATATCAGATCTATCCAAGGGAAACGAAGCAGACTACGAAAGATGCCAGTCCGTCTTTTACGATTTATCTGATGCGGTATGCATGCTGACTTGGCGCCCTATTCTTAGAATTCAGGTGCAGGACTCCATGCTCGATATCCTATTATTCAAGACTGTATCTAGTACATGTCTAGCCATACTTTGACCAAAGAAGCATACTTATCACCCTTAGATCTTTAGCTCGACTTCAAGCATCAATGAATCTGCGGCTAGTCTTCCGCATACACTTTATGATTGTATCCTAACAACGACCGGTGTCCCGCTGCCTGTTCTGAACACTGATCACTGAATGCTGGACTCTATCTCATCATGAGGTGTCTCTGAATGGCGGTGTATCGATTCATTCATCTCCTTGACCACTGACGGATCCGATATTTCCCCTTAAGCTGGACACAGGTATACTGCGCTTGTAACACCCTTCTTTCTCTCCAAGGCTATGGGCTCCTCACTTCTTAGACTGTTGCTCCGCGATATCTCTTCTAGGGGACTCTTGAAGATGCTGCGCCTTATGGTTCTGTGAGTCAATTCTCCCTATGTTAATATGTAATAGACGCTAAAGATTTAGGACTGTAGATCTTGCCTTCTATATCCCATTTCGCATGGATTTCGTTTTGACCACTTTACCGGTGCCGTGACTGTGGGGATACCTATAACGCTATTGTGGCATCGGGATGTGAACGATACGGACCCCAACATAGTCTTTGGCCTACAAAGTGTTGATAAGGATGCTATTGGGAGGCCCTCCTTCTCACCAACTAACGCCACTCTCACCCCACCTGACGGGACTCTCAATGTGACTTTTACACTGGCTGGGTGTGTCCCTAGCATTTTCCAATGAAGAATTCCCACTCATCACTTTGCAACTGTAGGGAATATGTGATTGGGGCATTCGATCAAATTGGCGCCACGGTTCCTACCCAGACATTCGATGTTGCAGGCGCTGACAGGGCCATTATCAGTACTGAGATAGTATCAATGTCGACGTATGTAACATCATACTCTTCCACCGTCATATCACTCTCTTATACTCTCTTAATATGGTCTAGGTCGGCACCTACTATTACGATTCTATACTACTCGGTGACCAGCGACTCAGAGCCATACAGGTGCGTATTTGCACATCATGGCACTTGCGGATGCCACTCAATGACACTATTCTAAAAGTTCCTCTGCTAAGTCAGTACAAAGTACTGCAACCACCCCACCGTGCGTTATCCATCTACGCAGTCAATGGAACTCATGGTTATCGTAGGAGTTCAAGTCCGATCCATCCAAATCATAAAACATCCATCATTATTGGTGCAGTAATAGGATGCCTGGTGTCCCTACTGATCATCTTCGGAGGCGGTACATTCCTCTTCATACGCAAGCGGAGACACCCAAACTGGAATTTGAAGCACCGTCTATCTCCGAAACTTAAGATAATACCTGAGCTAAATTCACTTTCTCCACCGGTTGGAAATAAGAACGGCGAAGTCATCACTCCCATGATGGTCGGGGAGATGGCACCAAACTTTGGGGACAGAAACCAGGAGAGATTGGGACAGACTCTAGGGGGAAATCCGACTGAAGATAACAGAGAAAGGAGAGATAGCATTTCCATGCCTGTGCATATCTATACGTCTGAACCCCAGAGTACGCCGGAACAGGAGGGTCCGCAGGCTGCCTTGGATGATGTAGTGGCTGAGGTTGTGAGGTTGCGGACCCAGTTCCAGCAGTTCATTGTGGAACGGGAAGCAGAGAGAGTTCACGGGAATGCGTTGGATCCGCCGCCAGCATATGCATAACGACAATATGGGAGATGGAGTTAGCGAGTCATCGCTCGTTTGATACCAGTAAATGTGTTGAGGTCGAGTGACCACAGAATTAATAGCCTTCGACAAACCGGCCCTCAGTTAGGACACGCATATTCAGATTGAAACTAATCATGCAGAGGCAAGTGGTAGGTCATTTTGGACAGACCTTAGACAAATGAGATAGTTTGCATACCAAAAGCTAATACGAGGGATACACTTACGTCACCGGGTGCATAAGACGCTAAGGCCTGCGCCGATCTCAAAAGTTCTAAGTGCTTCCAGCGCAGAAGGCTTAGCTCTCATATCATATTGCGCATAGAGTACGCCCACCGTACCCATCTAATTCCGTGACTATTACATCCGTCATAAATTCAGCAAATTAGGGGCACAAAGTCTTGGAACAATAGCCAAAGCTGGTACGCACGAAGAGCTTATGACATTGGAGGGGGAGTACGCAAAGTTATACAACATTCAAACGAGTGCCTTTTTGGATGATGGGCCTTCGTGACTTTGATTGATTTGTATTATTTTTTGCCCGTCCATACGATGTCTTTGCAGAGTGACATCGCTGGCATTCACCCTATCCCGTTTGAGGAATCCAGACTGAAAGCATCCCTGTTATCTTTAGATAGTGTATTCGGTATATATCCAACTCTCGCATGGATAGGGCATACCAAGACGTCCGCATCGTCTTCTAATATTGCTGGGCCACAGGCTACTAACCTTTGTTTTAGATCTTCGTCGGGAAGGCTCTAGAATTGGCATGAGAGGAAGATAATTTCACTTCAATGACCAACAAATCATTGATGGCACTAAAATAAAATAAAATAACATACTTGCAAGCCAGGAAAAGAAAGATACTAGAATATGGTACATCGAAAGCGTTTGCAGATGGAAGAATATGAGAATCCGAGTAGAGTATGAAGTAAGAGATTAAATACATCCAAATGTTCAGAGCTTCATCGCGGCTTGCTCTTGCTCTGAGTATCACCATCTTTCTTCCCCGCCAAATGATGACTCCTCCTCGCAGTAGGATGCTGGACATCATAGATGGTAGGACCAGGTATATGTGCCTCGGGCATCAGACTCGAACCGGTCTTCAACTTGTGGAGGGGTGTTCTGGACGGATGGGTGAACGTCGTATATGGTACGAGCGACTCCGAGTTGAGAAGGCTTCGCCTGGAACAAGAAACGGTTAGCCATAGGATAAAGGAGGTCAGGGTGTAGGTTTTACCATTTCCTGGGCGACGGATAATGGACCTCGAGGTTCGTGTGCACAGATTGAATGTGGAAATTGGCTTTATGCCTAGATGAAGGCCGTTACTTGGCTACTGCGTGATCGCCCAAGTGCCGGCATGGCAAAAGGGAACGAATGAAGGAAACGTACCTGGTTTTGGTAGAGCACCGCCGGGATCAGCAGTATATTTCTTGGGGGCGAAGGAGCACGACCCGTGCTCGATTTCGAGCTCGATACGATAACTATGACGACTTTGGATCTCAGTTTTAGGTTGGACAACGGATACTGTACAGGAAATCAACTGGGATTCGAAATTCGTTCAAGTGAGATATGAGCACCATCGGCCCGAACTCCGAAGGATGATTCCTTGACACCTTCGACTTGGCTTCGACCAACACCAACACCAACACGGCTAATCTTACTGCCTTCTTTATCCTCTATCCTTTACGATAATCATACCACTATCAGTAAATGCAGGATTAGGCATCAGACGAGCGTCAAAGGGATCATATACAAAATGAACAGAAACTGATAACTCTGGGGAAGATGCTGTCGCCACTGATGACGACATTATGGCGGCAGAGATATCACATGCACAGACCACCTCCCGACGACTATAAAAGAAGCGCGACCGTCGAAAGCCTTTCTTCTTTCCCCCCCATCACGTCCTTCTCCATCGCATGGTTCAACTATGGAAAACGCCCAGACGTACGGTATTCTTTACCAACTTGTGTCGCTGTTGAAAATTCTCCACCTCAGCTGTCTTCTCACTATGCTCATTATGTCAAAGACTCGACGCTGTCTGTTCCACGTTCCTCGCCATCAAGAGCACAGGTACTGTCGCGAGCTACATTGTCCTTCTCATTACGTGTTCTCGACAATCGACATCATTCCCCGGCTGTACATTCAAGAGTTTTCTTTTTCATCTCTGTCCGTTGCTCTTCTCGACGCCAAAGATATGTGAAGTGCTACTTACCGTCGATACGGCTGTCGCTGCAAGCTGTCTGCAGCTGTCTTTCACAAAAGAGAGAGACTGAAGCCTTGCCGTAACCATTTTTATTCATAATGACGAGGTATGAAAGGCGAAATAGGAACAAACAACGCGTCTCTTCCTCGAACGTCATCCTCCCCATTATCACCTTCGTGTCGTCTTTGCCGAGCATGCCTATTCCTTTCGTGAAAAAAGTAGCAGGGCGATGGAGAACATCGCCGGCTAGCACAAAAATGGGGACAATGTAGGCGCCTTTTCTAGTACTTAATTTTTTGATGCCTATGAAGTTAAGGGTCCGACTATTACTCGCTATGTCTATCGTTAGATTCGGTCCCATATCTCTGATTAGCGCAACCAGAATCCTGCTCCCACCGTTTGAAGGATAATAATCGCATTCTTTCGACAATAGAGTATGTGCCATTCTTTATATCTATTACAATCCCTCACTTGTCTTAGTCTCACTCCTTCTGTCCTCGAAGAATGCATCTCGCTTGATGCGTCTGCCATTATCTCATACCCCCCACCCGTATTACAACCTCTCCAGTCTCTGACGCTCTCCAACCCGCTGCAAGCCCCGCTTCTCCGTTGTGCAGCTGAGGGTATCTCTGTGTTCTCCCCTCAGTCGGCTTTGGGTTCTGTATGGGGAGGTGTGAACGACTGGTTAGCAAAAGGACTTGGTAAAGGTTGGGTCTGCACGTTGGTGGGCGAGATGCTTGAAGAGAATGTGAAGAGCGAGGGCGCAGAGGGACGATTGGTAATTCTGGATGAACTGCTACCGATAAACCAGCTCGTGGATAGGATGGAAATGTATCTTGGCTTGTCGTAGAGTATTATCTCCGTTCTCTTCTCGTTGTTCTCGTGGACTGATATATGCGTTCAGTTCAAGTACCTATCCTTCCATCCCTGATAACGTTAGAACGGTAGCCATATGTGCGGGATCAGGCAGATCGATGCTCGTTGAACGTGACGCTGAGGTGTATTGCACTGGCAAAATGTATCATGTTCGTATTTATCCTATTTGTGTCGACATTGTACTGTTACCTCGTTGATAGCACGCGGTGCTAGTGTTAATCAAGGCTGGAAAGCACGTCATTTTATGTGAGTGTCAATGCAAATGAAAATCATGTTGACTAATTTTTCCTAGGCAGCCACACGAATGCGGAACGCAGTGTTCTCTCTGTTCTGGATGATCGGCTTCAACGGGAGATCCAGGCCTGATGTGTTATCATCATTCCTGACTAAGGTCCCTTTTTAAACCACATCGTCCACATTCTTACCCCCGAACAACGCTACACTATTATCGCATCCGTAGCAGAGACGTATCACAGGATCCTCATACCTCGCAGTAAAAAGTTTACAACGATGGGCTCTATCGTCCGAGAATATGCCGCGCGGGACCGGTTGTTTACAGACGATGTAAAGTCTCAGCCGCATTCTGTTTTAGGACATATGGCGGTATGCCCCCCGAATTCAAACGGCTCAGTCCCCAATTACCGAGCCCCCGAATATCTGGCATCGCTTTCCGTTTGAACCTGGGGATAAGCGGCTCCCGTATCGGAGCTTCGACGCTCTCCCTTAACGAGCAGCACGAGGCATGAACACGTGTGCAAGAAAGATCGTGTTTTCAGGAAAGGGCTGGTATTCCTGCACCTTACGTTCGTACATAGATGCCGACCATGCTGATCCTCGTTTCCAAATAGGTTAGGGCCTCGTGTGTGCTGAGTCGTGGGCCATCAAGCCTCCGTTGGATAAGTATGCCGGGAGATGTGGAGGGGATGTCCTTGACCATTGTAGTGTGAGGTAGAGCTTGCTTGATTTGTTTGTGAGTGTCTTGATATTTTGATTGACCTAACGTCGCGGATCAGAAGGAGGACGAGCCTTCGGAGAGTCGAGACATACTCCCAGAACATTTGGACTCCATCATTCATCGATACTCCAGAAGCGGTGTACATTCGGAATTCTTGCTTATGGCCTTTCTGTATGTATGTATCTTCTGTACTCAACTTGTCCTGAAAACTTGCCGGTCACTTTTTCTCGGAAAGGAGCACTGCCACTGTTCTGCGCGTGTCAAATAAACAAGGTTAGACTCGTCGTCGTTCTCGATAGCAGCCTAACGGCGGACAGATGCAAGTACCATAATGGATACAAGACGCAGCAATATAGCTGGGAAGAAAAGAAAGACATTACTTCGTCATCACATTTCCATAGATGTGCTCGAACCCAGAGACGGCGCTAATAGACCGTCTAGATTGACCGGCCTCATGCTGAGTTGAATAAAGAAATACCTTATGGTTCATGGTACAGATTTACGTCGACGCTTT
Source organism: Armillaria cepistipes (assembly GCA_900157415.1). Taxonomy (NCBI): domain Eukaryota; kingdom Fungi; phylum Basidiomycota; class Agaricomycetes; order Agaricales; family Physalacriaceae; genus Armillaria; species Armillaria cepistipes. The sequence continues at coordinate 628,402 of FTRY01000026.1, forward strand.
TCAACCTTGTAGATGGAGAATGTATTCTTGTGATGTCGCACAGGAAGACCCCTCATGAATATTCTTTCAGCTGTAAATACGTCGAGACTTGAGAATATGTGCGTGAGAATGAAGTACTCTGGAGGGAGACAGAAAGTATCATGGAGATTAAAACGAACCCAACTGAGTCTACGAACGAGTGACGTTGGGGTCAATAACAACTATATGCTCGGGTTCCATTAGCATGGCATTCTGACCAACTTATAATTCAATGAAAGCCCGTCCTTTATGCATCTAGTTTGAGATACAGAGGTCTTCCGGAGCACGAGAGGCCTCCAGCTGAATGCCAGAAGTTCAGTGTTCACGAGGTTTATTGGCCATTGGTTAGATAGATAAATAAAATAAAGACCGTCAATCCTGAGTCTAAGGGCGAATGTGGGGATCGAACCGGCGAAGACTTATTTTATAACAACTATCCTGCTGAGCTGACAGTAGTCTATATTTGAGAAATTATCCAATGGTCCAGATCTCATTCTCGTCCGAACACTGGAGCATTTGGAATATGGCCAGAATTTGAAGGCAAGTCCTTTCCATCTCGAGGCAAGCGCACTTTTCTAATCGTCCATCTTGACTTGGTGTAGCCATGACTACACGCGGTTTTAGTTATCAGATCTCAGACTTTATGCATCAGGGTCGCAAAAAGGCGAGGAATTGGAAACTCCGTCAAGAGCGCTGGCATGCCGCGGGTAGGGCCTTCCTCTGATGTGTGTTTCGTATACGTTGAACTCGAACCTCCGGCCTGGCTGATAGCCGACACGTGGAATCGATTCCGCCGTATAACATCAGAGCCATTCTTCAGATCATACAGTTCACTCGCCGATATCCGTCTCATGACAACCACACCACGATGGGAATGAAATGAAGATGAGTGGAAGACGGTATCGCGTCTCATCATACTCAGACCACAGAAGTTATTGTCAATGTTAATGCAGGGATCGAACCCTTAGCAGGATGCCCGACTAATATGGACATATAATACTCTTCCCCGAGAGACATGGGAAGGAAACAGTTCTTGGGGACGCCAAAGGTATAGGCGTCATGGAGTGGCGAGATGAGAGACGGGATCACTCCATAAGCATGGTCGCAACCCAAAGGAGCGGTAATAGAATCAGGTAAGGTTCGTATTTTCAGGACGATTCCATAAACAAACGACGTATACTAGTCAGGGTTGCAGCGTCAATCACTCCTGCATTCAAGGATGTATCCGGTCCTCTGTAGGCGGAACATGTCGGAAAGAGTCTTACGCGACTTGTGGAACCGGGATCGTAGGCCACACAGCGGGGTGATAAAGTAAAGCGGCGAGAAAAGAAGTACGAGACTCCATTCCCGCAATCTGGCACATACTGAACGCCGTGTATATGCGCACACTGGAACGAAATGTTATGAGCATGAAAAACGAAACGAAACAATCAACGCACGAGAGGTGACCGGTTGACCGGTGAACATGACAGATACCTACATCAACCGACTCTCAGGTAATGACGAAGATACCGCTGATGTTGTAATCGCTAGTACTGCTACCGCACAAGATTAGTGGAAGAACCAGGCGAAGGAGAAAGCGTGCCTTATGATCCTCCTCTCACTTTCTCGAAATAGTCCTCCACCGAAGTGCAGCATCATGGCCCTGGAAGGGTCAGTCCACGAGAGCTAACAGCAGTACGACGTGGTGGACCTGGATGCCGGTTCTCGTCCTGGGTGTCATTTCGATGTAGGTCAGAGTCGCGACCAATAGAGGTGTATCACAAAACTCGAGCAGAGAATATGCTGCTCATGGTAAAGCTGACTGTATGCGCATAGCGAACTCCCCTCCGAATCGTGCCGAGGTGTAGATGTCCGGTTGCGTCTCGGCGGTATGGAAGCAGGGCAGCGTCCTTGGATTCGTGGCCCCGAAAGTCGATTCAACCGGCGAATATGTAGGAAAGGATCCTTCGCTAATACTTGCACGGCTGTGAGTTATCTGAAAAGAGAGGAATCACCATTCGAACGCACCTCTGACCGTAATGCGGTTTCTCAGTCCTCCAACACTGAGTGCTGCGCCCGAGAGTTGCTGCTGTGGCATGTCAAGTCCCACGGCATCGAGTATCTAACACGTTCGCGGTCATCGAAGAGGGTTATACGTGTCAGGTGAAGGTAAAGGGAGAGAAGTCTTCGGAGAATAACACGTTCAAACAATGAACTGTCGGTGGCGGCCCACGAAGCCCGGAGCGTGCCACACCACACCCTCGCACCCTTCGCTGTGAACAGTCAGCATTTACGTACGCAGCTGCTTGCATACAGCATGCGCGCTGCGCGAGAAAAGAGAATGGTATAATGAACTTTGTCATAAACCATGGTTTGGGGACTTGATAACGCGTTCGAGGCTGGTTCAGGCCTATTTCGGAGATCTCGGACGCTCTAGGTCCCCAAAACCCGGTTTATGACGAAGTTCCAATCTTCTTTCATCGTCCACAAAAATGACTTTGATTGACAAGCTGCATGCACAAAGCTGTAACTTTAAGGACTCGCCATTACCATCACCACCTGACTGCTCCGTTCTTCATCAAGTCTGGAGAATTGATTAATAACAGCTTGAATCTCACGGCCTACCACCGACGTCTCTTCATGATATACAAGCAGGTTACCGTCCCACCCTTGTGCTGCAAGCAAGGTTTACAATCTCATTTGAGATCTCCTTCGCCTCCTTGCGTAAGGGTTTCTTGTACTGGTTCCGTTACATCGTTACCTGGTCATCTTGTGTCATCGCGTCCTCGTGTGTGTTTCCGTACTATTGTTCGGTACTCGTGCGGGCTGTTGCATATATTTCTGTATGTCTCCCCGTGTCCCTGATTAGGTGATGACACGACTTCATTATTACTCTCCGTTTTCCCAGGACAGCACTTACTTCTGCCAAAAACTACGTTACTGATCTTTTCAAAGTAACCCACGAAGTATCTCAATTCCGACCGTGCAATAGAAGTTGGTATGAGCCTTTGCGGCATGATTTTCTACCAAAATTCAGTCAGGGAAGACGACGTGGTCATAGACATGAAACCATATTGACGCAGGGGAAACGAAGCAGATGATAAAAGATCCTGGTTCGTCTGTCATGATCTGTCTGATGCCGCGTACAGCCTGCTGACTTGGTACCTCATTCTTGTGATCCATGAGCAGGGCTCCGTGCTCGATATCCTAGTGTTCAATACTGCATCCAGTACATAGCTAGCCCTGCTTTTGTCAAAGAATATACACATCACCGCAAGAGCTTCAGCTCGAGTTCAAACTTCAAATCTGATCAATGAATTTTCGGCTAGTCTTCCGCATTCAGGGTATGATTGCCTTCCATCAACAAACTGCATCTTTTTCACTTTTTCTGAACAACAGATCATGTTTGATCTCAGCATGGGGATTCTCTCAATGGCGGTGCATCGATTCATTCATCGCCTCGACCAATGTCGAATCCGATGTCTCCCCTTAACTTGTAAGCTGGAAACAGGTTTGGTGCGGTTATAATGTGCTTCCTTTTCCCCAAGGCTACGGGCGTTTAACTTCTTAGACTGCGTCTCCACAATATCTCCTCGAGGTGGGGGTCACTGTAAAGATGCTGCGCCTTATCGTGTTGCTGTCAGTCAATTCTCCGTATTATTTCTACGTAAAAACCACTAAAAATTTACGACTGCAGATTTTTCCTTCACTTTCCCTTTTCGCAGGGATTTCGCTTTGACAACTTTACGGGAACTGTGACTATCTGGACACCTATAATGCTGTCGTGGCATAGAGATGCGAACGATACGACTCAAATAAACTTCACGATGACACCCACAGTACCATCACAATTTACTGGCGGCCCCCCCATCTCAACAACTGACACCACCCAAACCGACGGAATGCTCAATGTGACTTTTCCTATACCAGGGTGCGTCTCTGATGTCTTCTAACAAGCACCGCTCACTCATTTTTTCGACTGTAGATCATTCGTTATTGAAGCAACCGGCCCGAACTCGAGCATCATTGCTTCCTCCCAGACATTCGAGGCTGCATTCGGTGGCAGTGAAGGTAGTTGGGGGTCGTGGTATGTAACAGCATATTCATGCAGTGCCATACTGAGATGTTTATATTCTCTTGGGTGCGGATAGGTCTGTACCCTCAGCATCTGTGAATCCATCGGGCTCAGAGACCGGACAGCCACCGAGGTCCGCATTCGCCCATCACGGCGCTCGGGACTGTCGCTCACCATCCCTATTTCAACAGCTCCTCCACGGAATCAGCAACAAGTACTGCACCCGTCTCAACGTGCGTTCATCCATTAATGTGGTTCGAACCATCTCATAATTATCGTAGGAACCGATCCTCCACGGAATCAGCTCAAAGAACTGCGACTGCCCCACCGTGCGTCATCCATATATGTGGTCAACCGAACTCATAATTAATCGTAGGAGGTCAAATTCGATCCATCGAAATCATAAAACACCCATAATTATTGGTGCGGTGATAGGATCCCTGGTGTCCCTGATCATCCTCGGAGGCGGTGCATTCCTCTTCATACGGAAGCGGAGACACCGGAACCAGAGCTTGAAGCATCGTATATCACCCAACCTGAAGGTAATGCCTGAGCTACCTTCGCATTCTCCACAAGTTAGAAATAAGATCGGCGAATTCATCATTAGAGGTGGGGGGGCGCCAGACTTGGAGGACGGAAGCGTCGAGGAAGGAGATCCGACCGAAGATGAGGGAGAAAGAAGAAGTACAGTCGGAACACCTTTGCATGCCGAGGCTCAGGACGCGCCGCAACAGGACGCTAGCCTGGACGTGGCAGCTGAGGTTGTGAGGATAAGGACCCAGCTCCAGCAGATCATCGTAGAACGGGAAGCAGAGAGAGGTCACGGAAATGCGTTGGATTCTCCGCCAGCATATGCATAACGGAGATGGAGTTAGCGAGTCATCACTCGTCTGATACTAGTAAACGTGTTGAGGTCGCGTAACCACAGAATAAAGTGGTGGGCTACCGCGGGGCGTGGCAGGTCCAAGTACTGTGTGACCAGGGGATGGGATATCTTAAATGAACACATCTAGTCTCACGACTCCACCAGACCATGCTGCCTTAAGTTCTTCGGAAAATGGGTGATCCTTACACATACAGGGAGCATACAATGTGAAGAAAGTTGGCACACCAAGCATCGGATTGATACAGATCCCTGTTATCCAAGAATCGAACCTGGCAAACTGCCAGTCATTTCCACCGTCACGTACCCATTAAAGTGTCGGTGGTCCGATAGAACACCATTGATTATTCCCCACATGCCGGGGCGATTTCGTTTGAAAGGTGTGTATTTGAGGAGGGTGTCGAAAGGCTCAGGAAAGTGACCAAGTCAAGATTTTGCTCGTAAGTGTGCTCTGCGATGACGAGTCGGCGACTTGCTAGAATTACTGGAAACAGCTTGATACTCGCACTTACACTCGAGTTTAGATAAAAGCGGTAAGATGCTGACCACGTTGGAAGATGGCCACCAAGGACTCCGCGAGTCGCGTACATTGTACGCAGAGCAAGAAATAAGAACGTTGCCAAACGTCAGACAAGGCGCACCGTTGAGCAAACCCTATGCTATTGATCCTAAAGCCAGAAGTCCAGCTCGTTGCATTCGGCCATTGCGGGTTTTTGCTCGACAATGACCTCTGTCGACTTGAGGTCTATTTGCGCTTGCTTGATGAGTTCTTTTGGTACAACGTTTGCAATGGTTTAGGGTGGGATGACGAGTAATAAACAGGAATCGATCAGGGTGGCTACAGTCAGTGTTGTCAAAACCCGACACCACGCTCAGCATGCCAATGCAGCAAGAATCTGGTGGGAATCTCGCCTACCAATGCCGTCTCCAGCGCAAGGCGAAGCCGACCTCCTGCAACAGTTGTTGGAATATCCGTTCTGTCTATTTGTTCCCAGCTCTCTCGACATCCCCATGAAAAGTACATGGCAAACCAACAGAGAGATCACAATAAAGAAGGAGAGGCGCAGTCGCCCAGATGACTAGAACATTAAAAGGCAAAGTAAGACTGAACACTGCGTAATGTAGAATGCCAGTCTCCTTCTCGCCAAGATCAGTTGCTGCGAAAGACGAGACTTGCCCCTTCTAAGTTCTGGTAGCGTACCAGGAAAAGACATCTGCCAGGACCTTGAGGTAGAAAAAAGACATGAGCTCAACATAGCGCTACAAAGCAGGCGGCAGAACTGAGATGGTGCTGCTAGTTTCGGTCGACAGATAGATAGAAGTCAATATCTGTAACCGATTTTTCTTTTCGGCGAACCACTGAGCACATGGTACAAGGCAGAGAGGTTAATAAATGACGATTTGATCTGATACATGATACGTGTAACGCGAATTGAACCAGCAGCTTCGTAGACTTACAATAACGTGGATCTAGCATTTCCGTACATGTGTAAGAACACACAAAGTCCATATTGTCTTTTGCATGACTATAACTGTCGCTGTCATGTGGTTCATGACTGGTTGGTAAAGATACAGTGAAGTCAAAGAGGTAATTTCAAATTTGAGGGCATTGGAAATCAAGGGTTAACAGTTGAGATAAAGTTCCCGCTGTACATGGGGACACAGATCATCACAGATGGTTTTTAGGATAATATAAAAGGCACCAACTACCCACGGAATCATTTCTACATACGTGACTCTTCACTTGAACGGCTCGACACCGTGGAAAATGGCAAAAATTGCGATATATACCGTCTTTGTAGTTCAGGGACGATGAAGTCATCCATATCGGAACACCATTGGCTGTACTTCCATTTTTCACCCTGGAAGTGTTTATGCGGAATCTAAGCACTAGCCACAACCACCATGATGTCGTAAGCCACGGTGAAGAGAGTAGAGGAACATTAGTTACAGCTCACGTCGGGACGAAAGAGCGCTACATCAGATAAGCACTCAGAAGGGTGAGCATCGACTTTATTCCGTCCTGGTAGTTGCAGGCCATCTGCGGGTTGATATGTTAGGTAGCATACCTTGGCGAGAAGTTATCAAAAGGGCATGCATAATTCTAAGAAAGGACACCAGACAGAGGGAGAAAGTGCGTACTGAGTCAATCTCGCCATACAGTATAGAAGGAAAATGGCGCATCTTTCCCCGGTGGTGGTCAATGTGGCCTCCTGCTTCACCCAGAGGTCTAATGTCTTCATAAGGGTCCTAGGTCCTCGGAGCCTCGCACCTGACTGTCACAGCGTGGACATCCATACAGCAAGATATATACGATGCGACTCAAGTTACACCTGCACTGAAAACGGTAGGACAGGAAATTGGTAAGAAGCAACTAGAGTCCCAAAAAAAGCGAACAGAGCTGCTGATCAAATAGTCATGGGCAACACAGAAATTGATCGTATGGCAAGCACGCCTTTTGAGTAGTGGAATGAAGAACAAGGCCACACGATGCTGAATTACAGATTCTTCGGCGCAATTTGGCCAGGCGGAATGCACACAGAAGAGTTGAGAACTTTTGGATTGCAATACGCAGAAATACAATTGACACTATGGCACTGTGAGTCAGAAAAACTGTTATCAAACGAAAGAACATCAATGCCTGAGTACCCAAAGCAAAGTTAGCCTCATAAATGATGATTCCGTTGTCATGCGTTACTCTATACTAGACATGAGATGGAGAACTGCATGAATGTAAGGGTGGACCGACCCAAAAAGAGGCTATTTGCCTCATAGACATCATTGGGGAAGAGCGGAGTGTGGTGAGATCAGTGCAGCCGACGTCCATGGGTCTCCGTGTGGCGACATCAAAATGGAATACTGCGCAAGTGCTCTGGTCCGGCCCATCTTGGTTGGTTTCGAGATCAACGGAATCAGACAAGAATAATGTCCATAAGTATACAAGCCTAGCGATGACGATGACTAGAATAAAAGAGTCACATGGCGAGCGAAGCTCAGGCTAGGGCTTCTGAGACTCACCTGGAGTAACCATAATCAAGGCCACCTTTCTGGTACCATTTCAAGACAAAGCATAGTTGTCCATGTTCGTGATAGACTTTCAATCGAAGAAATGTACCAAGCAAAAGCGATGCAGAAGGGCAACAATGCTAACATGCGCCGAACCGAAGAACATGCCGAGAGCCGAGCCGAGCACCAACGTAAGGGTGGTAGCGACGCGTTCCGTGCCGGTCCCCGATTCTTTCCGTCCGCTTCTAGCGGCATCACAAACCTGCACTCTGACGAGACGTTTGCTTACTATGATTTATTGGACTGTTTTACGAGGTCTGCAAAGTATTTATGGAGGAATCGGGGACAGAGGATTATCATGCCGAGAACAAATGAACGAAAGAGGAAACAGCACGACTGCGGAGCGTGTACTCCTTGCGCATTATGCTCCCGACGTGTCGCCTCGCATTTGATCTTTCACATCACCATCTTAGTCTCGTAAACCAGACTCAACGATCCGTATGAAGAAAGTCGTTCAATGAATGTATCTGATCGAAGGGCGGAGGGGTGTTGATGGCTGGCATCCGGCATTGCGGGCCACGCAATCCAAATTTGGAACCTGCTCTCACCAACGACGTCGCGTCGTCCCTCCCTTCCTCTACATTGTCGTGGTCCTCTCAGAGACATAAGTTTATGATTTAAAATTATATAACGCTGGCAAGGCCCACATCTGGGGCAAAGCCTGCTACGTTTATTAAGAACTACCTACTTCCAAAGAAAATGTATAGATTGCCGGACTTAACACACTTGCTATGCCCCTTTGCACTGGGTACAAGAGCAATGATCCGATTTATCCAGGACAGGGTACTTCATCATTCAGATCTGAAATGACGCAGGTGTATCATGGTTAGAGATAATCACAAAAGTCTGCAATGTAACTTCAGTGAAGCAGCGAGTAATGAGATGATATCTTACTGTTTGTTTCACAGGTGACGGCAGTCATCGTCACGTCGAACGAGTTATAAAGTTGGAACATGCTTGAAAAAGTCAGGATATCCGAAAACGATGACATGGTGGAAGTGATCAAGGCCACAACCCTCAAACTGGAAATACTAACAAGTAGGTGCTGCTCGAAAAAGATTCGCTCGGTGGCAGCCTGCGCTGCCACCAGCTCACATTTTCTCGCAGGCGGCAGAACGTCTGCCTGCTGGCAGATGAAGTTCGGCCGAGCAACTCTGCGGCAAGCGTGCTAGTAACGGGCAGTCACATGTAAACAGTGACAGACAAAGTAACTGCCACACCGAGAACTTTACTTTGAAGGAAATTTTCTTTCGTTTCACCGCAAGAAACTTCCTTACATAGAAGCCACGTGACATACGGAGCGGTCTCCGGAGAAAAACTGCTTGGTACATCGATCCATCTACAAGACCTACTACTAACGTAGCAGGAATTATGGACATTATAGCCAAGACTACTACTAACGTAGCAGGAATTATGGACATTATAGCCCCAGATGATGCGTCAATATTTCAATACGTAGCTCGTCACCCCTAGTTGAACATGATCCTGAAAACCATCAGCATGCACCTACTGAGACCGAATGTCCCCCTGGTGCATCTCGCGATGATGAGTCATCACGCCTCGTTAAAAACCGAAGTATTCCTACGTTTGGCCAGCATCTGTTGATCCTTCTGGGCCCAGTTACTTGCCGTATAGTGAGTTAATTGCTGACATGGTCAAATCATTCCCCTCATTTCCTTGACAGAGTATGATGGGATCACCTCCTCATATGGCTATCCTATGATAGCAAACCAGCCCTTGTTCTACTCACCTACTTCCCTGACATCCCCAGCCTTTGTGTTCAGGAATATGCTCTCCTTCCCTTCTATTAAACTACTGCTTTAGTTTGCCAAGCTCAGGCTCGAAGAGTGTCGACTCTATCCCAGATTTTCAGCGTCAGCCACAGCGACAATTTCGCTCCGGTCTTTTTGATGATGTCTGTCCCTCTGTGAGGCAATACTTCACGAGCGCAATTCTCATGGCCGCGTACCCTAGACATAATGGTGGCAAGTCGGTTTCAAATTGTTGTCAATATATCGTGCAAAGCGTGATTTGCGACCATTGGTGCTTTTCTCTTCGCTCTGTTCACCGAATCCAAGGGAAATATGTAGGGCACGTTTTGCTTGCCCGTTGTATTTCTGTTTTCTTTCGCAATAGCACCCAAGTCATCAGTATAGTCAATCTTCTATATAAACACTCTGATACTGTCTCATACCACAACCGGCAGGCCGACGAGCCTCAGTTCACCCTCCCCTGATATGCCTTGCCCCCACGCTTCGTCTTCAATGGGTTCTACCAACACCTCTCTGCTGTTATGGATCGTAGTGATCATGTTGAGTCCACATGGTTGGCTGAGTACCCAACCTTTGTGTGCATCTCAGCAGCATCTTCCAAGCCTCAGCATTAAGATTCGCACATCTTGTTCGAAAAAGACTCGCTCGGTGGCAGCCTCAAAAATGCAGCTTCGAATTGTTCTGAGGTTATGCCTTCGAACATGTTCTCCAACTGATGTTTATCTGTATACAGCCACGCAGGGTTGCAGATACGCTCCCACGTTCTTGAACGGACGTCACAAATGTAAGTCTGGCGAGGCGTCGTCGTCGGGCGAGCTCCTCCTTCGACAGTATAACGCGCGAGTTCTTCAAAGGATTCTCTACCATAAAGAAACAGTGGAGGTAGGATACCCGCACCATATCCCAAGCCGCGTACGACATACATTCGAAGTGACTCAAATGATACAGTATCGGAAAGAATCGGGGAAGAACCGGCAAAGCCCGACTTAACCAAAATGCACCGCCACCGAGGACCTCGAGCCTGTATACACAGGACTCGGAATTACTTAGTAGCCTCCGATAAACCGGCCCTCAGTCACAACACGCACATTCAGATCGAGACGAATCACGCCGAGGCGAGCGGAAGGTAATTTTGGATGGAGTCTCAGCAAACGAGATAGTTTGCATACCAAGAGCTCGCATCAATATCAACAGTTCAAAGTTCTTCCAGTGCCTAAGGCTTAGTTCCCATATCATATTGCAGAGAGGTCCACAACCCAATTTTCCCATTTAATCCTGTGACTATCACATCGCTCATAAACTCGAGCGAAATAGGGTCCCAATATCTTGCAGAAACTGTTGGATAATGTGCACACCGTGTGATCAGACACGTTTGCCTAGCGAGTAGATCATGTTTGCTTAGAAGGACGCACTGCTGGAAACCCATAACTCAGAATATTTATCAGTGACTCAGACGCCCAATCACGGTGCCAGAAGATTCAGCATCAAGGCCCGATTGTTGTTGTCGCCGATACTAAAGGGATGGAGTCCTCAGCTGTGCATCACTGGCGCCAGCGAGGGTCCCGGATCATGAGAAAAACAAGTTTTTATCTTCTCGCCTTCTGGGCGCTCGGTGGGCAATAGAGGTTCGGGACCGAGCTCTATATCTGTTTTTCCCGTGGCCGGATCCACAGCAGTGTTTGCCCGGGTACTGACATGCAATGTCAACTTTCAGCTAAGCCCCTCGCCTTTTCCCTGTTCCTACGTTGATATAGACATCACACCAAAGCAAAGTCAAATGTTGCCAATACGGTCTTTATCATTGAAACACATCTCGGCATCGTAAAGCGCAAACGCTCTCAAGAACCTTTGCGTGACATGAAGGCCCGTGTTCAGACTCTCTCGTTCATTGTTATCGTATAATAATAGAACGGGTGAAGAACCGTGATCCTTCTGAGCCCGAGGATGTTACTGTGGAATACTGTTGAAGCTGAAGCTATTATAGCTGGCGTGATGTCCAGTGCCCGAGTCGTGCTGAGTAAAGGTTAGTAAGAGAAAGAAAGTGCTAGAAGATTACGACAGGTATTTAAGTAGCTAGTGTTCGTAGTATTCTGTACTCATTCGGTCCCATCTCGCTCTATGATCTACCCCTCAAGATTTAGCCACCCAACTGCCCAGCAAGAAAAACTGGGCACGGATGAGCGGCGAAGACTAGAAACCTTCCAACTCGGCATCTGGAAGGTGTCGATCCTCAAAAGTACTCCATTAAATTTCAGGAAGAAATTTTTGGACTTAAAAGAGGCATTCGGATACTTCAAGCGTCTCGCCATCGATATATACACCCTCGAACCCACGTTCGCGACGTTCTTCATACTCAACGAACTATGGTCTGGAGTCCAAAACGCTCTACTATTATACTTATCTAGTCAAATGCTCCGGACTGTAAACGCCTTTCCGTTTCACCGTTTTACTCGCTATAACTTACGAACTATTTCTTAGATAGAAATAGGTCTGATCCAAGGTTCCCCAGATACTGGCGCCATTCTCAAGGCTATCGCTGTGAGGATTTTCTTCGTCGTATTGGCAGCAATACTACAATGGGAACGGTGAATTCGAAGTTCGTCCCATGCATTTGTTGCTGATGCAGAAATTGTACAGGGAGCGACTTCTTCCAACACTGAAGGCACGCATAACGACTCATTTCGAGGTGTTTTTAATGCAAGGTAATGTGACGTGATGCTTCCACCCAGCCATGTCTGATCTCATATCTAGCTCAATTAAGGATAGACCTTCCCACTTCACAAAGTAAACATCCAATCCGTGAATGGCCAATCCTTCAATAATTGCTAACGTGTTCCATTTCAAGAACCCCGCAGCCAGGTTCGAGCGTCCTCTTACGATGCATGGGCATCGTTTGTCGGTATCGTTGTATTTTTGAACGATATATTCAAGGCGCTGGCCCAGCTTGTACTCATCGTGCAAGTTTCTCGATCTACCGGAGTGCACCTTTTTGCTGTCGTCTGCATCATAAAGCCCATTTTTCTCACTCTTACGCAACGAACACTCTGGAATACAGGTACGATCGTCTTTGCGGTGTACTCATTCATACTCAAAGCGAGTCGCAGCTCACGTCGTTCATACTGATAACAAGCACCGAAAGCGCGTGATGGCTTTGAACATTATGTCGTCCCCAGAGTATCGGTCAGAAGTCCTTGGAAGTGATATCATCAACTACATCATCAATGGTAGACTTCATCAATTTTTGCTTGATATATGAACTCAACACGTCTTCTTTTAGAGTATCGTAAGGCAACGAGGCTTCTCGGTGGTCTCTCAGATGAATGGGCTCCCATTCAATACATGATTAGGACCTCACCTGTATGGGAAGTAACCAATGATGTACTTGGCGATCTGCCTATTGTAAGTACACGATAACAAATCGCATCTGTGCCACTAGCCGACCCACGATTCCAGATATACTGTGCACTCATCTGCATTCTCTACTCCCAGAGACTTTCTCTTTCTTCTATCGCCATACTCCAACAATCGGCGCAGTCCCTGGACTGGGCCATTCAGAATGTTGTTATGAACATCAACTCCTTCCAGAAACAATATCAGGACCTCAAGAATGTCTATGACTCGTCTAAAATCGCGAACACGCTCGCTGACGGCGACATTGCGTACCCAAATCCTTCCTTCGAGCATAAACCTCAAGGGATGTCGTTCGAATTGCGCGATGTTTCATTCTCTTACCCCGGAAGCCAAAGTTTTAAACCCGTCCTATCTAACATCAACTTATCCATCCAGCCCGGGCAAATGGTCGTAATCGTTGGTTCGAATGGCAGTGGCAAATCGACTATCCTCAAACTACTCTCACGATTCCACGATCCCACATCTAGACCAGAATCAATTCTAGTCGACGGCGTCCCTATTTCCCGGTACCGTATGGCAGATCTGCGCAGGGCAACAGCGACCTTGACGCAGGATCATTCCCTCTTCCCACTCTCTCTAGGAGAGAATATAGGGTTGGGATTTTCAGAAAAAGTCAATGACACAGAGATGATTGATCGCTCTGCTGAGAAGGGAGGTGCGAGTCATTGTCTGAAGAAGCTCGAGCGGGGAAAGGAGACGACATTATGGACGCAGAACGAGGCTTATGGATGCAATCTACCTGATGATCCAGATCACCCTCTACAGACCGAGCTGGAGAAATTGCAGAAGAATATTGAGCTCTCGGGCGGGGAGACACAAAGAATTGTTGCGTGAGCGTGCTTTTCCTTCGGATATATCCTCGTTTTAACCTATCTTCATCTTAGCGCAAGGACTTTTATGCGATTCGAAACTGGAAAGATCAGATTTGTCACTGTCGACGAGCCAAGCTCGGCATTAGACTCCGAAGGAGAATTGGAGCTGTTCGACAATCTTATTCAAGCACGAGCAGGAAAAACTATGATATTTGTTACCCATCGGTTCGGACATTTGACGAAGCGCGCGGACCTCGTCGTGTAAGCTCCTGCTTTCTTCCTATGGATCACCGGGAACTGACTTGGGTCTTTGAAGGTGTATGAAAGATGGAACAATAATTGAAACTGGTACTCATGGAGAGCTTATGGCAAGGGAAGGAGAATATGCAAAACTATACAATATTCAAGCGAGCGCATTTATAGATAACGACAATTTATGACTTCGATTGAGCTGTATGAAATTTACCCTTCCATCTACTTTTGTAATATCTGTGTAGAGTAAAAATCGATTTAATTCTATTTGAGTGGCTACGTGGCGTTAACCTAGTCACAGTTGGCACTTTGATACTCTATGAAATCTAAGGCCTTCGCTTGATGAAGAATTCCCTGAAGACCGCGTCTCTGTAAATCAAACGAGCTTTACAACCATGGCAAAGCTTACAGACGTACTTGCGACGTACACTGTCTATACTAAGTGAGCCTTCGTAGACAAATCCACGAGGAAACATTGGAATTCGAAATTTGAATTAAGTATTGATGTATTCACGTGGTATACTTACGAGCGATCTCGGCCCGAGCCCCGGGGGATGATTCTTTGACACCTTCGACCAACAAGAACAAGAACACGAACACGAACGATCTTCCTCCCTTCATCATCCTCTATCCTTCTCAATAATGCTACAAATAATGAATAAATGCATGATTAGGCGTTATACGAATCTCAAAGGCAACATATACAAAATGAACAGAGACTGACGACTCTGGGGATGGCGAGAGCGACGATCTACATGCAAGCCTGAGGATGGTCTCGCCACTGATGATAACATTATGACGGCGGAGATATCACGCGCACAGACCACCTCCAGATGACTATACAAGAAGCACGACCTTCGGAAACCTTTCTTCCTTCCCCCCCGTGATGACCTTTCCCATCGCTATGGCTCAAAAATGGAAAACGCCCGGACGTGCGTTTTCTTTACCCCCTTGTGTCGCTGCTCAAAACTCTTGACCTCGCCTGTCATCTTCTCGCCAGCCCATTACGTCGAACACTCGACGCTGTCCACTACGCCGGCATCAAGAGCTTCACTACAGCCTTGGGCTACATTGTCCTTCATTACGCGTCCTCGACAACCGGCATCATTCCCCGCCTGTAAACTAGATGCCAACTTATTCAGCTCTGTCCCTTGCTCTCCTCGACGCCAAAGAGATGCAATGTGCTACTTACCATCAATACGGTTCTCGCTGCAAGCTGTCTTCAGCTGTCTTTCAGCGAGGAGGGAGACTCTGATCGATGATCAACGTTCAATATTCAGCATTGCGGTAACCATTTTAATTTATAATGGCTCGCACTTGATGCTGGCTCTGAGATTCTAGCGGCAGTGAGATGTCCTTTAGTTGACTAGATGCCCTAAAGCGATCGAAGGAAACGCCCTATTTGATGTGGATGCGCGAGGTTCTGGCTGCCCACCGGTGGAAATATTCTCAAGTAATTCACAAGTTAGTTGGAAGCCGTGCTGGTTATGTCGCGATTCCAGTGAGTGAACCTCTTTCTGTATCTTTCCAATATTCACTGATCAAAGCGGCACAGATCGGCCCGGTGCTATTCCATGTGGAGCATGAGGCGAAATAGGAACAAGCAACGCGTCTTTTCCAATGTCATCCTCTCCCTCGTCACCCTCGCCTCGTCTTCACCGAACATGTCTATTCCTTTCGTGAAAACCATTTTCAGGGCGATGAAGAACATCGCACCCCTCCGGCTAGCAGAAAAATGGGACGATGTAACTGCCTTTTCTAGGACTGGCTTTTTCGATGTTTATGTCATTCAAGGTTGGACTATTACTCAGTAAATCTATTGTTGGATTGGTACCCGGATATCTGATCAGCATTACCAGAGTCCCCGTCGCACCGTTTGAAGGATCGTAATCGCGTTCTCTTGACCATCGAGTACGTGCAGCCCTGTATATCCATCACGATACCTGATATTCCCTAGTCTCACTCCTTCCGTCGTCGAGGAATGCAGTTCACTCGAAGCGCCTATCATAGTCTCGTACCACCCACCTATATTCCGACCTCTCCAGTCTCTGACGCTCTCCAACCCTCGCTGAGAAGCCCGCCAGGGAATTCATGCTCGTTCCTATTACGCACATTTTCTCGAATTTTAACGCGTGGGATATACACACCGCTAAGAGCAAGTGTGTAAGGGGGAACAAAGGAGCCTGTTATAGTTCCGCAACTCAACAGCAAGAAGAGTGAGGGCGTGGAGGGACGATTGGCAGTTCTGGATGAACCGTTACCGGTGAACCAGCTCCTGGATAAGATGAAAACACATCTTGGCTAATCGCAAGGTAAGGTCTCCTTCCCATCTTCACCGTTCTCGTGGACTGATGCATGAGCTTAGTTCAGGTGGCGTCTCCCTCAGTCACTGGCGACGTTCGAACAGTAGCCATATGTGCGGGATCCGGCGGATCAATGCTCGTTGGACGCGATGCTGATGTGTATCTGACTGGCGAGATGTCCCAGGATGTCCCATGTTCGTCTTTCTCCCTCATGGGCCGACATTGTACTGATACCTCATTGATAGCATGAGGTATCGGTGTCAGTTGCTGCTGGCAAGCACGTCATTTTCTGTAAGTGTCTATGCAAATGAAAGTAACGTCAGTTAATATCGTGTAGGCGGTCACACGAACACCGAACGCGGTTTCCTTCTTGTTCTGGCGGAACGACTCCGGCGTGAGATTCAAGTTGACGACCTTGAAGTCATCGTAAGCCAGAAGGATGCGCATCCATCGGTCTTTGCGTGATGGTGAGGCTCGGATTGGAGGAAGTGAAGAGGGGCATGTTGATGAACAAGAAGTTTCTCCTCCCGTTTCATAGAACGTCTGATTGGTCCGGTTCATTAACCCTCCTTCAACATGCGAAGTTTTCTGGTTCATCCCGCATTGGATTCCTCACACCCCGCCAAGCTCAGTTATATTGGTTAGTTTGGCATTTTCCAGCCGAATAGCCGCGAATCCCAACGGAGTCCAATTTCAAAGTGCGTAATGCATCCAAATTCTCTTCACTTCCCACCTCTTATGTATCGTACGTTCGCGGCAATGATAATGTCGGACCCTCAATGCCAAGGCAACTGCCGAGCTTGTGCGTGCCACACATTACCTATATTTCAAAGATTTCTCTTTTCAATTTCAGATACGAACCCATATTTCAAGAACTAGATAATGTTCAACGTTCATGGGGTGTCTTTGCCCTTGCTAAAAAAAACTCAAGAGTCATGGTCAAGGGCCAACGCTGGTATCGAACCAGCCAAGACTCGCTTTATAAACCTTGACCCACTGAGCTAGGGCGCTGACATTCAAGGTATAGTCCACATTCAAGAGATAATAAAGTTGTCTAGTGAAAGGCTGCTCATAAGAGGCAGCCTCACTGGATGGTACTCACGAATTACGCGAAGGAACAGGAATGGGGTATGATATTGAAGACGGGTGAGCAAGCGACTATGTGAGTGTTGATGGTACGGGGGAAAAAGGAAGGAAGACAAAAGGTCCCTGCTGTAAGCTATATATACGTATGCGTGTAATCTAATAATATGTATGAATCGGTCGATCTGTTCCCGCGACGGGGGCATATAGGTGCGTCGGCCCTACTGTGAATCCGGCAAGGTGTGCGTCTGTGAAGAGCAGATGTCCGTGTTCCGTGATAACGTGCGCTGTAAGTCTAGCAGGCTTACATCTAGACCTCGTATTACATCCCCCTCAGCTGAACATCAGAATCAGGAGTAGTGTCCAAGTGCGAGCCCGAGCACTTTCTATCTCGAATCAAACACCCTGCGATTTATTGTCCATCTATGCTGGTGTCGTCGCGAATACATGCGTTTTTAGTTATAAGACTTGATGTTGCAAAAACGCGAGATTTCTTTAGGGATTGGAGGCTTCGGTAACTGATAGAGAGTGGTACAGTGTCGTGAGTGCTCTGATGTGTCTAGTAAAAAGACCAGTGACCTGCATCATGCCCGACAGGGGGAATCGAACCCACCTTATAACGCGTCTAACCTAGTGAGCTAGTGTTCATATTCTGAAGTTCGCTCTCTGATATCTACGTCTTGACAACCACGAGGACAATCAAAGCCCATATCACGACAGCCCCTTGCCGGTAAGAAAAGAACTAAGATCATACTCACACCACAGAAGTTATTGTCAATGCTGGTAACAGAGCCTTTAGCATGACAACCAACTAATAGTATGGACAAGTTATAAATTCTGCCATAAATATAGAGAGGAAGATAGTTCCCGATTACGGGACGCCAAAAATACAGGCACGATGAAGTAACTGCTAACGAGACTAGAGAAAGGATCACTGCGGGTGAAGAACACCGGAGACAATGCGCGGGAGATGAACGATAGGTTCCTTTGTTTTTGGAGGACATAGAGAAAGGCCCCTAGGAACCTTCAGCGCTCTTCGATGGACGATATCACGGGATCAACGTGTGGAAATAGGAACACGGATAAGCGGACATCGCTTTAGTTTGTCAAGGTAAATGCATAAAGATCCTGTGCACAAAATTGCCCGACCCATCCAATGGCGGATATGACATAAAGGCTAACGTTGTTGCGTGACAAGAAATCTCGAGGTTCGATTCCTTGTATCCGAATTCTTCTTCACTGGAATATTTTGATGTTGCTTACGAAGCGAAAACGTGGAGAAGCTAGCACGTCCTTCGCAAAGCTCATAAGCACGATTGCAGCGGGCAGCGATAGAAAGAGGTACGACTCGTATTTAGCGCGATTACATAAACAAACGCGGACATATTCCCAGCCACGGTTGCGACTTCAATCAATGATGACTTCAAAGGTGCATCCGGTCTCTGAAGCATGACGAAAAGAGCCCGACGCGACTCAGGGAAGCAGAGTTGTAGGGTTGCCTGTGTCATACGGCGGGGTGATGGTGTTCGTTGCGAGAGAACAAGTGCAAGACGGCATTCCGGCAATATCTCCCCAACCAAACATTCGTTATATGCGCACACTAGGAACGAGCGGCTGCAGTGTTGGCATTGTCCAGGATCTAATGAAACGACTCAATGAACGCACGATATATGAATATGACAGGGACCTACATCATCCGACCCTCAGGTGAAGACGACGATGCTGCCCGTGTTGGAATCGCCAGTTCTGTCAGCATGAGCTTAGCATAAGAAGCAGGCGAAGAAGTGGAAAGCGTACCTCATAATCCTTCTCATAGTCCTCCAGCAAAATGCATCATCCTGGCTGCGGAACGTAATCCTGAAAAGGGGCCGGCAGGGATAGGTTAAGGTGCACAATAATCCAGGTTCTGGTACTGGTATCGTCCCGATGCGAGTCTGAGGGTTGAGAATCGCGATAAGCGCGTTGGAGGATTTAAGCGGAGGATATGCTGCTGCGCGTTGTTCGAGAAGAGGGGTTTCGCAGTAGAGCTGACTGTATGCGTACGGCGATATCCCCTCCGAGGTGCATCTCGGTTCTACGGTAGCATGATAGCGTCCTTCGATTCTTGACACTCTCTATCCTCCAACACCGAGTACTGGGCCTGAGAATTGCTGTCAAGGCGCCTCAAGCTGAGTATCAAGGTGCTTGGTATCCAACATGTTGCGGTCATCGAGTCGAGCCATACGTTTCAGGGATAGTCATGGTATAGGTGAAGAGAGAAGTCCGCGGAGAATAACACGTTCAAACAACGAAGTAGGTGGCGGGCCGCTACGCCGGAGCACGCTATCTTCACAAATTCAGCCAAAAAGCTGTCGTAATACTTGGACGTCATGCCAGATGCTGGTCCGTCTGTTATCTGATTCCGCGCAGGAAGCGAGCAGCATTTTGACTTGCCACTCTATTCTGGGTAGGAGCAAAGTATGAGTAAGTATTTTTGTGCTCGCCACCTTCCGCATCTGTCACCTTCACCAGGTCTAGATAACTGAAGTAAAAGACAAACACAGGCTGATTATCACACACGTCTCCGCAGAAAAGCAGGCACTCCGCGTCGTCACGACATTTGCCATGAACTGGAGTGAAAAACGCGTAATTAATCTAACCCTGGGGCCTGAACCAAAATCTTTTTCTCCGGACACGGGATTGACAACCGTCGGGATCGAACCCAGCGTTGACCATAATGGACCAGCTGAACTAGCCAGTGGAACGAGTAAACTAGCGAGACGCCCTACATCATCCGACTCTCAGGTGAAGACGACGATGCTGCCGATGCTGGAATCACCAGTTCTGCCAGCGCACGAGCCTAGTATAAGAATGAGTATCGTCCTTTCTCGAAAACGAAATACAGCATCCTGGCCTTGGAACCTAATCCTGGAAAATGAAGGCTGACTCCTGATGAACTACTTAGTTAGTTCACAAGAGCTAGCAGTAGTGGGACAAGGTGCACCTGGGTCTCGGACTGGATATCCTTCTGATGTGAGCCGGAGTGTTAATAACCGTAACCAATAGAGGCACATTGGAGGATTCGATCGAGCATAGATCGCATCGTTCGAGAGGAAGAATTGCAGTAAAGCCGACTATATGCTCGCGCCAAAGTGCCCTCTGAATCATATCACGATGTACATATCCAGATTTCAAAGAGCTGTGACAAAAGATGTTACATCTTGTTGGTACCAATGGAGAGCAACGTCCTTCGATAAAGCTATGAGGGCGAGGCGCACAAGATCCTAGTTGTTGTACTGGTCAGGCTCCGTTGCGAGTCAGAGGGTAGAATTCGATGAGCTACTGGCGTTTTTCGAGAAGATATTTGTCGCTGTGAGCAGTAGAGGTCTCGGACGAGACTCAGTCAACAGGTTCATGGCTGTCTGGTCAAGGACGATGCGTTATTAATGACACCGGATCAGAGAAGCACGTTCCAACAATAAAAAGCGGGAGTAGGTCCGCTAAGCCGGAGCACCCTTCACTGTCACTTCAAGCCGCCGCCTTCGGATACTTGTCATCGATGTATATGCCCTCTGACCAGTACCAGTGAATTTACTGTGCTTAAAAAATGGCGCGGTGTCCAGACTGCTCGGGATCAGCATGTGGAAATGTGAGCGCGGATAAGCGGACCACGATGTGAAATAAGGATTGAGCACGTCGGTCATACATTCCCACCAATTGTTGGCGGACGTTCAGCACATCAGTGGGCGTGAAACCACCCGATGCTCCAATTCGGAGCCCCATATCCACGGTCTTTACGTACCCATCCAGACAATCCACTGTCTGAGTCACCTCCCGCGCTCACGCACTCGTCAAAGCGGCGTTGATCATGGTCCCGGCCTCGCTTTTCCCCGTCGAGTCCAATGCATGAGGATGCTGTGCACAGAACACATCTAATGGCGGATATGGCATAAAAGTTAACATTGCCGCGCAACAAGACATCTCGAGGTTCGATCCCTCGTATCCGCGTTGCGGATTGTAAGGAGGTTCTTATCGCCTAAATTTTAGATGTTGCCCACGAGGCAAAGAATGTGGTTGGGAGGCTAACACGCCCTTGCCACCCTCCTTCACAAAGTCCATAAGCACGATCGCAGCTTCGAGTAACGGCAACAGAGGTAGGCATTGTATTCAGGGTAATTACATACACAGATGGGGGCATATTTCAGTCACGGTCGCGGCGTCAGCCAATCATGCGTTCAAAGATGCATCCAGTCTCTGGAACATGACAAAAGAGCCCGACGGGGGAACAGAGTCGTAGGGTTACCTGGGTCATACGGCGGGATGGTGTTGTCCTAGGATGAGCCTGCGTAGCGAGAAAGCAAGCGCGAGACGGCAGTCCAGCAATCTCTCCCGAATCATAGATCTGGTATGTGCGCACACTGGAAACGAGCGGCTGCAGTGTTCACAATGCCCAGGGCCTGATGAAAAAAACCAATGAACGCACGACAGGGGAATATGACAGAGATCTACATCATCTGATTCTCAGGTAAAGCAGACAATGCTGCTGGTGTTGGAATCGCGAGTTCTACCAGCGCACGAGCTTAGTAGAAGAAACAGGCCAAGAAGGAGAAAGCGTACCTTGTAATCCTCCTTATAGTCCTCCAGCGAAATGCATCATCTGGCTGCGGAACGTAATCCTGAAAAGGGGCCGGCAGGGATAGGACAAGGTGCACCTGAATCCAGGTTCTCGTACTGGTATCGGAGGGTTGATGACCGCGACGAATAGAAGCGCACGGGAGTGAGCAGAGAATATGCTACTCGCATTGTTCGGGGTTCGCAGGAGAGGTGACTGTATGCGCACGGTGACGTCCCCTCCTTGGCGCATCTCGGTGGTATAGCACAAGGGTAGCGTCCTTCGATTCTTGACTCTGGACAACAGTTGGAGGATTTCTCTATCCTCCGACACCGAGCACTGCGCCTGAGAATTGATACCATGGCGCGTCACGCGTCACGCAAGGTGTTTGGTATCCAGCAGCCGCGGTCATCGAGTCGAGTCATCTCTGATGGTAGAGGTGTAGAGAGAAGTCCGCGGAGAATAACACGTTCAAACAATGAACACTAGGGTGGCGGGCCGCAACGCCGGAGCACGCTCAGATCGACTCCCGCTTAACTCGATGTTGTCGACTGTCGCCACCCGAATTCGTTCGAGCACAAGTCATGCCAGATGCTGGTCCGTCTGTCATCTGATGCCGCACACGAATGACCATCTTGACTTGGCGCCCTATTCTTGGCCCCTAGACTTTAAACTTCACCTTCATGCTGGGGTATGAGTATCCTATTATTCGAGACTGCACCCATATACTATAGCCCTACATGTGCAGTCGTGCCTTGAACAAAGAAATGTATGCATCAGCAGCAAGCTTATAGCTTAAAGCCCGAGTTCAATGAACTAACAGTCTTCGGCACGATTTCGGTATCCCATCAAAGAGAGGCTTCTTTGTTATCTGTTCTGAATGCTGATTATTGAATTCCGGGTTCATATCATCGCGGGTTTTTATCTCAATGGCGGTGTATCTCCTAGACCACCGATGGATTAGATGTTAACCCTCAAACTTGACACAGATGTAAGTACTGCACTTATGAGATCTTTCATGCGCTGTACGGCCGCTACGAGCCTTACTCTTTTACTCCTAGACAGCAGCCTCCAGGTGGGGTGATTCCTGAAGATGCTACTCCTTATTATTTTGTGAGTCAATACTCACTGCGTAGACGCTAAAGGTTTACGGCTGTAGATTTTTGCTCCAGGTTTACATTTTGCACGGCTTTCATTTTGAAAACTTTTCAGGGACTGTAACTGCCGGGATACCTATAACTCTATCCTGGCATCGCAATGTAAACGGTCCGAACCATATGGACTTCGCACTAGAAAACGCCACAGGACCTTTTGTTTTTCTTGACGCTCATTCATTCTCCTTAACCAACGTCACCCAACTATCCGGGACGCTCGATGTTACATTTCCTGAATCGGGGTAAGTCCTGACTCCTGACTATCTTTTCAACAAAGAATCGCTCATTTTTTACGACCATAGAGAATACGTCATTGAGGCAAGGATCAATCAAACCGCGTTCCCGGCTTCTACCCAGACATTCGATGTGAAGGACGCCGTAACCTCAAGATCTGTGAATACGTTGACGTCTTCTGTGACAGAGACCAGAAAGCCGCCCAGGTCCGTATTCACCCATCACAGCACTCAGAGATCTCGCTCAACATCGCTGTTCCAACAGTTTCGCCCCGAAATCCATAGAAGGCACTGTAACTGCCCCACCGTGCGTCATCCATGAACGTAGTCAATCAATCTGATTATTACCGTAGGAACGGTCCCACCACACAATCAGTACCAAGCACTGCAACTGGCCCACCGTACGCCATCCATCAATGTAGTCAATCCAGTCTGATTATTATCGTAGGATGTCAAATTCGACCCATCGAAAACGTAAAACATCCATCATTATTGGCGGAGTGATAGGATCTCTGGTGTCCCTGTTGCTGATCTTTGGAGGCGGTACATTTCTCTTCATACGGCAGCGGAGACACCGAAGCTTGAGGGACCATCTATCGCCCAACCCGAAGATACTACCTGAGCTAAATTCAATACATTCACATCTACCGCCAGTTGGAAATAAGAGCAGCGAAACCATCTCTCCCTTGTTAGCGGGTGAGATGCCCCCGAACCTAGGGAGTGGGAGCCGGGAGCCGGTCGAGGAGAGTCCAGAGGGAAATCCGACTGAAGATGAGAGAGAGAGGAGAAATAGCATTGGGACCCCTGTGGATAACGAAGGTTCTAAGGCTCAGAGTCCACGGGAACGAGAAGAGTGTCCACAAGCTCCCTTGGATGATGTAGGGGCTGAGGTTTTGAGGTTGAGGGACCAGGTTCAGCGGTTGGTCGAGCGGGTTCAGGGCAATGCGTTCGATCCACCGCCAGCATATGCGTAAAGGAAATTCCTGAAGGGATTCTTTTTTGTTGGGACGTACTAGTATTTATCTGCAGGTCACAGCTGGAATTTTAGTCTTTGATGGTCTATGAAATTAGAGGACTGACTTAGCGTGATGAAGAATTCTTTGAAGGTGTTTCTATAGGTCATGTTAGACTTACAATGATGTCAAGCTTCCCGCACGTACCGCGTCTATCGAGATCAACAGAACGAAGGCAAGTAAGTAATGCATAATGACATACCTCTCTGCCGTTGATTAACCCGCGCACGCGGAAGGAAACAACATACAGAAGACATGCAGAGCGTTTCCGCAAGGTTTGGTTTTAGTTTTGAAATTATTGAGTAGTCTGACTAGCAAACGAGTAGATGTTTAGCTAGAACTATCCTACAAAGCAGATAATGTCGCTCCCCTTATGAGAATCGAAAAATCAAAACATAACAAATCTTGCTGAGAATATGAGACGCGCTATATTGCGATAACAGCAAGAAAACGCGGAGGCGCGGAAAAGGACGAGACTTACACTGTATGTAGAGGCATTGAAGGAAGAGATTTGTAGTCGTTTAGGCGCACGTTTGTGCGATGCTCAACGTCCCACCTTTATCTGTCTGTCGGAACTGACAAGAAAAGCAATGGAATTCGGGAGTTCGGCCCGATGTCGCTCGTATATCACGTGCATGCATCGGTGCTAGTTCGAGGATGATCGATGACGCTTCAACGAACACGAACACCCATCAATCTCCCTGTTTTCTTTTTCCATCCACCATTCCTGCATAAAATTACAAATGAACGGACACTGACAACCGTTGGGGACGCCGAGAACGACGACCTACGTTGCCGCACGAAGAAGATATTCTCGCCGCCGATGACGACATTATGACCGGGGGAAGATATAACGTGCACAGACCACCTCTCAACACGGCGACGGGTATGAAAGACGCGCAACCATCAAATACCTTCCTACTTTCCCTTCATCATGCGCAACGTCTGAGTCACATCGTGTGGAGTAATCCCGCTTCAACATATGTCGTGCTAATCCTCTCAATCAATGCTCTTCTCCTTCGTTGCCATCGTCTCGCCTGGCTACTTCGTCGGAGACTGATGCCGTCCACTACGCAGTCATCGCTACACACAGCAGGGTGCAACATCGTTCTTCATCACGCCTTCTCGACAATCGGTATTCATCCCCCTTTGTGAATCAAAAGGCCGCCTTTTCAGCTCCTCTGCAGTACGGAGAGGCGACCCGGGAAAATGAGACAATGTAAGCCTGTTTGTTACCATTTATTTTTTCGATGTTCATGTCGTCACAGGTCTATCTCTTACTCTGTAGATCTATCATTGGATTCAGCCCAGATCTCTGATCAGCATCACTCGAATCCTTCTCTCCCCGTTTGAAGGATCATAATGGTATTCTCTTGACTATCGAGTATGTGCCGCTCTTTATGTCCATTACGATGCCTAACTTATTCTAACTTCTTTCATCGCGGAATCCATTTCATTCAAAGCGCCTGTCATAGTTTCGGATCATCCTCCGGTATTCCAGCCTGCCGCCTCGTCAATCTATGAGGCTCTCTAACCCGCTGCAAGCCGCTCTTCTTTGCTGTGCGGCCGAAGGTATCTCTGTCTTATCACGTGTGAGGAGGCGTGAATGAATAGCCAGCAAAGGGCTTGCTAAAGGACAGGTCCGTGCGTTGATGGACGAGAAGCTTGATGCGAATAGGAATAGCCAGGGCGCAGAGGGGTGATTGGTAGTTCCGAAATAGCCGTTGCCGCGAACCAGCTTGTGGATAGTGTGAATACACTTCACGGCTTGTCGCAGAATAATATCTCTCTTCTCTTTTCGTTGTTATTTGGACTAATGTATGAACTTACTTCAAGTATTTCTCCATCTCGGGCGACGTTTGAACAGTAGCTACATGTGCGGGTTCAGGCGGATCGGTGCGCTTTGAACGCAGCTCTGATGTGGTTTCACTGGAAAGATGTCCCATGTTCGTATTTCTCCTGCATGTGTCGACATTGTCCTGATATTTCGTCAATAGCATGCGGTGCTGGCATCAGTTGCTGCTGGCAAGTGCGTCATTTTATGTAAGTGCCGATGCAAATGAAAATAACGTCAATTAATATAGTACTAGCGGGGACCCGTGAAGTGTTGTATTTTTTGCGTAAAATACATCGAAAGACATAGTATAATCATATGCAATAAAGAGATAACAGCTTGGACGGCATATAATAGGAAGCAATAGCGAGTAAGGTGTATCTTCAAAAAGTAGGAAGAAGAATGACACTCGATGTTACGACGATATATCCCACACCCGTTGTTGGCTTCACGGGTAGCAGCTATAATGGCTAATTGTCAGTCCTCGACAGTTTCAGCTTGGCATGGCATACCTTCATACACATTGGCCCTTACCAGTCAATTGTCCTCGAAGTTCCGCGTTGTCATGATGCCCTTCGACGCTACTTTGCTCACCGTGCTATACGGTCAAACAAAGTAATTTCTACAGATGGATGTTCAGTATGCAGTTTGGTCATAAAACTGCCGGAGCAGCACACCTGTCACTGGCAGCACTTCGTGCTCTACAGAGTAAAACCAGGTGGGCAGCCTTCTTCATGGCAATGGAGAGCATTGATTGACTATAGCTATGGTGTAGCGTGACACCTGTAACATATGAGATCCCAGAAGACTCCGGAGCCAAGTAGAACACAAACTTTTCCCACTCCCAGAAATCCACATTTGCAGACCTCTTTGCAGTTTGGGGCAAAACCTCTGCCCCGGTAAAAAGACCTCATCGGTTTTGTAGACCATGATGGATACTTGAAGCATGGTGCTTGGTGCTTGTGCCTGAGAAGGAGTCGCGTTAATAAGAAGGAATGAGATTAGGCTACGGAGGGGCGTCAATGCATGCAGATAGTGAGATGATTAGAGTGACTTACGGTTCCAGGCTGCACATGCCGCTATCTCCCGCCATCCTCCTCCCAAGTCATTGCATCATTGCGGCCATCACTTTCCCATCTTCACGCCGTCTAGGGTTAGCTTGTCAGATGACGATATGTTGTGTTGGGGTGAATTCCCTCCAACAATGCTGCTTTGATGGTGTCGGTACATTGACAAAAGTTGATACTTATACTTCGAGTAGTCGCTTGAAGGAGAGAACTGCCTGGCTAAGATTAGCGCCTATAAATGTGAGTTAACGGGGAGTGCTTACCATACCCGACGCATCGTATGCCACCATCCTCCCTGCCCCATCATCGCGTATCTCCTAATTCCACTCTACCTCGCCCTTTCTCGACCATCCTGTGCTTACTTGGCGAATGACAATTGTCTTGACGGAAAAGAACTGTTCACAGAGACCAGGCTCTCATATGTCAGTGAGTCGGGGCTGAATGCACTTCGACGAAGGGAGGAGGAATCTCATGTTGATCGAAAAGGAGATATCATCATAGTACTGAGTCGCGCACCCACAGAACTGCAAGTTGCAAGCCACTTGATGCCCGAGAAAAGCAAGCACAAGATGAAGAGCTATCAAAACCAGTCACAGAACTGTTGGAAATATTGAAGTAAATACTGTTTCTGAATATCGAAGGCATACCTCCAGGACCGAGATTCAGGGCTTCTAAGTTCTAGGAATTCCTCTCCCCATAATCCAGTATGGTTTGAGACAAAATGGCATAAATACAGTGAGGTGTCGCAAGGAAGGCTGAACGTGAAGAACGTAA
Source organism: Armillaria cepistipes (assembly GCA_900157415.1). NCBI lineage: Eukaryota > Fungi > Basidiomycota > Agaricomycetes > Agaricales > Physalacriaceae > Armillaria > Armillaria cepistipes. Next base: position 656,725 of record FTRY01000026.1, read on the forward strand.
AGGACAGAAAAAACCGTTACCTCGACATAGAGGGAGAAGAACGAACACATGATGGAAATCAGGCCTAAAAATAGAAGAACCAATGAAAAGCGCGACTTATGTAGCCAATGAGAGGGGAGTTCCCACATTCACTCGTTGTATAGTAGATAGGCGGTCACACGAACACGGAACGCAGTTTCCTTCTCATTCTTACTGAACGGATCCGGCGTCAGATACAAGTTGACGTCCTTGAAGAAGTCGCGAGCTAGGAGAACGCGCATCCGTTAGTCTGTGTCCAAAATGCACCACCACCGGGGACCTACCCCAAAAAATGCATAAGACCGAGCCTGTACACACAGGACTCGGAACCTTGCGCTAGTACACACACCACACCACACACCACCAGAATTCAGTCGGAGAAGAAGTGTAATAATAGACATGTTACCAGATTGATCCAATGGAGGCGAAGCAGATGATGAAAGCTGCTGGTCCATCTGTTATGATTTATCTGATGCCCTGTGCGAAGCAGCATGCTGAACCGGTGCTCATATTCTTAGAATTCAATTGCAGGACCCCATGCTCCATATCCTATCATTCCATACTGCATCTAGTACATGGGTAACCCTACTTTTGTCAAAAACACATACACAATACCCTTAGAGCTTAAGCCCGGGTTCAAGCTTCAAGTCTGATCAATTGATCTGCTACTGGTCTTTCGCATGTACTGCATGATTGTATCCTATGAACGAACGGCGTCTTTGTTACCTGTTCTGATATTTGAATGTTGGATTTCATCTTATCACGGAGTTTTCTCTCAATGAAGTAGGGGGCCAACGCAAGCGTGGCAAGACCGAGTCCTCTGGTATTTTTGGGAAGTCTATTAACAGTGCAGTAAACCAGTAAAAGAAACAGCCTGCCAGAAAACCGGTAGATGCCAAATTGCGAACAGTTCTGAACCAAAAAAGTGATGCTTGATAACTGTGAGTACCCGTGCCGCCCGATTTACATGAGATGGACGGGCACTACAACAGAAAATATGCAGGTAAGCATTCCCATCATTGAGATAGAGACCAACATACAACAGTATAAAAGTCGAAGCACTACATCGTCGACAGTAGAAAGGTGAGGCAGAAGAAACGGTCCCTACTTGAAAAGAACACTGGCCTTCAGGCTTCCAGAATGGCAACATAGTCCAAGTACAGTTGCCTGTCATGGCGGCATCGGTGAAAGTTTTGACAAAGAGGAGGGATACAAAGACATCGAAGTAAAGAACAGACAAGTATGGAGGACTACTTGTAAACTAGACTCAATGAATCGGAGGATACGTCGATGAGACATAGATTTGCAGGGACCTTGCACCTCATGGGAATTTGAACAACGTCCCCAAGGACAAGTTTGGGGCGCCGGGTCTCTGGCTAGTCATTAGATGGAAGAGACTACATCGCGATAGTACTCACTTGACAGTATTATCATCTGGGATCCCGAGTGACCAGAACATCCAAGTAACGTAGCTTTTGAATAGAGTTCATAGTGCGACTCATAGTAGTAGTGAAATCTGATGCATGTCGGATGAGTTGCCGGCCAAGCTCAGTGTGATTTCCATAACTTGCCAGGCATTGAAGACGGCCTGTAACACAATAAGCTACAGCTAGTAGGAACACCACAGCGAGGGATAAGTTGGCTGTAGATGGGTTCGGGTCATCGAGGGGTATCCTACGTAGATCTGTTAACTTGTTTCCCTTGCCAAAAAAGCATACAGGTAGAAAAAGCAAGGGAGGAAGCAGATCATAGATCATAGCGGTGACAAATGACAAACCGCCGAAACCTTAACGATGCCCAGCCACGTCAGAGGGTAGAAAAGATGAAAGATAAGATAGTAATACAAACCTCCAAACATATAAAAGTATGTACGCTCAAGGCCTTGGTAGATTCTTAGGCAGATTGGTTGTTGACATTCTTGCCATTCTGCGGTGTGCGCCCAACACCTGATAAATACGGGATCATAATCTAGCTTTCTCTGATATTGAATTGATTTTCCACGGACTGTGATGGAGAGAATTTTGCGTCTTAGAGTGATTAATGCTACTGCAATAGCTGAAGCAATGCATCAAATAGTCTTGTAAACCAGACTCATACACAAGAACACGATAACGGACAATATGTGGAAGTGAATGCCAAGACCATGGCAGCTGAGTAGAGGGGCAGAGAACAAATTTGAAGCGCAAGGTGAGCTATTAGAGATGGAAGTTCAGCATAAGCATGCCATAACCAGAGAATAATACCGAGGACGCAAAGGCAAAAGTGACATACAGCGAAGAGGCGATTTGAGGATCGAGGCTCAAACGGGTAGACAAGAATTCACTGATGTATAAGCAAATGTAAAAATAAAAGGTCACATGACAGTGTCCAAAAAAGGAAGGGGAATCAAACGGCACAGCCACCCTGGAAAGCTAAGACCGAATCCTGTATACACAGGACTCGGAATGGCGGTATATCGATTCAGTCATCTCCTTGACCACTGACAGATCGGATGTTTTCCCTTGAGCTGGACACATATATAGTGCGCTTATGATATCCTTCCTTCTCTCCACGGCTACGGGCCTCTTGCATCTCAGACTGCTGCTCCGCGATATCTCCTCAAATCGGGGTGACTCTTGAAGATGCTGCGCCTTATTGTTCTGTGAGTCAATTCTCCCCATGTTTCTATGTAGTAGACGCTAAATATTTAGGACTGTAGGACTTGCCTTCACTTTACCATTTCGCACGGCTTTCGTTTTGATACGTTCACAGACCCTGTGGTTGCCGAGGTGCCTATAACAATATCCTGGCATCGCGATGTGAACGATACGGACCAAGTACACTTTGTGATGATCCCACAAACAGATGTTAAAGCCCTATCAACTGACATCACTCAACCTGACGGGACGCTCAATGTGACTTTCCCTACACCGGCCGGGTGTGTCCTTAGTATCGTCCAATGAGGAATACTTACTGGACATTTTCAACAATAGAGCATACATGATCGGAGCAATCGATCAAAGCGACAACATCATTGCTGCATCCCAGACATTCGAAGTTGCTGCGGTAGTATCGTCGTCGTCGTATGTAACATCTTATTCTTCCACTGTCATACCGCATACTTATACTCTCTTGATGGGGTCTAGAGCCGTACAACCGTCATCTTTGACTCGAATGCCCTTTTTGGTGCCATCGTCCAGCCAGCCATCCAGGTTCGTATTCGCACATCATGGCACTTGCGGTTGCCACTCAATGTGGTTATTCCAACAGCGCCTCTACTATACCAGTTCGAAGTACTGCAACCGCCCTAATGTGGGTCATGCATGAATGCAGTTGAACCATCTCATGACTATCGTAGAACCTATTTCTCCACGAAATCAGTACAAAGTACTGCAACTACCCCACCGTGCGTCATCCATCTATGCAGTCAACGGAACTCATGATTATCGTAGGATCTCAAGTTCGACCTATCAAAATCACAAAACACCCATCATTATTGGTGCAGTAATAGGATCCTTGGTGTCTCTGTTGATCATCTTTGGAGGCGGTACATTCCTCTGCATACGCAAGCGGAGACACCGGAACTTCAAGCACCGTCTATCGCCCAACCTTAAGATAAAACCTGAGCTAAATTCGTATTCTCCACCAGTTGGAAATCAGAATGGCGAAACCGTCACTCCCATGCTGGCGGGTGGGGTGACTCCAGACGTGGGAGACAGAAGCCAGGAGACCGTCCAACAGGGTCTAGCAGGAAATCTGACTAAAGATGAGGGAGAAGGGAGAAATAGCATTAGCTCGCGTGCGCACTTCGATACGTCTGAAACCCAGAGGGTGCCGCAACAAGAGGGTCCACAGGCTGCCTTGGGTGATGTAGTGGCCGAGGTTGTGAGGTTGAGGACCCAGTTTCAGCAGTTTATTAACATCGTGGAACGGGATGCAGAGAGAATTCACGGAAATGCGTTGGATCCACCACCAGCATATGCATGAAGACAATACGGGAGATGGAATTAGGGAATCATCGCTCGTCTGATATCAGTAAACATGTTCAGGTCATGTAACAAGAGAACTAGTAAACGGACTCCATTGAGGACACGCAGACTCGGATTGAAAAGAATCTGGCAGAGGTAAGCGGCAGGTCATTTTGGACAAACTCTAGATAAACGAGATAGTTTGCATACCAAAAGCTAATACGAGGGATACACCTACGTCGCCGGATAGCGTAAGATGCTAAGGTTCGCGCCAATCTCAGAAGTTCAAAGTTCTTCCCATGCAGAAGGCTTAGTTCGCACATCATATTTCGGAGAGGGCAAAGGCCCACCTTTTCGATCCAATTCTGTGACTATCGCACCCCTTATAAAATCCAGCGAAATACGGGCATAAAATCTTGCAGTAACATACTAGGGCTCAGAAAGATCACGGTTCTCCGCCCACGCTATTATTATGCGATGATAATAAATGAGAGAGGAACACTGGCCTTCACATGTCACGCGAAGATTCAAGATGCAGGTTTCACGGTGTTGGTCACTTCAGCGGTGATCGAGTCAAGGAAGACGTGTTGTTGATGGAAAGAGTCGGTACCAATGGGTGACATTGCTATCAGAAAACATCCTTATAGAGAGCAGAAGAGGGAAACGGATGATGGGCAGAGATGACCGTACGAGGAACGTCACTGGTCAGATTGGTCCGGCAAATACCGATGTTGATGTGCCCACACGTGCAGCACAAATATAGAACTCATCCCCGAACCATCACTGCTAATGAGCGCCCACAGCACGGAAGTCGAGAACAACAAATACAGTCCGATACCCTCGCCTGTGCCAGTGATTTGCATCGAGGCGTAGTCCTTTTCCCGTCCTTTCACAATAAATGGCTATGACTCCGGACGCCTACACTGCTTTCGCATCGGTGAAAAACAACCGTCGAGCCTTGCTAACCCCAATGTTCCGGCGCACTGATTGTGTCTGTCCGATTCACCCGAATGTTACTCATACTGAAACATGGGGGACAAATATATTCTGTTACCGATAAATATCCCAATGTCACTGCAGGTTCCAGCAGTTTTATCCCCCCTCTCTCTATGACTCGTTCGTCAGCCTTCAAATTTCTAGCTGTGCCGAAGGAGAAATTTGCCGGAGAAAACCAGCGAGGACTGGAAACCTTCCAACTAGGCGTCTGGAAGGTGTCGCTCCTAAAACGTGCTCCATTGAATTTTAAAAAGCAACTCTTGGACTTCAAAGAGGCATTCGGATACTTTAATCGTCTGGCCACCGATGTATACACCCTCGAACCCATTCTTGCGACGTTGTTCATACTCAACGAACTATGGTCTGGAGTCCAAAGCGCCCTGCTATTATACTTGTCCAGTCAGATGCTCCGTGTTGTAAGCGTCTGACCTTTCCCTGCTGAATTTACTATATCTTACGTCATATTCCCTAGATCGAAATAGGTTTGATCCAGGGTGCCCCAGTGACTGGCGCCATTCTCAAGGCTGTCGCCGTGCGGATTTTCTTCGTTGTATTTGCAGCAGTACTACAATGGGAGAGGTGAATTCGACATTCCTCTCATGAGTATGTTACTGATGCAAGGATTGTTGCAGCGAACGCGTTCTTCCAACACTGAAAACACGCATAAAGACTCATTTCGAGCTATATTTAATGCAGGGTGAGCCGCCATGCTGCGTCTCCCCGACCGACTCTAATCTCATATCCAGCTCAACTAAGGATAGACCTTCCAACTTCGCAAGGTAAGCCCAATCCGTCTACGGCTAATCTTTACTAACTAAAGTATTCCATTCTAAGAACCACGAAGCAAAGTCCGAGCAACATCTCACGATGCATGGACATCATTTGAGGGGATCGTTGGATTTTTGAACAATGTGATGAAGGCGCTCAGCCAACTTGTACTCATCGTCCAAGTCTCCCGATCTACGGGGTCACCCCTCTTTGCAGCCATCTGCATCATGAAGCCTATTTTTCTCACTCTTACGCAACGAACGCTCTGGAATACAGGTATTCTAGTCCGTTATCATTGTTCATTTATACTGAAAGTAAATTGTAGCTCACATCGTTCATACCGATAACGAGCACCGACAGCGTATGAAAGCTTTAAACAGAATGTCGGCCCCCCAGTATAGGTCAGAAGTCCTTGGGAGTGATATTGTCAATTATATCATAAATGGTAGACTTCCTTGATCTTTCCTTGATATTTCCCAACACGCGTTCTTTCAGAGTACCTAAAGGCAACCCGGCTTCTCGGCGGTCTGTCGGACGAATGGGCTACATTTCAATTCATGGTCAGGACGTCGCCTGCGTGGGAAATAACCAACAATATACTTGGCGACCTGCCTATTGTATGTGTACACGATAACATATTGAATCTGTGTGACTGATCGGTCATTCCAGATATACTGTGCAATGGTCTACATCCTCTACCCCGAGAGGCTCTCGCTTTCCTCTATTGCCATACTCCAACAATCATCGCAGTCATTGGATTGGGCCATAGAATATGCTGTTCGGAATATCAGTTCCTTCAGGAAACAATATCAGGAACTGAAGAATGTCTACGACTCTTCAAACATCGCGAACACGCTCACTGACGGCGACATCGCATACCCGAACCCTTCCTCGGAGGAGAAACTCAAAGGGATGTCCTTCGAACTGCGCGATGTTTCATTCTCTTACCCCGGAAGCCAAAGCACTAAACCCGCTCTATCGGATATCAACTTGTCAATCAAAGCTGGACAAATGGTCGTTATCGTTGGCTCAAACGGCAGCGGCAAATCGACTATCCTCAAGCTACTCTCACGATTCTACGATCCCACATCAGGACCAGAGTCCATACTAATCGACGGCATCCCGATCTCGCAGTATCGTATGTCAGATTTGCGACGGGCAACCGCGACGTTGACACAGGAACATTCCCTCTTCCCGTTATCTCTGGGAGAGAATATAGGATTGGGACATGCAGAGAAAGTGAATGACACAGAGATGGTTGATCGCTCCGCTGAGAAGGGAGGTGCAACTCATTGCCTGAAGAAGTTGGAGCGCGGAAAGGATACGAAACTGAGTACGCTGAATGAGGCATACGGATACAACTTGCCGGATGATCCAGATCATCCTCTACAAACCGAGCTGGAGAAATTGCAGAAGAACATCGAACTCTCGGGCGGGGAGACGCAGAGGGTTGTTGCGTGAGTCTCGTTTATTTTCAGCCATATCCTCGTTTTAACCTATCTGCACCTTAGGGCAAGGACGTTCATGCGATTCGAGACTGGAAAAGTCAAGTTTGTCGCAGTCGACGAGCCGACCTCGGCTTTAGACTCCGAAGGTGAATTTTCTCTGTTCGACAATCTTATTCGAGCGCGAGAAGGAAAGACGATGATATTTGTGACACATCGATTTGGACATTTGACGAAGCATGCGGACCTTGTTGTGTAAGCACTTCTTTTCATTGCGTGTATCGCAGGGTCACTGATTTGGCTGCATGAAGCTGTATGAAAGATGGAGCAATAGCCGAAGCTGGTACACACAAAGAGCTTATGGCATTGGAGGGGGAGTACGCCAAGTTATACGATATCCAAGCGAGCGCCTTTTTGGATGACGGACCTTCGTGACATTGATTGATCTGTATTACTCTTCGCGCGTTCATATGATGCCTTTATAGAGTGACATCATTCACCCTATCCCGTTTAAAGAACACGGACTGAAACCAATTCTGTTATCTTTACATGGCGTATTTGGTATATTTCCAAACCTTGGGTGACTAGCACATACGAACACGTTCCCGGAGTATTCTATTGGTTATAATCGCAAGGTATAGATTATGTTGGATCACCTTCTGATATTCCTGCGGCAAAGGCTACTAACTTTCGTTTAGAACGGTGTTGAGCAGATTGTGAGATTGGTACGAAAGCTAGATCCCGACGATGAACAAATCATTGATGGCGGTAAATTTATATGATTTAGAATATATGCGAGCCGGGACAGGGAAGATTCTAGAAAATGGTACGAGACAAAGCGCATGCAGATTGAAGACTATGAAAAGGAGTATGAAGTAAAAGATGAAGTGCATGAAATGTTGGAAGTTTCATGGGATCTTGCTCTTGCACTGAGCATCACCATCTTTCTTCCCCGCCAAACGCTGACTCCTCCTCGCAGTAGGATGCTGGACGTCGTAGATGGTACGACCAGGTCTATGCGTCTCGGGCGTCAGGCTGGAGCCGGTCTTCACCTTGGGCAAGGGTGCTCTAGACGGATGGGTGACGTCATATATGGTACGAGCGACTCCGCGTTGGGAAGGTTTCGCCTGGATCAAGCAGCGGTTAGCCATAGGGAAAGAGAGGGTAGGGTGTAGGTGTTACCGTTTCCTGAGCGACGGATGATGGACGCCGGCGTTTGGTATGCACAGGTTGAGCGTCGTGACTGGCTTTATGTCTGGGTGAAGGCTGTTTCTTGGGGACTGCATGAACGTGTAAGAGCCGACGTGGCAAAAAGAAAACGAAGGAAAGAAACACACCTGGTTTTGGTAGTGCATCACCCTGATCAGCGATATATTTCTTGGGGGCAAAAGAGAAACACGACCCGTTCACATTTTCGAGCTCGATGTGATAGCTATGACGACTTCGAATCTCCGTTTCAGCCTTTTGGTTTGCGTGCTGTGCGAAATGGGCCTTCATTTCGTCGTATTGGGTGAATATCTCGAAAGTGCGGGGGCAGCCGGTGTAAGGGCATTGCAGGGATCCTTCATAGAGCTGTCAGCAGGAGAAAAAGAAGCAGAAAATGATCGTGCCATCTTTGCCGTAAATATCCCTTCCCTTCGGTTGAAGGGGCGTGCCATAGACCGAAATGTAGTGACACTGCTGAAGCTTGGGTTTGGCTGAAATGACTCTTCAGCATGAGACACAGCTAGGGAAAGAAAACTCACGAGGAGCGTGCATCGCAGTCTTGTTCCTATAAAACTTCGGCTTTGGCTGATCAGCCAACCCTGAACTAATGCTCGACAACTGACAGTCGCGATCATCGATCTCGTCAAAACGTCGTTTGTTGCTCTGAGATACCGATTGGGGATAAATTAAGCCAGCAGAAGCATTTTCGATTTCGTTGGAGCTAGAGTTATCGTCCCGAGGCCAAAGAGGTTGCTGACCGTCTGTGTTGAGACCAGAGAAATCTGTTGAGGACCTCCAATTCGGTACGTCATCCTCGACCCAAGTTTCAAGCCCAGGACGTGCAAGAGATTCCTACGAAAATATCAGCGTCCGGGTTATCTATGGCGGGAAAAAACTCGTACAGCCTGGAATGAATGTCGCGACGACGCGTCTATCGTCGAGGCAGGGTTCAGAAGCCATCTACACGGTCAAAATTTGATAAACAGAATTGAAGAAGAGAAAGTGCGAGTCTCACCGAAGCGATGGAGGCCCCTCGAGTGTTGCCATTTTGTATATCGACGTGGAGTGAAGAAAAGAAGGAAAGTTCAGGGTTGCAATGCGATTTTCGCAGAGGTAAACGTAAAGCACATGATCCGGTGATTTTCCGGCCTTTTTAGACGCGTCGCGCGACGCGCGCGTCCTACTCCCAGGGCCAAAGGGCAGGGTCCATTCCATTTCGCGCAAGTCCACCGAAGGCCAGCCAATAAATACTAGTAACGCAAGGGTGTCTAGTTTCCTTAGCAGTCTTCAACCGCTATGCGTTGCGGGACGCAGGTATCATTGCGTGATTTTGCCAAAGACTAAAAGCTGCATTGATCAATTAATGATCTTATGCCGAATGGTCTACTCCGTGTTTGATAGATTCTAGTTCGTGGGCAGAATGAGAAGCATGGTTTGAAATACTTGGATAATTAACCTCTGCAGCCCGGAGCATCAATGATTTTGAATTTCCTTGGATCAGCAACTGCCTTTCCGAGACGGTCCTATACGTTTGATGAGGCTGGCTGAATGCCAGTAGAATCGATCCCGTTCTACGCGGAAATTGTATATCGTCGGAGGCGGGAGCCAAAATGAGCATTCCTTGCTGTGCCGTCCGGTACGGAATTTCTGGAACGATGAGCTATCACCGAATCAACCAAGGGCAAGCCTAGCCGTCTTTACAGGGTTTCGTGGCCTGTTCGACACAGCAGACGTGTTTCTGGAGCAGGGTTGACGATTCACAATCCGACGAGTTCATGAAACGTCCGATAAGCTGCTGTATGTCGGACACGTGAATTATATTCCCGGATAATTATTTGGTGGCTGGGAAGACCAGCTCGTATTCAGTCCACCTTAACAGATGATTGTTTCCTAAATTCATGGCCCAAATAACGTTAATTACCTTGTCGATAATGTGTTAGAGTACGAGACGCCGATGGATACTTTGGATTGATGACTATCATATTTCAGCGAACGGAGTCTTGGCATCGACCATGACCAACAGCGCTTTGGGCTACAACATACCGCTGCAAAAGATTCGTGTCAACTGAGAGCTAAACATTGATTAAGTGGGAGGAAATGCCCAAAACGACATTGACATTTGGCTGATACTGCGGGCGCCCGTTGCGCGGCTAAGGGTGGCATGATTTCCTTTTCCACGAGGCTCTGGCGTCCTGAAGTGGTCACGAGAGACGGTAACTTCGAAAGAACGTTAGTGTAAATGCAGAGACTGTCCAATCGGAGACGGAGGGAATGAATCTATACGGAGGAAGTCAACTTGATGACGGAGAACCTTGGCTTCCACCTGCTTTGTGCTGAAAAACATTTAGACACTTTCTCCTTGGCGCTGGATCCAGACCAAATGACCTTTATATTAGTGAGCTTTCGTGCAGGAAGGAACGGGCGCATCAACGGTGTGTGCCTGAGGTATGCATTGCGGCGGGAGGGCATCACGATTCACGATGATGTGGCGTGACGTCACTTCGGTCCCTGCGTTCTTTCGGAGATAACCGGCTCCGTGCCTCCTCGCTTTCTTCTTTCGCCGCACAACGACAGCTCTCCGCAGCTTCTTCTGTTGTTAAAGCGCCTTCAGATCTTTCCTCGATTATGGTACGTTGCTTTTCTTTTTCCCTTTAATCGATTTCTACAGTGCTCTGGCTGTGATAATTGCGACTGAATGGTGACGATTGAAATCGTTGATGCTGATGAACCGCGGTCCATTAAACAAGGACGGGGCCATTGAGTCGGGTAGCGAAACAGCTTCCTCTAATTCACTGGAATCTGGGCTTCTCTAGGGCGTTTGAGCGGAAATCGTAGTTCCGATTCGGTCACCGAGAGGCGCCCACTCCCCATTATCCGCAGATGGCAGCATCGGTCATCACTGCTGGCTATATTAACGCCAAGGCTGATCCAACTCTTTACCAACCAAATTACTCAGTGTTGCGCCTAGCTTCAATCCTCAAACTCAAATTACCCCAGGCAAGCCGCTCTTCATTATGTTGTCATGGATGGCAGACATATTCCCCACAACACATTCACCGCCACCTGTCGTCACCCAGTCCGATTATACGCCTCTCACCATCGAGTGCATCCAAATACCTGCAGATGGCTCGGATCCTCATATGGTTCGCCTCGAAACCACCTATATTAATGACGACAAGCTCGATGACTGTTTCCTCTTCCACATCCCCGACGTTCGCGTCTTCTGGACGTTCCATTACGCCACCGACGCCAAATCAGAGGAGGGGATATGGCGAAAGCGTACCCTTCGTCGAGTCGACGTAGCCGACCAACACACCGAAGCTCTGAACGGGAGCTACTATTTCTTTCGCTGCATCGATGGACGTCTGCAGCGGAATTTGCACTTTAGGAAGGACACCACGGTGCGGGGGGATGTCTTTGTGGCGAAGGTGAAGGATTGGGATGGATGGTCGGAGCCTGCGGAATATATTGATGTTCCGACGGAGTTCGTGGAGACGAGGGAGGGAAAGATTACGCTGCGGAGGATGATGGATGCTTTCGTGAGCGCTTGCACAAATTGAAGGTTGGAAAGAAGTTCTATGCTTTGACGACAGTTCACTATTATGGGATCACACGGACTTTGATATTCTACTGTACGACCATTTAATATTTCTCCACACTTTCAGGTCACAATTCATTGACAAACAGCAGCTATATACCATCCATACTCATTCATTCCACGCCGTGTATATTGTTCATCTCCACAAAATTTCGTCGCTACTTTTGGAGTACCTACACATTGGCCTACCCTTGTTCCTTTCGGGCCCAAATACTACACCTTTAAATTTGATCCTTGAAATGGTATGTCCCTCCGAAAACGCCTCGTCGAGATGCCCGTCTGTCAGACGTCATTGGCGGGGAATCAAGTTAATGAGCGACAGTTGGAATGGTGCGGAACCGGTATGATAGCTACCGCGACTCTCCAAAAGGATCCTGGACCTGCTCTCCGATTGAATAGGAAGCACCCATTCTGGCCTCTTGTATCCCGTAAGAGGGCCACTACTTGGACAGGATAAGGAGGGGCAGTAAGACAAACTTTAAAGACAGTAGGTCGCTAAAAGCAGTTATCGTTCGCAGATTATCATGCTTAGCAGTGTAGTGCGACTCGAAGCTAGCAGAACATCACACTCTGCAGTAACTTAAAAAAGCAGACCTGTATCGTAGTCACGAGTATAAGAGTCGGCATGCATGTTTACTGGAGATTGGCAGTGTCTTCTGTGAAACTAAATACACAGACGGGCATGTTATATAGGCACGACATATTCTACGGACTAGCGCACCATACCCCGCGGTTAAAGAAAGCCTTTCACTCCTGGCAGGTGACCAACTCGCACCGGTCAAAATGCAAGGGAAGTGATCGGAGTAGAGATGCAATGTCGACATGCCCTTTTAACCCCGACTCATCTTACTGCGGTCAATTGAAAAGTGTAAACCTAAATCTGACATGTTATCCACCGATTTTTCCGGACCAGAAATAGCTGATGACCAGGACTCCGAGAGTGCTTATCACTGGAAGGTAATTGATCCGATAACGGCACGATGACAGTCCTGAAATCCAACGACCTCTCGCAGTCTATGATATTCGCAAAGACATACATGAATGTTCTGAACCTTGAAATGAACGATCATATTAAGGCCGTGAAGCCCGAGCATTTTGAACCTTCGCGTGATATGCAAGTGACATATGAAGACCAGTGTTCCTCTCTTGCTTATTGTCATCGTATAATAACAGGGTGGGTGGAGGGCGGTAATCTTTCTGAGCCCGAGTATATTATTGCAAGATTGTGTGCCCTTATTTCGCTGGATATTATGACGGATGTCATGGTCACAGATTAGATGGGAAAGGTGGGGGTTCTCTCGCAATATGGTATGCGAACTAAACCTTCTGCACTGGAAGGACTTTGAATTTTGATATTGGCGCCACCCTTAGGGTCTTATGCTATCCGGCGATATAGGTGTATCCCTCGTGTCACCTTTTGGTATAAAGTCCGTCTCGTTTGTCCAGGGTCTGTCTGAAAAGACTTCTCTCTCGCCTCCGCTGTAATCGTTTCAATCCGAATCTGCGTGAGAACTGTTTGACGAATGATACTGATTCTCTGGTTACATGACCTCAGCAAGTTTACTGGTATTGCCGAGCCATGAATCGCTAACTCCATGTCCCCGTATTTTCTTTACGAGTATGCTGGCGGAGGATCTAAGGCATTGCCTTGAACCCGCTCCGCTTCCCGTTCCACGATGAACTGCTGAAACTGGGTCCTCAACCTTAAAACCTCAGCCACTACATCATCTAAGCCAGCCTGGGGGACCTCCTCTTGCTGCGCACTCTGGGGCTCAGAAGTATCTACATGCACAGGTGTGCCGATGCTATTCCTCCTTTCTCCCTCATCTTCAATCGGATCTCCCTCTGTATTCTGTTCGACTGTATCCTGGCTCCTGTCCCCTTCATTTGGCGTCGTCTCACCCGCTAACATGGGGGAGATGGTTTCGGTGTTCTTATTGCCAACTGGCGGAGAATGCGAAATGAGTTCAGGTATTACCTTAGGGTCAGGTGATAGATGGTGGTTGAAATTTCGGTGTCTCCGCTTCCGTATGAAGAGAAATATACCGCCTCCAAAGAGGAGTAGCAGGAACGCCAATGATCCCATTACTGCACCAATAATGATGGGTGATTTGCGATTTCGATGCTGGTGTAGGGTAGAATTTGAATTGCTACGATAACAATCAGATTGGATTGGCTACATTCACGAATGACGCACGGTGGGGCAGTTGAAGTGCTTTGCGCTGACTTCGTCGAGGAACTGTTGGAACAGGTATGTTGAGTGATATCCCCAAGTACCATGATATGCGGATACGGACCTGGATGACTCTCCGGGATTCGGCGCTGAAGTAGTCGATGGATTCAAGGTAGCTAAGGGTACATAGTAACCAGGGCCACTGATGAGCGAGGTAGGTGCAACATCAAATACCTGACTGGAATTAGTTGTGACATTGGATTGATTGACTCTTGCTTCAACGAAATATTCTCTACGGTTAGAAAAGAATGAGTGAGCAGTACTTATTGAAAGATAGTACTCGGGACACACCCCGGTGCAGGAAAAGTCACATTGAGCGTCCCGTCAGGTTGTGTAATGTCGGTTCCTGAGAGTAAGGAGGACCCTTGAAGTTGAACTGGAATAGAATCTTGTGTCTGGAAGATTACTAGCACGAAATATATTTTGCCTGTATCGTTCAGATCACGATGCCAGGATAACGTTATAGGTGTGCCGATAGCCGCAGTCCCTGTAAAGTTGTCAAAACGAAATCCCCACGAAATGGAAAAGTTAAGGCAAGATCTACAAACCGAAACATTTAGCATCTACATGGTAATATGGAGAGAATTGACTCACAAAACAATAAAGAGTAGCATCTTCAAGAATCACCCCACGTCGAGGAGATACCGCGGAGTAGGCTAAGAACTGCAAGACCCGTAGTCGTGGAGAGAAAGAAGGATATCTTAAGCGTACTATATATGTGTCCACCCCAAGGGAAAACATCAGATCTGTCAGTAGTCTAGGAGATGGATGAATCTACACCGCTATTGAGATAAAAACCTATGATGAGATGAGTACGTATTGATTGGCCCATCATTCGAATATCAGGATTCAGACGAAGTAACAAAGAAGCGTTCATTGATGGAATACGGTGAATGCGAAAGGCCAATCCTCAGGTTAGCTATTCAGACACTCGAGATTCACGGGCAATGCGTATGTTTTTTTTCTTTCAAAGCACAACTAGATATGTAAGGCTGTAGTATATAGAGATAGGCGCGAATAGCAGTATATCGAGCGTGGAGTGCTGTACCGAATTCTAATAACAAGGATCCAACTCAATGTACTTCTTCGCATGCGGTATCAGACGAAAGCCCGTTTCCCTCACATGGTTCTGCCACGATGTCTACTACGACAGCTTCTCGACTGAATTCGGGTGGCACATTGAGTACAGAGCTATGCGCCGTTGAGTCTCAGTAAAGCCGCAGGCCTACCGTAGTAGTCGTGTACGTAGCGTCAAGTAGCATCTGTCTCCGAGAGACAATGTTGAGAGAGCGCTTCAGCCCAGTGGCCAGTGGCCGGCCACGCACTGTTGATTGTTTAAATGTTTATATGATCATCCGAAGGCGTCTCTCTTCACGCTCTACCATTGCCTGACACTTCTGCCTTGACTCGGTGACGAGAACCGTGAACCTGTGTCAGGTCCTCAATATGTGCTGCTTGATGCTGGACGTTCCATGACAGTGGATGTTACAGAAAATGAGTTATAGTTTGAGGTGCATCCAGGCATTGAAATCTCTGTCGTCAGATGGTTCACAGCCGTGCAGATATTGACAAACTATAGGCGTTTGTGGAGTGGCACACTACGTCCGTTGCAGATCAAAGGCCGCTGTTACGAATACTATATTAGCATAGTAAGAAGTGCGTAGCTAGGTTTCCAATGAGAAGTCGAGTTCTTTTACCTGAGAAGGAGTTCGAGAAGTAAGTGATTTGTCGAGCGCTGAGATTAGTCAAGAGGATGACTTAACGGATCGGTAAGCGTTAAGCGTAACCGAAAAGGATCGAAGGCAGCGAGCGCTAAGCGTAGCCGGCTAGGATACTCGTATTCACACAAGGTAAAATGGTAAAGTCAAAGAGAGATGAATATTTCGTAGCTAGAGTAATACTTATATACTGATGAAACTACCAAGAATATTCCAGTAGTACAGCTTATTGAGAGTGTTCTGCCTGTTCCTGGTGCTTTCAGGATAGGAAAGCATGTACGGAATATACGAGATGTTATGAGAAACAATTAGTCCTTGTTTAGGCGTCCGAAGACTTAGTAAGCCTGGTAGGTGGTGTATCCATAACAGCTGCTGTATTGACTAACTTGCGAGTTTTAGAGTCGTTGTCCAGGGTCAATAATCGAAAGACGCTGGGTCCCTACATTACAGCCGAGATGCAACAATATTTACCCCTAATTGTACAACTCTTTGAAATCCGAACATGTACGCCTTGATATGATTCAGAGGGGACGTCGCAATGAACATACAGTCGCTTCTACTGCAATCCCTCTTCTTGGAGGGGTAATAAAACAAGCTTTAAAGGCAGCAGGGCGCTAAAAGCCGTTATCGTTAGCAGATGATCATGCTTAGCAGTGTACTGCGACTCGAAGCTAGGAAAACATTGTAATCTGTAGTGACTTCAAAGCAGACCTGTATCCTAGTCATGAGTATATAGGTCGGCAAGCGTGATTACTTGCAATTGGCAGTGTCTTCGCGGAAGCTAAATACACAGAAGACACATTGTATAGGCGCGACTTCTTCTACAGACTAGCATGCATCTTACCTCGCGGTCCAAGAAAGCGTTTATCACTTATAACAAAGGATGACCGGATAACGGCACGATGACTGTTCTGAAATCCACCGACCTCTCGTAGTCTACGATATTAGCGCAGCACATATCGAGTATATACATGAATGAAACTCGAAACGGACGTTCAAATTCGAATTTGCAAAGTCCTTCCCAAGTTGGTCCTCACACGTGATTCTCACGTTTGCTTTTAAATTTCTTCTTCGGCTGCCATAACTGCTCTTGCTTCTACTTTTTCATCATTCACTCGCCACTCATTTCAGCTTCGTCCGGTACGAGCTCACACGTTCATTCATTCGACTGGTTCGTGTACTAGTCTATCAAGCTTCTTCAAAAGGCTTTTCTTTCAGAAATCCTCTCACGGCGCTGCAGTGGCTCACGTAGTATTGGCATTTTGGGAGACGCTTGGGTACGTGATACGTCGAACTAATTTGTCAATACTCATCCTTACTTGAATTTCAGTCAGTTCTTTGACGTGATGAGTCAACCGGTAGAGTTTGGACTGGGACTTCCGTTGGAGCTCGCGGAGAAAATCATCGACGAGCTCGCGACCGACAGGAAAGCGTTGCGAGCATGCTCCTACGTATCGCGCTTCTTTTATACTCGCACGCGATTCCATTTGTTCAAGACCTTCAACCTCTACTATCCCATACCCCAACACGAGCTCACGCGTCTCGCTGCATTCTGGGACGAATCCCCCCACATCCCATCCTACATCCGCACCTTTTATTTCTCCACAGTATTTCTCACAGAACCCGAAGCACCTCGTATCCTGCGCCACCTACGGAACGTCAAAGACGCGCACATGAAGGACTTTTTCATTGACCATTTCCAGTATACCGATCCTCTCGAAGCCTTGGCCAGCCTCCACATTGGTTCCTTGACGATCAGCGAGTCCCACTTTACGAGCTTCAACGCGTTCGCTTATGTCATTCGCTGCTTTCCCCGATTGTACTCTCTGAATCTCCCCAGCGCTTCCATCTCGGCCGGAACTCCTGCCGAATTTCCATTGGTCAACAACTTGAACGGATGTGGTCCTCCCTATATCAAGCACCTCAGCATCATAGCCAGGTCCATCGCGACCCGAAAATCCAACACGCTCTTATTCGCACAGTTCCCCTTCAATAACCAGCCTTTTCACATCAATAACCTGAAAACGTTCGAGGTTAAATGCGCCAACCAGACAGACGTTATCCGCCTCGGCCGTTTCCTTCCCCACACCTTGAGGACGCTCAAGAACTTTGGTATCACAAAGGTGGACAATGGTGAGTGTTCTCTCTTTGATAATATCGACCATCCATCTCACCATCGTCCGAACATCAGGTGTTTCCGGTCCTCGCCAGCCGCTCCCCTGGGCGCTATCTGTTCGCCCTTTGGCCCTCGATTCAAGCGAATACCTGATCATCGACATTGGGCTCAAAGTCGGGTACTACGCCGATTACTTGCGCTGGTGGATCTCCGGCATATCCGAGGCAGCAAATATTCGATGGATCCGCATTCGAATCGCCATGGCTTTCATGTATCTTGACAATGCAGAAGACAAACCTTGGCGAAGCGTATGGCGAGCTTTCAATTCGGTCTTGTTGGATAAGCAGTCTTTGGAGCATGTGGCCGTCTTGCTTCAGATACCATCTTCTCCTCAAACGTTTCTGCCGAGGAAAAAGGGTATCGAGAGGGAGTGTAGGGATTTGGTAAATCGAGGTGTCATGCACGTGATATTGCCGGAAAGCGTAGGCTTGGCGACATTTTAGATATGCTTTATTGACGAGGCTAAGACGTATGTAAACCGTAGCTATGATTCTCTATCGACACGGGTATATATTAGGTAGATCTAACTAATTAGGAGTAATACTAGCTATGTAGATAATAGCAATAGGCGTACGATAAAAGAAGATTAGTGTTAAGGGACCGGTGCCCTCTCCGAGAAAAACCTGGTCTTGACTGGGATGGTAACATTAGACGATCTGTGAATCTCGGCCTCTAGCTGAGGATTCTGCGTTCCACTTCTGGAAGAAAGACACTCCAATGGGTGAGATAGGCGAACATCGAGGAAGCGACGCTCTTTTTGGGTCCTCATGCGAATCTGGTGATGGTGGACGCAGAACTGTGGACCCAATAGTCATCTGTGAACGAGCGTCCCTTTGTCCAGGCTGCATTTCGGTCTTGACGCTGCCTGACATTATATCAGAATAAAAATCACCACTACCTCCTCCCTCGAACTGTTGAAAAGTCACCCGGCCCTCCGGAATGGACCCTAATGCGGAAGTCTAAACATGAGCGGTATAAATCAGTACAGTCTTGGAAACGTGCGGTCAAGAACTAACTGAAGCTACACGGTCGGTTGCATGGCTCTGAAACTACAATGAGGATAACGTTTTTTTAGAGTCCGCGAACAAACCTACCGCTTGCGAGTCTAATTCCTCTTTGATCCGCCGTAGAAACTTCGCAACCACTGGCAGAAGACTGCTATCCCCGGCGATCGAAGCATGCTCCGGGGACCTTCCCTCGAGTAATTTTGACAGTGCAGGAACAAATTCATTAATTCTACTAAGCGAAAGTAAGTATCAGGGTCGAGTAGGGGGTAAATCACGTTTAGAAGATACCTGGCGATCGATTCGATCTTTCTTTGTAGATCCTCGGGTATCGAAAAACGGTCTATCAGTGCGACAAATTGAGCATTTATTTCTTCCATCAGGTCATGGAAATCTTGAAGCTCGTGCTCCTTGGATGACATCTTGGTGCCTGAAATCAGCTAAGGCAACTAAGTAATCTGAGAAAAAGAACACACGCGCACCTCTATCAGATCAACTACATCAAGATTCATTTTGACGAAATTCTGTACACGAGGTACAGAAGATGGTGCCTTTCCGAGCGTGGTGCGCATACTATGAAGTGTCGCCTTTAATGCTTGAACGACACGCTGCTCGCGCTGATCTCTGGCGAAGTTTACGGGAGCTTGTGGCAGAGATATAACGAGATTCGTGGTCGGATCAGGTGTCTGCGAAGCACTGGTCAAATGTAACTCGGTCACATCCACGGGTGGAGGTGTTGTCGATGAGCTTAATGGCTGTGGTGATTCTGTTACGGTCGGCGGAGTCAACGGAATCGTCAAAGGTGGTGATCGATCTGATGGCGGTGTCGTTAGTATGGGCCTGCCAGTGGGTGTCTGTGGATTCTGGATGGATAGCGTCTGAGAGTCCAGCGTCGGTGACTGTGGATCCTGGAGGGGTAGAACTGAATATGGTGGTGGCGGGGAGGGTTCGGAGACCGGCTCCGGGCGTGGCGTTGGTGAACTTGGTGCATCAGGGAGAGGCTGCCTGGGCGTATCCTGGGGAGGTACCGTCGGCGGATCGTGAGGACGCGCCCTTTGTGTATCCTGAGGAGGCCGTCTAGGCACATCCAGGAGAGTGCTTCCCTGTGGATCATGCGGAGGTGGTGTCTGTAGATTCTGGAGAGGTCGCGTCGATGAGTCCTGAGGACGTGTTCTCAGTGGGACATGGGGAGGCTCTCTTGGTGGCGGATCGACGGCTTTAGGTTTAGATGAGAAGCAACCCATTTTGATGTGCCCGCAATTTTTCGGCAACACCTGTCTTCTTCATATTTAAGCTTTGGGCACATTCGACTGCAGCAGTCCATAAAAGGCTAGTGTCGGAGGGTAACGTTTTCCCTCAAGCATCAGCTTCTAGCCGACCGGGATACATCTGTTGTCCACGTTGAGTCCAACTGCATAGTGTGATATGCGGCGCGGTACTGACCATCACCACGAAGGGCGCTTGAAAGTTGTCCTTCTGCATTAATGCCAGGCTGTCACCAAAGAGTATGGTCTCCTCAGATAGCTACTAACATCTCCTTGATGGCGTCTCAGAACAGACGGAAAACGAACGGAATACAGACGTGCATCGGTAGCGCTTGTGTAACAGCTGTTACAATGTGTTGTCCTCGCCATAACTGAGCGATGATCACACAATGAGAATCACTTTGGCAAGGGATTTTCACATTCCAATGTCTGATCCGAGTCCCTGGGGTCCGGCTGTTTTGTATTAGAGAAGGAGCGGGCGGTGAAAAAGCGAAACACTGGCTTATCGGGCGTAGATCGCGCGGATTTAGAATCTTCATGCATCTTTCGAGTTATCACCCTACACGGTCCACGTGTCCCTGTTTTCACTGGAATAATATCTCAACGGAAGGTTATATTTCGGGGGCGTTGAAAGTTGAAAGGAGGACACTCCAGTGTATGGTATCCAGAACGTGCTGCCTCTGCCTGCCTTCTCGACAAACCAATATTTGGAAATCATTAACCAGGAATGGATGATGCGCCTAATTGGCGTCTAAATCCGGATTAAGTCACTGATCCATGTTGAACGGAGCGAAGTGTGAGGTATCCTGCCTGACCCTCCGACCACCAAACCTGATACGTTGCGAGAACGCGAGGAGGGGGTGGTCGCAACGTCAATTGTTCAACCTAACACACCATCGCTCACTACTCTCGGGTGCCAACGCACGTTTACGATGACATGGTAGGCACAAAGGACACCAAAGTGGCGTTCCCTGACCTCTGAAATGGGGCACATGGAACTCTGGGTGTGCTAAGATTCATGGACCGGAGTGGGGAGATCTTTGTGTGAGGGTGCCAGCCGCTGGGCCATGGCCCATGGGTAAGTACTGTGCCGTCATCGTCGTCGCCATTCACTTGATACGGGCACTGTGCTTGCAGATGGGTTATTTCCGGGAAACGTGATAGTATTGTTCTGAGCGCTATCGGAAGTCAACGTGCTCATGGAATAAGAACAGACACGGACGACCCTATCTGAAGGGCTTGTGAGGCGTAGAGGAATCATCGAAAGGCTTTGGACCCGGGATGGGGATACTGCTAGCTCGCACATTGCGAATTATTGAGCCTCTGGAGGGTGCCGTACCTACTTATCACGCAATGTTCTTTGGAATGCAATTGGAATGCATAAGATAATGTTGCACAGCAACTTTGTGGAGGCAAATCTAAGCGACGAGACGAAGGGATGAAAAGGGCCCGGAAACATGCCAGAAGTTATGCATGTCGGTCCCGGGTAGAAATTACCAAACCTAGACGGTAAGATGCGATATAGATCCCGTGTTCGTGTTTCAGCGCGAAGTGACTGGCCTATGGCCCTTGACAACTCGCACGGTGTCAAGCGCTAAGCATCGGGTATTGTCCTCCTGCGCCCCCTTTCACTTCAGCTTTGGAAAGCTGGAAGGATGGATCCTTGTTTTAGGGACAGGGATCAGAATAAAATTCCTCCTCCTCCTCCTTGAAACCCTATCGGCCACAATGCTGTGCCAAGACTGGACTCACATAAATAAATATGACTAAGATACAACACGATGTGGCCTCCCTAGTTTGTTCGAGCTATGGGAACGGCATGCGCTTCTACTAGACAGGTCTTTAAGATTTTGCGCCATTTCATTCGATAATAGTCTCGGCATGAACTACATCTTGGGTGACCCTATGTCGTCATATCAGCAGCTGTTTACAGCTAAAATGAGAGAATGAGGTTTGCGAGCGTACATGCGGTCTTGGAGCGACGGAATGGCTTTGAACTTAGAGTGCGGACGGCAACGGTAATCTGGATTTCCGAGCAGATTTTTGGTCAGGCACCGTCCACATATGGTAGTCAGATTTCCAGCTCGATGACATAATGACATCTGTGACTGCAGTGTGACTGAAGCGACTGAAATCGTGTGCCCCCGCTCCCGCTCTTCCCGCTCACCGTCAACCCGACCCGACAGCAACGTTCACAGCAACATAGCAAGATAACCTGAAGCAAATTACCACGGCGACCGGATATAATCATTGGAGAATATTGTCTGACCTATTCTTCTGAATTTTTGTAACTAGTGACTTCCTTTCCGTCTTTGTGTCAACTATGTGTACCGTGTGTGCGCCCTCGGCGGTGTTGTGACCATTCAAAATGGAGTCGGGCCGATATCATGGTGTGACAAGGACGGAACAAGCCGAAATATTGTTATGTCATCGAGCTGGTAATCTGACTACCATATTTGGACCAAAAATTTGCCTGGAAATCCAGATTACCGTTGCCGTCCGCACTCTTAAGGATAATCATATACGAGAATGAGGTTCTGATTGAACACCGACCCCTAGGACATGGTGTTAGTGCTGCCTGTGATCACGGACGAAATGGAGGGCGAAGTATGTCTCTGGGAGACATTAGACTCACTCCGGGCCTGCGGCACTTGCGCGAGATAGGAAAGAAGTGTAACAGTCCTCACTTGTACAATGAGGTGAAGTCGTTGAGGACGATGACAAAAGTAATAAAATCTTCCGCCGCATACCGAAACAAATTTTTACTTAGGGCGCATGAGCCTTGGCATGCGATTCAGACCATTTGTTTGGGAAGGTAATTGCGGTATGAGAGGATCTTGTATGTGAATTGTGTACTTATTCTTGCCTCGATAGTTGTCCCGGAAGAGATTGTAAATAAACCTGTGAGGCTGTGAGATAAGCTCAGCACCAATGATTCTGTTCCTGCTACCTTCGGCCCTCTGTTGAAGCTGTATAATCTATCTGGGAAAAGATGTGTGTGAATACCCCAAGCAAAAGCCTCTACCAATACGCTCACTCATGTCCGTTGAGGATATTATATCGATCCCAGAGATTGAACAGAAGCGAGATTCACATGATGAATCACCATTCATTGAAGAATGCTAGAAACGATTTTTAGTTGGCAGGCGATGGGTAAGAAACCGGATACATTCACCTAGATTGGGCTTTCGACCGGGACTTCAACATGGAATAGCACTAAACAACAAGAGTCGTCGTAATGGCAACAGAGATTACCTATTCTTAATGTACCAAAATTGTGAATGCTGTATAGCTTTCTGATGTATATGGAGACTAATTCACAATGAGAGACAGTCACTAAAATGTTCAAGCTACGTACTGTATTTTGAATCCCGTCTCTAGGAACAGTTATTACGCACGTGCTTGACGTCTACCTATGTAAAATCGACTTCACCTTGTAAACTGGAAGAGATCCGTAACATTTAAACAACTCACATTTTTGGATTGAAATCACGAGACATGACCCAGCATTTGTCATTGCTCTTCCGGACCGAACATTCCGATAATTGATCTGGCCTGGCACGCGTCAACTTCTTTGCGCGTCCAATGCGCGTCTCGCTTCACCTGGCATTCCCCGGGGCACGAGAACGAATCCAAGGCAAGCGCGGGAGCGTAGGTTCAGTTGTACTTTAACAATGTGCTTCACCATATGCTTACTTTGCTCAAGCGACTGATGTATCAAGGAGGGAAAGTTTTTCAGCCCTTACTTCAAGTTTATGCTCGGAGCCTTTTCAGAATGTCAATCTTCGGACACTCCCTGTTTGCAATACGCTGATGCCAAAATATTGGTTATTACATCAGTCTCTGAGTCTGTCGCTTCCATGTTTCTTGAGCACCGTATTCATTATCTTTTCTCAGCTACAATGTAGACCAGATGCTATGTATACTTCAAGTATGTTGTTTTGATCTTTTCTGATCCAACGCACTTATTGATATAGCTGTAGGTGTCCATTCTGAAGTCACTGTACGATGTACGAATACGAGAGACCTGACAGGCACAAAGACAAACATCCCTTCGAGAACTGGGATAATATTGGTGAAGTTCTACCACGGTAAGCATTCTGCCACAAATACGTCGACAAAGGACACGTTGTCGGTAGCAAAGAAGCCGTTGTACGGGGGGGTTAATGTTACACACCCGAAACATATTCTGGTTCAATATGTAATGGTAAAAAACGCCCGTGATTTTTCCGAACACCGAAAGAACTATGTCACAAACGCGGCCCGTCTCAAAGGCGGTCTACAAGCAAGTACGTGTATGAAATCAACCAGACTTCGATACTGGGGGTCATGAATGAGAGAGATCCGTAGATCGCGTCCTATTACTAGCGTGCTACCACCGGAAATTTTCCGTGCGACAGAGCACAAGGTATTTTATGTCCTCTGAATGTCTGGCGGTGATCGTAGGTGCAATTTGTTGCGTTAGAAGGTGGAGGATCCAAATGATGTGATTCGTGCGGTCCCAATAGCACTCACGCTGATCGGTCAACAAGAAGCAGCGGATTGTTGAATGTGGGATTAAGACCCAACTTGCGAGGACAAGTAAATAGCACTAAAAACACCCTTGTTGAAATGGAGAGCAGAAAATGCGGATCTATAGACGCAAAAATAGATTCCTGTTTTTAGAACAGATCTAATTTCAGAATTTCGCTTGCACTGGCGTTGATGGTAGATCACTTCCATGTTCAACGCGGCATTCCGCCACTTACCACATCCATTACACCAGGTGTGATTTCAGGAAATGATGCCTCGAGCATGGTGCTTACATGGGGGGAGCTGCGGCCCTAATTATGAGCAAAATTTGATTAGAATCATAGAATACATCATAGTTTTCGTATGGCTGAGGTACGAAGAGGCATTTCTGCTATGGAGTGACATCTATATTCCATCGGAGTCCAAGGGTACGTAACCTAATAGATCCTCGCATTCCATCCCTCGAATCTCGACATACTTCGCCATCCATTTATCCGCCCCAGTATGACCCGGCTCCGGTCTACGTTTCCAGAACTCTGGGGATGCCAAGAGAAATTCGACATTGGGATCCTCTCCCTGCATCATCAGGCTTCCTGTCAGATGCCGGTTCGCTGAATGGGACAACTTGACCATATTAATCGATCCTTGGCGATCGCGGACTAGATCACACAACCACAGCACATCTTTGGCACGTATGGAATCTATGACCACGCTTTGAAGATTTGGCCAGATCACGGACGACGCCTGTGCTCGCTCTAGGGGAGGAGATCGCCTGATACCGAGCGGGTCCCTATCGGCATTCCTACTGGTTTCCACACTGCGGAGTGCCATTGCTCGTGAACTGATAGAAAGTCGTCTACGCGAGGGTTGAGGCTGTGGATCTCCGATGGGGAGAATGTCTTCGCAAGCGGAGTGATAGAATTGGACGTGGGCCACTGCGGGAAGGGTATGCAGTGCGGCAAAATCCATCAGCCGTCCACTACGGGAACTGACGAGAATGGAGCACTCGGAGAAACGAAGAGTATGCAGCTTGACGAGCTTTGAAACGAACGACAGAGGGATGCCTGTGGCAGGTCCTCGAAACTCGAGAAATTCGAGATTGGGGCATGAAAGCATGGATAAGACGGAGATATTTGCGGTATGGGAACGAATCTGACCGAATGTCAGGGACACGAGACAGAGAGCCTCGATTTCAGGGAGCTTGTCAATCCTGGTGCCTTCGTTCAATGACCACACCCCTCGAAGAACAAGGGTCTTCAACGCAGGACACTCTGAAAAGAGAGCCTTGCATGTCGACGGGGTCATCGACACGCGGTATATGTCAAGCGAACTCAGGTGAGTAAGCGGGCAAAGGGGATTGGTGCCAAGGAGTCGCTGGTGAGATAGCCGGGGGACACCGTGGATGAAAAGATTGTACCTGCCGTTTGTCGTAAGCTCGGAAGCGAAGTTTTTGTAATCATAGAGGATAATCTCTAGATCTGTGAGTGCCGGGGCCAAAATGGGCCTGAGAGGGGAGAGGAAGTCGATGCCTTGGTAGTTCAGTGATGGCGCGGATACAGATAGTCGACGAAGGCGATCAACGTGGTCAGCCACGAGTCGCACGACCTGGCGGGTAGATTCCCCGGTTGTCGCGTCTTGTGCGGACGAAAGGTTCAATACAACATCGAAAAGGCACGCTTTCGACCGCTCTAGTCGGACTGACGCCCATTCGACTGGATCCTGGACGCGCGCTTGGTGAAACGGTATGTCGATGATGGTCCAAAACTCTGGATCATCGAGACACAGACTCCTCCAGAGGCGACTAACACAACAGAGGGTGAGAAGGTGGGGACGGGAGCTGGGAGGAGACAGTGAAAGGTTGGATGTAGTCTTGAAAATCTTCAAGAGCATTTCGTTCGGTAGAGAATGTATTCCGGAGCCATTCGGAGCCTCTTGATCCCCGTCTGACATGATTGATGATCACTGGACTGTATTCTGCAAATGTTAGGGCTCTAGAATTGTACCACAGTTGGAACGATGCGTACTTGTTGAAGGTAGGAAGAATACAGATAGTCGTGGCTATGATAGGGGAATTTGATCTGGGCACAGGGTTTTCCTATTGCAATCAGTTCCCGTGACGAGAACTCTGAAAAGCGCGTACTCTTGGCAAAACGCATCATTTGTGCTAGAACATTTGAGCTTTCTTGGCTATTTTATCCGGGAATATGCATGCATGGCCCCAGGAAACGTGATACTTATTATCATCTACGATCCAGGCTAGCAGGGGAGGGTTTGACGAAAGTCGGACACGCTAGAAGCATGTGGTATGGCCATTGGACTAACGGAAAAGAGAGAGAGCAGCGCCCTGAGATGATATTCATCGCTAAACAGACAGACAGAATAAGCCGACGAACAATCGCAAACGGAACGAACGAACCACAAGACTGAAGATGATGAGCAGAGTTAAAAATAATGAAAGAATCTAGGCCTTTGAGATATTTTAATGCGACAGAGTACACAACGAGCCTCAATGGAGCCTTCAGCGCCTCACTTGTGCAACATGGTGCCGTCGGCTACGAGGTCGGGATATTTCAATATCCGATTCAAGTCCGATCCAACCTAAGCCACAGTGCCGATGTTCGCATCAACGTCGCACGCCACTTTTCAGTCGCCGGACATATTCTGCCCTTGCTTTGACCATATCAATACCGGGACATGTCGACCACAAAGAAAACAACGTTTTAATTATGGAACACCCTATGCTTGACAAAACCTTGACTTGACATTGGCGATTAACTATGCTCCGCATCGCGCGCAGGGCCGGTTTTTATAGCATCAGATATCCAACTTCGCCAGGTTTCATCTGGAGCAAACGAGCAAGATTTTTGGGCCAGCGGCGGGTATAAGCCATCGTGGTGTACTTATAGCGAAGGTCGGCCAGTGCATCAAAGAACGCGGATGGTAAACCGACTCAAAGGAACTCTAGACACCTGTAGGTCAAGTTCCTGGACCGGCGGTAAGACTGGTGACTTGGTATGAAATGAATCACTATCTCTCGGGATCCAATGATGATGGGAGGAATCCCGCGCGGTCACCGGTAGAGGGGCACCGGTATACTATCAATGTAAGAGAAACTTATTCCTGTTTCTTTCGTGTAGCCCTCTACTTACTACGTCGAGCAGGACAATTCAGAAACTTGACAGTATTCAACAACGAAATGCCTTAGTTGAAATACGTGAAGGTAACAAATCCGAATCCTCCTTGATCTCCAATTGAACGTCCAAATTCATCCAGGTTCCCGAGGCCGCTAGTAGTGACAATCAGCATGATGGGAGCCCCTTCTTCTTGCCCCTGGCTCTATACATACCCAAGGTACGAACACGTCTCTCGTAATCGCAACGATATACTCTTATGTTAGTCTAGAGCTGCCAGACGCTCGTATCAGATTCAATTACATTGCCGCGATGTCGGACGAGTGAGACATTTTGTTGACCACCCAGAGGTATAAAGAACGGAATCGATGATCACCACTTCTCTATCAGCGAGAACGATGATTTCCACCAATCTTCTCCTCGTTTCCGCTTTGCTATCTGGGGCGTACGCTGCTATCGGCCCCGTAGCTAACATGCAAATCGTCAACGCAAATATTGCGCCTGACGGTTTCACCAGAGCGTACGCGCCGCTCTCTCTCCGCCCGTTTACTCTTGATAACCCCATTTCAGCGCTACTCTTGCTGGTGGAACATTTCCAGGTCCACTCGTTAGAGGCAACAAGGTATACATCCTCACTGAACAAAGTTGTTCTGCTCTCATTCATTTTTTTTTCTTTCCAGGGCGACAGGTTCATGATCAACGTCATTGATAGATTGACGGACAATACGATGTTGAGAAGCACCAGTATCGTAAGTAGTCTCTTCGTTTTGATGTGCTGTCTAGTTTCTCTGACGACCGTAATAATAGCATTGGCATGGTCTATTTCAGAAGGGAACCTCCTGGGCTGATGGGTAAGTATATAAGGGACATCTAACGTTTCGCCTCTCACTGCTCCCACGACCATAGGCCTAGTTTCGTCAACCAGTGCCCCATCGCTGCCGTGAGTGAAAATCCTCCATTTCCGCTCTTCAGACGCTGATCGTGTCTAGAACCACTCGTTCCTATACGACTTCACAGTTCCTGATCAGGCGGGAACATTTTGGTACCACTCTCATCTCTGTACGCTCTCCTCCTTGCATCTTCTTACGTTTGGAATGGTGACGCCACATTTACAGCTACGCAATATTGTGATGGTCTACGAGGACCTATGGTCGTTTACGACCTCTTCGATCCTCACCGATTGCGTTACGATATTGACACCGGTAGGAGAAAATTTCCCTTCCGATCTTTCGCCTTTTGACACGTATTCTAGAGGCAACTGTGATCACGCTTTCAGACTGGTAAACACCTCCCTTCTGCCGACTGTCGAACCTACAGTTCTCATGATGAAACACACCAGGTACCACACACCGGCCCTCGCAGCGGGACCAGTACCCGTCTTCGATGCTACCCTGATCAACGGTACGTCAGAACAAACTCATCATATTAACCCTAATTTCCTAATTTCAAAATAGGTAAAGGACGCTACGCAGGTGGCGTAAGTACTTCTCATCTCCTTCTCACGCCCTCCGTTTCTGACCATCAACCCAGCCGACCTCCGACCTCTTCCAACTCAACGTCGTCCGCGGACTACGCTACCGCCTCCGCCTCGTGGCCGCCTCCTGCGACCCAAACTGGGTATTCTCCATCGACTCCCACAACTTCACCGTCATCGAAGCCGATGGCGTCAACACCCAGCCTCTCGTCGTCGACTCCGTCCAGATCTTCGCCGGGCAGCGGTACTCCCTCATCCTCAACGCAAATCAAAGGATCGGGAACTACTGGATGCGCGCGAGCCCCAACCTCGGAACGCAGGGCTTCCAGGGAGGGATCAACTCGGGTGTGGTGCATTACATCGGGGCAGCTTCAGGGGACCCAACGAGTAACCAGACGACGAGTGTTATACCACTCCTTGAGACCAACCTCCGCCCTCTCGAGAACCCTGGTGCTCCTGGGTTACCACAAGCTGGCGGGGCGGACATTACGCTTAACCTAGCCCTTGCGTTTGATATCACCAACTTCAGGTTCACAGTCAATGGCGCGTCCTTTATACCGCCCACCGCACCAGTACTCTTGCAGATCTTAAGCGGGGCCAACTCGGCGCAGAACCTGCTTCCCTCTGGGAGCGTTTATACTCTCCCTCCGAACAAGGTCATTGAGATAAGCGCTCCGGCCTTGGCGGTTGGTGGACCTGTACGTATCGTTATTTTTCATGTCGCACTCCCAGTTGACGTTTCGTGCCAGCACCCGTTCCATCTTCACGGTGTAAGATAGTTCTCTACTTTTCCGCATACCTGGTAATGAACCACTCCTCTAGCACACTTTTGACGTCGTACGAAGCGCAGGGAGCACCGAATACAACTACGCGAACCCAGTAAGTCCTCACTTCCTGGTGTCGTGTGTGATAACTGACTATATTCCCCAGGTCCGCCGTGATGTCGTCTCGACAGGTTCTGGCACTGACAATGTTACTATCCGTTTCACAACCGACAACGCCGGACCCTGGTTCTTGCACTGGTAAATATTTTACCTCGCGCTGAAATATACTATGAATGCTGATCATACTGCGTCAGCCATATCGACTGGCATCTGGAAGTGTGAGTCCTCATTCATTTCCTGCTATGTCTCGTGCTAATTTCCCTTTCCTAGCGGACTCGCTGTCGTTTTCGCCGAAGATGTCGACGCGATCCAGACGCAAAATCCACCTAGTACGAATCTTTTTTTTGATCTCCTACCTTGAGAGATACTGAGAAACAAACATGACAGCTGCCTGGGACCAACTCTGTCCGATTTACGGGAACCTCACCTCCGACCAACTGTGAACGTAACTTATACTTAAGTGTCCCGGCTATTCTTATGTTTCTCTTTCTATGGACATGATATAAGTTTATTATTTATGGTACATCTTGGCAGACGTCTTATGTATTATACCACTTCAGTCACCGACGAATGTACATTGTTTTACTTATCAAATTAAATACGGGTTTCAAGTTATGTCGCGAGGAGAAAAATATCTATCTTCCATGGCTCACCGAATGGTGCTTCACGAATAAACGAATGGACACCGTCGCCTGGTATGCTTGGTAGACTATTAAAAAAAAACTCGAGAGACGAACATCATGGCCAATTTGGGGGTCGAACCTAATAACTTCCGGTCAATATCAGCCACACGCATGAGCGCAAGGCTCTAACCAATGTACTACTCGACCGACACATGTCTTTTATACATCTATGTTGAAATTCAGTTGCCTTAAGATGACGAATCCTTGGGGAGTTGATGGCTTGGAGCAAGGAACGACAGGTGCCTTTGGGGGAACGTCAGTAAAAACGGTAGCTAACGAGGTGCACATAAATGCAAGCCTTCACCCCGTTGTATTGGTGATTAGGAAATAAGCCCTCCGGTCAAAACGACCAGCGAGATCCTATTGAGACTGAAGTAATTACCAATGCGGGGACGGAACCCTTGGCACGACACCTGACAAAATCAACCATTACACAGATAAGTATGCGAACATTTTGTCCGTTCTTTCATCGAGTACCCAGTTGGACCTCTGCTTCCGAGAACATTACGTGACACCGCCTCAAAAAGACAAAGGCTCAACAGAGGGTAGTTGAAAGTACAGGTATACGGAAAGCACTGTGGCAAATATATCAGTCAAGCCCCCCAGTTACCCGTAGCAACCTTAATCAATGAAGGGGAACGAGCGTTAAATATACCCCAGTCGCGTCGGTACACCCCTAGGTCTAAAGTTTCCACCACTGTGCGAAGAAAAGTCACTAGGGGTACTTTAATAAAGGACATCAGGAAGAAGCATGAATTGGTATGTTATCAGTTCTGAGGAGCCCATGTGACAGAGGAGGAAGCATCCAAAGTATACGCGAAGCTGCTTCCTATTAGTATATGGCCAACGTGGGGATCGAACCCAAGCTAAAGGTAGTACCCAACCTACGGAGTCAGTTGGCTGACGGCGAAGCGCCCTATACTTCTCCTAACCAAATCACTCATGGGATGAAGTATCCAACCCGAACTATTGACATCATATCCATCGAGTGTACTTGTTAAGTATTTACCGCCCGTCTCAACGAGTGTCACTACGTATGACTACTTGTGGCTGCAAAAAGAACAAGAACAAGATACATTTTCCTTGGGATTTGAGCCCCCATAAACTTGAAGGGATGGTGTGTCATTTCATCGGTTACCTCTGATGCGCGTTAGGAAAATGAAAATAAATAACCGGAAAAATGGTTCACCTGCTTTTAATATCTATACCTATACAGCCGACGGGGGTCGAACCCGTCTTATGACACCTAACCTACTGAATTGATCGGCCGAGTATTTACATCCGCAGAGCTACAAAGTAATGTAGGACTTGGTTCGAAGCATAACACCTATCCGACGTGAATTTGAAGTCGTTGCTGGTCCTTGACATCGCATAATACCATTCAAAAAGTACATGCAGTGGCCTGAGATGTGAAAAAGGTCTCCTATTCACCGAAATGAACAAATTCCGCCTATTGCCAATGCTGGGATTGAACCTTGAGCACGACGCCTCACAAAGTTGACTAGTACACGGACGTATGCTTTGTCCTCGGTCTCATCATTGAAACAGGTACAGGGACACCAAAACACGATGGAAAAGAACTCGACTGATGCTCGGGGTTGAGAGAAGAATACGCATACTGAAGGGACAGAACATAGAAAATTCATGGCCCTCCAAAGAGAGCAAGACGAAAGAACTCTGCAAGGACGATCCTAGCTTTAGGGACAAAAACTCAGCTTCCATATCTTGATAGGCTAAAGTAGGGATAGAACCCAGAGTAATTTTGCATTAACATCTAAGCAAGTCGTGCCTATCAAAACGTATTCACTTCCTTCATAAAACCTAGATTGTGAGCCCTTGTCCATGTAAACGCCCTGAAGTTTCTCACAGTCGGACCAGCATGAAAGACCCTTACCGTGCAACTTTAGGAAAATAGTCTAAATACCATTGTCGATGCCGGGATCGAATCCTGGGCACGGTGGTCTACACTCTCCACTGTTTGCCCTCGGGCTTATTGCAAGAAGGTGAAGCCGATGAGTAAGTGAATTGCTTGTATACAAACAGGGCTGTGATGAAGAAAAGACTTTAGTAAGCACACACCCAAATGGCCAGCATGTGAGCATAATATTTTCCCTGCGAACGGTTTGATGATGAGACATAATTCCTAATACGCGAAGGAACCAAGGCCAAGGGAGTCGGGACTTACAGGTGCAGGATTTTTCCTTTGGATCCTCTTTGTACATTGCCAACCAGGGGATGACTAACCTAATGTGAATCCTAACAAGTTAAAAATGTTCAATCTGGCGGACCTGGGACCGCCAAATATTATGGGGACGTTGAATAGCCCGGATGTACGAATTTGATGCAAAAATTTTTCTTTTCGACAACTGGTATTGGCCAACGTGGGGATCGAACCCAAGACCTTCGCGTTAATCTCTCATATCACCAGACGATATTAGCACGACGCTCTAACCAACTGAGCTAGTCGGCCAATAGCATTGTACCGACGGTATCCCTCTACATCCCTCATAGTTTACGCGCTCTAGACCCATCCTCCGTTCCCCCCCGAAGCCCCCACTTGTCCACTTGACCCCATCGTACGCTCTAGAATTGGGAAACCGCTGCTCGCATTACGATGAGCTCGAGCCCTCGATTCTCGGTCGTTCCATCCTATGGGTATATAAAGAGTCGTGTATCACCGAGGGAGGACATCAAACATCAAGCAACCACTCTGTATACACCTTCCCACTTTTCTCCCAGTCCGAGTTCGTGTTCGCGCTTTTTCTTCGATGTCTACTGACGATAGGTTTAGAGTCATGTCCGAGATAACGCGCAGCATCTGGGCCGTGGTGCTCATTGTTACCGGCGAAGGCAA
This sequence comes from Armillaria cepistipes, assembly GCA_900157415.1. Lineage (NCBI taxonomy): Eukaryota > Fungi > Basidiomycota > Agaricomycetes > Agaricales > Physalacriaceae > Armillaria > Armillaria cepistipes. The sequence goes on from FTRY01000026.1 coordinate 690,637, forward strand.
GAAGCACCGCTAAAGCACAAAACAAAAAGGTCCGTCGCCTATCTCCCAGTTGATTGCGCCCTTCTTGACCGAGGATCTCTCAGGGCTTTCCATATCCATATTTCATCATTCTACAAAATCACACCACATCTCACGTCTTCCAACACCCCGGTCAATTATTTATTCATCTCGCATGCAAGGACCGGTTCCCCCACTCATCTAAATTGGTACGTGTACCCTTCCCCGCATCTGTGATCAACTCGGTTCTGATGAAACCCCATTAGTACCACTCTGATATCCAAAATGTTATGTACAATGAGCGCGTGTATCTGTACAATTATCCATAGGAATTCTAGCGCCGAAGAATAAATCCATGTGTAAATAAACGTGCGCGTGTCCTCCAAGCCGCTAACGATAGCGCCAAGGTCGAATTCGGCGACCACTCGAATAATGCTAGCGCGTCTCTGTCCCAGTTATTTATAGGCATCCCACCAGAAGCACATGCTTAGCGTTATCCTTCAACCTTTGTCTGTCGGGAAAAAACGGGATTCCCTCCAACAATACCGCCAACGTCTAAATTCGGCCACCAGTTGAGTAATGCTGCACATGCTAGCGGGCGTCGGAGGAAAGCGGGATAGCATTTGAACTGCATGCGATGCGCCGAGGTCAAGATATTGCCAACCAACGGGGACTAGAACGACGCCAAGCTCCTACGCCCCCCGATGTCGGGACGTGATGATATTATTACAATCCCCGAATAATGAAATGGACACCCAGTACGCATTACCTATAAGATATATATACTATACGAAGCGTCCAGTTTATATAGTATTGATGCGAGACCCAAGAAATAGAAAGAGACGTTATGAACTATGCCGATGATGGTGGTGATGATGATGATGCGGGCGGCGTTCACGCTGATGATCATAGGCAGCGGGGGCAGGGCTATCACGACGACCATGGGTAAAGGGAAACACCTTCTGCAGGAACGAGCCAGAATGAGGTTGACGTTGCGGTAGCGGCTCTGAATCCGTCGATGAAGATGTGGAAAACACCACCGGTTGGACAGAAGACTACTCGAATAAACGTCAGATCTCAGGGATACACAAAAGGGAGAATACTCACTACAACTTTTGAGGAACGGCGTTTTTGAGGGATTACTACGTATCCTCCCGGTGGCGGAGCGTAGACTACATTGCCGCTGCGGTAGTACTGCGGTTGTGGAGGAGGAGGAGGATAAGGGGACGGCCGGGCTTGATAATACGGATTGTTATAGCCGGGATAATAAGGGACTGGAGGCGGCGTAGGCGTAGGTGTAGGCGATATGTACAGCGTGGAGCCGGAGTGGTGTTTTGAATGGGGATGATGAGATGATGAATGACGAGTAGATGAACGACGAGTGGGTGACTGTGTGTGGCGTGAATGGGACGGCGGAGGAGCAGGGCCGTGCAATGGTACTGGTTGCGGACGAGTCGGAGGTGGCGCAGGACCATGGCTGTGTGGCGGCATGGGGCCCGGCACTGGAGCGTACAACGGCGGAGGTACTCGATGGCTCATACCTCGACTGAGCACGGGCTGAGGTGGAACGTCGTCATCCCCAACATCCGAGCGTGGAACAAAAGGCGACTTGTACTCGCAAGCATGGGCCTCAGCATCATCCACCCAGCGCGAGATACGGCGCATAGTCGCCTGGTAGCGCTCAGCAGCCTCTGGTGAATAGTCGTATTCCGTCATGAAGAGAGAGTGTGTGTGAGGGAGGGAGAACAATAAAGATAATTGTAGAGAACGGCGGTGGTATATATATCGAGTCAAGGTTGCGTGGAAACAATTGCCGTGAGGCCCATGGCGGTTCTGTTGCAAAAGAAGTGCGATCTCGGCTGTGACGCTTCTTTATCTACGCGGCACGTGCCCGGCATGTGCCTGCCCGCGGAAGCAGATTAGATTGGGACTCCGCGGGTTCTTGACGCGCTTCATTCTAACAGCTTGCCCTCTCAAAATAAGACTCTCTGGATGCTGCAGCGTCGACAGCTTTACAGGGATTAGACTCGTTTAGCTGGGTCGGGGGCGGTGTCACATGCGGTGACTCCAAATTTATTCTATTGTAGGGTCTCCGTCGGACGGGGCTACTAGTGAAAGCCACCGACGTGACATTCCAGGTCTCACGTTAACGGCCTGGGACGGGAGGAGCATCTGCAAATCCGGGTTAGGCCTTATCGTCACACTCCGGGACTACGACATGTTACCCAAGGTGACGCAGCATCACCTGTACTCCCTGTATACGTTATCGGTGTCTAAGTGTACCTGACTCTGGGGTAACACTTAAACAGGCGCTTGTAGGTCCTTCATCTTCTGGCACTTGCTTCGCTTCATTAATTAATCTCGCTCTTTTCTTCAAGCTCCGGCGCTTCTACAGGGGCCCATTCTATCCAGATACCTACGAAAGATGGCGATTCTGTTGCCGTCATCTCAATCCGTAGCGGGAATTGGTGAGTAAATCCATGACTCTATTTATCCGGCCTTTTTAGATTTTTCGGTAAGCATGTATTCTCGCCGTCTCACCCCGATTTCGGATTCTGATGACGCATGATGGGCTACTCACTTGTCTCTGAGCGAACATGGACCATCAAAGCCTGATTATACGTTCGGGTGACGGCGATATTTATCCTTTCCGATTCCGCACGACAGCGATAGCGCCTCCGATTCGACTCGCATGATCATTAACGCATCGCGGGGTAACAGGCGCTTGTAGGTCCTTCATCTCCTGTTCATTGATATCGCTCATCTTCAGCAGTTCGGCAGCGGCCCTAGCTTGTCACAACCCGTCCGAACAGATTTATCATTATTTCTCCTGTCAATGTCTTCGAGCCGCTTGTCAAAGGGCTATCTAATGCCATCCCTCCTTACATCACCGCCTTATCCCGGTACACTACGGACGCGTAAATTCTCTGACGCATATCTTAAAAGTATAAGCACACCGCCTTCATTGACACTTCATTAATATCGCTTAATTTTCCGAGCCCCAGCCATTGAACTTTGGCCTTGCAACTCGGATTCAATCATCCGCGTCAGGGCCTCAGTTCCGATTCGATTTTCATCTTCCCGATACCTCCGGGGTAATAAGCACTTGTTGGTCCCTTCATATCTTTCATTCATCTTCGGTGGTTCCACATCTCCCTTGGGGTAACAAGCACTGGTAGGTCCCATCTGCTTCTCTTCATTAATTAATTTCTTCATTGCTTGGTTACACAGCAGCGTGATGCCTATGAACAAAATATGGTCATCACCTTCACCTCATCCTGAACGCATAGCGGAGATTCGTGAGTAAATCCATTGTTGTGTCCCTAGATCTCACCAATTTTTGGACACCGTCCGTCATAGTGCTCGATATTGCCGGGGTGACATCTACTCTTTACCCTCTGCGATTCGCTGTGTTCATCCTAGACGATTGCACAGGAAACCCCTGCCTGCTACGCGTCGATTCTCCACAATCGTTCGGTTAACAAGCAGTTGTAGGCCCTTAATCTTCCACCAGCTTCTGTTCATTAATTGATCTTGAGGCTATAACAGCGCTTCCCAATAGATATGTGAGTAAATAAAACGCCCCTTTTACCGGCGTCTCCTAAATCTTTTCAGCGCTTGTCGCAAAGACATTATTCAATTCTATCATTTCCACGATGCCGCCTCAGCCCGAATATGCATTAACGCTCAGGCGCCTGTGCGCGAACATATCAGAGCCTAGTCGTCCCGGTGTACCGAGATCACACGTGAAAACAAACGCTCGTGTGTCCTTCATCACTCAAGTCCCGGACGGCCCAATTCTAGCTCTCGCGACTCGGACAAGTGTTATTTTCCCGGGTTCTAAACATAACTCCGAGTCACAGACACGCGTCCGCCTGTGATATCCAATAACGTACTTAGTCTCTGCTTATCTGATGTGCGTATCTCGAGGAGGCTTTCTATTCGCTTGAGTGTATCTTCTGAGTGAGCTCGCGTGACCGTCATATGACATTAACCGGGACCTTCAAAGCGTCGACAAGAAGGTTGGAACGTAACGAGCCCAGAACAGGAACCCACACATACACACACTCGTCTCTGGGCGGAAATATACAATACCGGGGTTCGGACCTTGCCCTCCGAGGAAACAAGCCCTTTATCTTCCGATCGCTCACTTATTCGTGGGCTTGCGACTGGGACTAGTAGTGATCTCGGTACCGCAGTATACTCTCCAGTTCACGCTGATGACGCCTTTGGGTTCCTCTACACGTCATTGACGTCCCGTGGGGTAACAAGGGTTTGAAATTTGTAGATCCCTCATCTTCCCTTCACTACTGTCACTCATCTTCCGCAGTTCTGAAGGCTCGGAACATACGTGCGAGGCACAAGCCAAGACCCTTCCGAAAAGATTTGTGAGTAAATGCGCCTGTGTCTATGCCTATGCGCCCGTTGCAAAGATGTTCGATTCTATCATATCTATGATCTTTACATCACTGTCTCACCCGTGATGTACAATGGCAAAGTTAGCCTCTTCGCATACATATCAAAGTACCTGGGTACCGATATCTCACGTGGAGAAACAAACGCTCATTTCTTGAAGCCCTGCCGCAGCCCAAATCCAGGTCTCGCGACTCGGAAAAGTGGCGTAGTTTCTCGGGAACCAATAATAACCCCGAGTGAAAGACGCATGTCCGTTTACCTATGCCTCTGATACTTCGCGCATGACCTGAATACCTCACACTCTCAAACACTTGAATCCAAACGCACACATCTCGAAGTGGGTGGAGGGTCCCAGTTACATAACTTGCAAGAGTCGCCGTCTTCTGACTCCAAAAACACACACTCATGGGGGAATTTTCGTCGACCGGAACGTTGAAAGCTACGGTAGTGTGTTCATGGTTTTTTTTTTGCTTTGCGTCACGACTTGTGTGATTGCTGGAATGCACACGACTGTGTGGCCCAAGCTCCAGAATCCGGAAACACATTACTAGTGTCTGATGGTCCCTTGTCTCGCAGGGAAACAAGCTTTGGTAAGCCCTTCATCTGCTGTTCATTACTATCACACATCTCATTAAAGTTCTACACCACCACCCAGCCCGACTCGGATTATCATCGGAACTATTTATACCTTCGAGTCAAAGATGATGACGCTGTAATCCATCCTTCCCGCAGTCTCGGCGATTTGTTCCTTTCCTAGCATTTCCCGCTTACCCTGATCATCAAAGCGGTGCAACAACAGCCCGAGTCTAGGATATCGCTATCGCTGCTGTTTTATCTATACAGCCCAATGCAACCGCTTCCTGCTTCCTTTTTCCCGCTTATCATTAAGAAGCAAGATGATTACCAAAGGTGCAGTGTTACTGTAAAGTGGACAGCATTTCGCAGGCCAAGAACTCTTGATCGTCCCTTTTCCGTATCAATGCCTATCGGCGGTTCAGCGTCTATATCCATGCCCACGTGAGGATCCGTCGACTTGGTAAATCTTCCTTTCTCCATAACGCTTTTGCTTTCTCCGGATGTGTGACCGGTATTCGGCATTCCAAATTCCCGTACAGCCATATCGGTTTATGAGCTGCGGATTGCAACGCCGCTGGTAATAGACCAGCATTCGTCCTTCGTTAATAACACTCCAATAATTATATTGCGGATGAGGCGTAGTATGTTTATTATTCCCCTTTTCCTTGGCACACTTCTCATATAAACACGTTGTATAAAGTTTTCCAGAGTTTCGTTCTGGGGTTCTCGTTACCGAGGTCGCGAATAACAGCGAGGCGGCTCGTGAGTCATATGGGCCAATACTGAATATCGAATAGTTGGCCACGCAGCATCCACGCTTTTTCGTGTTCTCTCCGCATTGCGGGTTTGCCGTTGCACCGGCACATATGTCTCAACCTTCGATCAGAGGAGGTCATTATCGAATCTTCCTCCACTTCCCCGCAGTTATAATTGAGAGCAGTGGAGATGACGGAGAGTCCTTGGATGCGGTGCACATACCTATGCAGCCTGACTCTGCCTACGGCCCAGCACAGTTCACAGTTCTCCCCTTATGGTCCGAGCGTCCTCACTCTTCTCCGGGGCGTTTATTTCCCACATTCATAATTACCGGATCTTGCTTCCAATCATCATAGGCGCTTGTTTTCCCTCAGAAGAGGGTCAAGTGACGAGCTGCAATCCAACCTCGCGTATCATTACGATTTCGATGTCTCCTTGCTTGGAATCAAGTGACCATTCGTTATCCGAATACTGAAAAAATCTTTTGAAGGAATGGGACTTGCATGTGTGGTTTTAGTACCGCACTTTCTCGTGACGTTAGGCTTGTTCTATCATCTGCCGTTCATATTTGGCACACCTACGGACGACTCGTATTAAAAGCGAGTAATACCCGGGGCTACATCGTGGAAGGAAAAGATTCAAATTTTTTTGAGTCGACCGGAGCAAGAAACATCGCACATGGCATTGTCCAACTATTGAAACATGGAGAATACATGCGGGTAACCGATCTTCGCATTTCTGCTAATGCAGAGACTGTAGAAATAGTGTACTCTGTGCCCGATCATTCCCGCTTTGAGTACAAGTCGCCGTCAGTTACATTCTGCCACTGGATACCATCCTCTCCGGACCGGTGGTATCACTGAAACTACCTCCTATCTACGCGCTATTCTTGTCTCCGGGAACGCCATGAGCACAGAGAACGTGACGGTCCGAATTGTACTATGTCCCTCGGAGCCTTCAACTTTCCACCTTCATTCGCACGTACCAGCTTCGCTTCCAGTGCCAGGACCTCGCCCATTAACGATCTACGTTCGATTCCAGATGTGACTTGTCTTGAATTCGTAACTTTCTTGATCCGATACTCTTGGATTAGAGGATTTCCGCGTCCCAAGGAACTCTTACCTTCTGGATTTCTGTTTTAACCTTTCTTCTTTGACATTCACTTATTCTCTTCCTGGACGGTGACTGGACCTGAAACACACGAGCCACTTGTTTAGCCTAGGATCCCGCGAAATTGAACAGGTATCTTCAAGACGTGGTAGCTCTGTTTGCACATAGTACAGTTCCGAACGGACCTCGATACGTTTCCGCTAACGATCATTTTCGACAAAGAAAACACCTTTCCTTCCTTCCGTTAACCCACGATAGAGGGTTTACTTACACGAACTAGAAAAAAACTAATCAAAGTATGTCTGCATCCACCTGTACGTCGTACCCTCGGATCTAGTATCTTCTGCTTACAGCCTGTCTTTAAATAATTCACACTAACGGGACCAGCTACCTTGGCCTTGAAATTTGAATACTCGACAAACATCGTTAGTCAACTCCAAGGGCGTGAAAACAGTCCTTGGCCTGACTCAAGCGCAAATGAGGCATTAATGCCCGTTGGCTGCGTTCCGCCGCGCGTCTCATGTTGAACTGTCTCCCCAAAGATTTGATTGAAACGAAGGTTAGTTCATCCCTTGGTGAATCACCTGCGAACTCTAACTAAATATAACTGTAGTTCTCGACTTCGAGTTCAAGGTGATGTTATCCTGTACGTTGGTGGGCATGCTTACGTCTATGACTCAGCGTTGTTAAGAGATACATGTCATGCCTATCAAGGAAAGTAAAGGAGATTTACGCTTCGCGCCGTTTCTTTTGCTAGATCTCGTTGGCTCTCCTTTCATTTTTTTCTTCTGGGAGACACGGCACGCCGGTGAATAGTTTGACTTTTGCAGACGATTTTCTAGCCTCTGGAGCACCGACTTCGCCGCAAAGGCCTGCCACTGGTCACACCTAGCCAACTGTAAATGTTCCTAATTCAAAAGGACTTACTAGTCTCCGTCGCAACTCCGTCGGTCGGGGGTACGTACTCGTGAGAGTCGCCGACCAGAGCGGCGACATTTCTACAGTCTCATGGTAATGTCCCTGAGCCAAGGGCCATTTCAATCCTGAGATTAAATGCTTGTTGCTCCAATGCTGTTAAAGGACGCGGCGAATCCCGCCTCGCCTCAATGATTACTGATGCATCCCGCCGGTCATGGGAAATTTCTACTGCGCATTGCGTCTTTAATGTCACTGTACTCTTGGACGTTTCTTGGTCTAGTACTTTCCGGCAGGCTATTTGATTTCTGTCTAAAGCCTAAATCTTTCCCATCCGTAGCATTCAAATTCTATGACGCATGCTATCAGGCCAGCAGTGATCACAACAAGATTCCAACATCGACTTCCCTTTGCCTCCTTCCAGCGAGCATCATGGGTGGATGATGTTTATGTCTTTGACGTCGAGAAATTTCTTCCATGGTCCTTCCTCTTAGACTTCTGTTCATTAATATCGCTCATTACTTCAGACCCGGCGGCAGTTTTACTTATTATACAGGGTACCGATGCTCTAGGCCTTGCGACTCGGAATGACTCAATGTATTGATCCGGGACTAAATGATGGTGGCACTGTATTCGCTTGTACCGCAGTGGAGATCCATGACGCAACTGCGAGTGCATGATTCCTAGTTGATGCGACTTGCTGAGGCTATGCAATACATGTAGATTGTATCGTGGTCAAAAAAGTACAAAGCGCGTCGTCTGGACAACTGGGAATAATGCAGACATGACGCAGTTTGGTTACTTGCATTCAAATATCTGGTCTCGTGCCATGGTCCGCTGTTCTACGGCGACTGGGCCTTCGGAATGCCCTCCCCGGGAACCTGAAGTGACCTGAAATTGAATCCAACTTCGTCTGAATCTTTCATTAATTTCCGTGTCCTTCCCCCTGAAACTTCGCCTTACATTTAAAATGCTACAAATATACTGAAAGCTGGGAAAGGAGCAAATACGGGTTCCCGAAGCACTCGGATTGTTCGTTTCCGGTTCAGTTGAATCAGTTATCGACGTTGTCGGTTACCCTCAATCACTGCTAGAATCTGTACTTTTCTCTGCGGAAAAATGTGATCTCAAAATTTCCGTAAAGAGAAGTCACGGCATATTCAGAATCCTGTTTTCGTCCTAACAAAGAACCAGTAAAGACAGTGAATCACAATCTATTTTCTACGACTACTTCAGTCCTCCCCTTATCACCCTCATCCTAAGCAATAATATCCCAAAGGCGAACACAAGGTCGCAACCAGCCCTTCCCCTTTCCCCAAAGTATTGTTAATGTACAATGCCTCTTCTCCAGGAAGCAACTACTTAATACGCCTGCTTCTTCATAGTAAATAATTGAAAGATCTTGCTTCTTTGGAACTTGCTTTCTCCGAAAGAAGGTCAACTGACGATCATGGGCCCTAGCAGTCCGGTATCCAAGCTTCATTCGTGTCAATACTTCCAGCAGTTTCATTCGTCTCGTGGTCCAATAACCTTTAGGTGGCTCAGGACAGCCGGTCCCTGGACGAACAGCCGTAGAACATTTTGATTCCATATGGTTCCAACTTCCATGGACTCGCACGTCGCCCCCGATTTTTCTCCTGTACTGAATGAGGGGTCTAAGTTAGCTGGGTGAGAATGACCCGGAGGGATTTCTTATAAATGACTCTACCAGACCATGCGGAGTACGCTCATGTCCGGGAAAAACTGAACTTTCAAATGAAGTGATAAACGGGAGATGAATGGGTGGTCACGGGCTAGTCGACCGTCCATCCTCCCCGTCAAGATTAATTCTGTTCCTCGCCGGAGCCCGAGCATCTCAGCATGTCATTTACCTGTCTATTTCACAGCTACATCACCCTCGCTAAGAACGCTAGAGCCGGTGAAATCCCCTCGCGTCCGCGTTGGTGACACCTGCGTATTTCAGTAGCAGAAGCCGGAGAAGTGTCATTCTAAGTATCTCGTCCCCAACGGTGTTGTGTAGATGAGCGAGATTATGTAAATCGGGTGCTTGATGCATAGTAGTGTTTCTCACATTCGTATCTACCTGCAAGGCCTCTCGATTTAGCCGAGTCGCCAATGTAGTCCCGAATGGTGTATGGGTGCTAGACACAGAATCATGCATCGCTTAGTTGCAGAGTTGAGACAATGTTAGTGACGATCCTAGGATGAAAAGGTAAGACGAGACTCAGTACGAATATTTTGATAACCAGTCGTCGAGCTTCACTTGTACTATGACGCTTTATTCCCAGGGAAAAGTTGGTTAAACCAGGTTCAGCCAAATCAAGCCGAAGGAAATGTCGATCAGATTTCGTCTCGCTCGCCTTGGGAACCCTTTCCAGCTCGGAAAGAGCTGACAAGATGGTCGAGAATACTCGCGAAAGATAACGGATGAAATGCGATGGTACCACATAGAAACACGGAACGTAATGGTTATCCACCTTGCGTCGCACGGCTCCAAAGCGAAGTAGATAAGGGAAAGGATGGAGTAACCAAGAAAGGGTACTCCTCATCCTGTACTATCAGATTTCGTCTGTACCAAGAACACGGTGGGGACGTAAACCGAACTCCTCTTCCTAGGGGTCCAACTGATCAGCGCATCGTTCCTGCAAGATCTAGTTCCGAACTCGAGATTCCTGGGATTAGAAGTCCCCAGCAGAGTGATCGTACGATTGCGTCCCCAGCAGCCCCAAGATCCTCGCAATCTTGCGACACTATCCCAATCTCGCGTCCGGGTTCCCTCAATCCTCGCGGTGTACTGGTGCACAATCAAAATCGAATTAGATAACAAGAAAGCACAATAACGATAAGTAGATTCTACACCTCTACGGGTCCCCATGATACACATACGGCGCTAATCGTACATTCTCATCGTAGCTTGTCCTTGGATTGCTGGTCAACGGGTACTCGCCCGCACCCGTCTCCCTCGCAAACGAGCCTGTGTCCATATGTCAGGTTAATTCTATCCCCTGGGTGAGGACTACGTGCCGGAACTGAGGTTGTTGTACGGCGTCGTCCTAGCGCCGTTCAATCCAAAGGCCTGTGCAAAGTCCGCCTGTGGGAAGACATCAGCTGCGGGTGGTCATAGACGGAACTACGGGAAACCGCGTACCTTGTCTTGGCGTGGTGCGTGCGCCGAAGGCTTGCCCGTAAAGTAGTCGACAAAGAACTTCAAAGATAGCCATATTTCATGGAAAAAGTCGGCATAGTTTATCGAGTCCCAGATGGCACGGCCCGCGCCGGCTACGACGGGCTTTTGGGTATATTCGGCAGGGGTGTACGCCCAGAGCATCAGCGCCGAGAAGAATACCATCTGCGGATGCATCATCAGGGATTGGAAATGAAAGAGGGTGGTGAAGGTACCTCGATGCATATGGCAAGGGCGTTCAGGCCGTTGGCGATGTTGGCTGCGGTCCAATACTGTGTGGCGTGGATAGTACGGCCTTCGAGCCAGCTGAAGACGAAGCCCTGGTACCAGGGAAGCATGACGATGAGCTTGATGCACAAGAACTTGGCTAGGGGTCGCCGGCCCACTAGCTCTTCCTTGGTGAGGCCGTAGAATACGAGGAGACCATACAACGCGACCCTGGGTTATCATGAGAAGGATAGCACACGGCGGAGCAGCTACGCACGATATACTGATGAAATCGACAATCTCCAGGTACGCATTCGCGTAATGAAAATCAAACCCCTCGCTCTCGCACAGCACGTTGTACTTTTCACAGACAACTCCCACAATCGAGCATAACGGCCGTATGATGACGTACTGCAGCACGGACCACTTGACGGTGTACATAAAGTACGGCTTGGTCGGGCGGTAGCGCCAGTAGCAGAATGGCATGGGGAGCTTGTTTTTGTCCTTGCGGACCATAGCGTTCTCTGCAGAGTGTGCTGAGCCAGTCGAGGCGACATATTCGATAAGCAGGAGCAGGAAGGCGGACAGGGTGACGGCTTCGTACGCGACCTCGATGAGGGAGTAATAGGTATAAGATCGGAAGAAGCGGTACGAGAAGAAGGAGATAATGGCGTAGACCGCAGGCATGTAGATGATTCTCAGGCTATAGACGATTTAGTACGCGCAGTAGCAGTGAAAGGGAAAACGGACATTTGTCGTTGTTCGTTAGGGTTCGAGTAATGCCTAGCATGCTTTATCGTCGTCACCAGCGTGATGATCAGGGTCTGCAGCTCCATCAGAAAAAGTCGCACCACAGGAAATGGAACGCACCAAAACACTGCAGCCTCCAGCTATAGCCCATCCTATCCTATGAGGTTCCCAATTGGCCCCATCCGAGTCCCAAAATGAAGACTGGTCGACAGCGTCTTGGTTTTCTGTAGCGCAGCCCATGCAAACGTCGTCGGGTGTGGTTGTCCTGAGGGGTATAAGTACCTTGTCTGGTCGTCGTGGCTGCCTGCAGACTGGGATGAAAGAGGAGTGGGTGGAAGGAAAATGCGATGCTGCGGTGAGGACAGCGAACACCCGAGAACCCGCTAGTGGTGATGGTGATGACGTGAAATTCACAGAGCCACGTGGTCAAAGAAGCCACGCTGTCCGAGGTTGCCTTGGCATTGAGGGTCTGACGTCATCATTGCCGCGAATGTACGGTACATAAGAGGCGGGAAGCGAAGAGAATTTGGACGTGTGAAAATTACACGCTTTGAAATTGGACTCCGTTGGGATTCGCGGCTGCTCTGTTGGACAATGCCAAGCTAGCGGAAATAGCTGAGCTCGGCGGAATGTTAGGAATGCAGTGCGGGATGAACCAGCAAATTTCGCATGTTGAAGGAGGGTCAATAAAACGGACCAATCAGACGTTCTATGAAACGGGGGAAATTTCTCCTTGTTCATCAACGCGCCCCTCTCCGCTTCCTCCAAAACGAGCCCCGCCGTCACGCCAAGACCAACGGATGCGCATCCTTCTGGCCTACGATGACTTCGAGGTCGTCAACTTGAATCTCTTTCCGGAGCCGTTCCGCCAGAACAGGAAGGAAACCGCGTTCGGTGTTCGTGTGACCACCTATACGATATTAACTTACATTACTTTCATTTGCATAGACACTTACATAAAATGGCATGCTTACCAGCAGCAACTGATGCTAATACCTCATGCTATGAACGAGGTATCAGTACAATGTCGGCGCATGCGGGAGGAAGACGAACATGGGACATCTCGCCAGTCAGAAACACATCAGCGTCGCGTCCAACGAGCATCGATCCGCCGGATCCCGCACATATGGCTACTGTTCGAACCTCGCCAGTGACTGAGGGATACGCTACGTGAACTGAGCTCATGCATTAGTCCATGAGAATGGTGAGAATGTAACGGAGATCTTACCTTGCAGCAAGCCAAGATGCTTTTTAACCCTATCCACGAGCTGGTTCACCGGTAACGGTTCATCCAGAACTACCAATCGTCCCTCTGCGCCCTCGCTCTTCTCATTCGTGTCAAGCTTCTCGCCCACCAACGCGCCGACCTGACCTTTGCCAAGCCCTTTTACTAGCCAGTCGTTCACGCCTCCCCATACAGAATCCAAAGCCGAGCGAGGGGAGTACACAGAGATACCTCGACTGCGCAACGGAGAAGTGAGGCTTGCAGCGGGTTGGAGAGCGTCAGAGACTGGAGAGGTCGGAATATGGGTGGGTGGTAAGAGACAATGACAGGCGCTTCGAACGTGAGATGCATTCCTCGATGACAGAGGGAGTGAGACTAAGACAAGTCAGGGATTGTAATAGATACAAAGAATGGCACATACTCTATTGTTAAGAGAAGGCGATTATGATCCTTCAAACGGTGGGAGCAGGATTCTGGTGGCGCTCATCAGAGATCTGGGACCTAATCCAACGATAGACATACCGAGTAATAGTCCGACCTTTAACGACATGAACATCGAAAAATTGAGTACTAGGAAAGGCGCTTACATTGTCCCATTTCTCCGCTAGCCGTAGAGGTGCGATATTCTCCATCGCCCTGCAAACTGTTTTCACGAAAGGAATAGACATACCTGGCGAAGACGACACAAAGGTGATGAGGAGGAGGATGACGTTGGAGGAAAAGACGCGTTGCTTGTTCCTATTTCGCCTCGTGCCCCACGTGGGATATAACCGGGCCGAACTGCGCCGCTTTGATAAAACATTGGAAAGATACAGAAACAGGTTCACTCACTGGAATCGCAACATAACCAGTACAGCTTCCAACCAGCTTGTGGAATGCCTCAGCATATTTCCACAGGTGTGTAGATGGAGCCTCGCGTACCCATATTAAACAGGGCGTCTCCTTCGATCGCTTTAGGGTATCTAGTCAAGTGAAGGATATTTTGCTGCTGCTACAATCTCAGAGTCAGCAACAAGTGCGCGCCATTATAATCGAAATTGTTACCACAAGGCTGCATGCTAATCGTTGATCAGGGTCGCTCTCCTCGGTGAAAGACGGCCGAAGACAGCTTGCAGCGATAGCCATATCGACGGTAAGTAGCGCGTCACGTCTCTTTGGCGTTGAGGAGAGCTACGGACAGAACTGAAAAAGCCGGCATCTGATTTACAGGCGCGGAATGATGCAGATTGTCGAGGACGCGTAATGAAGGACAACGTAGCCCAGGGCTGTTTGTGGAGCTCTTGATGCCGGCATAGTGGATAACGTCGAGTGTTCGACGCAATGGGACTGGTGAGAAGATGACAGGCGAGGTCAAAACTTCCAAAGAAACCCCACGTCCGGGCGTTTTCCATTTTTGAGCCATAGCGATGGGAAAGGTCATCATGGGAGGAAAGGAAGAAAGGCTTTCGACGGTCGCGCTTCTTGAATAGTCATCGGGTGGTCTGTGCGTCGTCATCACGTTGTCATCAGTGGCGAGAATCTTCCGGCTTGCATGTAGATCGTTGCTCTCGCCATCCCCAGAGTCGTCAGTCTCTGTTCATTTTGTATATGGTGCCTTTGAGGTTCGTATAACGCCTAATCATGCATTGATCCATTATTTGGGCCATTATCGAGAAGGATAGAGGATGAATCAATGATGAAGGGAGGAAGATCGTTCGTGTTCGTGTTCTTGGTCGAAGGTGTCAAAGAACCATCCCCGGGACTCGGGCCGATATCGCTCGTAAATATATCACGTGAGTACATCAATACTTCAAATTTCGAATTCCAACTTTGTTTCCTCGTGCATTTCTTATCAGTTGGTTGCAGCGTCGTGCTAGCAGGACCCGAGCATGTTGTTCATATTCCCTTGTTTGTAGACTGCATTAGATTTATTTTAATCTACATAATTCCTTCAGCCTCCCTCAAGACTGCTTCATTGTCACGTGAATAGTCCCGGATTGTTTGCGATCAGTCGGAAGAGAAATATCCATGACTTACTGTGCGACATCAAAAGAATACATTTTCCATCGGCAAGCTTTAAAGAAGCCGATGTGACACTCTACTGCGAACTATAGAACACTTATCTATCCGACTCAGCATAAGGCCGGCCGGTCCAGCCGGTCCATTAGATCCATTGCTAGGTTCGATCCCATCTAGGGCAATACGAAGGCTGGGATAATTCTTTCTTTTCTTCCAAGCTATATTACTGCGTCTTGAAGTCATTAACTGTACCTGTGTCTATCCACTGTTGCGCCACCATCGGGAACAAAGACGAGTCTGACCTTGTGCACAGAAGTCTTCCTTTCTGAGATACCATAACCAGCGAAGATGGAGGACAAATTGAATTTCAGAGCAGAGAGAGTACATACAGAAAGGTCACAAGGACAAGTTCCAAATGTAAATCGTTTATTCACAGAAACGATGCATAACGGACTACAAAGGTTTCGGCATTATCCCTTTCCTGGACTGTCGAGTCAATAAATATATCAAGGCGTTCGCAAAGGGATCAAACAATCTTTACTTCACGCGACAATAGTCAGGGACATCCGCTCCACCTGCCCCGGTATATGTGACGGAGGATTGTTGGTACCAGCGCAGGGATCACGAGCCAGGGATATCCTGACGCGAACGGAGACCTCGCAGTATTGACAGACTCCATTATCAGCTGCAAACGGAGCATAATCTTGCTTCAGTCTAACGAATGGAAGCGAAGAGTTACAACATCTTGTTGGTGTCTAGAGCTTCAGAAAGTAGAGTGAAATTTGAATAGACATACATCGGACGACGCTTTTCCACGTTTTGTCTATGAGCTTGGAATATAGCAGAGAGATATTCTGTGCGATCACGGTTATTGTAGTAGATTGTAGTAGGAAGAGAAAGCGCCACCAGGGCAAAAGAGAGAAGGACGGTCGAGCTAATAGTGCCAGTCTTCCGTTTAAATATAGACATGTTGGAAGAGAAAATGCAAACGGAAGGAGACAAAGACCAGGAAGCTTGAAAAAGGGCAAGGGTCGTTTCATTGGCGCTTCGCGTCTGACGCTGAGTTGTACGGTAGGGCTTCGAATTCGAACAAGTAGTGCAAGCATCTACGAGAGCGATATTATGGAGCGACGAACCCGTCAAAGGTCGTAATCTGAATGCGACTGTGAGATTGACTGGCATGGCCTTTTGACCGAAGGCCGATATAGTACCAGATACTTACGAAGAGAATGTCAGGCCACTAGAGCTTAGATAGAGTAGAAGAGCTCACTACGATTGCCTCGGGTGGATAGGACGTTATTTAAGGAAATCCCGGGTCGTATTATGCACTGTGATGCAAGCAGTGCTGTTCTCCGTCATTTCTAATAGGTGGCGACCGGATAATGGGGTCCAAAGTTGAGATGTAGGAGGACCTAGGTTCGCTCTTTGACGAGATCTGACCCAGCAAAATCCGTTGTTTGGACTTGAACACTGTAGCTAAGCTAGTAGGTGGTTATGAATACCTGAATGCGGTAAAGAATCAACCAAACGTTCGAGTTGAAGGAGGGTCAATAAACAGACCAATCGAGCGTGCTACAACACGGGAGGAGGAGCCTGTCATTTTAAAATTTTCCATCAAAACCCCTTCCTTCAATTTGAGCTTCGGCATCATACAAAGACCAACGGATGCGCGTTCTCCTGGCTCACAGCTTCTTCAAGGACGTCAACTTGTATCTGACGCAGGATCCATTCAACGAGAATGAGAAGGAGACCGTGTTCCGTGCTCGTGTGACCGTCTACACGATATTATTTGACGTTACATTCATTTGCATCGGCACTTACATATGACGATGCGCTTGCCAGCAGCAACTGATGCCAGTACTGCATGCTATTGACCAAGTAATGTCGACATATGCAGGAGGAATACGAACATGGGTCATCTTTCTAGTGAAACCACATCAGCGCCGCGTTCAAGGCGCATCGATCCGCTTGATCCCGCACATACGGCTACTGTTCGAACGTTGCCCAGGATGGCAAAATACGCTACTTGAAGTGAGCTCATACATCAGTCTACGAGAACAGGGAGAAGAGAAGAGAGATATTACCCTGCGACAAGCCATGAAGTGTTTCCACATTATCCACAGGCTGGTTCGCGGCAACGGCTCTTTCGGAACCACAAATCATCCCTCTGCACCCTCGCTTTTCCCATTCGCATCAAGCTTCTCGTCTATGAACGCACCGACCTGACCTTTAGCAAGCCCTTTGCTAGCTAGTCATTCACGCCTCCTCACACATGAGAAGACAGAGATACCTTCGGCCGCACAATAGAGAAGAGCGGCTTGCAGCGGGTTAGAGCCCCATAGATTGCGAAGGCGGCAGGCCGGAATACCGATGGATGACACGATATTATGACAGGCGTTTTGAATGAAATGGATTCCTCGATGAAAGAAGTGAGACTAGAATAAGTCAGGCATCGTAACGGACATAAAGAGCGGCACATACTCAATAGTCAAGAGAACACGATTATGATGCTTCAAACGGGGCGAGAAGGAGTCGAGTCATGATGATCAGAGATCCGGGGCAGAATCCAATGATAAATCTACAGTTTAAGAGATCGACCTTCAACGACATGAGCATCGAAAAAATAAATCTTAACAAACAGGCTTACATTGTCTCATTTCTCCGCTAGACGGCGCGCATTTTTCTCCATAGCCCTGCACACTGTTTTCACGGAAGTGATAGATCTGTTGACGGGGAGGAGGCCGGTAATGTGGAAGAGACGCGTAGCTCGTTCTGGTTTTCCGACCATGCGCCACGTGAAATAGCACCGGGACGGTGTCTGCCACCTGGATCAGCCATTGAATTTGGAAAGATGCAAGAGGGAGGTTCACTCACTGGAATCGTACACGACTACAGACCAAATTATGAGCTAGCTGGTCATATTACCGCCTATGGGGCAGCCGGAGCCGCGCGGATAAACAGGGCATCTCCTACAGTGGCTTTAAGGTGTCCACTATGGAGAGAACTGAAGGAAATTTTACTACCGCTAGGATCTCAGAGTCAGGACCAAGCGTACGTCTCCGTCTTAAGTGAATGATAGGTCTGGATTCTTCTCGGCACGCAGCAACAGCATAGTAGCATGGCAAAGGCTCGCAACTCCTTAGCATTGAGGAGAGAAATAGACAGAACTGAAAAGGCCTCTTTTTGATTCACAAAGCGGGAAGGATACCGATTGTTGAGAAGGCCTGGAGAAGAACGATGCAGCCCCGTGCTATTGATGGCGAGGAGTGTGTGACGGGCGTCGTCAGTCTACGACGTAAGTGACCAGGCTAGACGATGACGACGAAGGTGAACAGCATTGATTGAGAGCATTGGCACGACATGTATTCGAGCGGAGTCACCCCCAGCGATGGCACCCGGACATGATGAAGGGAAAGAAGGACGGTCTTTGCTGGTTGCGCGTCTATCATATTCGTCGAGAGTGGTCTGTGCGCGGATATCTTTCCGCCGTCATAGGTAGCGAGAACATCCTCTTCGTTGTACGGTCACGTAGGTCTTCGTTTTTGGTGCGTCCAGACTCGTCAGTGTCCGTTCATCTAGTATATGGTCCCCTCGATATTCTTCCGACTGCTGATTGTGCATGTTGAGAAAACGGTGGATGGAAAAGGCAAACAGGAGGATTGATGGTGTTCGTGTTCGTTGAAGATGTCAAAGCATCATCCTAGGAGCTCGGGTCGATTTGCCTGGTATATCACGTGCATGTATCTATACTACTTAATTTCCAATTCCGCTTATTTGGATTTCCTTGGGATTTCCCCACGATTTCTTGCCAATTTCGACAGACAGATAAAGGCTGAACGTTAACGTGAACAACATTGATGATCAAACAAACGTGCGCCTAAACGACTGTAAAGCTCTCTTTTAAACCCTCTTACATACAGTGTACTGTGCAAGTCTTGCCTTTTTCCGGGCCTTTGCGTTTCCTTGCTATTATCGCAATGTTAACGTGCCTCATATTCTCAGGATGCTTTGTTATGCTTTTATTGATCGATTATCATACAAGGAGCGACATGAGCTGCTTGCTATAATAGTTCTGGTTCAACCTTTACTCGTTCCTTAGTCGGAACACTCGATATGTTCAAAAACCGAATCTTGTAGGACCAATCTCATGCTCTGTATGTGTTATCTACATTGTTCTCTAGACACTCTGTCCTGCGTATGGGAATCAGTGGTAGGAAGTTATGTCGTTACGCACTACGTATTTTCATTCATTCTTAGATTGTACACCCATAAACTTTGACATTGTTATAAGTCTATGATTTTCAGTACAAACCTCTTCCCGGGATTTTTCATCACGCTAAGTCAATCCTGGAGTCACATATATTTACCAAAGACCAAATGGTGACCTGTAGATTAACGCTACATCCCAACGAAAACAGAGTCCCTTTAGAAGTTTCCTTTACGCATACGCTGGCGGCGGATCGAACACATTTCCCTGAACTCGTTCAACCAAGTGCTGAACCTGGTCCCTCAACCTCAAAACCTCAGCCCCTACATCATCCAAGGGAGCTTGTGGACTCTCCTCTCGTTCTCGTGGACTCTGAGCCTCAGAATCATCGTTATTCACATGGGTCCCAATGCTAATTCTCCTCTCTCTCTCATCTTCAGTTGGATTTCCCTCTGGACTCTCCTTGACCGGCTCCCGGCTCCCGCTCCCTAGGTTCGGGAGCATCTCACCCGCTAACATGGGAGAGATGGTTTCGCTGTTCTTATTTCCAACTGGCGGAAGATGCGAATGTATTGAATTTAGCTCAGGTATTATCTTCGGATTGGGCGATAGACGGTGTTTCAAGTTCTGTTGTCTCCGCTTGCGTAAGAAGAGCAATGTACCGCCTCCAAAGATAAGCGACAGGGACACCAGAGATCCTATCACTCCGCCAACGATGATGGGTGTTTTACGTTTTCGATGGGTCGAATTTGACAACCTACGATAATAATCAGATTGGATTGACCACTTTGATGGATGGCGTACGGTGAACCAGTTGCAATGCTTGGTACTGATTCTGTGGCGGGACCGTTCCTATGGTAATAATTAGATTAATTGGCTGCGTTCATGGACGACGCACGGCGGTGTGATTACAGTGCTTTCTCTTGATTCCGTGGCGGAACTGTTTGAACAGAGATGTTGAGCGACATCTCCGAGTGCTGTGATGGATGAGTACGTACTCGGGCGGCTGTCCGGTATTTGTCACGGAAGACGTCGTTGGACTCACAGATCTTGAGGTTACAGCGTCCTCTGAGGGATGTGCCACATCGAATGTCTGGGTAGAAGCCGGGAATGTGGTTTTATTGATCCTTGCCTCAATGACGTATTCTCTATGGTCGTAAAATGAGCGATTATTTGTTGAAACGATAGTCAGGAGTCAGGACTTACCCCGATTCAGGAAACGTAACATCGAGCGTCCCGGACAGTTGGGTGAGGTTGGTTAAGGAGAATGAATGAGCGTCAAGAAATACAAAAGGTCCTGTGGCATTTTCTAGTGCGAAGTCCATCTGGTTCGGGTCGTTCACATTGCGATGCCAGGATAGAGTTATAGGTACCCCGGCAGTTACAGTCCCTGTAAAGTTGTCAAAATGAAAGCCGTGCGAATAAGAAACCTGAAGGAAAGATCTACAGCCGTAAACCTTTAGCGTCAACATAGCGAGAGAATTGACTCACAAAACAACAGAGAGTAGCATCTTTAGAACACCCCACCTGGAGGTTGTTGTCGAGGAGGAGAAGAGCAAGGCTCGTAGCCACCGTACAGCGCATGAAATGTTTCATAAGTGCAGTACTTACATCTGTGCCAAGTTTGAGGGGAGACATCTAATCCATCGGTGGTCTAGGAGATACACCGCCATTGAGATAGAGACCCGCGATGAGATGAAATCCGGAATTTAAATATCATCATTCTGAACACATAACAAAGAAGCATCTAGTTGATGGGATACCGAAATCGTGCCGAAGACTGGGCGCTAGTCAACTGCTATTTCATTGAACTCGGGATTTAAGCTATAAGCTATATGGTTGATGCATACGTTTCTCTGTTCAAGGCATGACTACACATGTAGGGCTTTAGCATATGGGTGTAGCCTCGAATAATAGGACACATACCCCAGCATGAAGGTGACGTTTGAAGTCTAGGGACCAAGAATAGGGCGCCAAGTCAAGGGTTCATTCGTGTGCGGCATCAGATAACAGACAGACCAGCATCTGGCATGTTGTGTACTCGAATGAATTCGGGAGGCGACAGTCGACAACATCGTGTCAAGCGGGAGTTGATCTGAGCGTGCTCCGGCGTTGCGGCCCGCCACCCTAGTGTTCATTGTTTGAACGTGTTATTATCCACGGACTTCTCTCTACACCTCTACCATCACATAGGACTCGACTCGATGACCGCGACGTGCTGGATACCAGACACCTTACTTGATGTGCCACAGGATAGAGAATATCCTCAGGGTCAAGACTCGAAGGACGCTACCCTTCTGCTGTACCACCGAGATGCGCCTCAGAGGGGACGTCGCCGTGTGCATACAATCACTTCTACTGCGAACTCCTCTTCTCGAAAAACGCGAGCAGCTTATTCTCCGCTCACTCCCGTGCGCTTCTAATGGTCGCGGTTAACAGCCCTCCGATACCAGTACAAGAACCTGGATTCATGTGCACTTTGTCCTATCCCTGCCGGCCCTTTTTTCAGGATTACGTTCTGCAGCCAGGATGATGCGTTTCGCTGGAGGACTATGAGGAGGATTACCAGGTACGCTTTCTCCTTCTTCGCCTGTTTCTTCTACTAAGCTCTTGCGCTAGTAGAACTCGCGATTCCAACACCGGCAGCATCGTCGGCTTTACCTGAGAATGAGATGATGTGGGTTCTCTGTCATATTCCCCTATCGTGCGTCGTTTCATCAGGCTCTGGGAAGGACCAACACTGCAGCCGCTCGTTTCCCGTGTGCGCATATACCAAATGTTCGATTCGGGGGAGATTGCCGGAATGCCGTCTGCTCATCCTAGGACACCACTATCCCTCCGTATGACCCTACGACTCCATTCCCGACTCGCGTCGAGCTCTTTTTGTCACGTTCTAGAGACTGGATACATCTTTGAAGACATGATTGGTTGACGCCGTGACCGTGACTGAAATATGGCCCCATCTGTGTATGTAATGGCACTGAATACGATGCGTACCTCATTCTATTGCCATTACTTGGACCTGCGACCGTGCTTATGGACTTTATGAAGGTGGGTGGCGAGGGTGTGCTAGCCTCTCCACATTTTTGCCTCGTGAGCAACATCCAAAATTTGAGCTATAACAGCGAGGAACACGGATACAAGGGATAGAACCTCGAGATGTCTTCTTACATGGCAATGTTAATCTTTATGCCACAAATCCGTCATTGGATGCGTTAATTACTTTTGTGCATAGGATCCTTAGGCATTGATCTCGACATGGTAAAGCGAGATAATGACCATGATGAGCGCGAGAGGTGACTCAAGTTGGCATGTCGAGATGAGTATGGGAGTAATCAGGGATATTGCACTCGGAATTGGATGGATCAGGTGAATCCGTGGCGCGCGTCCACTGATGCGTTGAACGTTCGCCAACAATTGATGTGAAAGTATGACCTGACCGATGCGCCAAATCCTTGTTTTCACATCGTGGTGCGCTCATCCGCGTTCTCATTTTCACATGCTTATCCCGAGCACAGTCTGGACCCTGCACCATATTTTGTTAAGCATGGCAAAGTCGCTAGTATGGTCAGCGGGCGTATACATGACCGGACGAAAGCGCCGGCTTTCAAATCCAAGGGCTTGCAGTGACAGCGAAGGGTGCTCCGGCTTAGCGGACCTACTCCCACTTTTTTGTTGGAACGTCCTTCTCCAATCCGTTTTCATTAATAACGCATCGTCCTTGAAGCTTGACCGGACAACCATGAACCTGTTGACTGAGTTGCGTCCGCTGAACCAGTTTTTCTAGCGATTCCAACATGAACACCATCGTTTCCCGAGGTCTTATCACTACTTGGTTTTTCTACGTCCCCCAACCCTCTCACGGTCAGACGCCGTCCGATGTCGGCAAATTTTATCAGAGCCGTATTGTCAGTTACGGCAGCGCCTCGACCCTCTCTTCTTCTCCAATGAGAGCATATCCCAGATCCGCCTACAGCTTTATCGATCTCTGCAGGGCGGTAGCCAAAACCGCGGCCCTCTGCAGGTTCCTTGTTTAAAGTCATACTCCTTTCGCTGGTAATCATGCATGCCGCCAGCGGGAGAGACGAGTGTTCATCTGCAATCATCCTAGACCTGTGACTGGCCCCGTACAATGAGCAAGCGTCGATGTAACCCTATTCCCTCGTCGTGCCGAGATTTTTAACTGACGTTCTCTGGTCCTTGTTAGATTAGCGGATCGACTGTGTATATGCTCTTTGTAAAAGCTAATCTCGTGGCTGAGAGCAGCAGCGTCGTACTCTTACCATAGGCTTCGCTGACATATTCACCTTCCAGACGCTGATTAATTCGTTCCTCCAGGCTCGCGGCTACTTGTTTGCGAGGAGGATTGGAGGAGGGAATAGTATAGCTGCCTTGCCAAACGAAGGCTGTACACAGACCAGCTTCACCTGGTTTTAGTGTTCCCGTGTGAATCCCTCCTGCTAGACCTGCTCGTGCTTTTCTCTAGTGGACGTATACGTTCCTTCCTCCACGCTGAAGCGGTGCGGATGAGCTCCGTTCGTCCTGTATATTCTTCCGGAAACGATGTGGCGCTTGCCATCGTGAGAGTGCAAATGAAGGAAGCGCCTGGAAGTATGCCTTTGCCTGGGAGGCGCAATATAATGAAATGATCCCCGAATATTCGGTGAGCTGTAGCTTTGCAGCTTGTGCTTTCAATCTTATCCTTGTCTTTATGTAAAAATATAAGGATGCAGTCAGTTAGCAATATTATCCTGTGGGGATCCGAACCCATTACTGTACCCTCAATCGAAACAGGCTTTATACGAGGAGACCGGCGATGGGTCAATTTTCGTTCACCGCAAACATCGAGTTTCGTCGTCCTCTACTGGGTGGGAGCCAGTAATCTGGTATGTAGTAAAAGAATAAAGCATAAAAATGTGTCTGCCACACCGTTATGATACTCCTGTGGGAGTCGAACACACTAACGACTACACTAATCGGGAGACAGGATGTAATGGAATCTAAAGGTAATCGTCAACGGAGCCGGAACCAAGCAAGGGCTCTCCGTGCGTCGGGATTCACAGTAGCATAGTCTTAAACTCACTGTATCGTTCGGGTTCCTGGGAGCCAGAATTTAGAAAGAAAGATCGTCGCACGAGCTGTAGTATAGCATCTCATCTGAATTTGTTCTTCCCTGATCGTCACTAGTAAGTACTCAACGCTAGAGGAATGCTCAGCGCTCAACCTAGAGTACGCTGTACAAGTACGGACACTTGAGCTTGAGAATTGTCCTAAAAAAAGAAACAAAGACCCGGGCCCTTCGATGCATATGGCCCTTGCTGGGAATGGAACACAGCTTGGCAGTGATATTGCTACACTACTGAAGAGGCGATATGTATTGATTCGATGTGAATGTGAAAGATGATTGAGCAACGGGTATCCCCGCCGGGGATCAAACCCTCGCTTTTGGTTACGTCAGCCATACATGCTCTTTTCTCTACTCCCACCATGGCAAGGCGAACACTCGGAATCAAAATTGCAGGCGTGACGCGGACGCTGCGGATAACCCTTGCTGTCTCTCACGGCGCACTGGAGACGAAGGCTCAACATCAAGTACCAAGCTCATGCTCAAGGCCCTTCCATCTCGCACGCCTCTCCTGGACTTTGAGTGCCGAGGATTTATCGAATCGGGAGAAGGAGGAAAATCGAACATTGAGGTAAGCCGTCCGATGTCTCAGGTCCTTGTCCAAGTCTGTATCTATGCCCTAGCTCGAGCATCAACTGCTGGTATGCACACAACCTGCTCGGTTGGTACTGCTGGCATCATCGACTCGACTCGGATCGATTCATATATCCAGTATCGTGTTTTTGAATACATCGAAGGGATGCTGCAAGATTTAAGAAGAACCTACCCAGGTGTGTTAAACTACGCTACTTGCTGCCTGGCAGTGACTGATAGCAGTGTGTAGACCAATCCGATCTGCCTCCGATTACCGAGCTCACCCATAGGCAGTGGTACGACTGGGGAGCCGATGTGTATGGCTCAACTATGATGCCAGATCCAGACGACGCTTCTTCGACCCCAACCTACACAATCCGCTTCCTTTCAAGTCTAAATCCTCGTGCTCCATCGACGTGGTCATGTCAAGCGGCGTCTCCAATCTGCTACGAGCATAGACCGACCTTTGTTTGTAAATGGGAAGTGACACTAGTGAAGTTTCGGAGGTACATTCACAGGCGCGTTGCAGTAGGCGAGGCGATGAATCCCGCACAAAAGAGGCGGATGGTTCTCAGGTACGCTATCCTCTACGCGTGCAATTAGTTGCGTGACTAAACCCTACCATTCTAGTGCACAGTCTCATCCGATTCCTTCCAGCCTCGCCTTTGCATGATTCTCAGAGTCTCGCCACACCACTCGTTGACGGTCTTTCGTTGGCTCGCCCTTAGCATTCGAAAAGAGGGAGCTTTACACTAGGATCATGATGAGAAGAAGCGGAAGAACGCCCGGAGCATCCAGGTATGTTAGGCCAGACTGCCTGACCCTTTCAGTGCCCTGATTGATAGTAGCAGGCGGTGCCCTATGGCCGATTCAAACTGCCATCGACGCCATCAACCAAGCCCATCCATCGGGTGGAGAAATGAGGCTAGGATCATGCGCTGATGTCCTTCGTAAAACGAGACGATTTGTGGTCGATTCCTTCTCGCGACCATATCAAGACGTAATTACCCCGACTCGCCTCCGCTGGTCCACCATGCTATTAGTATCAAGACCATATGCATATACCCAGCTTGTCCCAATGTACGTCATCTTATGGCTCAATCTATATCAGTAAGGCTGATCTATTGTGTGTTCTACAGCCACCTGCTATGTATTTTCCCTTTATGCGTGTTTGCGGGGCACGCCTACTTCTTCTCAGCAAGTGTTCGAACTGCCTTCAATTACCGAGCCGATATCCGTTCCCGTGCAAGCAACTAACCTTTGCGATCACGCCCTCCCCTCCAGTTTCTTCCTCCTCTGCTTTCCTCACACTCGCATCCGTCGTTGTCCGTCCGCATAAAACAGAAGGGTCGTAGCAGTGGCAAAGGAGAGAGGCGTCCGCTCCCTCCACCCTCGTGGACAGCATTCGTGTGTCAATCCACATTGCGAGAAGCGCTCCTCTGTGGCACATTCCCTTTCTCCCTCCTCCTCCTAGTTTTCTTTCCACTTGTTACCCGCTGATTGGGTACGCTCTATATAAAGCGCACGGCTTGGCGCTAATCTCTCGTGGATATACGCATCAGCACCATCCGCCACCTCAGGTGTCTCGCGGTGTCTCTATACTGCCCAGCATGTTACTTCTCTCTATCGGCATGCCTTCTCGACAGCAATAGGTACCACTGAGCCCATGTGAGAGAACTCACCAAGCGAGAGATACGTCTTGTCAGCATGTTCCGATTTGGACACCATGCATGTTTGCGTCTCAATGTTACCGCCTCGTACTGCCTACCTCGCGCTTTCACTGCTGTACTATCTCATGTCGTCCGTTTTTCAATGTCACACAACATCTACGTGCTCGCTTCTCTTTAGGATTAAGCCCAAATCCGTGCACAAAATGCCAGGTCCCGCATTTTGCCCACTTGGCCCTGAGCATGCCTCTCGCTAGTGCTGTTTCATTCTGAGATAGCCTGGCGAGGTAGGAGGACTTCGAGGGTATGTCAGGTGGCTACTGGATAGTGACAGTCACTGCCTGTGAGGCCACCGGACTCCGTAAATCGATTTTGGTACCTTGGTGTGTGATTTCTCTATTTTTTATGACTGCCGCTGACGTTGTATTGGATAGTTACAGACTCATTCCAAGTAATGAAGGCACGACCTAAGGACTACCTCGA
The DNA here is from genome assembly GCA_900157415.1 of Armillaria cepistipes. Taxonomy (NCBI): domain Eukaryota; kingdom Fungi; phylum Basidiomycota; class Agaricomycetes; order Agaricales; family Physalacriaceae; genus Armillaria; species Armillaria cepistipes. The sequence continues at coordinate 717,826 of FTRY01000026.1, forward strand.
CCCTCCCCCACGACTTCAAGGCTCATCGTGCCCCTGCGATGACATGACGCCTCTCGCGGTACCACCCCCCCATTTCAAAGGCAACGGCGTCTTTTCTCCTGGACTCCCAGTACCACAGCTGTGGTATATACTGCAGCAGGACCACCGGAAGACGCGGCGAGGACAGTTTTTAGGGCCCCCATGTGTGTCCTTTACTTGCCGCCGTCGCCCATTCTTCAGTTTCCCTATTTTCATCCATCACAACGACTACCGACTTCTTCAGCGAGTCCGGCACAGCGGCGACAATATCAACACCCTTTGGAGGCGCAACGGCTTTGGCGTAAAACGTTGCCGAGCGTATCATCGTCGCAGTCGCGCCGCCGTTTTCTTCAATACCCATCCTCCTTACCTCTAACGGCGAAGACGACTTTGCTCAAGCTTCAATCACCCCGGGAGTGATGTCTCCCGCATTCCTATCTACCACGAGGCTCTCACGAGGGAAATCTTGTTCAACGACGTCCCTTCCTGTTGCCATCGCCATCAGGGCAAATCATGCCGCAACCTTTCGGCCTCCCTAGTATGCTCACAGCGGACAGTTTTCAAAATCCACGCGACGGGGATGACTTCCAGCAAGCAAGCCCTGTTCGCCCTTTCCTCCTCGTCTTCTTCTCCAAGGCACAACCATTCCGCAACGCCAACAGACCCTCACTTCCTTGAAGTACCAGCGGTGGCGATACATGCTCAATTCTGGACACGACCGTTTGAAGAAAAAGGGGATTTTAAGAGGAGGTGGAGAGAAGGCAGACTATGCAGAGTAGTCTGGGGGTATGAGCTGCAAGGTACAGTTAATGTCGCATGATAGACTTACAAGAGAATGCAAACGATTTTTCCTGAAGAAAATGGGGATCTCCCTGATGTGTGATGTGTGATGTGTATGAGCAAGGTAAAGGATTGCAAGACAGGAAAAGTGTACTGATCCCACGGGCTTCAGAAGCTTCAACTCGAAGAGAGCACAGCCACCACCCGAAAAGGCTATGCCACCCGGCTAACCCCCAGAGTGGGTTAGGGTTAGGGTTAGGGTTAGGGTTAGGGTTAGGGTTAGGGTTAGGGTTAGGGTTAGGGTTAGGGTTAGGGTTAGGTTAGGGTTAGGGTTAGGGTTAGGGTTAGTTAGGTTAGGGTTAGGGTTAGGGTTAGGGTTAGGGTTAGGGTTAGGTTAGGTTAGGGTTTAGG